>OU342744.1:273439044-274039044 GCA_910589775.1 Avena eriantha
AAACCTTGCCCACGATTCAGGTAATTTCTCATCTTCTCCCTATTTAAAATAAAAAAGTTCCTGCAAAATGGCATGTTGAGAACTAGGAGTGAAATATTTCTGAAAGAAAGTATCAATCAAGCAATCAGGGCTATCAATAGATCCAGGAGGTAAAATATTAAACCAAGCTTTAGCTTCTCCTTTCAGTGAAAAAGGGAAAATTTTAGCAAAAAAGTAGGTTCGCATCTTAATATCATCAAAAAATAAGCCACTCATGGTAGAAAGCTCAATCATATGTGCTACAACACTTTCATTTTCAGTCCCACAAAAAGGTTCTTTCTCAACAATGGTTATGTAAGATAAATCAAGAGAGAAATCATAATCGTTATCTTTTATGTCTATGGGAGATGTAGCAAACTTATCATTAGGAGATAATTTAGGTCTAACAGTATGTCTCTCAAGAAGACTCTTAATAACACTTGCATCATGAGTGTTTTGACATTCTTCAATAAATTCATTAGTCATTTCAATATAACCGTCATCAAGATCATAGCTCTATCTAGACTCAGGTGAACTAACAGGTGTAGCAGTATCTTCATTAGGAGTTTCAATGTTTCCAACTATAGTTCTAGCAATTGTAGCATCTAGGAAAGGACCTAATGAACCACTCTCATGAAGCACAGTAGAAGTAGCATCATAAGCATTAGAAGCAATTTTAGATTCAGCGTAGTAGTATATATAGCATGTGTATGTGGTGGTGGTGTAAGGAGCTTAATCATCATAGATGGTGAATCAAGAGCAATAGAGGTGTTCAGAACTGTACCTCTCCTTGTAGTGAATGGTAATATATGAACTTTTCCATCACGAGTTTTACCCATGATGAATGGATAGCAGCGAACAATAGTGATTCCAAGTGAACTTTATAAATAGAGCTATGCTCTCTGGCAACAGCGCCAGAAAATAGTCTTGATGACCCACAAGTATAGGGGATCGCAACACTCTTCGAGGGAAGTAAAACCCAATTTATTGATTCGACACAAGGGGAGCCAAAGAGTATTTATAAGCCTTAACAACTGAATTGTCAATTCAGCTGCACCTCGAAACACTCTTGCTCGCAGTAGTTTATCAGTAGCAACAGTTTTGTAGTAGCATTAGCAAAGTAATAGCAGTAGTAAAATAAAGACAATAGTAACAATTGCAGTAAACAGTAGGATTAAATCGCAGTAGGCATAGGGATGGATGGACGGGCGTTGCATGGGCAAGACAATTCATGTAATGATCAAGACATAGGGCATTTGCAGATAAATAAGATAAAGCATCCAAGTACTAAATAATCATAGGCATGTGTTTCATATATAGTCATACGTGCTCGTAATGAGAACTTGCACAACATCTTTTGTCCTGCCAGCCCGTTGTAGCGGGGCCTCAAGGGAATCTATTGGAAATTAAGGTGCTCCTTTTAATAGAGCGCCGGAGCAAAGCATTAACACTCCATGAACACACGTGATCCTCACATCATAGCCATCCCCTCCAGTATCCTGATTTCTATCACTTGGGGGCTCGGGTTCTGGACAATAATGTATGTATACAACTTGTAGGTAAGATCATAAACAATACTATCATCATGAATCAGTAACATGTTCAAATCTGAAATCATGGCACTCAGGCCCTAATGCAAGCATTAAGCATAACAAGTTGCAACAATGTCAAAAAGCACTAACAATAGATACTAGACACCATTCCCTAACAATCTGATGCAACTACATGAACGATCTCATCCAATCCCTACCATCCCCATAGCCTACTGCGGGGATTACTCACACATGGATGGGGGAATCATTGATGGTTGATGGAGAAGCGTTGGTGAAGATGATGGCGATAATATCCTCCAGTTCCCCCTCCCGACAGGCTGCCAGAACGGAGTTTCTGGTTCCGAATCGCGGTTTCTGGTGGTGGCAGCATAGTGGAACTCTATCTGGAAAAACGTATTACCCTCCTGTGTTTTTAGGTTAGAGGGCTTATGTAGGCGAAGGGAGAGGTTGAGGTGGAGGCCGAGGCGGCCACACCACCCCCTGGCCTGGCCTGGCCTGGCCCGCGCCACCAGGTGGTGTGGGCCCCTCGTGGCCCCTCTTCGTCCCGTCTTTTGGCTCTGTGAGTCTTCTGGTAAAATAGGAGTTTTGCAAAATTTTCGGGGATTTTTCCTGAAAGTTGATTTCCTGCACAAAAATGAGACACCAAAGTAATTCTGCTGAAAACAACGTTAGTCCGTATTAGTTGTATTCAACTCACACAAATTAGAGAAGAACCAATAACAAAAGTGTTCGGAAAAGTAGATACGTTTTTGACGTATCAATGGGTTTTAAGGATTCCGTACTCTTCAATAAAGCTATGTTAGAAAAACAACGGTGATGATTGATATGAGATATATATTCACTATGTGCAAGAGTGCTAAAGGGGAAGTATTATCATGATGGAGATTCATGTCAGCTAGAAATAAAAGAAACCCATCACGTACATGGAGGGCTGTTTTGTATGGTCGTGAGGCTTTACATTTGGGTTTAATCAAACATATAGGTAATGGAGGAACTATAAGGATTTGGGATGACCCTTGGATTCCAACTCATCCGGGATGGAAGCCAATTACGAGGAGACCCCGATTGGATGTAACTATGGTTCAATAATTGTTGGATCCAATTTTTGGCGAGTGGAATGGGAGGTCCTAAAAGAAAATTTTGCATCGATTTATGAACATGCAATATTGAAGATTCCAATAGGGGGGTTGGATGAAGACACTTGTGCATGGAAACTGGATCGACATGGTAATTTTACAGTTTGATCTGAAGGGGTTCGCAGCGGAAAACAAAAATATTTCCTACGACAGAACATACCTAATGTCAGGATCTATCTAGGAGTAATACAGTAACAGAGAGAGTTTCGGTAACATACCCTTGTAGAATGAATGCGATTAACGTTCTGCAGGAAACGTAGATGATATAGTCATACTCGTATACAACCACAAGGTTGCGAAGCTCCTCGCACGTCACCTCCTAGTCCTTGCACGACAGTCCGGGTGACACTAATGACAGTACCCCCTTGGTTTCGCACACATATGGTGTACGATGACAATCTCCATTACTCTGATCCCCGCCGAGAGTGCGGAAGTAGATCTTATGGCTAGAATCTCTGCAGCACAACGGCGTGCCACAACAATGTTGTCTCTTGCGTGTACTGAAGGACATATGCCCTAGAGGAAAATAATAAAGGTGTTTATTATCATATCTCATTAGTTCATCATAGTTTTATATCATTCTATAACTGTATCAAGAGGAAACATTGATATATGTGTGGTATATAAACAAACTAGGAGTCCCTAGTAACCTCTATTCAACTAGTTCATTGGGTAGCTGATGATCAAGGTTTCCTAATCATGGTGCATTTATGCCAACTGACAATAAAGTCATATCGGTTGAACATGGTGTGATGGACATTATCCACTGATGATTGTTGCAACACGATCATGTCACATAGTTCAAAGTTGCAATTGTCAGAAATGGAGTGCCTTAATCCTTAGACCGTGAGATCATATTTAATCACTATCACCTGAGACTTCTTTGACTGCATCAACCATCATAACCATAATTGGGTGACTATAAAGGTGTATGTTGGATATTCCAGAGGGGCATATTGAGGCGTATGTATCAAGATTGGGATTTTTTCGCCTATGTGACGGGAATATACACTAGGCCCACTAGGTGAATTACATCCATAAAGTTGCACATCGTATGACTAGGTCATGAGATGAAATATCACGAGAATGAGTAAAATAGCACTTGTTGGAAACGAGATTGAACAAGGCATCATGATACCGATGATTAGATCTCTAACAAGTCAGTTATCTAAATAACAAGGGAATTGGATACAAAGTTTATGGTTCGACATGACGTTGTTTCGTGGAATGTGTGGGGATCATTATGGGCATCCCGGTCCCGCTATTGATCATTGATTCGGGATCGTCTCGATCATGGCTGTGCCATTTCTGAACCGCATGGTAACACACTTAAATGCATTACGACGCCTGGGTTCTGTAAGATGGAATCACAAAAGAAAGAGAGATCCGGAATCGTTCCAAAGAGGATCCAATGTTTTTTGGAAGAAGGAAAAGACTGAAAGGTGTTTCAGATAAATAGCAATTTATAATATGCATTTATATATGTTAATTGGGAATTAATATATATTAAATAAATATTTTAAATTCATATTTGTGGGGCAACTTCCTCTATAAGGACAAAACCCTGGAGAGAATCGGCTTGGAGGGAATCCACCCAAAGGACGTCTCTAACCGCCGTTGCAAGTGGGCCTAGGCTACCCTACGCGGGCACTCGGGCGAACGAGGGCTGGCGTCACATGGGCTGCAGGCAACCATCCGTCGTTCGCAGGCCGCCGTCAGCCGGCGCAACACGGGCGCGAGTGTGTGCGTGGGTGGGTGTAGGCGAGCCACCGCGTTCTGGGCCACGCCAAGGCCCACCCGGCCACTGCCTCCTCACCTCCTTGCTGTCGCGGGCTGCTCGGCGTTGTGCTGGGCCGCGCGCATGGTGTCGGCACACTTGGCCGAGCTGCTGGTGCTAGCGGTTGCTGCTCGACTAGCGCCGCGTGATGGCCGGCCCGTCCGCCTGTGCTGGCCTAGCCGGCTTCCCCTCTTCCTTTTTTCCTTTTTCCTTTATTTAGTCCTACATAGGAAACCTTTTGGGGAGGGTACACCCCCTCCAACTATATAAATGGGTGCCTATGGATGGGAATAAACACAACAATTAATTCTCTAAGGCAATTTTCCTTAGAGAAGAACTAGAAGTATACCTTGCGTGTTGCAGCGGGATTTCTTAAAAAATTGTATTGTATTAAGTAAAGGTATAGAGAGAATTAAATATGAAGTTGTCTATAAAGATATGCAAAATTCATTCGTTCATAGTGGGATAAATTTGATCGACGTGAAATGGTTGCCGCGTCTTGTAGCAGATCTATGTTACAAATAATTTTCTTCTAGAATTTTCAGATTGGTGCATGTGTGCTCTCTAGAAGAGAGGGAGTAAATTGTATGGTTATTAAACATATCACATGACGATCATGTAGAAAATGTCATAATTTATATAATGATTCGCCAAATATTACAAATGTACTCACAAAAGGATAGTACCGAAACTAACCAAAAACTTTTCTATAAAGCAAATGGTAAAGCGAAACTTTTTCGGTATTTGGTACCTGAGCTGATCAACTTGATGATAGGATTGCTGAATTGGCTGTTAGTACTTTAACCAAATTCATTACATACATAAACTATTGTAGAAAAAATTGCAAGATAATATTTTCAGAGGTCCTCCCTAGCAACCTACGCCAATTAACATTCGGATAAAGTTAATGCAATCCTATAGAAAAAATAGAGGAGCTGTGGTTACTTCAAGTCGATTATAGTGTCACCTTCGTCGAAGGCTTCAATAACATGACCGATGAAATCAAGGATTTTCAAACGCAGTCGGCTAGAAGCCTAGAAAAAATCTGCAATAGTCAATATAATTCTGCAAGTTTAAAGGATTTTCTAGGACCTGGGGTTTACCTAGATAGTATTGGCAGCATGCGTCTCTTCTTGCCATAGCTGACCATGGTGTTGTTGTGGAAGAATCTTCGACACAACATGGCTCCTCCTCTTGTGCAAGATGACAACGCCAAGCCTTAGCACGCAACGGTCGCTCCAGTGAATGGATATGATAGTTTAGGTCCGCTGAACCCTGCAGTCAAGGAGAAGAAAGGAACAAATCAGGTGGCTAAGTGTGCGAGGATCACGGTCGAGTAGCAAAGAGTGAGAAGGGGATGAAGGTGCCGACGCAACCTTTCAAATTTCATTGTCGGTTTCCGTTGCTTGTTGGGTAATAAAAAGGAAGTAATGGACATCCGGTGAACAGATGAAAGGACACACGCTGCAGGGATCAATGGTAATATTTAATACTTGTGATGTCCACTACTCCACTTCAGGAAAGCTGAAGAGTAATGGGTCGCATGCGCACGGTTATGGTCATTTAACAGTTACCGCACAAAAAGAATGGGGCTTCCTCATGTGAGGTACGGCCTAATCGGTTGACACGGGGCAACACAAATGAACGGACAGATGGGTATAATTGTACGGTTGTAAATGTGCGATGATGTGGATAGGCTGCATGACGAGGTAGACAAACTTAAATAACTCTTAGTAGGGGTCTACTTTATAAGAAGATATAGATAACTCTCTCTCTCTCTGTGTGTCTCTCTTTGCCTTTTGCGTTGGCATGGTCCCTAAAAAGCCTATACATGCAAGAGACAACAATGTTGTGGTGCGCAATTGTGCTGCAGTGATTCTGGCCAGGAGATCTACTTTCTCAATCTTATCAAGGATCAGAGATTCGGGAGTCATCATCCTGCACTATACGTGGGCGATACCTCAGGGTGTTGTCACTTGTGGCACCGGACCATCGTACAAAGACCTGGACAAGGGGTGACTTGCCAGGAGCTTCACGACCTTGAGGTCGGACGGGTAAGACTACATCATCCATGTTCTTGCATGAGTGTTATACGCTTGCGGTCTATAATGGTATGTTACAATTGTCTTCTCTCTATTACTGCATTACTTCTTATATAAGTCCTGGCTAGGTGTGTTCCAACGTACGATTTATTTTGTTTTCTACCACGAAATCTCTTCAGTGGTATCAGAGCCGATCTATGCGTATTATGCTAGTACGGATAAACACATGATGAATGTGGGCATTGATCATCTAGTTGTTACCTTTCCACATGTATTTGTTTATATCGCAACACTGCATGATGAAGCGGCCCAGACCGACCTTACGCATAATCTAACACAAGACTGGTTCCATGCTCAACATATGGCTTGCACCGTATAAGTGTCTAGACGGTGTCTGTCTCTCTCACAGTAGTTGATATAACATCTACAACGGAGGGCCCCAAAAGTGGGTGTAATATAGACAACTATTGGATCTATGTTTTGGTTGGAAGTTCATAGGTAGAAACGGTTCTATTGTGAAAGCCTTACAACCACATAAAAACTACAATAGATAAAATAGAGGAGTCTAACTTTATGTTGCAGGAACGGCTTGTGATGTGATATGGTTATAGTCATGAGCAAGGTAAGGTAGTTTATTTTTCCTATTACTAAGTTGTATAGTAATAGTCATCACAATGATGAACGATAAGACTGGTGGTGTCGTGGACTTGGCGTCGAACTGGTGGCAAGATGGAGATCATGCCGTAGCACCTGATGAGGATCATGGAGCGCGAAGACAACCATGACATATCACACATCTAAATTGCATGTGATGTTAATTTGTGTGTGTGTATCTTGTTTGTTTGCTAGTATTAGATACACAAAAGTATCATCAAAATAATAATGATCCCTAATTAATACCAACGTAGTGTTCTCCCATTAGTGTGCACCACCAAAAAAGTTTGCCGTTATGAAGCAGGTCGTGACGACCGGGTGCTAGATATCTCATACGGTGGGTGCAATTCATGTATGCACTACGAATACACTAAGGTTGGGTGGCGAGCCAAGCAGGTACAAACATGGCCTCGGAACACAGTAGATCGAAAGATCAAGCACGAGTGACATTAATGATATGATCGACAGATATAGTCCACCTTGGAAGCTGTATCAAAGGCCGTGATGATCGGAGATGATACAGTGTAAAGGGATCGTGTAATCACTAACCTATCTTAGGGGTGATAGTTTAAGTGGGGGCTCGTTTGTTAATATGATTACAAATTGCAGTGACCCAGCATACTACTTCATGATGTAGTATATTATAGTTGTTGACATAACACCAATAAAACAAAGTTCCACTAGTATTACATCCCTCGGAGTGGTACAACAGAAACATCACGGGTATAAGACATGACTATAGATTACAACTCGACTCTTTACAAAAGATCTAGAAAACATTCCTCAAAATAGTAAGGGAAACATTACACAGGAGAACACCAGAAATAGCAACTCGGAGCTTATTCTGGAAATAGTACTACTATTGATTCATATCTCTGGCTTGCGATTGCTATAGCAATACTCTATAGAAGTAGGTTCTATGGCTAGATATTATACTCCTATCTAAAGATGAACTTCACCTTCACTTCATTTGATGTATATGTTGACTTCATTGACTTTATTGAAGAATATGAGCTTTTGGTGACGACTCCTTTGAGCATTAGTGGTGTTGATGACGTCTTCATTGGCTTTAGAATCTAGCAAGGGTTAAGAAGGTATGGTTGAGTAAAAGCGTACTCAGCAAGTTCACTAAAAGGACTATTTGATGCACTATCTACAACCATAGACCAAAGGTCGTAGGTTATGCAGGTTTTCGTAAATATTTCTTCAAAGGTTGCTTTTATTCTGAAAAACTATGTCCGTCAGTTTTTAAAGGTTGATTAGAACTTTGTGGAGTTCCTTTCCTGCAGCGTTCACAGCTCCTTCCCGGAACAGGGAGTAACATGTCATACTTTTTTACACTCTACAGAGGTGCGTTTGTTTACCGATGAGAGATCCTTATCCATGTTGCACAACCAAGTAGCAAGCTTGTCCATACTTCCTTGGTATAGGGCCCGATATAAGGACCCAAGATGATCACTGCCCTTCTTCGTGACCCCTCATACCTACAATTGGTGTGCTATTAGAACTCAAGGCACACTTCTCCCGGTAATACGACTTTACCTTAGTCTGATACGCACGACAACCATAAAAACTAGAAAGCTATCTTTTGTACGCCCAGATCCACGGTAGGCTTCTCCCAAAATATACGGCTTTATCCACGATCTACAGCTTATAAAAATACCTAGAACAGTGTCCATGGCATGAAAAAGGAAGAAGATCCTAACCTTCAAAAAAAGAAACGAAGAAGGTCCAACTGACTTCCCCAGAGTCATATAGATCTCCTCGTTAACGCATATTATACAGCGTAATAATCACTAGCAGAATTGGTTATTAAATCCTAGATGATATATTCCCGTGCAATGGTGGTTCCATTGCTAGTGATAATAGATTAGCTAATCACCCTGGATCAGTAATCAATAGTTCAAGTCAATTATGAAAATAGTTCTTTCTTCCATCCTTTTTGAAATGCAGGTGATAATAATAATAGATTGCAAATACTTGATAGAAAATAATCAAACGACACGATCAAGTGTGAACTTGCCTTTGTGATTACAAAATTATGCAATCACGGTCTTCGAGACAATAGAATATCCAATATTTGAAAACAATATCATTGGTATGGTAAGGACTAATGTTTAAAGAAGCAAGATGTTATTATGCATAAGTAATGTAATGCAACTTTGTAAACTCGATATCCCTCAAATGAACGTCGATGATTTAGGTTTTGGGAACTGGGAATGATTTCTTTAGAATGTGTTGTTCTTTTAGATCAGTTTCACACTTGTGTTTCTTATTAGTCTTGTGAGAGTGTGTGAAATACTTTTGGATATAATAAAGTAACATACAACAAAATAACACACATATGTCGGTAAACATCTATATGCATCTCATATAAAGATGGCCACTCATGTTAGAACTTACAAAGATGATTCATGGTAGTTGTGACGAACTCTTTGAAAGAATAAGTTTTGATGAAAGGGTTACTTAACTAAGTAAAATCATTTAAACTTGTAAACATATACTATTAGGAGTTTTTCTTAACTCTACTTACTATTAAAGTAAATCATTGCTACAATTGAATTAAGCATGCAACATGTATATTGGGCTTGGACTTGAGATTGCATGGAATTAATATGAGGTGATACTATAATTTGCTTACTTCATAATGCTTCCTAAAGTTAAATAAAAGTATATTTACCTTGACTTGAATGGTGTTTTGTTGATATTATAAGTGAATGAAATAATTTTATTCACTTAGGAATTAGGGATTACATTTTATGAACACAGAAATGGTATTACTTAAACTACTTAAGAATTATCTTTAGATTTTGAATAAATTCATAAACTTGTGCATGAAATGATGGTAAAAATGTTAATAAATCAAAAAATACTAATTTTGATGATTTCACAATTGATAAAATCCTTTTTGAAAAACAATATATATATTTATTTTTGAATAATAATTTGAAAAAAATCATTTAAGATGTTTTGGACTATTTTTACTTGATACTAGCAACAACTAAGACTAAGACTATTATTAGATCTTAAATGGATAATATTATAAATATTAGCAATTTTATATATCCTTTTATGAATTAATAATAAAAGAAATAGGTTTAAGTTCAAGTTATTAGAGTATTGCATTTTTATTTATTTCAAAGGTGGAACATTATATTTTAAACATGTAGTTCTTATTCTTGTGATCACTTTGGTATATTGCATGTAATTTTATGATTTATAAATAATATGATATGTTTTTCTAAGTTTTATTATCCTATATTCTGTAATATTTGAGAAATAGAAATTATTTTATTAAGTTATTAAATAATAAATGAGATTGGATTTAAATTATATATCTTATTTTTCTAAACAAAATTGATATACTATACAAGTTTTCTGAATTATACTTTAAAAGTTATTGAATTTATAAGATTTAATCAATTTCTAAAAATTATAAAAATTAAACAATTAAATGCTTTTATTTTGTCATGCTGAGGTCAGCGTATGGTAGGGTTGTTTTTCAACGGGTATAATTCTATCTCCAGTGGTGGGCCTAAAGCCATGTCACATGCCACATGGGCACATACCAAGTCAAAGTTGCATGCGGTCTACAATGACATCACCTTGCCGGAACATGACATCACCGCACTAGAGCATGACGGCGATGCTACAATTTGGTACCAGAGTTCGATCTTTACATGTGTTTTCTTCTTGCTATTATTTTACTCTTTGTTTTGCAGCAAGTTACTGATCGCTAATAAATTTTCCTGCTTTTTTAGAAGATGCGTGCGTGTGTGTTGGCACTATCATCGAGGGGATTCTATGTATAAAAGACCCAAGGTATCTCGTAATTATTTAGGCATATTTCTTTCTCTCTAGTTTTTTCATGCATTCTTTGGTAGATCTACTAATTACTAATACACCTTCTTGGTTTTTGTGAAGTCGATGTACATGTAAATGGTTGTTGTTCGTCTAGAGGCTTCTGCGCTTAAAGGCGACTTAAGGTGTAGAATAGTTATTTAGGTTAGATATGTTGTGAGTAGCATAGTACTTTAGGCCAGGTGTGTTGTACATTATCCGCGTTTTATACGTGTATTGGAACATGTTGGATGTAATCATGAAGAAATACAAAAAAATTCAATTTTTTGTTCTTTGTTATTCTCTATGCTATGCGTTTGTACTTCCTATAATAAATAAATGTGATGTTTTTCATGCTTTATGTTTCTTTGCAATGTTTCATAGCTCATGCAGCTTCATGGTCAGTTTCGTTGCATGTGTATTTTTTGTTCGGCTAGCTGCAAACCGTATTCAGTTGTAGCCCCTAAGGCTCACTATTCTTCCCACTATGTACCGTAAATGCTCCTTAAGTAGCGTTTTTCGTATGCTACTCTCTGGATACTTATACACATTTTTCTAGCCCCTCTCTCTGCATCATACAAGGACCTTATGTTTCCTCTTCTTCACTCTTTTCGGTTTGCTCGCCTCTACAAGAGCTTCGTCTTCCAGGGCCTACTTGCGCGTCATACCTAGGCGTCGGTGCATTAGAGGAACCGCTAGATCTTTATCGTCTATCCGTACTCGCGTTCGTGCCTCTTTATTGGTTCTAGAGCCGCCGTCTGCGACTTTAAAGGTAAGTTGTCGACGTCGGAGACCTCACTCTAATCTAGCTCCTAAGGAATGGGAGGATGAGATTCTGGTGTGTCTTTAGTTTCTGTCTCACCAGCATTTTCGTATCACGTCGGGTGCTAACAAGATAGTGGTGGACGACATCCATTGGAACATGAGCTTCAACAAGGTCATGGAGGGAGTCGATGAGGTGTTGATGAGCACCGACGACAAGTCTGGGAGAGGAAGTTTGTTCAGTGACGACGGTGCTCCTAAGGAGCAGTCCATTTGGGAAGATGTCACGAAAAATTAGGTAGATGTAGTGGATCTTTTCTCCATGTCCTTGGCTTTTGTATAGGGTTTGTACCCTATTTACGTTCTTATGTGTATAGGATCAAGACACTTTTTTTTGTTCCAAATAAATTATATGTTGTCCTATCTAAAATAGTTTATATGCTTTTATATTTTGAAACAGTTTGTACAATGTTCCATTTAAAATAATTTGTGTGCTGGTGTAAAGGCGAGTATATGCTACAAAAAGTTTCTTCTGACGTTTTGTCTGTATATATGAAATGGTCTTCCTTATTTCTGGTTTTCAGCATGCATCGAAGAAGTACGATTTGTATATTCTACCTACTTTCAATGATTTAGATTTGTATGTAACTAGACGTGTATGCGAGAACATGTACTGTTTGTTATTTTTTGTTAGGGACTCTTCGATACGTTTTTCCTACGTGATACCAAGTATAAAAAAGTATTATATGTGCGTGGAGACATTACGCGTCATGTTCACGTTTCTCGGTGTTGTAATCTATCTATCTCAATAAATGAAGTTTCTCATTACGCGTTATAGCTACCGGCCGCCCCCGAGGCATAGAAAAGTCTAGTAGATAAATGGTTTACACTTGAAACATTTACATCCCTTAGTTCTAATATTAAGAGAATACCTATACATTATGCAAAACGACACAATAGAGCTAGAATCTACGCTTAGAGGCTGCGTCAGCCTAGCGGCCGTCACGACCCACGTCGGGTCCAGCTATGACACAATGCCCTTCTGCTTCATATATCCGATGAACTCGATCATATCCGATGAACTCGATCATCTGCAGACGCCGCTCCAAGTATCCAGTGCATAAGCGCATGACCGTCGTTGCCATCTGAGACAGACAACTGGCTTGCTCCGAGATAACCAAAAAACACGTCGATAAACCGACAGTTGCCTCTCAGTCTTCTACATTGTAGTGCGCGGGCCAATCGGTTGGCTATCCCTGTTGTGGTCCTTTCCGCACATGATCGCGTACGTGTATGCCCAAAAAAGATATGTCACATAGTAGAACCTATGTAACGTAAGAAGAAATAAATAACGACAATACATGAATTCATCAAAGAAGATACATACAAAGAAATAAAAAGCACCGAAGTAGACTACGTTGTGTTTACCGTAGTCTAGAGGCTACCAAGTTGTGGAGCATGTTCCTTCTCACACCGGAATATCGAAGATCACCGCAGCCTCTCCTAAAATAAACAACAAAAGAAATATAGCATGACAGTAAATGCGGACGTTTATCAATAAGAGATAATAAAATAATAAGAAGATTAACACACGTAGAAGACATACCGTAAAGTCTAGGAACATCACTCCGTCGCATGCACCGGATAGTGAACCTTACAATATAGATGAACAAGAAAAAACATGTAGAACCGAATGTCAAAGAATACGAATTGATGAAACTCACCTCCTCATGATTCAATCAAAATAAGGAGATGGCGCATTGCGACGACCTCTGTCCTACTCTAGACCCTAGCAACATGAGTTGTAGACCAAACGTGTAGGGAAAAGAAGAAAGAAATTAGTAGGAAAAAACACGCGAAAACGGTAGGAACAAAAGGCGAGGGGAAGAAGCAGAATGCACTTACAATGTATTAGCATTAACAGTCTTCTTCGACATGTATCTGGTTAAGGCATACGTACCCACGGTCGTCGGAGCGTGACATAAGACATTAGCGGAGGACCCGTGTTTTGTAAAAACATGGTATCCCATAGGCTACCGTGTAAATCTAGAAAACAAAGAGGAAAAACAAGTCAGCGGCTAACATGAGTAAGCACAAAGAAAATGCCTGGACTAAGAAGAGAAGAGCTCGTAAAAGGCCGTATGGCACTTACCATCGCAAGAGGCTAACGAGAAGCTCGCAAAACAGGAAAAACGTCAAAGTTATCATACAAAACGAAGCTAGATGGAAGAAGAGGAAAGGAGAAGATAGTTCAGGAATAACATGGACTAAAACAAAAAGGAAAAGATGACATATGTGTACGCGACAGAAAGCTAGAAAAGCCAGAAGAGGCCATGCAAAGCCTTTCAGCGCGAGTTTGGTGTGACAAACTGACGTAAGCGATACAGATACAATATGCAAGAGCCGTTTTCTCACAAGAACGTCGCCACCACACGATCTCGCCATATGGAAGAGCCTTTTCCCATGCAAACGAGACTCATCGTAGGGCATCGACGCGAGGAACCACGAACGACGATGGTGTCCCATTGCTAGCTCAGTTATCGATCGTGAGAATCCACGGACGTCGAGAGCCTCCACCGCCACATTGGCAATCGGCCACGAGAGCCAGCGAAGGGTGACGGTTTTGGCTGCCACATCGACCCTCTGCCGCGAGAACCCACATCAGACGAGGGTTTCTGCTACCACGTCGACCATTGGTGGGCCCAACGACCAGGCGGGTGCGAAGCGCCTGTCTCCCTCCATACGCCTCTCACATGGAGCGCCATCGCACACAGCTACCAACGCATGGGCAAGGGGGAGCACGCGGCCCACTATCCAGCGATGCGGGGCAGATGAGGGAGCGCTGAAGGAGATATGCCCTAGAGGCCAATAAGAAAGATGTTTTTATTGACATATCTTATTAGTTCAAAATAGTTTTGTATCATGCTATAATTGTATTAAGTGGAAACATTAAAACATGTGTGGTATATAAATAAACCATATCCCTAGTATCCTCTAGACTAGTTCATTGGGCAGCTGATGATCGAGGTTTCTCGATCATAGAATTTATACAACAACTACAACAAGGTCACTTAATTAGATGAATGAAGTGATGCATAACACCCAACCCTAGTATTGCAATGTGATCTAGTCACAAAGTTCAACATTGCGATATCTAGCAAAGCGTAGTATTTTAGTCCTTCGAACGTGAGATCATATTAATCAATGTCTCTCGAGGTTGCCTTGATCACATCAAACATCATGTCCATAACTCGATGACCATAAAGGTGTGTATTGGGTATTCCAAAGGAACTTTTGATGCTTATGTATCAAGATCATGATTTGCACATCCGAGTGACAGATAGATACCCTGGGTGCACTCGGTGAGATTACATGTGACTAGGTCACGAGGATGTAATACCACGAGAACGAGTGAATGTGTTTGTCAGTAACAAGGTCGAACTAGGTATGTCGATGTCGAAGATCAGATCTTGGACAAACCAGGTATCATAGAGCAAAGGGAATTAGACTCAATGTTCAAGGTTCAAGCAATCAAGTTATTCGTGGAATGCATGGGGGACATCATGTGTTTCCAGATATCGTTGTTGTTCATTAATCAAAGAGGTGTCTCGATCATGTCTATGTATTCTCGAGCTGTAGGGTGTCCCACTTAAGGGTAGATGACACTTAGGGATTGATCCAAGATCGTAGGAGAAAAGAGAGAGAACATTCAGAATTGTTCTGGGGAGATACCAAAATTGTTTCGGGGATATCCGATGATGATTGTAGGGGTCCGAAAGGTGTTTCAGAATGATAGGTATTAAATAAAATGTATTTAATATTAATTAAATGAATTAATATTAAAAAATATTAATTAAAATGGATTTATGGGGTAGCCCACCTAATTGAGCCACACCAGAGGTGGCCCAAGAGGGGATCACGCCCTAGGGATGGCCAAGGGAGGCCGCCGACCCTAGTGGTCCCTTCCCACGAAGTGTGGGTCCCATGTGGGGGGTGATGGCTCAAAAAATAGCCATCTTCCACCGCGTTTAAATATTGTTTTTAGTCAAGCAATTGACAAGAAACTCTCTAGCCTTTCCACTAATGACTAATAATTGCAAACATATGCATTTCTTTGATTTATGTTATGCAGAAAATCATGATTTCAAATGTGAAATCAGGATTCATAATGAATGTTTTGAGAAAGTTGACACGACCAAGTAATCTTGGAGCCATTGCTAGGCGTCTGCAGCCGTAACGACCACTGGTACAGGCAGGGCCTGCCCATACTATCCACCCGTACCATGTGGCGGCAGCTTCGTCTCATCAAACCCTACACTTTCACGAAGACACTTATATATTTTGAGGCCTCAGACGCCGTGCAGAAGGCCGCTATTCTCAGATTTCATCACAACACCACCAAAGGAGATCCACACTATAGTTCATGTGTTCCATCTTCCATCCCCTCCTTTAGCTATAGCCATTACTTTGTACTTGAGATCTCCTTGTGATTTGGTAACCATTGTAAGAATATTTGATTTCAATCTAATTATTCTGCACAATGTTTTCTATCCTTGATATTAGTGTTATGAGTGAGTAGTCCTCATGGGCTGTGGATTGGGGAGAAACCTCGCAATAATTATGTGCATCTAATCTATGGGATCATTGTATATTGTTTGAAAGAGAGATTTGTATCTTTTGTTTCTTTATCTCTTGTCTTGATCTTTGGACTTGTACATACTCAAGACCTCCGAGATTGATAAAGGCTTGAGGTGAGATACTTGGCTAGGAACGATCTCATAGGAAACCCAATGACAGAAAGGGTTATACGATCTTCTCTCAGCGACACATTCAGGATTACAACAACATCACCACTTAAGGATTTGATATGTGTTTTACACTTAATAATCGTTTGTAGCCCGGTGCTTCGTGGTGCACTCGGTTGGATCAAGAGACTATTGCTATGCATGTTGCCTCTCAGGGGATCAGGTATATTAGAATGTGTTGCCTATAAAAGATTATCTCTATTAAAACATTACACATGACTATGCTTATGATTATCTTTTATCCCATATGATGTGCAGCTGCAGGTGGATCTTCAACCCTGTCCTATCTCCATCCATTGATTCACCCCCCAATGGAGTCAAGTAGATTGGTCGGCTAAACAAAAGATAAAAAGAAGAAATAAAGTCTTATAGACATGTCCTTTTTATTCCCTTTTAGCGTCGTTTTCCAAGGTTCGATTAAACCTAGGTCTTATAGGAAAAAATACTATTATCCTACATCCGTGAATTCGGATCGAAGGTATCAACCCTTTTTCTAGTGCCGTTGCCAGGGAAGCAATTTTGCTATCCTGGTGAGGTCACTAGAGACCTTATTTTTAGTTTTATTATTTGTTTGTAATTTATTTCTTGTTATTAGTTTACTTTCTTGTTATCCATTTGAAATCCGTCAAAAAATAGTTTCTTGTTATTTGTTTTTTTATTTTAAAAATACCAAAAATATAAAGAGCCATGGCTCAAAATAGACTTGGGGATTATGCTATTCCCACCGAATGATTTTATTTGTGCACCTATTACGCAACCCGCTGTTGATACAGAAGCATATAAAATTAAGCCTAACCTAATAAGTTTGGTTCAGCAAAACCAATTTGGAGGCTCATCTTCTGAGGATAGGTTTGTACTTAAATACTTTTACTGAAATTTGCGACATGATGTGTATTAAGGATATAGATCCAAATGTTGTTAAAGTACGTTTGTTTCCTTTCTCTCTTAGAGGAAAGGCTAAGGACTGGTTTCTAGCTCTACCTAAGGACACTATTAAATCTTGGGAGGAATGTACTAATATTTTTATGACTAATTTTTTCCCCTGCTAAAACTATGCAACTAAGATCCAACATTACAAGTTTTAGACAAGAAGATCGTGAACCACTAGGGCTTGCATAGGAAATGATGAAAGAATATGTAATGAATTGTCCTAGTCATGGGATGGAAGAATGACTTATATTAGACTTATTTTATAACTAGAATGGTGGCCCTCACAAATGCGAGAGCACCATTTTTAATTTCTCAAAGATATAAAATATTTATTTCCTACCTTATGATTTGTTTTATCCATTTACCTTCTCCATAGTAAAGTACACCATGTTTTAGAGATAAATATATTTGTACATGTTTGAATTTGATAATTTTATACTATTAAGTAACAAAATAAGAACTATGAAACATCTTGTACGTAAAATCTGATGTTATTAATTTTCTTCTAAATAACCTGGTTACAGAGCCATGTCTTGTGTTGCGACGAGACTTATGAAACTTACCCGCAATTCATATGACTCAATTATAGTGTGATTTGTAGAGTTTAGCTCATAGGCGTAAATGAACCCATTACGGAAAATACATAAAAAATAAATTGTCAAAAAAATTGAACGGAAATTTGTATGTACATCCGGACATTCTATGTCCATACACAAGTTTTCAGCAAAAATGGACATTTTATGTGATAAAAAGACAAAAAACATATTCATGAATAGACACGTTGGAGCACTGAAATTTGTCTTTTTTACATGAGACACCTAAAATATTCTTTCTCCATGGAAACTTGTGTACGAACATATAATGTTCGAATGTACGTGCAAATTTTTTTTTTGAGAATTTGACATTTTAAAATAGGTTTTCATAAAATGAGTTCATTTGCACCCGTGACACGAATTGGATTTATGAGGTTTATAGCTTTACACATGTATGTTATTTTGTGAATCACAAAGGAAGAGTAATGAGTCTTTTAAGAAAAATCAGCTTGCACTGAGATTGATCCATCTTTTATACAACAGTATTAAGTTATAAAAAATGGTGACCAACACACTCTTAAAACTTTTTTCTGTTGATTCATCTTATAATTAATTTGATTATAGAACCGTGTAATTTTTTCTACGTATCTCCCCGCAAGCATTTTGTATGTTTCCATAGTACTGCTTTTTTACATAGAATGAAATGGGAACACCAAACTTTCATTGCTATGCTTTTTATAATTGAGGCCAAATTGTGTATTTGATCATAGCATTATATGAGCATTGATGTTTTTGTTAAGAACTAACATGTTCAACTCAGGTGTATAATCTAACTGACAATGAACATGTACACTTATAAATCTTATTTTGCTTCGTATTTACAAATGCAAATGTATGATCCCTAGAATGATATTATGGTCTTTGAAGTATTAAGTGTTATGAAGATCTAATGGATGCGATCTTCTTAGATACTGTTACAGGATCTTACTGGTGTGATTTATTTTGTAGAATTTTGTAAAACTAATAGATGTAGTCTATTTAGGTATAGTTATATAGATACATCTTAAGATTTTTTTTGGAAATGGAGGTAGACCCCGGCCTCTGCTTCCTAGGATGCACAAAGCCGAATTTATTACTTATTTTTGATAGTGCCATAATACATCTCAAGGATCAGAGAGGGTTGATACAAACATCAAACATCTGAATAAGACAAGACAACTACTAGAGAGTAGCCTACAAAAGCTTAACATCTCTCAATCTACTAGAATGCCGCCATGAAACCAGGTAATACATATCCTGAGCTGCCATCACCAGACGGTTGCACCCAGAAACCATCGTATTCCGTTGATATTCCAGGAGAAAAAAAGCCCAAAGTTGGATCCACTGAGACGAATGCCGCCACGAAACCAGGTAATAGATATCCTGAACCGCCATCACCAGACGGTTGAACCCAGAAACCATCGTATCCCGTTGATGTTCCGGGAGCAAAAAATCCCAAAGTTGGATCCACGGAGACGCCGTAATAATAACCTGCAAAAAAGAATGAACTCGATCCTTGTTAAAAATAATAGCATTGCAACATTTTCATATTGACCAACATAAAGCCGATACCTCTATTCGTATGCTAGCTTTATTATCTCTATCCATCCCATTCAATCAATTCCCAAACATATTAATGATATTGGCCGAAGGTGGAATATTATAAGTAAAGAACACAATGCACCAAATAATCTTAGCATTTCATGGACACGACCATTTCATCTACCAAACATGGACACGACCATTTCATGTACGGTCATATAGATACAATGCACATGATAAGTCTAGGTATGATTATCTAGATCTAGCGGTCATGATGTCCACAAGATTGACGACCAAATAATTTTTGAGCTTCTTCATACAGTTTTAATAGTTCAAATTGAAGTATCATTAGATTATGTTTCTTAAGCATACCTTCTTAATCAACTTGATGAAAACCCAATTATATATGCTAACTAATTATTCACCTGTAAATTGTGCATCTCGATATTATATGTTTGCCTCGTGTTGGGCATGTGTGAGTTCCGAAATTATTGATAAATAAAAATGGTTGAAACCATAGGTTCATAATAACTACAGTTCGATATACAAGCTTAATGATATCATAATATTCAAAGATTTACATCATGCTGCATCACTTCTGTTCGCCTACCACTACCATTTGTTTAACAGGTTCCATGAAGCTATCGTACATAGGAAATTTTGGCTTGAATCTTTTTCCTTGCTCCCACTTAACCGACTCATGGATGCTAATTCATGAACCATGTAAAATATTGTCCTATGTGTCTGCAAAATTTAAGAGACATGACATTTCATGCTGCTAAGAAATTACATTTGCATGACAGTGCATGCATGCAAACAGATGGGCTTATCTTTATTTTGAAGTTTTCTACTAAGTCTTTTAGTATGCTCTGCACAATAATTTTCTTCTTTCATAATAGTCTGAACATTTCCCTAATTGCTGGGTATAGTTTCCGCCTCGGTGGTGCATGCTGAGAGTATGCCGGTCTGTTTTGTGCTTTTGGTCTGCCATTGGGTGATTTGCGAGGCCTCTGGTTTTAAGATGATGTTCGTAGGTGCGAGGTTAGAGCACATGGTCCACACATGGGCACCCTCTTCATCAAGCTTGTCAGTGTTTGAGGTTAGTGAGGTGGCTTCGGGTTGATGGTATTCATCTATATACTTCAAAAGTATTACTTGCAAGTATAGTTGGGATCGTAGACACTAAATGTGAAGAAAAAAACTTAGTGGAGTAATAATTAATGAACTAAAGACTTAAACATGCATAGCTGCATTTGCCCGTTTTCCTGTGGTAGTAACTTATTCTGTAAATACATTGGCAGACCGGCTCTTTATTTTATAGAAGCAAACTGAATTAGGTATTCAACCCAACATTGCATTGGTCACACTAATCACCATCAACAGGCCTGAGTTCACATCAGCTATGCCCTGCTTGCATGAAGGATTAAAAAATACATTTTCTGAAAAGTACTGTAATACATGTCTCATTGTCACTCATTTTATGTGTCGACAACAGATAATAAAGCCAAGACTTCACAAAAGTAGGGCCGCTCTTAGAACTACACCGAAGGGGTTCATCTCAAGGAAGGAGTCTGGTGGCAGTGGGGAAGATTACTGGCCGAGAGGATACCGATGATACAAATCTGTTTGTCGAAGTAGGGGTCACTGCATAGCCCAGGGTGCAGTGTGCACATCAAACCTTGGGGCTCCTGGAAGCAGGCTCCTTACAAGCCACTATGGAGTCGGTCGATGCAGCTTGTCATGGAGACAAAGATAATTGTCGCCGCTGTCGGCAGCCGGCTGCCTTGAAAGTAACAACCTGAGAGGGATATCTCGATGGATTCAAAGATAGAAGGATGGATGACAAAGGTAAGGGGCGAGAGGAAACTACGTGCCATGTTTTTCTGTGTATATATGTGTTCTCTGCCTAGGACTCCTACGTGACGTGTTGAACTCATGCCATGTGTTGGAGTCAGGCTATTCTTTTATTTGTTACATTGTACTAATAAGTTAACTAAATCATGGCCTTAAATTGTAGATCCAACAGTTGAGATAATTTAGGTGAAGTGGATCGGTGTCTCAAAAAACACCCTTATATTGCTTTTAGTATATAATAGCTGGTCTTAACCCAATGTCTAAGTCTATACTAGATACAAGAGGAACAATTATGAAAAAGAAAGTGAGTGTTGCAAAAAAATCACTTGATGATATGCAAAACATTCATGCTCAATGGCTTGTGGAAAGAACCTCAAAAAGGGTGAATTCAATCACCGAGGTAAACAATGAAGATACCCAAGTTAATGCTATCTCTACCGATGTTAATAATGTTAATTTTATAGATCACACTCCTTATAATCCTACTTGGAAGAACCAAAATTTTACTTCTAATGTTCAAAAACATTATTCTAATCCTACAAGAGCTCCTTACAATAATTATGATAATCATAATGGAGAAAATCATGACAATCTCTCGTTTGATGAAAACTGTTAGAACCTTTATGCAAGCTCAAATCGAGCAAAATAATATGCTTATTAAAATTATGGAGAACCATGAAAGTATTATAGGTAAACTATCTAACCAAGTCGTTGCAAGTAGAAAAGATGTGTAGGCTCTATAGGAAAGGACAAAGACCATGGAGGCTCAATTGGGAAAGGTAGCTGGGAGCCAAGCGCTCATACTAGCAAAGTTTGCTGGGAAGCCCGAGCCAATTCCGGTAGAAGACCTCAAGATGATAAGGATGGAAATGAATGAAGAGAAGCTTGAAGAGCTAGACTACATCAACGCACCTTCACCTGGATACACCATGGAAGATCTACTAAATATGATCACCATAAAGAATCCCGGTACAAGGTAATGATGCTATGTACCAACAATTTATTCAACAAGTAGCATCTAAAGTTCGAGAATTAGAGATAGAGTATAAAAGACTAGCTGATAAGCTTCCTGCTAAGCTAGACGGTATAATTGAGCCCACTATGAAAATTAAAATTGGGGTTAATGAGATATCTGCACTTTATGATCTTGGTGCAAGCGTCTCAACAATTTCCAAAGTCTATTTGATAAGTTAAACTTGGGGCCTTTTACAACCACTAAAATGAGACTCCATCTACGGATTCAACTTATAAACAAGTTGTTGGGATAAAAGAAACATAGTTGTTGAAATTAAAGGAAGTCCCGCTCTTATTGATATTGTCATAGTGGACATGACTAAAGATCTCATAGCACCTATAATCCTAGGTAGGCCATTCCTAAGAACTATTAAATCTTTAATCAATTTACATGAAGGGAATGTGAGAATAGTACTACCTTCTAGAGATCCTTTTATAGTCCACTTCCCTAGGAAAAAGAAGGCCAAACCTAATAATGAAGATGATGATATAATTACACTGAAAGCTAATTACTTTGGAGTGGGTGTTCTACTCACTAAACCTAAATGATCACCATCTGAGTCAAGCTAATTGACTTTAACTAGAAGCGTTCATGGGAGGCAAACCATGTGAAATATAAGTTTTTACTCTTGTGTTAGTTTTGAGCAGCTTTATTTGTTTTTTAATAACGAGTGCTCAAGAAGACATTTAGAGAGAGGAGAAGAAATAAGTTAATCCTCGATCTTTTATTTTACTAACACATGACCTAAAAGGTATTGCTGATTTGTATGAGATCTATTTGCTGTTATTTTGTCCTTTGCTAAGATGAGTAAAGGCGCACAAATCTACTAACCAAATTCTTTGAGTTTTCCGTCTTACTAGCCGTATAACGACCACTGGTATGACCAGAAGGCCCTGTATTGTGCGGCCGTACCACATCGAGGCTCAGGAAAATAGGAACTTTGATTTGTTGTCACAGGACTCAAGGGTCGTAATGACCACTGGTACGACCGGAGCCGCTCGTACCATACCCTCGAGCAAAACATCAGATTTCAAGAAAATGTACTGCTCGCATAATGACCAGTAGTACGGGCACACGTGAATCGCCGGAAGGGAACCGTTGAACCCAAGGTTTATCACTCGGTACGGGCGGGCTCCGGCCGTACCACCCACCTGTACCACGTACGCAACCGCCATATCACCTAGGAGGAGGTAACCCTAAAATTCCAAATATAGAAATTTCTCTTTATTCTACCTCCAAACTCCAAACCACCTCCATTGGATCTTCAAATTTACTCAATCTTTCCTCGATTCCTCGCACCCAATTGATCTAAGGTATGTTTCTCCTCCGATCTCCAACTTATTTGTAGCAAAACTCTGCTTAATCTTTCACCATTATCAATCTAGACTTAGGTCTTGTTCTTGAGCTAATCTTGATATTGAGCATGCTTAGTATTGTTTTTAGAGGAGTTTCTTTTGTGACAAGTGTAGAGGATCGTTTATTCTATGTTTCTATTGGATAAAAAATTATCATTTATTTATGTATTTAATTATTTATTTTGTTTTAGATGAACACGAGGATTTGTAACGTGTGATGGATGTGAAACAAGCCGCACCACGCATTTTTACGTTGACCCCCCGAGTCACTTGGTATCGAGTTCACCGAGGAGTTTCAGTTGAACCGTTTGGACCATCTCAAGACCCGAGAGATCAAGTCCACCAAGTGGGCGTGTACCTATATCCTGAACCAACTTGACATTCATGTTGATCTTGATTTATTCCGCAACAATATTGGTTTGTATGACTTTGTCTTTCAGGATATCACCATGTATCGCCGCTTGACGCTTGAGTTTCTCAGCACTTTGACGCATACGGTGTGCTCTCACTATTGTTCCGAGGAGAAAATGCCTGGAGTTGATCGCATTAACTTCAGTCTTATGAACTGTGAGTACTCCTTGACACTCAACCAATGGGCTCACTACTTTGGGTTTGCCAACCAAACCACCGACATACGATCCACCACCTTTGTTTTTAATCCTGCACCTTGGGAGTACTTTAATAGAATGAGGATTCGTGGAAACACTCTAAAGGGGAACCAAATTGATCATCCTGCTATTCGTTATTTGTTTTACGTTATTGATAACACCCTGTAGGCACGTGGTGAGTTCACTAGAGTCAATAAGGAGGACATGATGATCCTCGCTAAAGCTGCTATTATTAGCCGTAACTTAACACCAAATTTGGGTGTCCTTCTTGTGTTTTACCGTAAGCATCAAGCTTTGCAGTCTTGAGGATCCATATGCGGAGGATGAGTCATAACCGTTCTTGAATGCGCACTACACATCAACCTAGGTAACATCCAACCGTTGACAGGAAGTCGCCGTCTTGGTTTTTATACTCTGAGTGCTTGTGGTATGATTTCATGAACTAATGGTAGATACCTCCTTGATATACATGGAGCGGATCACTTGATACCAACTCCATTGCCTAATGGTCTATTCTCTATCGAGGATGGACATTGGCGTTATGACGCGTAGGTTGAGGCAAGTCTACCCCAACAACAAATACCCATGGGAGAGGAAGGAGAAGATAAAGAAGTAGAACAAGAAGGACCCGAACAAGATGTGCAGCCACCAAACTACTACACCACCTATGAACATATCTATGCTCTTGAAGGAAATATCCAAAACATGAACAACCTGTCCATCAACCTTTGAGATGCTACTGCCAACCTCGCCACCAAGTTCCATGATTCGAGCAACCAATGGAACATGGGATATTATCCACCACCACCACAATGAGAAACAAAAGGGCTTGCAAAACCCTGAGATTGGGGATGTGTTCCCTCGGCAATTTTATTTGTGTAATAATGAGGTTGTACTCTAGCTCCTTGAGAGCTTTGAAACACTCATGTTGGTTTGTTCCAACACTTTTCTTTTGTTTTTAGTTTGCTTTCATTTTTAGTTTGCTTTTGTTTTTTGTTTGTTTTTTCTTAGTTCATTGCTTGGTCGCAAGTTCTTTTATATTATTTAATCTCTATCCTCAAAAATACAAAAATATTTTTTCGTTTTTCCTTTTTTCATGAACGTGGATTCACACTTTGCCTATTTTCTTAAATATTATTATGGGAATAATTGTACTTGAGTTTTGAAGGAACACATCTAAAAGAGCATGTGGGTCCCCATGTGTGGTTTTGGTAATTAATGACAATCTTTATGGACTAATGTTTATAGTAAGTTACACGTGTAGGAATTGTCCATTAGCATCAGTTGGAGCATGTGTTGGCTTCAAGGTATAAAAAATGAAGAAGATGTGTTGTGCAAGCTCAAAATGCCCCATCTATATAAGATCTCCTGTTTGATGCTTGCCATCCTCGGTGATCATGGATCTATGAAGACAATGTCAAAGTAAAGGTTTCCCCATGGTGTATGGGGGAGCAAAGTGCAAGTCTTCATCTAGCAAGCTCATGAAAGAGAAATCAAGAAAGGTGTCCATCTTGAGAAGGACAAGATCATCGTCATCGAGATCAAGTGGATTCCTCAAGTAAAAGGTAGATAGGTTTTCCCTTTTGCTGGTCTCATGTTGGAGAACGGGTTTAGGATAGATCGTTGTACTATCAAGAGGGGCTCTCGAGCGAGTAACTCGATTATATCTTTTGGAGAGAGCTCAAACCTTTGCATACTTAGCAAAATATTTCTTGGTTGTTATTTGGATCTCATCCATGTTTGGTTCTAGAGCTTGTGTTCATTACAAGCTCTAGTTCGTCAAAATTGGATCTCCCTTTTATATTTTATTGCGGTTTTGTTCTTGGAGGTTTTCTGGATCCTCACCAAGGGAGGTATCTCACATTATAATACTTGATACATTCTCACTTTGTGGCATCCAATATTTTGTTGGATAGCTCTTGTTGTCCTCTTTCCAACAAAATTGGTTTCGGGTAAATCGGAGTTTCCTAACTCAAGTTATTGAGGTTTGAAGTTTTCCTTTTATTTAAAAAGAAAAAAAAGGAAAAAGGGTTTTGTCTCTGGGCCAGGATGTACTACCGCCGCTGCTACCAGCCGCACCTGCACGCGGCATCCTCCCTCTGGCCTGCCCGGTAGCGACCTGGTCGGTACTACCGGGCCTGCCCACCGTCTGCTCGCCTGGCTTCCTGCTGCCGCGGCCCGCTCCCAGCCTTCCATCACACGCATGCTCGCCTGGCTCCCGCACGTGCAGCTCGCTCGCGCGCCCTTGCCCTGCCCCGATCCCGTGCGCTGCTTCGCTCCTCTCTCGCGCTCTGCTCGCTTGCTAGGCCGCCCGCTGCCCCGCGTTGACCTCGCTCGTCAGATCACCCATGTTGGCTTCCTGCTTCGCTTCGCTAGTCAGGATCCGGTAGTACCGGCCCAATCCGATACTTTCGGCCCAGGCCAAGATTTTCCCCAATGGGCAGATTCTATTGGCCCCTTTTTAAGCCCCCTCTCCTTTTCCTTTTTTAGTATCTCTTCTCCCTCTTTTTGCTCAAGCTTTTTCCACTGCTTTGACCCTCTTTTGAGCTTGATTATTTTCTTCCCCTCCAATGAATCTTGCACATATTTGAGAGGAAGATAGAGGAGATCTAGATCTACAATTTGACCAATCCATATCATCTCTTTGTGAGTGAATCTTTGGGATCTTAATCTTGGAAGATTTGGTGTTCTCATTGCGTTCTTCATCTCTTGATCCCCCAATTGCTTTAGTAGGTTTGTTGGAACTTGAGACTGAGGGATTGGAGCATCTTTGTGGTGTCCTTACCATTTGTATTAGGTACATCTGTTTGAGTTCTCCCCGGAGGATTTGGTTGGTTAAATCAAGAAGATTGCCCCTCTTGGGTTTTTGGAACCCTAAACGGTTGTGTGGCCTTTGTGGCGTGTTCTTGGGGCATTAAATTAAGTTATGGAGCTCTCCCCAAGATATTGGCCTTGGTGGCGATTATTGGGAGCCTCCAATTAATTTGTGGAGATTGCCCCAATCTTGTACGAGTTTTGTGACCGCCCTCAAGTGTCCCATAGTGGAACAGGTGCTTGCGGTGTGGTGGGTACTCGGGAGAATACTTGTGGCGTTGGTGGTATTAGTACCGCCCACCCCTCCAACAAGACGTATTCCCTTGTTGAGAGGAACTCGGTAAAATATCGTCGTCCCTGTGTGCCTCGGTTATCTCTATACCCGAGCTCTTTACTTATGCACTTTAGATTGTGATAGCCTTCGTGCTTGAAGTAATCTATATTGCTATCACAGTGTTGCTTGTCTTGCTGAGCATAAGTTGTTGGTGTATATCTAGGCTTTTTGCTTGACAAAAGAAAACACTGGTTTTATTCCGCCCTTGTTAAGCCCATCTCGTAAAAGTTTTTAACCGCCTATTCACCCCCTATAGGTGGCATCCGTGATCTTTCAACCGTTTCTAGTCTACGAATTTTCCAACCACAACATGGAGATTGATACAAGCTCTAAATCCTCTCATGGATAAGAACGAAATAATAACGAAGAAAGATGATGCCAATTGTGCAAAGGTTTGAGCTCTCACCGAGGGATATGATCAAGTTACTCACTCGAGATCCCCTCTTGATGGTACGGTTATATATCCTATAAACTGGTCTCCCCAACTAACCCCACATGACCAGTAAGAAAGGAACCCTATCAAAACCATACCTTTACCTTGCGCACATTCCACATGCTCTTGATGATGACGATCTTCTACACCTCAAGATGGAGCATCTTTCTTGATTGGGCTAGCTTGGTGAATACTTGGAATTATCTCCCCCATACTCCACTATGGAAGAGCCTCTATTTTAGGCATATCTTCACATATCCATGATCACAATAAGGATGGAAATCTGCAAGCATATGATCTCTTCAATATGGCTCATCTTGAACTTGCACTTCATTTCTTCTTTCTTTATTATGTTGGTGTTTTGAAGGTACACAAGAGATATAAATCCATCTTATTATTCAATACACACTTTCTGTAAACCCAACTCTTGCTTGACCAATCTCCGGGTCACTCTTAAAACCTTGATTAACACTTGATCTTCTTCACTTTCTTCTTCTTTCAACCTTGAAGCCAACATATGGTTCAAGCATTGCCTATGCACAAATCGTACAAGTAAAACTCAACACAAAAATAAGTCCATAAAGATTGTAATTAATTACCAAAACCACACATAGGGACACACATACTCTTTCACACACCTTTATGGCCACCCAGTTACAGACATGATGGTTGATGCGATCAAAGAAGCCTCGAGACATAGTGATTAATATGATCTCACGGTTTAAGGAGAAGGATACTATGCTTCTAACTATTGCAACAATGAACATGTGACTTGATCGTGTCACAATACCTATCTTTGGGTAATTTCCATTCTATCATTATATGACTCCATTGTCAACTGGCATAAATGCTCCATGATCAGGAAACCTTAATCATCGGTTGCCCAATGAACTAGTATAAATAGAGGCTACTAGGGACTTGGTTTTATTCATACCACACTTGTATCAATGTTTCCGCTTGATACAATTATAGCACAATATGAAACTAATTGAGATATGATAATAAATGCATTTATTATTTGCCTCTAGGGAATATCTCCTTCATCAAAGGCCACATGATCTGCGTCGTCCACTCCATCAAATGCCCCATTAATTGGTCCACAGTCAATGTGATCTTCTACAACATCCACTTCACCATATGTGACTGCATCAGGGGCCATATGATCTTCTGCTCCCAATGATTCTGCTACATCCGTTCCTACACACTGGCGCATGGTACTGTTTATCCACCACCTTCACCTGAACCACGAACGCGACTACAAAAAGGTATAACTAACCCAAAAATTTATAAAGACGGTACAATTTGCTATGACATGCTAATGACTGCAAGTGCACAGATCGATTGTAGCTAGTTTCAAAATAAGAGTATCGAACCCACAAAGAGCTATTTGGTTAAGGTCTTTATGCCCCTTGTCTACCAAAGGATACTTGTAAGATGCCTTTGATCTCAAGTAAAGGGTGTTTGAAAGGTTTTTGTCATTGAATGTGAGAAAGTAATAAAAGCAAGTAAAGTGAACAATTAATAAAAACGTTGGAAACGCTACTTTTATTCCGCCATTGTTAAGCCCATCTTGTAAAAAATTTAAACTGCCTATTCACCCCCTCTAGGCGACTGATGAGTGCATATTTGCTTCATGTTTTCTATCATTATTTTGTATTGTAGATGTAGGATCTTCGTATTTTATGGCGCTCGCGTGCACATTTTATGTCTATTTTCACCAGGATCAGGACATATGATGGATACAATGGACATAATTCTTGGAGCAGTTATACTGGGGAGAAAAGGAGTAAAAAAGAACGTAAATCGCTTATTTGGGAAATGTCAATAATACCAGAAGAAAACCCGAAGCGATCAAAGCACACAGACGATTTAATGACCAACTATACAACATGAATAAATTTTCCAGCCGTATAGTTCCCGCCGTATAGGTGGCGCTACCACCGCCTCCTCAAATGGTTTCACCCCGTGCAACTAGATCAGGGTGATGACATATAGAACAACCAGAAATCACCGAAACCTCACCTCCTGAAGGCATCTGGAGGGGGAGCTCATCCACCGGGGATCCAACTTCGCCCTGCGCAGATCCGAGAGGCTAAGATATCGATCTTCATCATCAACCGCTGCATCACGACCATCTCCATCCATCCCATCTACATCTTGTCTAGATCTTGTTGTAATATCCGTACTCGTTGTGGATTTATACAAGTACTATTCATCTATGATAGATTCCATTGTATTGCCATGATGTTGATTGCCTCCATGTCTGAGTAGATCATTAGTTCTTGGGGAGATGGAGAAACCCTAGTATGAGATTGAAATAAGATAAAGTTTATTACGATATTCATTGTTGTGACCATGTGTTAGATTCTCTTCATCTTGATGTTGAGAGAAGTTGACCTCTCAATATTTTCCTCTCATGGGGACTTGATGGAGGGAAGTACTTGTTGGTAGACAGAGGTGTGTTAGGACTTACAGTGACTATAAAGCTGTTGGCACTCCTTACGTATCAACTTGGGAACCGAGGAAACTCACGGAATACTATCCATGCCATGGGATACGTCCCTTAATAGCGCAATAATTCGATTGATGTCGATTGCTGACTGCTATGGTTATGAGGATGATGTGAGTAGTGGTTGCTGCCTATTTGTCCAAATACAAAGTTCCTCCCACACATACATAGTTGAGAATATTTATGATAATAATCTTTATTTTATATCTTTATAATGCTAGTGGTGTATTTGCTACTCCCTGAGAACGCCTTTTCCCTATTGCAGTTCCAATCTCTCTTACATACGCGATACTTACTTTGTGTGTTCAGTTGTTTTACTTTACTTATTGTTGCTCTTATACCAAAAACCCAAAAACACCTTTTTACGCAATCCTCACATTTTATCTTGTCACTTAGAACTTTATTTAGCATTTCTATTGTAGTATTTATTTCAAGAGTTATTAGACTTCAGACTCCTTCTTCCTGTGGGATCAATATCTTTATTTCCAAACTAGCTACAAACGATCCGTGCACTTGCAGTCATCAAGCTATTTTCTGGCGCCATTGCCGGGGACCTAAGCGTTGTTGGTATTTTAGTTTTTTCTTATTTATTTTTGTCTTGCTAAGTTTTGTTTTGAGTTACAGATTTCCACGAACATGATGGAGTTTGAGCATATGACTAGTGCTAACCCACTCAGCCACTTTGGGAAGCCTTATGGTATTTATAAAAGAGACAACTCCGACGAGAAGACAATGGGGGTTTGAAATAAATCCTCTATTACTTGGTATTCTACACAAGAAGCAAGTAACTGGGGATGAAGAAGATCCTAATCCATATGAGCATATTGCATGTTTTAAAGATATATGTGGCACTTTTCAATTGACGGGATATACTGCTAATGTGGTAAGGGTTAAACTTTTGGTCAGACTTTGACTAGTACAACTCTCTCATGGTATAGATCTCTACCCCTAGAAGCCACTACTACTTGGGATAATTTAACCTGTGAGTTTCTAGCAAAATATTATCCATTATCGAAATCTCTTGGAATCAGCCGTCTTATAATAACTTGGAGGAACCGTCCTAATGAAGGACTAGTAAGAGCTTATATCAGATTTAAAGATTTACTTCATCTATGTCCTCATCATGATTTGACTAAATGGTATTTATTGCCTATCTTTTATGATAGTTTAATTGAACCTAATAAAATTGAACTAGACTCTTTCGTGGAAGGAGCCTTTATGAATCTTCCTATAAATAAAGCTTGTGATGTACTTAATAGAATTCACGATCATAGAGTTTCATGGAATTTTGGTCTAGGAAGTGAAGGAGGCATAGAAATAGATCATGATTGTATTCATGACTATAATAAAAAGGGCCATGTTAAAGAATTATCTAAGGAACTTTATTTGGATTCAGATCTTGTGTTGCAAGTTGTTAAAGCTTTTATAGAACACATCAAAGCTCCAAAAGAGGGTTTGGTCAAGTATGATCCGGCACCCAAACCTAAGAAGAAAAGATAAGTTAAAGCAACACTGGCCTCCCTAGAACCAACATATGAGATACCTTTCCCTAACACTACACAAAAGCATATTTTTGAATATGAACAGGTCAAAGTAGTACAAGAGAAGAAGGAAGAGGAAAGTATGCCATAAGTCGTGGAACATCTGGAAGAAACCAAAGATGAAGAGGTAACCAAGGAAGCAATTATTGCTATGTATGCACATTGTAACATAGTTGAACTCAATAAAGAGACTTTCGTATTGGTTGAAGGTAAAAGATGTGGGTAAGCCTATTCTTCCCTGCATATTTAAGGAAACCTCGCATTATGGTTTAGGCAATCTTGGCACCGAAGTTAATTATATCTTATGATTTCTATTTAGAAATAAAAGAGGAAATAGAACCGACTGCAATTGAAAATACTGATATGACTATCATGTTAGCCAGTAAAACTCTTAGAATTCCAATGGTAGTAGTTGAAGATGCAATTGTCACAATTGGCAATAAAAATGTTCCTATAGATTTTGTAGTTGTTGATATGCCAGCTGCCACTCTTTGCCCAATTATATTTAGAAGAAACTTTTAAGTGATGTAGGTGCCTATGTTGATTTTAAAAAGGAGATTGTATCTCTTAAGCTTGGGGGAGCAGAAAAAGAATTCCACTTTTCCAAATTTAAAGACAGACCTCCACAAATACAACAAGAAGATAAAGAGAAAACTATTGAGGAAATGTCAGCTCTTTTCTTTAGTGATTAAAAATAAGAAACAAATGAAGACTTAAATTATGAAGAAATAGTTATGGAGGACAAGTCCCTAGAAGAACTAGAAAATGAATTCGATTCACTTCCCATTATAGGGCCTCCAACTAATGAGGGTTTTGAAGAGCTAGAAAAGAGAGGGGACGAGGAATTACCACCCCCAGAATTGAAGACTCTACCAGATAATCTTAAACACAGATTTTTAGATGATACAAATAAATTTCCTGTTATTATTAGTGCTAAACTTTCAGGAGAAGAAGAAGAACTCATGAAAATACTTAAGGAGCATCACAAGGCCTTTGGGTACTTAATGGATGATTTGAAGGGCATTATTCCCATGATAACTGTCCATCGAATATTCATGGAAGAAGGTGCTAAACCACTTGTGGAATTTAATAGAAGACTCAAGCACGAAATGAAGGAAGCGGTAAGAAAAGAAATTGTATGCCTACTAGACGTAGGTATAATCTATCCTATTAAAGAAAGTGAATGGGTAAGTCCTGTTCATTGTGTCCCTAAGAAGGGCGGTTTTACTATTGTTCCTAATGAAAACAATGAATTGATACCTACTAGAACTATTGTTGGGCATAAGGTGTGCATCGACTTCAGGAAATTGAATAAAGAAACTAGGAAATATCACTATCCTTTACCGTTCATAGATCAAACTTTAGAATGGTTAGCAAACCACACTCATTTTTGCTACTTGGACGGGTACTCTGGTTTTTCTGAAATAGTTGGTCATCATGATGACCAACTTAAAACAACTTTCATTAGTCCTTATGGTTTACATGCCTACCGTCGTATGACTTTTAGTTTATGTAATGCTCCAGCTACTTTTCAAAGATGCATGACTACTTTTTTTTTGCGGATTTTATAGAACTGATAATGGAAGTATTTATGGATGACTTTTCTGTCTATGGAACTTCGTTTACTAGTTGCTTGGATAATCTCATAAGAGTTTTGCAGCGTTGCGAAGAAACCCATCTTGTTCAAAACTGGGAGAAGTGCCATTTTATGGTCAAAGAAGGTATAGTCCTTGGACATAAGGTATCAGGTAAGGGAATTGAAGTGGATAGAGCTAAGGTTGAGGCAATAGAGAGAATGCCACAACCTAGGGATATTAAAGGTATAGGAAGTTTTCTTGGTCATGTGGGTTTTTATAGAAGGTTCATTAGAAATTTCTCTGGAATATCTAAACCTTTCACTAACCTCCCGCAAAATGGAGTAAGATTTAACTTTGATGATAAATTTCTTGTAGCCTTTGATAAACTCAAATATGCTTTATCCTATGCTCCTATCATTAAACCACCTATCTAGAATAAAACTTTTGACTTAATATGTGAAGCTAGTGATGATGCTGTAAGAGTAACTCTGGGATAACATATTGGTCGCAGATTTAATATTATACATCATGCTAGTAGAACTCTTAATAGTGCTCAAAATAATTATCCTAAGGAAGAAAGGGAACTTTTTGCTATATTCTTCTCTTGCGATAAATTTCGTTCTTATATAGTTGATGCAAAAGTAAGAGTTCATACGGATCGTGATGGTTTAAAAGCACTCCTTGGGAGGAAAAATCATAAGCCAAGACTGATCAGTTGGATTCTTTTACTTCAAGAATCTGAGTTGCAGATTATGCAAAGGCAAGAAATAAAAATGGTGGATGCAGTGTCCATATTTTCCCAGCAAGACACCAATCTTATTGAGAGGAACTTTAGTCCTGGTGATTTTCGCTTATGAGAATTATTCAATGAACTAAGGTCAATTCCTCCAAAAGAGAAGAAGTCTTTGTTATTGGAGGAGCTTGTCATCCCCGGATAAGTAAATGGTAAGTTCAAGGTAAGTGTTGTTACTCAAATAAGTGATTTGTTTTCACAGATTTTACTTCTGAAATTTTTTCCTTTGAATTCCTCGTGTTTTTCTAAATTTTCTGGAGGTTTTTACCAACTATACGGGTGCAACTATACAACCGGAGAAAAATCTCCTGATGTATAGTTGGTCGTTAAACCCTTTGTATCTTCTTCGTGAAATTTTTTACGATATCTAGACCTATACGGGAGCAACTATACGACCGGAGATAAAAATCTGGCCGTATAGTTGGTCATTGAACTCTTGGACACTTTCGATTTTTGATGTCTGTATCTATACGGTCACAACTATACGACCGGAGATAATATTACGGCCGTATAGTTGGTCGTTAAACTCTCAAACATTTTTGTTTACTTTTTCGTTTTACCCCGATGAAAAAATGTAATTGTCGATTCCGAGTCATAACTTAACCGACCTAGACTCAAGATATTTGGAAATATCTGCCCGGAACCAACTATACGGCCGGAGCTATACGAGCCGCGCCCATATAGTTGGTCGTTACGCGGCAGGACTCCTCCAAATCCACGATTTGTTTGCCTATTCCGTTAAGATTCTTTTCTTGGGTGAGAATTTGGTGTTTCTCACGAGTTTTACCGACCTCTGACCCCCCTTATATACTGCCATTGTCTCTCTCTCTAATCATAATCTCCAGAAATCAATCTACCTCTTACTCACACGTGAGGACATGCAACCAAGGGATGGAAGCCAAGAAGAAAGGTTCCTATGGACATCAGGAGCAATAGCGAGCAAGGCGAGGAGATCAAGATCGTCCCTATCGAGTTCCTTGACGCCAACAATGCATGCCGAAAGAGGCAGTTGAAGGCCCTCGAGCTGAAGATTGAAGAGATGGACAAGGAGACACTAGGGACACCCAAACATCTTCGGTTGCTGTGACTTTATCTTGACAAACTTAATGAAGATATTAAGCAAACAACCAAAGTAGGTTTTTCTATGAGTATTAAGGCGCTACAAACCCTTCAAGATAACAATGAGTTCATTAAAGAACAAGTGAAAGTGCTGGAGAGGAATAATATTTTCTACAAGATGCGTGTTAAAGAATTACAAGCTGTCAATCAATCCCTCTGTCTCAGGCTAGCCCGTGAAGATAAGATACTGCGTTCCATGGCGCCACAGTGATATACAATAATCACGGTATCAAATAACCGCAAGGGATTATTTGATCCCGCATGGCTTGATTCCAAGCTTGGGAAGATCTTTAAGACCTTGTAATCTATCTTATAAGTTTTACATTACTATTCCAGTTCTGCATTAGTTCAAACTAGAATTAAAGTTTGCATCATTAGAATTCCCTTAAGGAATAGTCGATCCCTTTTACAAAACTCCGAGTTTATTATCATATATGGAGAAATATTGAGTTTGTGTTTGTCTTATTGGATATATGAATGGCTTGAGTATAATTTTACTTCCACTTGATGATAGCAATAGGAGTCTTCCACACCATTGGTATTAATGGAACATACAAAGATAATTTGGTTAATATGTTGTAAGTACATGGTTTGAAAGAAAGAAAATTATCTAATCAGTTAAGTCGAAAAGAAACCTTGAACAAAGGAAAAGTGCTATCAAATTAGAGTGAGAACAAGACGAGGTAGAATATTCAAGCTACAAAGATTGCTTCATATACAATTGGAATTTGGTAATTGAGATTTTTAAACTTTGAATTCCTACATGAAGTGGAATGTATGGCTAGCTCCTTTGCACATCACTTAAACAAAAGTGTGAGCATATATACAAAAGCAAAGAAAAGAAGAAAATAAAGAATAAAAAGAGCGAATGTGCAATGAGCAAATAGGCATACACCACTATATTGTAGTATGACAAAGATATGCTTTGAGATTTTGAATCCCAAGTGAATATGTTAATCCTAAAACACTTGGGACTACCTCGCTAACTCATTCGGTCGAACCAAATACTTTTACATCATGTTGTGATTCATCTTTTGTGAACTGTTAATCACTAAGGTGTGGAAGCCTTCTAATATTATTCGGATGGTTCGAGTAAGGTACTATTCATCATGAACTTATTCCTATGTATCATATATGATAAACACATGATGCAACTGCCTCATTTATTTTATCGACTCAGCTTCATGAATATGCGGATCACATCCATTAAGCTAAACTTGCTCGGGACGAGCAAGAGTCTAGTCTTGGGGAAGTTGATGAGTGCATATTTGCATCATGTTTTATATTATTATTTTGCATTGTAGATGTAGGATCTTGGTATTTTATGGTGCTCGCACACACATTTTATGTCTATTTTCACCAGGATCAGGACAAATGATGGATACAATGGACATAATTCTTGGAGTAATTATACTTGGGAGAAAAGGAGTAAAAAACAACGTAAATCGCTTATTTGGGAAATATAAATAATACCATATGAAAACCCAAAGTAATCAAAGCACACAGACGGTTTAACGACCAACTATACGGCGGGAATAAATTTTCTGGCCATATAGTTCCCGCCATATAGTTCGCACCGCCACCGCCTCCTCAAATAGTTTCACCCCGTGCAACTGGATCAAGGAGGCGACATATAGAACAACCAGAAATCGCCGAAACCTCACCTCCGGAAAGCATCTGGAGGGGGAACTCGTCCACCGGGGATCCATCTTTGCCCTGCACAGATCCGGGAGGCTAAGGCATCGATCTTCATCATCAACCACTACATCACTACCATCTCCATCCATCTCATCTACATCGTGTCTAGATCTTGTTGTAATTTCCGTACTCATTGTGGATTTATACAAGTACTATTCATCTAAGATAGATTCTATTGTTATTGCCATGATGTTGATTGCCTCCATGTCTGAGTAGATCATTAGTTCTTGGGGAGATGGAGAAACCCTAGTATGAGATTGAAATAAGATAAAGTTTATTATGATATTCATCGCTGTGACCATGTGTTAGATTGTCTTCATCTTGATGTTGAGAGAAGTCGACCTCTCAATATTTCCCTATCATGGGGACTTGATGGAGGGAACTACCTGTTGGTAGACAGATGTGTGTTAGCACTTACAGTGACTCTAAAGCTGTTGGCACTCCTTACGTATCAACTTGGGAACCGAGGAAACTCACAGAACACTATCCATGCCATGGGATACGTCCTACGGGATTACGTCGCTTAATAACACATTAATTCGATTCATGTCGATTGCTGACTGATGTGGTTATGAGGATGATGTGAGAAGTGGTTACTGCCTATTTGTCCAAATACGGAGTTCCTCCCACACATACATAGTTGATAATGTTCATGATAATAATCTTTATTTTAGCTCTTTATAATGCTAGTGGTTTATCTGCTACTCCCTGAGAACGCTTTTTCCCTATTGCAGTTCCAATCTCTCTTACATACGCGATACTTATTTTCTATGTTCAGTTGTTTTACTTTACTTATTGTTTCTCTTATTCCAAAAACCCCAAAACACCTTTTTACGCAATAATCACATTTTATTACTTAAAACTTTATTTAGCATTTCTATTGTAGTATTTATTTCAAGAGTTATTAGACTTCAGACTCCTGCTCCCCGTGGGATCGATATCTTTATTTGAAAACTAGCTATAAAATATCTGTGCACTTGCAGTCATCAGCGACATCCGTGATCTTTCAACATCCCTATAAGGAAGAGGATTATGAAGTCACTCATGAGAGGTAGGTCCTATGTCTCCCACTTTTGAAGTTTGAGTTGTTTATTTTAGTTGGTTGATTTGCTAAGATTCCATGCTAATGGGAATAATTCAAAATAGTTAGAATAAAGCTTTTTATTGGTATGACTGATTAGTTGTGGAAGCTTTGCTCTAGTTCTTTTAGCTAACCGAGTCTTGCCTTGGAAATAATATTTCCAAACAAGTACAAAAATAAAAAGTCTGAAATTTATGACTTGTTTGATGAATGATTGTCTTGAGAGTTTATCCTTGAAGATACTTAACCCCATAGATGTTTTGATAGACTTGACAACACTCTTGAAAGGAGTTGTTTGATTGAAATAAAGTCTAGCGGTAATTGTGATGGATGCCAAAGCTAACCTTGTGGATCAAACCATGGTACTTGTTAAAAAAGTTCTATATTTCTCATGCACACCTTTCAATGCCAACAACTCCGCTAGCCTACCAACGATCTATGGTATAACCCCGGATTTCGGCTATGAGTTGATGGCATAAGTGGCACACGTATCAATGTAATGGGCAAATGTATTGGTACTCTCAAAAGTTGTGCAAGCACTTATAAAACAAACACTCAATGATTCTTGAAGAAGGAAGAAAAAATATATATATGAACATCCACATAACAAGTCCTTGGCATGGTCTCATTACTACTTTATGAATTTTCTTGAAAGACAATGACTGGATTAGAAGTGTTTTGATAGCCTTGATTTACTGATGTGGGCATCAATAAGACACTTCATTGTTATACTACTTAGGACATGAATTATCTTACTCAATTATTCTATTAAAACATCCCAGTGTTCCTTGGCAAGCTGAGAGTTAACTAGAAGAATTGGATTGATTGTTACACTTCTAGTTATTTATACTTATATTAAACTCTACTTTGATTGACTTGATTTGCCAAAGCTTGTATAGTATTCTTGTCATCTCTCTAACTTTGATAATACTTTCAAATGGATAAAGTTCTGGACACATATGACTACCAACGATAAGTGAATTCTTATTCTCCTTGTTTCAAGTTTAAATGTTGAATTCCTTATACTTCTTTTGTTTCTTCATGCTCGAGGGCGATCAAGGTTTGAGCTTTGGGGAGGTTGATGGCTACAAAAATATCCATCTTCCACTGCATTTAAACATTGTTTTTAGTCAAGCAATTGATAAGAAAGTCTCTAGCCTTCCCACTAATGACTAATAATTGCAAAGATATGCAAACCATTGCTTTGATTTGTGTTGTCCAGGAAATCATGATTTTTATTACAAAATCACAAGTCATAATGAAGGTTTTGAGGAAGTCCACACGACCAAGTAATCCTAGAGCCATTTCCAGTCGTCTGTAGCCGTAATAACCACTGGTACGGGTAGGGTACGCCCATACCATGTGGCGTCGGCTTCGTCTCGTAGAAACCTACAACTTTCGTGAATATGCCTATATATTTTGAGGCCTCGGTTGCCGCGTAGAAGGCTGCCATTCTTAGATTTTCATCATAACACCACCAAAGGAGATCCACACCATAGTTCATCCCTTCCATCTTCCATCCCCTCCATTATCCATATCCATTACTTTATACTTGAGATCTCCTTGTGATTTGGCGACCATTGTAAGAATATATGATTTCAATCTAAGTATTTTGCACAATGTTTTCTATCCTTGATCTTATTGTTATGAGTGAGTAGTCCTCACGGGCTATGGGTTGGGGAGAAACCTCGCAGTAATTATGTGCATCTAATCTATGGGAGCATTGTGTATTGTTTGAAAGAGAGATTTGTATCTTTTGTTTCTTTTTCTCTTGTCTCGATCTTTGGACTTGTACGTACCCAAGACCCCTGAGATTTATAAAGGCTTAAGGTGAGATACTTGGATAGCGGCGATCTCATAGGAAACCTAGTGACAGAAAGGGTTGTACGGTCTTGGCTTATCGACCCATTCGGGATCACAACAACACCACCACTTAAGGCTTTGATATGTGTTTTACACTTAATAATCGTTTGTAGCTCGGTGCTTCGTGGTGCACTCGGTTGGATCAAAAGACTATTGATATGCATGTTGCCTCTCAGGGGATCTAATATATTAGGATGTGTTGCCCACAAGAGATTATATCTATTAAAACATTACACATGACTATGCTTATTATTATCTTTTATCCCATATGATGTGCAGCTGCAGGTGGATATTCAACCCTGGCCTATCTCCATCCATTTATTCAACCCACGATAAAGTAAACTAGAGTGGTCCGGTAAATGAAGGTAAAATGAAGAAACAAAGTCTTGTAGATGTGTCCTTTTCATTTCCTTTTAGCGTTGTTTCCCAAGGTTCTATTAAACCTAGGTCTTCTAGGGAATAATACTATTATACTACATCCATGAATCCGGATCGAATGTATCAGGGGGTTGGCCCGCCTCCTCCCACATCCTCCCTTGATTAGTCCCACCTTGGGACTTTGAGGGAGGTGGTCCCTCCCTTCCACCTATATAAAGAGGGGAACCCCTCTCCCCAAATCCATCCCCATCAATTGGCCTTTGCCTATTTATCTCTCCCTCTCTCTCCCTCATGTGTGGTTCCCAAGTTTGGAACTACATGTGGGGATATAGGTTTATCCACCATGCTGCTGAATTTGGCCCGGATCAATCTTGTTCCGCTGCTTTGTTGGATCAGATCCCATGAGACATATCTAACCATATGCGTGTAAGGCCATGAGGCACCGCCACTTGTGGTGGTTTTGCTTGGAGCTTGTATCTTGTACGTCGATGCAACCAAGAGGTCGACTACATCGTACAAGGACTAGGGGTGACTTGCGAGGAGCTTTGTGACCTTGAGGTCGCATCAGTATGACTACGTCATCCACGTTCCTTGTGGAAAGTTAAACATGTTTGATCTTCAAAGGTATGAACACTAAATCCTCGCTCGTTACCCTACATCTGCATAGATAGATCTTGACTAGGTGTGTTTACCGTAGGAAATTTTACTTTTTTCCACGCAACCCCTTTAGTGGTATCAGAGCCAATCTATGCATTGATGTTTGGTACGAGTAGAAGACATGTTGATTGGGTGGGAATTTATTTTCTATTTCTACCCTTCCGCATGTACTTCTTCATATCGCGACAATGTCGGGTGAAGCGGCCCAAACCGAGCTTACATGAGACAGGTTCCACGACTAACATATGGCTTGTACCATATAAGTGTCCAATGGGTGTCTATCGCTCTGACATTAGTTAATATGACATTTACAAAGGACGAACCAAAAAAGGGATTTAAAGTGGCAGCTAGTCAATCCATGTTATGGTTGGAAGTTCGTAGGTAGAAACAGTTCTCTTACGAAAGCCCTAACAACCGCGTAAACCATGCAAAGATAAAGTAGAGGCATATACCTTTATTTTGCAGGGGCTTGCGATATGTATGGTCAAGGTAAGTGTTTATGAGATGATATACCGAAGATAAGGTGGCACCATGTACCTGGTGCAATGTTGGCGCATGATGGCTCCAAAATTAGCCATCCTCCACTGCATTTAAATATTTTGTTGGTCAAGCAATTGACAAGAAACTCTCAATCCTTGCCACTAATGACTAATACTTGCAAAGATATGCAAAACTTATCTTTGAATTATGTTGTGCAAGAAATCACAGTTTTTAATGCGAATCAGGAGTCATAATGAAGGTTTTTGAGGAAGTCCACATGACCAAGTAATTGGGAAGCCATTCTAGGGCGTCTGCACGCTTAACGACCACTGGTACGGGCAGGGCCCACCAGTACCAAGTGGTGTTGGCCTCATCTCGTCAAACCCTACGACTTTTGTGAAGATGCCTATCCATTTTGAGGCTCGAACTGCCGGCCAGAGAGCCACCATTCTCAGATTACATCACAACACCACCAAAGGAGATCACACCATTGTTCATACATTGTTCGTCCATTGTTCATCAGTGCCACCATCCATCCCATCCACTAGCCATAGACATTGCTTTGTACTTTAGATCTCCTTGTGATTTGGTGACCATTGTAAAAATATTTGATTTCAATCTAAGTATTTGTCTGATGTTTTCTATCTCTGATCTATTTGTTATGAGTGAGTAGTCGGGTTGGGGAGAAACCTTGTAGCGATTATGTGCATCTAATTCATGGGAATATTGTATTTTGTTTGCAATTGAGTTTTGTATCTTTTGTTTCTTTGTCTCTTGTCTCGACCTATGGACTTGTAGGTACCCAAGATCCCATAGATTGATAAAGGCTTGAGGTGAGATACTTGGCTAGCTGCGATCTCATAGGAACCCTAGTGATAGAAAGGATAGTACAGTCTTATCTTAGCAACCCATTCTAGATCACAACAACATCACCACTTAAACCTTTGATATGTGTTTTACACTTAATAATCGTCTGTAACCCGTTGCTCTGGTGTGCACTCGCTTGGATTAAAAGACTATTGCTATGCCCGCTGCATCACTGGGGCTCTAGTATATTAGGATGTGTTGCCCACAAGAGATTATCTTCGTTCAAACATAACACATGAATATGCTTATTATTATCTTTTATCCCATATGATGTGCAGCTGTAGGTGGATCTTCAAACCTGGCCTATCTCCATCCATTGATTCAACCCATTATAAAGTAAACTAGATTGGTCCAGTAAACTAAGGTAAAACGAACAAACAAAGTCTTGTAGATGTGTCCTTTTTATTTCCTTTTAGAATTGCTCTCCGAGGTTCAATTAAACCTAGGTCTTCTATGGAAAAAAGCTATTATACTACATTCGTGAATCCGGATTGAACGTATCAACCCTTTTTATGGCGCCGTTGCCGGGGAAGCAATTTCGCTATCCTGATGAGGTCACTAGAGACCATGTTTTTAGTTTTATTATTAGTTTGTAGTTTAATTCTTGTTATTAGTTTACTTTCTTGTTATCTATTTGAAAACCCAAAAAAATTAGTTACTTGTTATTCATTTTAATTACTTAAAAAAATACCAAAAATATAAGAGCCATGGCTCAAAAGATATTAGGGGAGTATGCTACTCCCACTGATGATTTTATTCGTGCACCTATCACTCAGCCCGTACATATGAAATAAAGCCTAACCTTTTAAGTTTGGTTCAACAAAACCAATTTGGGGGCTCATCCGCTGAAGATTCGGGTTTGCACTTAAACACTTTCACTGAAATTTGCGACATGATGCGTATTAAGGATGTAGATCCAAATGTTTTTAAATTAAGATTGTTTCCTTTCTCTCTTAGAGGAAAGGCTAAGGATTGGTTACTAGCTCTACCAAAGGGAACTATTAAATCCTGGGAGGAATGTGCTAACTTGTTTATGACTATTTTTCCCCAGCTAAAACTATGCAGCTAAGATCCAATATTACAAGATTTAGACAAGAAGACCGTGAGCCACTAGCACTTGCGTGGGAAAGGATGAAAGAAGCCGTAATGAACTGTCATAGTCATGGGATGGAAGAGTGGCTTATATTACATTTGTTTTATAATGGTCTTAACCCAATGTCTAAGTCTATGCTAGGTACTGCAGCAGGAGGAACAATCATGGGAAATCAAGTGAGTGTTGCAAAGAAGTTACTTGATGATATGCAAAATAGTCATGACCAATGGCATGTGGAAAGAACCTCAAAGAGAGTAAGTTCAATTACCGAGGTAAATAATGAAGAGCTTACATCTAAGGTAGGCGAGCTGCTTAGTATAGTAAAGGGTAAAGAAGATACCCAAGTTAATGCTATCTCTACCGATGTTAGTGGTGTTAATTTTATAGCTCACACTCCTTTTAATCCTGCATGGAAAATAATTATGCTTCTAATGTTCAAAAATATAATTCTAATCCAACATGAGCTCCTTATAATAATTATGATAACACTAATGGAGCAAATCATGGCAATCTCTCATTTGAGAAAACTGTTAGAACCTTTATACAAGCTCAAACAGAGCAAAATAATATGCTTATTAAAATCATGGAGAACCATGAAAGTAGTATAGGAAAATTATCTAACCAGGCCGTTGCAATTAGAAATGATGTGCAAGCTCTACAGGAAAGGACAAAGACCGTGGAGGCTCAGCTGGGTAAGGTAGCTAAGAGACCTAGCTCTCATACTAGCAAAGTTTGCTGGAAAACCCAAGCCAAATCTGGTAGAAGACCTCAAAATCATGAGCGTGGTAACGAATATAGCAACGCGCCAACACCAGAATATACCGTGGAAGATCTACTAAAGACAATCACCGTGAAAAATCAAGGTCTAGAACAAGGTAATGATGCTATGTACCAACAATTTATACAACAAGTAGCATCTAAAGTTCGCGAGTTAGAGATGGAGTATAAAAGACTAGCTGATAAGCTTCCAGCTAAGCTAGATGATATATTTGAGCCCACTATTAAAATTACGTTGGGAGTCAATGAGATATCCACACTTTGTGATCTTGGTGTGAGTGTCTCAACAATTTCCAAAAGCTTATTCGACAAATTAAACTTGGGGCCATTTGTTACTAATGATTCAACTTATAAACAAGTTGTTGGGATTAAAAAACATATAGTTGTTGAAATTAAAGGTAGTCCCGCTCTTATTGATCTTGTTATTGTGGACATGCCTAAAGATCCCATAGCACCTATAATTCTTGGTAGGCCATTCCTAAGAACTATTAAAGCTTTGATTAATTTACATGAGGGGAATGTGAGAATAAGGCTACCATCTAGAGATCCTTTTATAGTCCACTTCCCTAGGAAATAGAAGGCCAAGCCTAATGATGATGATGGTGTGTTTACTTTAAAAGCCAACTATTTTGGAGTGAGGATTCCACTTCTTAAACCTAAATGATCACCATCATGGTCAATCTAATTGACCTTAACTAGAAGCGCTTCATGGGAGGCAACCCATGTGAATAAAAAATTTATGTGTTAGTTTTGTTTTGTTTTTGTTTTCAAGGAAGAGTGTTCAGGAAGACCTTTGGAGAGAGGAGAAGAAATAAGGTAATCCTCTATCTTTTATTTTACTAGCATATGGCCTAAGAAGTATTGCTAATTCTTTATATAGTATACTTGCTGTTATTTTGTCCTTTGATAAGATGTGCGAAGGCACACAGAGATTCTAATCTTTAAGTTTTGTAGCTCACAGTGCTCTTAACGACCACTGGTATGGCCGGAAGTGACTGTACCGTGCGCCCGTACCACATCGAACCGAAGGAAGATAGAAATTCTGATTTTTCCGAAGGGAACAGTGCTCTTAACGACCACTGGTACGGCCAAACGCACCCATACCACGCGCCCGTACCATACCCTCGAGCAAACATCAGATTTCAACCAAAGACAGAAAATAGATAACGACCAGCAGTACGGGTACACGTGACCGTACCACACGCCCGTATCGAGTGCATTGCCAGAGGGGAGTCGTCTCCCCAAGGTATGTCACCCGGTACGGACGGGCTCCAGTCGTACCGCCCGCCCGTACCACGTATGCGACCACCATAACCAGCCCGAGGAGGTAACCTAAAAATCCTCAAAACAAATATTTCTCTTTCTTTTCCTCCAAACTCCAAACCACCTTCATTGGGTCTTCAAATTTACTTAAGCTTTCTCTGATTCCTAGCACTCGTTCAATCTAAGGTATGATTCTCCTCCGATACTCAACTTATTTGTGCAAAAGCTTCACTCAATCTTTCTCATTGTCAATCTAGACTTAGGTCTTGTTCTTAATTCAATCTTGATATTGAGCATGCTTAGTGTTGTTTTAGAGGAGTTTCTTTTGTGATTAGTGTAGAAAATCACTTATGATATGTTTCTATTGGATCAAAACAATTATTAGCAATTTTATTTACTTTATCTTATTTTTATTTTTAGATGAACACGAGGAGCTGTACACGGGAGATGGCTGCGGAATCCTCCGCATCACCCGTTGATAGGTTGACCCCCGAGTCACTTGGTATCGAGTTCACCGAAGAGTTTCAGCTGAACTGTTTCAATCGTCTCAAGCTCTGAGAAATCAAGTCCACCAAGTGGGCGTGTCCTTATATCTTGAACCAACTTGGCATCCGTGATGATTTCGATTTACTTTGCAACAACATTGGTTTGTATGATTTTGTCTTTCAGGATGTTGCCACGTATCGACGCTTGATGCTTGAGTTCTTCAGCACCTTGACAGACACAGTGGACCCTTATGGTTGTACTGAGGAACAAAGGCCCAGAGTTGATCGCATCAAGTTTCGCCTTATGAATGTGAGTACACCTTAACACTCAGACAATGGGCTCAATGCTTTGGTTTTACCAACAACACTACCTATGTACGCACAACTACTTTTGTTTTAAATCGTGCACCTTGTGAGTACTTTAATTTAACAAGAATCCACAGAACCACACCCAACGGAAACCAAATAGATCACCCTACTATTCGCTATTTATTCTATATGATTGCTAACACTTTGCAGGCCCATGGTGAGTTTACTAGAGTTAATGAGGAGGACATGTTGATCCTCGCAAAAGCTCCTATTATTAAATGTAACTTAATGCCAAATTTAGGCGCTCTTCTCATGTTTTACCTTAAGCATCAATCTCTTCAATCTCGAGGACCAATATGCGGTGGGGGAGTTGTGACCATACTTGCACGCACACTTCACATCAACCTAGGTAACATCCAACCGTTGACAGGAAGTCACCGTCTTGGTCTTTCTACTTTGAGAGCATTTGGTATGGTTTCTAAAACTCATGCTAGATACTTTTTCGATATACCTAGAGCGGATCACTTGATCCTGGCTCCTTTGCCTAACGGTTTGTTCTCTATCGAGGATGGATGTTTGCATTTTTACGCGCAGGTTGAGGCTAATCTACCCCAACAAGAAATACCTATGGGAGGAGGAGAAGATGAAGAAGTAGAACAAAGAGGACCTGAACAAGATGAGAAGCAACCAAACTACTACACCACCTATGAAGATATATATGCACTCGAAGGAAATATTCAAAACATGAACAACCTCTCCATTAACCTTTGAGATGCTACTACAAGCCGCACCACCCAGTTCCATGATTGGAGCAGCCAATGGAACATGGGAAACTGTCCACCGACACCACAATTAGCAAAAAAAGGGCTTGCAAAAGCCTGAGCTTGGGGATGTGTTCCCCTAGAAAATTTATTTGTATAATAACAAGGTTGTACTCTAGCTCCTTGGGAGCTTTGAAACACTCGTGTTGGCTTGTTCCAACACTTTGCTTTTTTCCTTTGCTTTTCAGTTTACTTTTGTTTTTAGTTTGCTTTTGTTTATTGTTTGTTTTTCTTTTCTAAAAACCCTTGCTTGGTCGCAAGCTCTTTTCTATTCTTTAATCCCTATCCTTGAAAATTCAAAAATATTTTTCCATTCTTCCTTTTTCATAAATGTGGATTCACACTTTGCCTCTTTGCTTTAATAAAATTGTGAGAATAATCGTGTTTGTGTTTTGAAGGAACACATCCCTATAAGGAAGAGGATCATGAAGTCACTTATGAGAGGTATGTCCTATGTCTCCCACTTATGAAGTTTGAGTTGTTTATCTTAGTTGGTTGATTTGCTAAGATGCCATGCTTGTGGGAAGTAATTTAATATGGTTAGAGTAAGGCTTTTTATTAGTATGATGATTAGTTGTTGAAGATCTTGCTCTAGTTCTTTTAGCTAACCGAGTATTGCCTTGGAAATAATATTGCCAAACAAGTTCAATAAGAAAAAGTCTAAAATTTATGACTGATGAATGATTGTCTTGAGAGTATACCCTTGAAGATACTTAACATGATGAATTATGGCCGAAGCAGACTGCAAAGTTCAGCTTCATGGATGAACGTGGCATCATGGTTCCTCTAACATGTGACAGTCAGCTAATTGGGTTGATGAAAAGGTATGCTTCGACTTGCATGTTTGAGCTGAATTGTGATGTACTGGATGTGGAAGCTACTGCAACTGGGAGTCGTCCTTCTATTCTTGGAAAGGGTGGTTTCTCGAACCCAATTAGCTCCTGGTAAGCAAAAGTCTCTTGGGGTTTGTATGTTTATGCTAAATTGTAATTTTTGTTTTATTTACTCTGTAGATATTGGGCAGTTATACAACAGTCTTGTTTCTTTGACAGGAAGCGCCCAAGGTTAGAAACATGACTGCCGGGTCAGTCATTTTGCTTCCGAAGAAATTTAAAACGAGTGGAAAGATGATGCTGGACACGATTCTAGTGCCCATTGTCCCGGCGATGTAGAGTACGTGAAGCTAAGAAAATTGGCACCAAGGAAGAGGAAGAAGGCAGGAAATGAAGAAGCCAGTGGACGTGAAGGCTTGGTACCCAGGCTGCGAAAGAAGGCTACTGGCAATGAAGATCCATAGTAATGTGTTGAACTTGAACCTATATATGTAATTCGATTAAATTCTGGAGCTCTGTGTGTGGAACTTTGTTGGGAAAAACAATCTACCCATGTTCTCTGAGTAAAATGTACTGCGACTTAGGGTTTGGAAACGCCTGAGTCAATATTTGAATCCGAAATTGTGATTGTGCCACTACTATCTGAAAACACGTAGCACCGGTTCCATGATTGCTGAGGGGCAGGAGGTCTCCAAATACGACGGAATGTAAGTGGCAAAAAAATAAATTATTTAAGCTACTACACTCCATGAAGCAGCAACTTATTTCAGTTGTTGCACACAACAACATGGCAACATCAACAACAATGACAAACGATAATGCCCAGATGAGGAGGAAATTGGTACCACTTTCTGGCCTAATCTTGAGCCCGTCTATCTCACTGCCTCTCTGCTCCTGCATCCCCTGCATCTAGTGAACTCCCGGATCTCCAGTAACCGGGTGTACGTGCTTCCACTTTATAAATTGTGGTTGTGCCATTTGCATGCGGCACAATCCACGTAGATTACGTTTAAAGAAACCACCAATGTCAGAATACCACCATGATCAGACAAAAGGAAGTAATGCAGGGTTAAGACAGATTAACGGGCGACCAATTTTTTCCTCCCAGGACTCCGGGACCACTAGTTCAGACCGCTAGGTCAACGAGTACAACTATTACAACTTAAAAAGGCATGGAGCTCAAGCTAAATAGAACTAGTTATCACACATCTCCTTGATCTTCCTAATCTTAGCCTGATGCGCATCTTCCTGCGAGAGCAAGGTTCGAACCGTCTGCTACTTCCTTTTAGCATCTTCCTTGCAACTTCAATTGTTTCTCTGCATTTTTCCTCATGCACTTGTCAATACTCGTAGTTATGAACTGCAGGACTTTGACCTGGTGAAGATCATTCCTTGCTTGAGTCAGTTCTTTCTCTGCTTTAGCCTTCAGGGCCAACGCCACGTCCCTCTCCTTCTCGACTTTGCTAACCTTGTCTCGCACCCTCCTGAGATCTCGCTTATGCTTGGTCGTGTCAACTGGTTCCCATAGCTTCATCTCAACATTGTCAAGAAGTGAGCTGAATACGGATTCTTTCAACTCAACAGTCATTTTCCATAGTTTGTCCAGCGTTTTCTGCATCAATTTGGGCCACTCTGGATCTACCCATTTGAAAACACCGCAACTTCCGCCTTGCATCATTGCACGATGTCCTTGACACTATAGAAACCTCCTGCCTGCGTTTCGTCCTTCGAACGCTACAAATTTAGCGGGCATATCCATGTTTACATAGCAGAGGACTGTCTTCATCCGCTAAACCATGATAGTCGGAGTCATACATCGTCTTGTTGGCCTAACACATCAGACACGTATGAGTAAACGGAGTAGATCTAGCTCAAAAAATAGATAACTGGCCATAGATGATAGAGATAGATATGAGACGACTCACATAGAAATCACCGTCCCTGTCATCATGACGCGTTTCCTCGCTGTCTCCCCTTGAACCCATGGCGAGAGGAGGGGGGAGGGGGGCTGGCTGGTGGAGAGGGGATTGGGATGGAGGTGCCATCGGCTTGCGGCTACGGCAGGATGGGAGTGAAGTGGGGAAAGTGGCTTCGAGGGGAAGGAAGAGAAGTACGACGAGGAAGAGAAGTAATGGGGACGTGACACTGGGATATGGCCCACTGAACTCATGAGTCGTGACACTCGCAACATGGGAGCACCCAGTGTTGCCAGTTTGTCTAGAGCAAGCGTGGCCAATCATGCCGCAGAACAGCCTACTCGCGGATCGCTCTCACGAAGACCATCCCAATCGTCCAAGCGCCCCGATCGAACGGTATGTAATAATCATCAAGCAGAACAACTGTGTTAGAGCGTGCCTTCTAGAAGACTCGGTGTAACGGCCACCCATTGGGGGCTAAGGTTAGGGCTCTCCTAAATTTAGGATCCATATGTGGTTTATGAGAAGAACACACATGCAATGACACTGGTGGATCCATGTGTGGTTTGTGAAAAGAACACACATGCAATGACTCTAACTATGGTTAATGAAAAGAGCAGACATGCAATGACACTGGTGGATCCATGTGTGGTTTGTGAGAAGAACACACATGTAATGACACTGGGTGTGGTTCATGAAAAGAACAGACATGCAATGACACTGGGTGTGGTTGATGAAAAGAACACACATCCAATGACACTGGTGGATCCATGTGTGGTTTATGAGAAGAACATACATGCAATGACACTAAGTGTGGCTCATGAAAAGAACACACATCCAATGACAATGGTGGATCCTTATGCGGTTTGTGAGAAGAACAGACATGCAATGACTCTAGATGTGGTTCATGACAAGAACACACATGCAATGACACTGTTGGATCCATGTGTGGTTTATGAGAGGAACAAACATGCAATGACACTGGGTGTGGTTCATGAAAATAACAGACATGCAATGACACTGGTGGATCCATATGTGGTTTGTTAAAAGAACATACATGCAATCACATTGGGTGGATCCATGTGTGGTTCATGAAAACAACACACATGCAATGACACTGGTGGATCCATTTGTGGTTTGTGAGAAGAACACACATCCAATAACACTGGGTGTGGTTCATCAAAAGAACACACATCCAATGACACTGGTGGATCCTTATGTTGTTTGTGAGGAGAACGGACATGCAATGACTCTAGCTGTGGTTCATGAGAAGAACACACATGCAATGACACTTGTGTATCCTTATTTGGTTTGTGAGAAGAACATACAAGGAATGACTCTAGCTGTGGTTTGTGAGAAGAACACACATGCATTGACACTCGTGGATCCTTATGTGGTTTGTGAGAAGAACATACATGCAATCACACTGGTAGGATCCATATGTGGTTTATGAGAAGAACACACATGCAATGACACTGGTGATATGTGGTTTGTGAAAAAGAACACACATGCAATGACTCTAACTGTGGTTAATGAAAAGAGTAGACATGCAATGACACTAGATGTAGTTTATGAGAAGAACACACATCCAATGACACTGGTGGATCCTTATGTGGTTTGTGAGAAGAACACATATACAATCACACTGGGTGGATCCAGATGTGGTTTATTATAAGAACACACATGCAATGACACTGGTGATATGTGGTTTGTGAAAAGAACACACATGCAATGACTTTAACTATGGTTAATGAAAAGAGCAGACATGCAATGACACTGGTGGATCCATGTGTGGTTTGTGAGAAGAACACACATGCAATGGCACTGGCTGTGGTTCATGAAAAGAACAGACATGCAATGCTACTGGTGGATCCATGTGTGGTTTGTGATAAGAACACACGTGCAATGACACTGGGTGTGGTTCATGAAAAGAACACACATCCAATGACACTGGTGGATCCTTTTGTGATTTGTGACAAGAACAGACATGCAATGACTCTAGATGTGGTTCATGAGAAGAACACACATGCAATGACACTGGTGGATCCATGTGCGGTTTATGTGAGGAACACAAATGCAATGACACTAGGTGTGGTTCATGAAAAGAACACACATGTAATGACACTGGTGTATCCTTATGTGGTTTGTGAGAATAACACACATGCAATTACTCTAGCTGTGGTTTGTGAAAAGAACACACATCCAATGACTCTAGATGTGGTTCATGAAAATAATACACATGCAATGACACTGGTGGATCCATATGTGCTTTGTGAAAAGAACAGATATCCAATCACACTGGGTGGATCCATGTGTGGTTCATGAAAATAAAAGACATGCAATGACACCGGTGGATCCTTATGTGGTTTGTGAGAAGAATAGACATGCAATGACTCTAGCCGTGGATCATGAAAAGAACAGACATGCAATGACACTGGTAGATCCATATGTGGTTTGTGAAAAGAACATACATGCAATCACACTAGGTGGATCCATATGTGGTTTATGATAAGAACAGACATGCAATGACACTGGTGATATGTAGTTTGTGAAAAGAACACACATGCAATGACACTAGTGATCCATGTGTGGTTTGTGAGAAGAACACACATGCAATGGCACTGGGTGTGGTTCATGAAAAGAACACACATCCAATGACACTAGTGGATCCTTATGGGGTTTGTTAGAAGAACATACATGCAATGAATCTAGAAGTGGTTCATGAGAAGAACACACATGCAATGACACCGGTGGATCCATGTGTGGTTTATGAGAGTAACAGACATCCAATGACACTAGGTGTGGTTCATGAAAAGAACAAACATGCAATGATACTGGTGGATCCATGTGTGGTTTATGAGAAGAACACACATGCAATGACACAGGGTGTGGTTCATGAAAAGAACACACATCCAATGACACTGGTGGATCCTTATGTGGTTTGTGAGAAGAATAGATATGCAATGACTCCAGATGTGGTTCATAAGAAGAACACACATGCAATGACACTGGTGGATCCATGTGTGTTCTGTGAGAAGAACAGACATGCAATGACACTGGCTGTGGTTCATGAAAAGAACACACATCCAATAACACCGGTGGATCCTTATGTGGTTTGTGAGAAGAACACACATGCAATCACACTGGGTGGATCCATATGTGGTTTATGAGAAGAACACACATGCAATGACACTGGTGATTGATACGTCCATTTTGCATCACTATTCTATGTCATAATTTAATGTTATTCATTGATATATTTCATATTAAGGGGTGATACTTATGTTATTTCATCTATTTTTGCATGGTTGATGACTTTTGGAGCATGGAACACTGTAGTCAGGATTCTGATGGAAAATGTGCTATTTGGAGGCAAAATTCGCGAAGATCAGAAAATCCCGGAAAATATACGAAAAATCCTATTTTTCCAGAAGACGAAGGAAGCTAGAAGAGGGAGTGGAGATGGGCCACATGGGGCCCACACCACCCCCTAGCGCGGGCCACCCTAGGCCGCGCCACCAGGTGGTGTGGCCACCCTGGCCCACCTCTGGCTCTCCCCTCTGGCGTATATATTCCTCCCGAAACCCTAAGGCTCGGGGTGGGGGGGGGGGGGGGGGGGCGACCAATGAAAGATTCCGCCACCTCTGCAGGGTGGAAAACACCGAGAGAGAAAGATCTCTCCGGTAGACGGATTTCTGCCGAGAGAATTCCTTCCCGGAGAGGGGAGATCGTCGCCATCAACACCACCATCAAGCTGGACTTCATCGGGATCATCATCATCACCACCATCATTACCATCAGCACCCTCATCACCATCTCCATATTGCTGCAACAATTGGGTTGAATCTTGCATAGTTCTTAGGGGAAACTTTCCCGGTGTTGATTACTCTTTGTAGTTGATGCTATTGAGTGAACCATTGAATTATTGTTTATATTCAGATTGTTATACATCATTATTCCATCTCTGATCATGATCCATATGATGTATTGTGAGTAGTTCGTTTTGTTCTTGAGGACATGGGAGAAGTCATGTTGTTAGTAGTGGAGTTGTGTTGAGAAAGATTCAATAGTTTGATATTTAAGTTGTGGTGTACTTCTTCTAGTGGTGTCATGTGAACGTCAACTACATGACACTTCACCTATATTGTCCTAGGGGAATGCATTGTGTATTTGGCTACTAATCGTAGGGGTTGCCGGAGTGACAGAAACCTAAACCCCCGTTAGGAAATCATTGCATAAGGGACGTAAGGGTCTTAGAGTTTAAATTCGTGGTTAGGTTTCTACCTTAATTACTTTCTTGTACTTATGGATGTTTGCAAGGGGTATAATAACAAGTATGTATTAGTCCAAGGAAGGTCGGTACGTTAGCATAGGTTCACCCACACAACACTTAGCAAGCTAAATAAGATTAATCAACTATGTGAAGCAAAAGCACTTGACAGTCTTCCGATGTGTCCTCGAGAACGTTTGGTCATCTTAAGTAATACAACTGGCTTGTCCTTTGCTGCATAAAGGATTGGGCCACCTGCTGCATCTATTCTTATTGTCTTTTATTTACTCGTACTTTGTTTATTTGCTTTATCAAAAAACCCTAAAAATCTGTTCGCTAAGTATTTGTAGAGAATTCCTGATCCATACCACTAGCCAGCACCTTCTGCTCCTCGTTAGGTTCGACACTCTTACTTATTGAAAATACTGCGATACACCCCCTATACTTGTGGGTCATCAAGACTATTTTCTGGAGCCATTGACAGGGAGTGAAGTGCTATTGGAGAGTGGAACTGGTAAAAGAAACTTCTACTGTGAGTATTGTTTACTTCTGTTATTTGCTTTATTTTCGTTATGGATAATTCGCTGAGTTTCTTATTTGGTAATACTACTACCACTGCTAAGGTAGTAGACGAACCACCACCTGCTGAGAATGATGCTTTTAAAATACCTACAAGAATTATTGATCGTGTTATGGATAACTACTATGTTGGGGATGGAACAGTCCATCCCGGTGATCATTTACTCTTGATACACGAACTATGCGGGTTGTTCAAGTGTGCAGGTATTACTATAGATCAAGTTAAGAAGAATTTATTCTCATTATAACTGAAAGGAAGAGCCGAGGAATGGTATAAGCTGCCGAAGAATGGTCAAGCTCTTGAATGGGAGGAAATAGTGCCTCTGTTTTATTCAAAGTTTTATCCTCCTAGTGAGATTCATAAAGACCGGAATCAAATATACAACTTTTGGCCTCTTGATGGAGAGAGTATAGCTCAAGCTTGGGGGAGATCGAAGTTACTAATGCTCAAATGTCCCATTCATGAGCTCCCCAACAATATTATTATCAAAAACTTTTATGCAAGGCTTTCTCTACATGATAAGGATTTATTGGATGCTTCTTGTGCTGGATCATTCACTCGCATGGAAGAAGAAGCTAAATGGGATCTTCTGGACCATATTCAAGACAATGCTGAAGCTTGGGTGAATGAAAAAGGTAGAAAATCAGGTATAAACTATGATTATGAATGCATTGAATCTTTTATGGGAACTGATGACTTTCAAAATATTAAAAATGCTTATGGTCTAGACTCTCAAGCTATTGCTTCTTATTTTAAGGCTTTTGCTTCCTATATTGAAGTGCCTAAAAAGAAGTGGAATAAGTATCATGAACCTTATAAAGATGTTGCTAAGAGTGTTCCTACAAGAAATACTTAAGTTTATACTGCTAATCATGCGTTACCCGAACCTTACATTGAGAAAATGCCTTTCCCAGTTAACATAAAGGAACATTCTATGATAGCTAGTATGGTTAATGAAAGTATAATCAAAGCTGTTGAACCTGATAAACAAATGGATTATGAACCTATAATAGCAAATGTGAATGACTTTGTTACTAAATATGAAGAAGAGGGACACACTATCCTTTGTAAGGATACCTCTATATTGTTTCACATAGTAGTGTTATCAGAGCTAGTATTCCTATGTTTTCTATTAGAATAAGTGATCATTGCTATGATGGTTCTTGTGATAGTTATATTGTTAAGTTTATGCATGATACCGAAAGTTATTATGAGAGAGGGAAAAGTGTTCTTATGTATCTCAACAACTTGTTTTGCCTATTTATGAAGTAGCCACTGGTTTCAACAACTTGTTTGTTTACAAAATTCCCTTGCATAGGAAGTGGGTTAGACTTAAACATGTGTATTTTTTTATTCTAAATGCTCTCTTTCACTTCAATTCATATTCCTATGTGAGCATCATCAAAATTATCATGCCCATCTTAATGGCTATAAAGAAAGAGCTTTTTTTGGAGACAACCCAGTTTATTTTTTCTTTCAGTTTGTTTTTGTTTCTTTGTGTCTTGGAAGTTATTGCTTCGGTAATAACCTCTCCTTATCCCGTTTTGTTTGGTTTTGTGTCAAGATCAACCTCTAATGTGAGAGAAGTAAGATTTTGGGAAGTTGCTGTCCCGAAACAGATTTTTGTGCTTCACCATAAACATTCGTGAGAGATCTATGTATGTCGGATTGAGCTGTAATTTTTTTTGCTTCTGCCCCAGGTTGTTATTTTTAACTTTCGTTAGTTTTGCCTTTTTGATTTGAGCAATAGAAGATTTTCGAAAAAATTGATCTTTACCTGCTGGTCTGTTTTGATAGATTTTGCCACTCTTGCATTTGCTTCTTTATTCGATTTCCTTTTTGAATTCTTTTTGGGTTTTAGGAAGGATTTGCTACAGTAGCTTATGTTTTGATAGTTTTCAATTGAAGTTGAACTCAAAAGGTTTTACCACTTCACTTATACTAATGTTGCTAATGAGAACTGTGTGAAGTTTTGTGTGAAAGAAAATTCTAGGTAGTGGAGATAATGGTGTAATAAGGAAGTGAAAGTTTTCATGACTCACAATAAGTGTATGAAGATGAAGATATTGATGTTACTCAAGTGGTGCCTCCAGAAGAATCTACTAGATACCAAATTCAGAGACCTGCAGTGTCCGTTTTCAAATAGGTAACAGTTCTGGTAAGAAAAGTTCCACGAAAATTCTATCCAACTATATTTTTGCATTTTTTAGACAATAAGGAAATCTACGAAGCGAAAGAGGGACGGGAATGGAGGCAGGGTGGCTCACAACACCCTGTGGCGCGAGCCCACCCTTGGCCGCGCCACCAGGTGGTGTGGCCACTCTGGACTCCGTCTCCAACTCGTTTTCTCCCAGTACCTTCCTTTGTTGTGAAACTTCATAATATATAACCCCTCGGATCCCCCGAGGTTTGTATATTGTGTTTTCGTTGTGTTTTTGTTTCGATATGTTTCTGCCAGGAACTATCTTTGAAGCTTAGAAGCACAATGGTGTCCGCCAAGGATAAAGGGAAGGAGCCTATGGAGGAAGATCTCTAAGACCCTGGGAAGGAGAATGAGATCAAGAGTGAATGTGAAGAGGAGATAAAGCAAGGCCAACATCCGCACACTGGCACTACCATTGCAAGCATTGGAGTGCTAGCAAGATCTGTCAGGGTCAGGAGGACTGCACGGATGTCAACTGGAGGGAAAACTCCGCGTCACTATTTAGCTCCACGCCATGTAGGGAAAGAAGACTCCAAGAAGGAAGAGTGGAAAAAGAATCACAAGAGCTGGAATTCGCAACCCGACATGATCATGAGCCGCATTGAGCAAAACTCACAGCTTATTCATAATCTCACCTTTGAGATTGAGGACTTGGGGAAATTGATCAAAGAGCTCATTAAGAGAATACCACTGATACATTGCAAATGTATCTATAATTTTTGATGCTCCATGCTTGGTTTTATACACTTTCTTGTGTTTTGTCCACACTTTGGAGTACTTTTCATATGATTTCTTGGACTAACCTATTAACAAGAGCCATAGTGCCAGCTGCCTATTTTCTGCTGTTTTTGGTTCCAGGAAAGTCAGAAAATGAATATTCTCGGAATTGGATGGGACAAAAGCCAAAGTGCCTATTTTTCCAGAAGACTCCAGGAGCCAGAATACGAGACGGAGGAGGGCCAGGGGCTGGCCACACCCCCCCAGGCGCGGGCTGGGCCTGGCCGCGCTAGGGCATGGTGTGGTGGCCCCAGGCACCCCCTCGACCCCTCTCTTCGCCTATAAGAAGCCTTCTGACCTAAAAACTTAGGGGGGTTCGACGTTTTCCAGAAGGATTTCCACTCCGCCGCCACACTAGATTCCACGAAACAGCACCAGAAACTCCGTTCTGGCACCCTGTCGGGACGGGGAATTGGAGGAGATCATCGCCATCATCATCACCATCGCTTCTCCATCGACCATCCATGTTTCCCCCATCTATGAGTGAGTAATACCCCGCTGTAGGCTATGGGGATGGTAGGGATTGGATGAGATCGTTCATGTAATGGCATCAGATTGTTAGGGCATGGTGCCTAGTATCTTTTATTAGTGATTTATGACTTTGTTGCGACTTGTTGTTCTTAATGCTTGTCACTAGGGCCCGACTGCCACGATTTCAGATCTGAACATGTTATTGATTCATTATGATAGTATTGTTTATGGTCTTATATGCAAGTTGTATACACACGTTGATGTCCGGAACCAGTGGCCCCGAAGTGACAGAAATCAGGATAACCGGAGGGAATGGCTTTGATGTGAGGATCACGTGTGTTCACAGAGTATTAATGCGTTGCTCCGTTGCTCTATTAAAAAGAGCACCTTAATTGCCAGTAGTTCCCTTGAGGCCCTGCTGCAAACGGGCTGGCAGGACAAAAGATGTTGTGCAAGTTCTCATTGCAAGCACGTATGACTATATATGGAACACATGCCTAGGATTGTCTAGTACTTGGATGCTTTATCTTATTTATCTGCAATTGCCCTATGTTTTTATTGCTATGTGAATTGTCTTGTCCATGCAATGCCCATCCATCCATCCCTATGCCTACCGCACTCGAATCCCACTGTTTACTGCTTTTGTTACTGTTGTCTTTACTTTACTACTGTTGCTACTTTGCTATTCCTACTACAAAACTGTTGCTACTGATAAACTGTTGTGAGCAAGATTGTTGTCAGGTGCAGCTGAATTGACAACTCAGTTTTTAAGGCTTATAAATATTCTTTGGCTCCCCTTGTGTCGAATCAATAAATTGGGTTTCACTTCCCTCGAAAATACTTGTGGGTCATCAAGACTATTTTCTGGCGCCGTTGCCGGGGAGCATAGCTTTATTTATCAAGTCCACTTGGAATCACTATTGTTCAAGATAAGTTTATTTTCCCCTTGTTTGCTTGTTTCTTTATCAAAAATACAAAAAAGTAGTTCCTACTCTAGTTGTTATTCTCGTTGGTCTGTTATTGTCTTGCCTTATCATGCTTGTTGTCAATGGTTGGTTTCTTTGAAACTGAATCTTATTAGCAAGGTGGGTTCACGGAAGATGAAAAATATTATTATAAGGAACACCGCTTGTCACAAAAAGGGAAACACTTATGGGGACAAATTGATAGATTGTATACCATTGCTAGAAATGTGTGCTCTACTTATAATGTTACTTATTGCCTGGATAAATCTTGTTGCTGTAGGAGGTATAAACACCTCCCTTTTCAATGTGAGTATAATGATAATGTTAACATATCTTCCTATGTTAAGGGAAATTATAACCTTTATGATGTGGAACAAATTGAGGAATTTATTGCTTGGAAGGGTGCATTTGAACTTGCTAGTTTGCTTGAAAATATTGATGATTCACCTTATAAGTATGAGGTTTATGGTATACTTAAATTTTGCTTTGATAATTACAAGGATGAAAATGGCTATATTCTTGAATATTTTAATAGATGCTTCCCACAAATAGAAGAGACTAATGCCTTGCAGGATCCTATGGAAGAAGAAATTGATGTACCTGAAATCTCATTAGATGAAAAAGAGGAGAGTGATGAACAAAAGGAGGAAGAATGGATTAGCTACCCATGCCTACCTTCTATGAGAGTAACTCTTTATCCCTTACATTATTTTATTGTCCCCCATGCTTACTAAAGAAGGATGAATGTTATGTTCCTGAGGATTCTTTTGAAGATGTTTATGATAAAGCTCCAGTGCTTGTAGATCATGAAAAGCATGCTTTATGTGACAGTTATATTGTTGAGTTTATTCATGAGGCTACTGAAAATTATTATGAGAGAGGAAAATATGGTTGTAGAAGTTTTCATGGTATTGAAACACCTCTCTATGTGCTGAAAGTTTTGATATTACTCTTTTTTTATCTTCCTATGCCTGTCACTTTGTTATTTGCTTACACGATTCCTATGCATAGGAAGTGGGTTAGACTTAAATGTGTTTTGAATTTGCTTCTTGATGCTCTCTTTTACTTCAATTCTTATTTCTTATGTGAGCATCCTCTCAAACTATTATGCCTGAAGATGATATTATGTCTATTATTCTTGGGAGACCTTTTCTTAAATATTGTAGGAGCTATTATTAATTGTAATCAAGGGAAGGTGACTTCCAATGAGAATGACAAGGAATATACTGTCTATTTCCCCAAGAAGATTGAAAGGACTTATGGTTTTGAATTCAATTAAACATGTTGAGGGCATTCAAGTTGGCGAAATATATTTTCCATACCAAGAGAAAATTTTGAAACTATTATGATTGGGACCATTGGTATCAAGGTTGAGGTAACATAATCATTAGTGGAATACAAAGTTTTTTCTCATATGAAATTGTTTTGGTAACAAGACCTAATCAACCTTGTTAACAAAAGGATTTCATTGAACAAAACAATGTTTTCACCATGATTATCTCTGCTTACTTCTATTCTATCCATTTTAGTTTTTCCTTATGCCTAACTTAAAGGCGTTAAAGAAAAGTACTTATTGGGAGATAACCCAAAAGTTTTACATGAGTCTTGGAAGTTATTACCTCAGTAATAACCGCTCCTTATCCTTTTTATTTGCTTTTTGTGCCAAGAATAACCTCTAATGAGAGAGAAGTAATGATTGGGAAAGTTGATGTCCCGAAACAGATTTCTGTGCTTCACTATAAAAATTCGTGTAAAATCTCTGAACGTCTTTTTGAGGCGTGAATGTTTGTGACTCTGCCCCAGGTTGTTATCTAACTTTTGTTAGTTCAACAATTTTTGATTTGAGCAACATAAGGTCTTCGAAAAAATTCGTCTTTACCTGCTGGTCTGTTTTGACAGATTTCTGCCATTTTCTGTATTTGCTTCTTGTTGGTTCCTTTTTGAGTTCTTTTGGGGAATTTAGCTTTTTTAGGGAAGTGCTACAGTAGATAGTGTTTTAATGGAAGTTTATTGGTGTTAGAACTGAACCTAAAGACTTATTATCTTGAGTGCACTAATGTTGCTAATAAAGATTGTGTGAAGTTTTGTATGAAGGAAAAATTTTAGGTGTATGGAAGGAATGAGTAATGAGATGAAGGATGGACTAAAGCTCAAGCTTGGGGATGCCACACGTGTCACCCCAAGAAATATCCAAGAAGTACAAGCGTCAAAGCTTGGGGATGCCCAAGGCATCCCCTTCTTCATCAATAAAAATCCCAGGTTTCTTCCAAACACTTCATTTTTACTGTTTCATGCACAATTGTGTTGTTCTTGGAGCGTCTTCTTTTTCGTTTTTGTTTTTGTTTTTTAGGTTGCGTGGTTTGCTTAGTTTGCTGAATAAATTGGTTGGACCTCCTCTTTCATGCATTGGTGTTCAAATAATTTGGTTTGGTTTGGTTTGGAAAAGAGTAGGAAAGCTCATGCTTAAGTGGTAAAGAGAGCTTGTTTTTTACTGTGGCATATGCTTTGTCATGCCATGCTTTATATTGCTTTAGCTTTATGCTTAGTATTCTTTGCTGTAGCATGACTTGTTATAAACAATTGAGATTGCTTAATGTGCCTTGGACGAATCATGCGTTGTTTTAGCATATTAAAGCATAGTATTGTGGTATTCTCCTTTGATGCTTTATTTGGGTTGACTTGGCACATGCTCACACCATGTTATGACTATCCTAAGTCACCATAAGCCTTTATGATCCTTTTGGTTTTCAACTTGTAGTATCACTTTATGCTTTGATTAATGATGTTTTGTCGCTCTGCATGATTATGGCCATTATTGCTCTCTCGTTTGTCGCTCCCTTACTATTGCTAGCCTTCACTTTCACTGAGTATGCCTTTCTCAAGTTTCCAACTCCCTAAACCAAATATTGCCAAAGTGTCCACCATACCTACCTATTAGGATCATTTGCTACTTCCGTGTATATTCAATATGCCTTGTTTTCTTCCGAATAAAATGTTTGCTTGTTTCGAGAAAGTTAGTTAGTAAAGCTCTCATGAACTTGATGGCACACTTTATTTCCTGCACTTAATAAACCTGAACCATTGTGAACTCTCCATGAAAAGTTATATGCTTGCAAATTATAGGCTGGGGATTAGCAGAACCGTGCTGTCACAGGGAACGCTTTCAACACTTGTAAATATATACCTAGTTGATACCTTGTTCTTTTGTTTGCGGATGTCGTCGGTGTGAAATAAAAGGGGAGCTTGTAAGTCCATGGAGTTATGTATGTGTGTTAGAGAAACGCTTGGGCCGCTGGTCTAATCCATGCTGACATGGTGGAAACCTGCAGCGTAACCATAATGATATCTATGAAGCATTCCTCTTATAAAAAAAGAGAGATAGCTATTGAGAAAAAGAAAAAAAGAGATTTATGAAAAGAGGAAAGAGAGAAAAAAGCACCATTTTCCCATGGTAAATAAGAAGATTGCTGAGATACTCATTGTCTGCTTGCCTTGTCATTTTGATATGGGGACTCTTCCGTATCATCGGGCAAGGGGTACCCCATTGGCGGTTCTCAATGATACGCACATACTTACGATGACAAGAACTTACCGGTAACTAAAGTTGAGTAGCATGAGGAGTGGCCCTCGTACTCAAGGGACTTGGGATTTTCAGTTTATAGTCTGTCAAGCATATAACTCAGATTGGACCTCACTTTCACCTTAACCACATTAAAGATGCTTATGATAGGGGCAATGAGAGCTCAAAGCTAATGAGTACCATACTTTCAGCATTTGGAAGCCTTTCAAACTATTCAAAACATTTTCATTTCCTTGTTGAGTCTCCACACATTCTATGAGCACTTTCTTGAGAGCATAGTGGCCATTCTTAGTTCTATGTGCATTGTCCCAAGACTTGTTGATTGGTGCATACCTTGATATTGCTTGTTTTAAACTATTTGTATCTAGTCACTCTTGTAAACTTTGAAGGTGTCCTATGCATTTATGTTTGCTACTCTATGAGGGACAAGCTGAATGCCACTATGCTATGTTTTCTTTATGTGAAACAAACAAACGTCTTGCAAGGCATTGTTATTCATGAATCTTTTGTTTGTGCCTTTTCATGTTGCATCATAGTTTCTTTGTCTTATTGCTAGAACTTTTTCTTTCATGTTATGATTGAAGTACTATGATCCCAGCTTTGAATGTTTTACAAATACTTTGATCAAGTCTTTGATGGTGCATGTCACCTCAAAAATTATTCTTTCTTTTTATCACTTACCTACTCGAGGACGTGCAGGAGTTAAGCTTGGGGATGTTGATACATTGCAAATGTATCTATAATTTTTGATGCTCCATGCTTGGTTTTATCCACTTTCTTGTGTTTTGTCCACACTTTGGAGTACTTTTCATATGATTTCTTGGACTAACCTATTAACAAGAGCCACAGTGCTAGCTGCCTGTTTTCTGCTGTTTTTGGTTCCAGGAAAGTCAGAAAATGAATATTATCGGAATTGGACAGGACAAAAGCCAAAGTGACTATTTTTCTAGAAGACTCCGGGGCCAGAATACGAGACGGGGGAGGGCCAGGGGCTGGCCACACCCCCCAGGCGCGGGCTGGGCCTGGCCGCGCCAGGGCATGGTGTGGTGGCCCCATGCACCCCCTCGGCCCCTCTCTTCGCCTATAAGAAGCCTTCTGACCTAAAAACTTTGGGGGGTTCGACGTTTTTCCAGAAGGAGTTCCGCTCCGCCGACACTACCAGATTCCATGAAACAGTACCAGAAACTCCATTCTGGCAGCCTGCCGGGACAGGGAATTGGAGGAGATCATCACCATCGCTTCTCCATCAACCATCCATGTTTCCCCCATCTAGGAGTGAGTAATCCCCCGCTGTAGGCTATGGGGATGGTAGGGATTGGATGAGATCGTTCATGTAATGGCATCAGATTGTTAGGGCATGGTGCCTAGTATCTTTTATTAGTGCTTTATGACTTTGTTGCGACTTGTTGTGCTTAATGCTTGTCACTAGGGCCCGAGTGCCATGCCTTCAGATCTGAACATGTTATTGATTCATTATGATAGTATTGTTTATGGTCTTATCTGCAAGTTGTATACACACGTTGATGTCCGGAACCAATGGCCCCGAAGTGACAGAAATTGGGATAATCGGAGGGAATGGCTTTGATGTGAGGATCACGTGTGTTCACGGAGTGTTAATGCTTTTCTCCGGTGCTCTATTAAAAGGAGCACCTTAATTGCCAGTAGTTCCCTTGAGGCCCCTCGGCAAACGGGTTGGCAGGACAAAATATGTTGTGCAAGTTCTCATTGCGAGCACGTATGACTATATATGGAACACATGCCTAGGATTGTCTAGTAGTTGGATGCTTTATCTTATTTATGTGCAATTTCCCTATGTTCTAATTGCTATGTGAATTGTCTTGTCCATGCAACGCCCGTCCATCCATCCCTATGCCTACCGCACTCGAATCCCACTGTTTACTACTTTTGTTACTGCTGTCTTTACTTTACTACTGTTGCTACTTTGCTATTCCTACTACAAAACTGTTGCTACTGATAAAATGTTGTGAGCAAGATTGTTTCCAGGTGCAGCTGAATTGAGAACTCAGTTTATAAGGCTTATAAATATTCTTTGGCTCCCCTTGTGTGGAATCAATAAATTGGGTTTCACTTCCCTCGAAAATACTGCGATACACCCCCTATACTTGTGGGTCATCAACCACCACCACCAAAGGAGTAATTCGTCATCAGGTTTGGCATCCCCTTGGTTTGTTCCAAGCTTGGGGAGTGCCGCGGTATCACATCACTATCTTCTATCTTTTTACCTTTTTAGTTGAGTCACATCATGAATAGAGAAGTTATCGTGTAGGATGGTTTGCATTATGTAAGTGTCCCCTCTCTCATTAGATATGTATCCCTTGGTGTGAGTTATCGTTATGGATTATTATTGAGAAGTTCTATCATTTACTCTTTTGCATAGCTTATATTAGTTTTCAATTCGCAGTTATATGATTGATCTTGTTGTTAGTATCACTTTGGGATCATTGAGTCAATTTAGTTGGTTTTTGCAAACCTGGCTCGGTCAGTAGCAACACTATTTTTGAGAGTTGAATGAAAAAGATAAAAGTACTTAAAAGAAAAATAATTTCATCATCTTTTTTATTGATTTTCTCATAAGTTTAGTATTCTGTAGTTAAGATCTTTTGTGCTTCCAAGGAAGATTGCATGTTTGTCTTTATCACTTGTATGTTTGTTTGTTTCCTTCAACTCTTATACTTGCTACCTAACCTTGCTTGCCAAAACCTGTACTGAGAGGGAATCCTTCTCGTGCATCCAATCCTTTAAACCAGACCCATGCCATTTGTGTCCACCATACCTACCTATTAGCGTTATTGCTATTCCAAGTAAATTCATGTTTTTATCTACCTTCCAAATTAAACTTGTTATGTGAAAATTAGTGATTAAAGCTCTCACGAACTTGATGGCACTCTTTACTTTCTCGCATTTAATAAACTTGAACAATTGTGCCCATCTATGTTGCGTATATGCTTGCGCTTTGTGAGTTGTGAATTAGCAGAACCATGCTATCATGGGGAACGCTTTCAACATTGCACTGGTACTTTGTACCTAGTTGATATCATGTTCTTTTGTCTATGGATGTCGTCGGTGTGAAATAAAAGGGGAGCTTGTAAGTCCATGGAGTTATGCATGTGTGTTAGAGAAACGCCTGGGCCGCTGGTCTAATCCATGCTGACATGGTGGAAACCTGCAGCATAACCATAACGAGTATCTATGAAGCATTCTACTTATAAAAAAGAGTCTGATATTGAGAAAAAGAGAAAAGAAAAAAAAGAGATATTATGAAAAGAGGAAAGAGAGAAAAAAGCACCATATTCCCATGGTAAATAAGAAGATTGCTGAGATACTTGTTGTCTGCTTGCCTTGTCATTTTGATATGGGGATTCTTCCGTATCATCGGGCAAGGGGTACCCTGTTGGCGGTTCTCTAGGATACACATGTGCTTACAATGACAAGAACTTACCGGTGACTAAACTTGAGTAGCATGAGGAGCGGCCCTCGTATTCAAGGGACATGAGATTCTCAATTTACAACTTATCAATGCATATCCTCATATTTGATCACTTTAACATTAATCACCTAAAGATGCCTATGATAGGGAGCTCTTTATGAAACTTGCAATCCCTGCTTCCCTCTGCTAAGGGCCTTTCTTTTACTTTTTAGTTGAGTCAGTAAACCTATTCCCTTCTATCTCAGCAAGTATTTTGAGTTGTTGTGTTTCATTCATTCATATGGTGATTTATTCAATCATGTTTCTTATGTTCTTTGTTTTGCACATTGCTCTTATCTTGGTGATTACTACTTTGAAAGCTATCATTGAAAACTAGTTATTTGTGAACTCCAGTAAATTATCAACTATTCTTCAACCAAGAGCTAAGTTTGCCATTACCAATTATGATTTACTTTATGTATCTTTATTGTGTTTCCTTTACTTATTGCAAGTAAGCTATATAATAGTGAGTTGTCTTCTTTTATGATCTATGTATTGATGAATGTGATGCTTCTTGTCCGTACTATTTTATCGACTCTTCACTCCATAAACCTGAGGTCACGTTTATTGAGCTCAGTTTCGCTTGGGGACAAGCGAAGTCTAAGCTTGGGGGAGTTGATACGTCCATTTTGCATCACTATTCTATGTCATAATTTACTGTTATTCATTGATATATTTCATATTAAGGGATGATAATTATGTTATTTCATCTATTTTTGAATGGCTGATGACTTTTGGAGCATGGACCGCTGCAGTCAGGATTCTGATGGAAAAGGTGCTATTTGGAGGCAAAATTCGCGAAGATCAGAAAATCCCGGAAAATATACGGAAAATCCTATTTTTCCAGAAGACGAAGGAAGCCATAAGAGGGAGTGGAGATCGACCATAGGGAGCCCACACCACCCCCTGGCGCGGGCCACCCTAGGTCGCGCCACTAGGTGGTGTGGCAGCCCTGGCCCACCTCCGGCTCTCCCCTCTAGTGTATATATTCGTCCCGAAACCCTAAGACTCGGGGGCGACCACAGAAAGATTCCGCCGCCTCTGCGGGGCGGAAAACACCGAGAGAGAAAGATCTCTCCGGCAGACAGATTTCTGCCGGGGGAATTCCTTCTCGGAGAGGGGAGATCGTCGCCATCAACACCACCATCAAGCTGGACTTCATCAGGATCATCACCATCACCACCATCATCACCATCACCACCCTCATCACCATCTCCATATTGCTGTAACAATTGGGTTGAATCTTGGATAGTTCTTAGGGGAAACTTTCCCGGTGTTGATTACTCTTTGTAGTTGGTGCTATTGAGTGAACCATTGAATTATTGTTTATGTTTAGATTGTTATACACCATTATTCCATCTCTGATCATGATCCATATGATGTCTTGTGAGTAGTTCGTTTTGTCCTTGAGGACATGGGAGAAGTCATGTTGTTAGTAGTGGAGTTGTGTTGAGAAAGATTCAATAGTTTGATATTTAAGTTGTGGTGTACTTATTCTAGTGATGTCATGTGAACGTCGACTACATGACACTTCACCTATATGGGCCTAGGGGAATGCATTGTGTATTTGGCTACTAATCGTAGGGGTTGCCGGAGTGACAAAAACCTGAACCCCCGTTAGGAAACCATTGCACAAGGGACGTAAGGGTCTTAGAGTTTAAAGATGTGGTTAGGTTTCTACCTTAATTACTTTCTTGTACTTATAGATGCTTGCAAGGGGTATAATCACAAGTATGTATTAGTCCGAGGAAGGTCGATACATTAGCACAGGTTCACCCACACAAGACTTAGCAAGCTAAAGAAGATTAATCAACTATATGAAGCGAAAGCACTTGACAGTCTTCCCATGTGTCCCCGAGAACGTTTGGTCATCTTAAGTAATACAACCGGCTTGTCCTTTGATGCATAAAGGATTGGGCCACTTACTGCATCTATTCTTATTGTCTTTTATTTACTCGTACTTTATTTATTTGCTTTATCAAAAACTCCTAAAAATCTGTTTGCTAAGTATTTGCAGAGAATTCCTGATCCATACCACTAGCCAGCACCTTCTGCTCCTCGTTGGGTTCGACACTCTTACTTATTGAAAATACTGCAATACACCCCCTATACTTGTGGGTCATCAGTGATATGTGATTTGTGAAAAGAACACACATGCAATGACTCTAACTATGGTTAATGAAAAGAGCAAACATGCAATGACACTGGTGGATCCATGTGTGGTTTGTGGGAAGAACACACATGCAATGACAGTGGCTGTGGTTCATGAAAAGAACAAACATGCAGTGATACTGGTGCATCCATGTGTGGTTTGTGAGAAGAACACACATGCAATGACACTGGGTGTGGTTCATGAAAAGAACACACATCCAATGACACTGGTGGACCCTTATGTCGTTTGTGAGAAGAATAGACATGCAATGACTCTAGATGTGGTTCATGAGAAGAACACACATCCAATGACACTAGTGGATCCATATGTGGTTTGTGACAATAACACACATGCAATGACTCTAACTATGGTTAATGAAAAGAGCAGACATGTAATGACACTGATGGATCCATGTATGGTTTGTGAGAAGAACACACATGCAATGACACTGGATGTGGTTAATGAAAAGAACAGACATGCAATGATACTGGTGGATCCATGTGTGGTTTGTGAGAGGAACAAACATGCAATGACACTAGGTGTGGTTCATGAAAATAACACACATGCAATGACACCGGTGGATCCTTATGTGGTTTGTGAGAAGAACAAACATGCAATGACTCTAGCTGTGGTTCATGAAAAGAACAGACATGCAATGACACTGGTGGATCCATATGTGGTTTGTGAAAAGAATAGACATGCAATCACACTAGGTGTGGTTCATGAAAATAACAGACCTGCAATGACACTGGTGGATCCATATGTGGTTTGTGAAAAGACCAGACATGCAATCACACTGGGTGGATCCATGTGTGGTTCATGAAAACAATACACATGCAATGACACAGGGGGATCCATGTGTGGTTTGTGAGAAGAACACACATCCAATGACACTAGGTGTGGTTCATGGAAAGAACACACATCCAATGACACTCGTGGATCCTTATCTGGTTTGTGAGAAGAACAGACATGCAATGACTCTAGCTGTGGTTCATGAGAAGAACACACATGCAATGACACTAGTGTATCCTTATGTTTTTTGTGAGAAGAACACACATGGAATGACTCTAGCTGTGGTTTGTGAAAAGAACACACATGCAATGACTCTAGTTGTGGTTCATGAAAAGAACACACATCCAATGACACTGGTGGATCCTTATGTGGTTTCTGAGAAGAACAGACATGTGATGACACTGGGGGTGGATCATGAAAATAATAGACATGCAATGATACTGGTGGATCCATGTGTGGTTTGTTTAGAAGAACACACATGCAATGACCACATGCAATGACACTAGTGGATCCATGTGTGGTTTGTTTAGAGGAACATATATGCAATGACACCGGGTGTGGTTCATGAAAACAACATGCATGCAATGACACTAGTGGATCCTTATGTGGTTTGTGAGAAGAACATACATGCAATGAATCTAGATGTCGTTCATTAGAAGAACAGATATCCAATGACACTAGTGGTTCCATGTGTGGTTTGTGAGAAGAACACACATGCAATGACACTAGGTGTGGCTCATGAAAACAACACACGTCCAATGACACTGGTGGATCCTTATGTGGTTTGTGGGAATACCACACATGCAATGACTCTAGATGTGGTTCATGAGAAGAACACACATGCAATGACACTGGTGGATCCATGTGTGGTTTCTGAGAAGAACAAACATGAAATAACACTAGGTGAATCATGAAAAGAACACACATCCAATGACACTGGTGGATCCTTATGTGGTTTGTGAGAAGAACACACATGCAATCACACTGGGTGGATCCGTATGTGGTTTATGAGAAGAACACACATGCAATGACACTGGTGATATGTGGTTTGTGAAAAGAACACACATGCAATGACTCTAACTGTGGTTAATTAAAAGAGAAGACATGCAATGACACTGGTGGATCCATGTGGGTTTCTGAGAAGAACACACATGCAATGAAACTGGCTATGGTTCATGAAAAGAACAGACATGCAATGATACTGGTGGATCCATGTGTGGTTTGTGAGAAGAACACACATGCAATGACACTGGGTGTGGTTCACGAAAAGTACACACATCCAATGAACTAGTGGATCCTTATGTGGTTTGTGAGAAGAACACACATGTAATGACTCTAGATGTGGTTCATGAGAAGAACACACATGCAATGACACCGGAGTATCCTGATGTGGTTTATGAAAATAACACACATGCAATGACTCTGGCTGTGGTTCATGAAAACAACGGACATGCAATGACACTAGTGTATCCTTATGTGGTTTGTGAAAAAAACATACATGCAATCAAACTGAGTGGATCCATGTGTGGTTCATGAAATGAACAAACATGCAATGACACCGGTGGATCCTTATGTGGTTTGTGAGAAGAACAGACATGCAATGACTCTAGTTGTGCTTCATGAAAAGAACAGACATGCAATGACACTGGTGGATCCATATGTGGTTTGTGAAAAGAACAACCATGCAATCACTCTAGGTGGATCCATATGTGGTTTATGAGAACAACACACATGCAAAGACACTGGTGATATTTGGTTTGTGAACAGAACACACATGCAATGACTCTAGACGTGGTTCATGAGAAGAACACACATGCAATGACACTAGTGGATCCATGTGTGGTTTTTGAGAGGAACAGACATACAATGACACTGGTTGTGGTTCATGAAAAGAACACACATGCAATGACACCGGTGGATCCTTATGTGGTTTGTGAGAAGAACAGACATGCAATGACTCTAGCTGTGGTTCATGAAAAGAACAGACATGCAATGACACTGGTGGATCCATATGTGGTTTGTGAAACGAACAGACATGCAATCACACTAAGTCGATCCGTGTGTGGTTCATGAATAGAAAATACATGCAATGACACCGGTGGATCCTTATGTGGTTTGTGAGAAAAACAGACATGCAATGACTCTAGCTCTGGTTCATGAAAAGAATAGACATGCAATGACACTGGTGGATCCATATGTGGTTTGTGAAAAGAATAGACATGAAATCACACTGGGTAGATCCATATGTGGTTTATGAGAAGAACACACATGCAATGACACTGGTGATATGTGGTTTGTTTAAAGAACACACATGCAATGACACTGGTGATATGTGGTTTGTTTAAAGAACACACATGCAATGACATTGGTCATATGTTGCTTGTTTAAAGAACACACATGCAATGACTTTAGATGTGGTTCATGAGAAGAACACACATGCAATGACACTGGTGGATCCATGTGTGGTTTTGTGAGAGGAACAAAGATGAAATGACACTGGGTGTGGTTCATGAAAAGAACACACATGCAGTGACACCGGTGGATCCTTATGTGGTTTGTGAGAAGAACAGACATGCAATGACTCTAGTTGTGGTTCATGAAAAGAGCAGACATGCAATGACACTGGTGGATCCATATGTGGTTTTTGAAACGAACAGATATGCAATCACACTGGGTGGATCCATGTGTGGTTCATGAAAAGAACAGACATGCAATGACACCGGTGGATCCTTACGTGGTTTGTGAGACGAACAGACATGCAATGACTCTAGCTCTGGTTCATGAAAAGAATAGACATGCAATGACACTGGTGGATCCATATGTGGTTTGTGAAAAGAATAGACATGCAATCACACTTGGTGGATCCATATGTGGTTTATGAGAAGAACACACATGCAATGAGACTGGTGATATGTGGTTTGTGAAAAGAACACACATGCAATGAATCTAGATGTGGTTCGTGAGAAGAACACACATGCAATGACACTGGTGGATCCATGTGTGGTTTGTGAGAGGAACAGACATGCAATGACACTGGGTGTGTTTCATGTAAAGAACACACATGCAATGACACTAGTGGATCCATTTGTGGTTTGTGAGAAGAACACACATGCAATGACACTAGGTGTGGTTCATGAAAAGAACACACATCCAATGACACTGGTGGATCCTTATGTGGTTTGAGAGCAGAACACACATGCAATCACACTGGGTGGATCCATATGTGGTTTATGAGAAGAACACACAAGCAATGACACTGGTGATATGTGGTTTATGAAAAGAACACACATGCAATGACTCTAACTATGGTTAATGAAAAGAGCAGACATGCAATGACACTGGTGGATCCATGTGTGGTTTCTGAGAAGAACACACATGCAATGAAACTAGCCGTAGTTCATAAAAAGAACAGACATGCAATGATACTGGTGGATCCATGTGTGGTTTGTGAGAAGAACACACATGCAATGACACTGGGTGTTGTTCATGAAAATAACACACATCCAATGACGCTAGTGGATGCTTATGTGGTTTGTGAGAAGAACAGACATGCAATGACTCTAGATGTGGTTCATGAGAAGAACACACATGCAATGACACCGGTGGATCCTTATGTGGTTTGTGAAAAGAACACACATGCAATGACTCTGGCTATGGTTCATGAAAACAACAGATATGCAATGACACTAGTGTATCCTTATGTGGTTTGTGAAAAGAACAGACATGCAATCACACTAGGTGGATCCATGTGTGGTTCATGAAAAGAACAGACATGCAATCACACCGGTGGATCCTTATGTGGATTGTGAGAAGAATAGACATGCAATGACTCTAGCTGTGGTTGATGAAAAGAAAAGACATGCAATGACACTGGTGGATCCATATGTGGTTTGTGAAAAGAACAGACATGCAATCACACTGGGTGGATCCATATGTGGTTTATTAGAAGAACACACATGCAGTGACACTGGTGATATGTGGTTTGTGAAAAGAACACACATGCAATGACTCTAGATGTGGTTCATGAGAAGAACACACATGCAATGACACTGGTAGATCCATGTGTACTTTTTGAGAGGAATAGACATGCAATGACACTAGGTGTGGTTCGTGAAAAGAACACACATGCAATGAAACCGGTGGATCCTTATGTGGTTTGTGAGAAGAACGTACATGCAATGACTCTAGCTGTGGTTCATGAAAAGAACAGACATGCAATGACACTGGTGGATCCATATGTGGTTTTTGAAACGAACAGATATGCAATCACACTGGGTGGATCCATGTGTGGTTCATGAAAAGAACAGACATGCAATGACACCGGTGGATCCTTACGTGGTTTGTGAGATGAACAAACATGCAATGACTCTAGCTCTAGTTCATGAAAAGAATAGACATGCAATGACACTGGTGGATCCATATGTGGTTTGTGAAAAGAATAGACATGCAATCACACTTGGTGGATCCATATGTGGTTTATGAGAAGAACACACATGCAATGACACTGGTGATATGTGGTTTGTGAAAAGAACACACATACAATGAATCTAGATGCGGTTCATGAGAAGAACACACATGCAATGACACTGGTGGATCCATGTGTGGTTTGTGAGAAGAACACATATGCAATGAAACTGGCCGTAGTTCATGAAAAGAACAGACATGTAATGGTACAGGTGGATCCATGTGTGGTTTGTGAGAAGAACACACATGCAATGACACTGGGTGTTGTTCATGAAAATAACACACATCCAATGACGCTAGTGGATGCTTATGTGGTTTGTGAGAAGAATAGACATGCAATGACTCTAGATGTGGTTCATGAGAAGAACACACATGCAATGACACCGGTGGATCCTTATGTGGTTTGTGAAAAGAACACACATGCAATGACTCTAGCTGTGGTTCATGAAAATAACAGACATGCAATGACACTAGTGTATCCTTATGTGGTTTGTGAAAAGAACAGACATGCAATCACACTGGGTGTATCCATGTGTGGTTCACGAAAAGAACAGACATGCAATGACACCAGTGGATCCTTATGTGGTTTCTGAGAAGAACATACATGCAATGACTCTAGCTACAGTCATGAAAAGATTAGACATGCAATGACACTGGTGGATCCATATGTTGTTTGTGAAAAGAATAGACATGCAATCATACTGGGTGGATCCATATGTGGTTTATGAGTAGAACACACATGCAATGACACTGGTGATATGTGGTTTGTGAAAAGAACACACATGCAATTACTCTAGATGTGGTTCATGAGAAGAACACACATGCAATGACACTGGGGGATCCATATGTGGTTTGTGAGAGGAACAAACATGCAACGACACTGGGTGTGGTTCATGAAAAGAACACACATGCAATGAAACTGGTGGATCCTTATGTGGTTTGTGAGAAGAACAGACATGCAATGACTCTAGCTTTGGTTCATCAAAAAGAATAGACATGCAATGACACTGGTGGATCCATATGTGGTTTTTGAAAAGAACAGTCATGCAATCACACAGGGTGGATCCATGCGTGGTTCATGAAAAGAACAGACATGCAATGACACCGTTGGATCCTTATGTGGTTTGTGAGAATAATAGACATGCAATGACTCTAGCTCTGGTTCATGAAAAGAATAGACGTGCAATGACACTGGTGGATCCATATGTGGTTTGTGAAAAGAACATACATGCAATCACACTGGTGGATCCATATGTGGTTTATGAGAAGAACACACATGCAATGACACTGGTGATATGTGGTTTGTGAAAAGAACACACATGCAATGAATCTAGACGTGGTTCATGCGAAGAACACACATGCAATGACACTGGTGGATCCAAGTGTGGTTTGTGAGAGGAACATACATGCAACGACACTGGGTGTGGTTCATGAAAAGAACACACATGCAATGACACTAGTGGATCCATGTGTGGTTTGTGAGAAGAACACACATGTAATGACACTAGGTGTGGTTCATGAAAAGAACACACATCCAATGACACTGGTGGATCCCTATGTGGTTTGTGAGAAGAACAGACATGCAATGACTCTAGATGTGGTTCATGTGAAGAGCACACATGCAATGACACCGGTGGATCCATGTGTGGTTTATGAGAGGAACAGACATGCAATGACACTGGGTGTGGTTCATGAAAAGAACAGACATGCAATAACAGTGGTGGATCCATACGTGGTTTGTGAAAAGAACAGACATGCAATCACACTGGGTGGATCCATGTGTGGTTAATGAAAAGAGCGGACATGCAATGATACTGGTGGATCCATGTGTGGTTTGTGAGAATAACACACATGCAATGACACTGGGTGTGGTTGATAAAAAGAACACACATCCAATGACACTGGTGGATCCTTATGTGGTTGGTGAGAAGCACAGACATACAATGACTCTGGCTGTGGTTCATGAAAAGAGCACAGATGCAATGACACTGGTGTATCCATATGTGGTTTGTGATAAGAACACACATGCAATGACTCTAGCTGTGGTTAGTGAAATGAGCAGACATGCAATGATACTGGTTGATCCATATGTGGTTTATGAGAACAACACACATGCAATGACACTGGTGATATGTGGTTTGCGAAAAGAACACAAATGGAATGACTCTAACTGTGGTTAATGAAAAGATCAGACATGCAAAGATACTGGTGGATCCATGTGTGGTTTGTGAGAAGAACACATATGCAATGACATTGGGCGTGGTTCATGAAAAGAACACACACATAATGACACTGGTGGATCCTTATGTGGTTTGTGAGAAGAACAGACATGCAATGACTCTAGATGTGGTTCATGAGAAGAACACACATGCGATGACACTGGTGTATCCATGTGTGGTTTCTGAGAAGAACACACATGCAATTACACTGGGTGTGGTTCATGAAAAGAACACACATCCAATGACACTGGTGGATCCTTATGTGGTTTGTGAGAAGAACAGACATGCAATGACTCTGGTTCTGGTTCATGAGAAGAACACACATGCAATGACACTGGTGTATCCTTATGTGGTTTGTGAGAAGAACACACATGCAATGACTCTAGCTGTGGTTAATGAAAATAGCAGACATGCAATGATACTGGTGGATCCATATGTGGTTTATGAGAAGAACACACATGCAATGAAACTGGTGATATGTGGTTTGTGAACAGAACACACATGCAATGACTCTAACTTTGGTTAATAAAAAGAGCAGACATGCAATGATACTGGTGGATCCATGTGTGGTTTGTGAGAAGAACACACATGCAATGACACTGGGTGTGGTTCATTAAAAGAACACACATCCAATGACACAGGTGGATCCTTATGTGGTTTGTGAGAAGAACATACATGCAATGACTCTATATGTGGTTCATGAGAAGAACACACATGCAATGACACTGGTGGATCCATGTGTGGTTTATGAGAGGAACACACATGCAATGACACTGGGTGTGGTTCATGAAAAGAACACACATGCAATGACACTGGCGTATCCTTATGTGGTTTGTGAGAAGAACACGCATGCAATGACTCTAGTTGTGGTTTGTGAAAAACACACACATGCAATGACTCTGGGTGTGGTTTGTGAAAATAACACACATGCAATGACACTGGTGGATCCATGTGTGGTTTGTGAGAAGAACACACATCCACTGACACTGGGTGTGGTTCATTAAAATAACATGCATCCATATGTTTTTCATGAAAAGAACACACATCCAATGACTCTAGCTGTGGTTCATGACAAGAACACACATCCAATGACTCTAGCTGTGGTTCATGAAAAGAACACACATCCATTGACACTGGGTGTGGTTCATGAAAAGAAAGCACATCCAATGATACTGGTGGATCCATATGTGGTTTCTTAAAAGAACAGACAAGCAATGAATCTGGGTGTGGTTCATGGAAAGGAAACACATCCAGTGACACTGGTGGATCCATGTGTGGTTCGTGGGAAGAACACACATGCAATGACACTAGGTGTGGTTCATGAAAAGAAAACATATGCAATGACACTGGTGGATCCATGTGTGGTTTGTGAGAAGAACAGACATGCAATTTGTCTAGGTGATTCATATGTGGTGTACGAGAAGAACACACATGCAATAAACTCTAGTGGATCTATCTTCGAATATTTTGATGTATGCCATGATGTATTTCATTGTACAAGGCACTCACTTTTGATTTTTATACTACTCAGTTTTGCCCTTGGTTTTTTGATACTACTCAGTTTTGCCCTTGGTTTTTTGATACTACTCAGTTTTGCCCTTGGTTCCCCCTCTCTCTTTCGTAGAAGCCCAAACATGTGCTCACTCTGTCTGCTACGCCCTGATTGGTTGTCACGGTTGGCACGCGGATCATGCACACCAACTGTTGATCCTGTGTGATGCAATGATGATCGTTGCACACATCGTTCCCTTCACAGTACAATGCGAGACAGCACGGACGTCTCCCTCAGTGTGAGAGAGCACAAACGTCTCCCTCTACAAGAAGGAACGCAATGCCGTCCATGGAAAAAGTCGTCGAGTGGTCATGTCACGTTTAATCTAGTCTGCAAAGGCTACTACTGCTACTACAACACATGCATAGGGCAACGGGGTCATCGAGTGCACGGTTGTGACGAGACATTGCAATTTATTGCCACTTGATTTTAATGAGACATATCCCATTTTTACGCAACGCTCTCAATCTCACTTCCAACTGGGCCCTACCGCAAGTAACTTCCATGAGTCAAGGGCCCCCCTCGAGTAGATCTAACATTGCTAGAAATTGGTTCCGCACCACTTGCATGCAGTGGAATCGAGGTCTCCCATGAGCGTGTTTTCAATGCAGTTCGAAAGTGGAGATCGTGGCTGTTTCAGAAAAAGGGGAACCCAAAAAAAGGTGGAGATCATGGTAGCCCCCGCTTCTCGCCCACCACACGTGTCCACACGAGGACTACGAACGGTCCAGTGTTTATAAACCCGCTCGACCTTTTCTTCCATGTGCTCGTGTCATTTTCCCCTAGTCGGTCTAGTCCCAAGACCCCAATCTGCACCTACCACGCGGGCCGAAGCTCCCTCGCTTGCACTACCTCCTTCCCTAGGGGCGCCATGAAGCATACGCGTGGAGATGAGCCGGAGGTGAAGCCAGTTGAAGGCGCAGTAGCAGATGGCTCGGTCGTCGCCAAGCAGGCGAAGACGTCTTCTCCGGGCACGAACGCTGCTCGTCGCCGCGCCGTCGAGGGTGCGAGCTCATCCGTCTAGCCTGTAGCCGTCACCACCAAGCAGCAGGTGGCCGACAACGTCGTGGCCAGCAACGTCATGGTGCCAGCGGCAGATCTAGATGGGGGGCAGGTGACAGGCGGAGGCAATCCAGTGCTCTACATCAATGACCCCATCACCGTACAAGAAATCTTCGACACAATCGCGGAGAATAACGAGTTCGAGGAGGAGGTCCCTGATGAGGAGTCCGAGGTACTACATTGCTAGCTTCTCTAGTTGGAGCCGCAAATTTTACTGTTCATACATAGGATTTGCTCAATCGTGTACATATTCTTTTGCTCTTGAAGTAGGGTAGTATATATATGGTTCGATCGGTCAATTGATGCATCTACCATCTATTCACAGAACCCCAATCCTTTTAGTCACAAAACCCGAATCTGCTCATCTACCATCTAGTTGAGTGTTGATTTCGATACACAACATGCCTATAACATTACATTTCTATGCCTTACTGAGCCCAATGATTCATTTTTGCCCTAAAATAATGCAAGGGCATCTGATGGTGTCGTTTTCTTAGGGATGGTTAGTGAACCTGAGGCAGCAATGCACATAAACAATATAGGTTGCGTTGTTGGTATTTTGGTTCTCCGACTCTATCGCCGAAAAAAATGAGGCCCTCATTTTTTTTTCTCATATGGAACCTATATATATAATCTTTGTATTGTTTCTGATCTATGAATGCGTTGTATGATGCATATGTATATCCCTAAATATTGTTTTGTATGATTACATTTCAATTTCTTATTGTGGCCAATGATTCAAATTTTCCCCAAACAGAGGCAGACGCATTGGTGCCAGATTTTTTCAGGGATGAGTTAGCGAACCTGGCGCCATGTACAAGATCAATATAAGCCGTGCAATTGTTACTTGGTTCGCTTACGCCATCCCTGTAGAAACTTACGAGGCCGCAATCTTTATTCTACATTCATAGAACTATGATATTTGAATTATCTATTCCATGCATTCATAGTGTATAAGAATTACATTTTACTTTGTCACTGAGACCGATGATTGAAATTTTCCCCAAAAGAATTCAAGGGGAGACACGTATGATGGTGACGTGTTTTAGGGATGGGTTGGTGAACCTGAGGCAGCAATGCACACAAACAATATAGGTTGTGCTGTTGGTACTTTGGTTCTCCAACTCTATCTCTGAAACAAATTATGAGGCCCTTGATTTATTCTCATATGGAACTACATATATGATCCTTGATTTGTTTCTGATCTTTTAATGATTGGTATGATGCATATGTATATGAATGGTTTTGATCATAAGTATTTTTAACATGTACCTAAAGATTAATTGTTTGGTTTTTTATTTATAATTACAATATTTAGGCTTGTTTTTCTACCTGACTATGTATATCCCTGAATATTGTTTTGTACGATTACATTTCAATTTCTTATTGTGGCCAATGATTCAAATTTGCCCCAAAGAGAGGCAAACACATTGGTGTCAGATTTTTTCAGGGATGAGTTAGCGAACCTGGGGCCATGTACAAGATTAATATAAGTTGTGCAATTGTTACTTGGTTCACTTACGCCATCCCTGTAGAAACTTATGAGGCTGCAATCTTTATTCTACATTCATAGAACTATGATATTTGAATTATCTATTCCATGCATTCATAGTGTATAAGAATTAAATTTTAGTTTTTCATCGAGGCTGATGATTGAAATTTGCCCCAAAAGAGTTCAAGGGGAGACACGTATGATGGTTTTGTGTTTTAGGGATGGGTCGGTGAACCTGAGGCAGCAATGCACATAATCAATATAGGTTGTGATGTTGGTACTCTGGTTCTCCAACTCCATCTCTGAAACAAATTATGAGGCCCTTGATTTATTCTTATATGGAACTACATATATGATCCTGAATTTGTTTCTGATCTTTTAATGATTGGTATGATGCATATGTATATGCATGGTTTTGATCATAAGTATTTTTAACATGTACTTGTAGATTAATTGTTTGGTTTTTTATTTATAATTACAATATTTAGGCTTGTTTTTGTACCTGACTATGTATATCCCTAAATATTGTTTTGTACGATTATATTTCAATTTCTTATTGTGGCTAATGATTCAAATTTGTCCCAAAACAGAGGCAAACACATTGGTGTCAGATTTTTTCAGGGATGAGTTAGTGAATCTGGCGCGATGTACAAGAACAATATAGGTTATGCAATTGTTACTTGGTTCACTCACGTTGTCCCTCAAGAAACTTATGAGTCCGCAATCTTTATTCTACATACACTCCGATGCAATTATTTGTCATTGTGTTGATATGAAATGATATATGAACCGATCAAACTATTGCGGAGATGCTTTAACTTTGATATGCACGGATATATTGTGTTACATATACATGTTGTCAATTCTTGAGTTATAATACAATTCAATCATATGTATGAGTTCTAAGTTATGTTCTTAAAAATCAACATGAGGATGATGATGAAGTGGACGATAGCAAGGTATCCAGGAACAACAAGAGCCGCTACATGCTGAGGCGGTTACGGTGTGGGCTAATCCGTTTCCACCATAGGGGGAGACAGTTTTGCCCATTCGGTGGTAGAGTAATCAACGTGGACCTCGACAGCATGATCCAGCACGCGGTGGATGTTGGCAAAGGCAGAGGAAGAAGGCATAGGCCGATTACCTTGGCACGGCACGCAGCCTTCGGCAAATTCCTCCGGGAGTACGTCAGGACTGGCCTGTATCCCATCGACTAGGCTGTCCCTGTCTCGTACTGATATGCCCCTACCCTGCTAGGCGTCTCCGTTTCCCGGCCTCCTACTGCCGCCCATGATTTTATTTTGTTTTAGTTAATTATTACCTGTGTGTGGCATGTAAGACAATATATTTATGGTGTCTCTGGTGAACCTTCTATATTAATCTACTCCTTTATATGGAGTGCCTTAAAATTTCTAGTGTTCAATTATATTACTGATCATGCTCATGCACACTACAAAATATTTCTAGTGCTCGATTATATTATAATTGTTAAGGAATACATCAACAAGTTAAATTGGTCGAAATTTTGTATTGAAGTAACTAAATGATCTCACATAAGCGGTGGACATTGGCAGAAGCCGAAGGCATCAGCCGAAGACCTTGGATCGACACGCAGTCTTCAGCAAATTCCTTACCAGTTCAACAACGGGTTGCCGCCGCCCAGCTCTGAGTTCACTTACAAGTCCAATATGGCAGAACTTGAGCTACCACAGAGACCTCGGCAGAGGTGGCAGAATTGGTGCGGGTGCAACCACGGTGACGGTGAGCTTGGATTATAGAGGAGGAAAACAGAACCAGGCATGGTCGACATGGTGATAGATCTCACCGGAAACCAATTCTCGTCCCTGCACCGTGCCATGGGTGTGTCTATGGTGAGGGCAAGCTTCGACTCAGGATGGGGAGGAGAGCGGGGCCGAGCAGGTTCGTCACGTCCCAGCTCTGCGCCATGGCCGCGACCATAGATTGCCTCTCCGGGGAAGAAGAAGACGCGTAATGGATGCAGGAGCCAACTCTGCAAGCCTACAGGGAGGAGAGCTGGGCTGAGCAGGTTCATCCATGTCCCAGCTCCGCACTATGGCTGCGACGCCCCACAGATTGCTGCTCCGGGGAAGAAGAAGACGCGTAATGGATGCAGGCGCCAATGCTGCAAGCCTATTTGACACCTAAGCGACGGGAGCGACATAACAGCAAGAACTAACAGGGGGCCCAACTTGACAACTGTTAGCCTGATATTTTGTATTGAAACGTAAAGTTGAATTCGTGCCGAAAAAGACCCTCTGGGTATTTGGCACACTAACTGTAGTCATCGCGGCTGATTTCAGGGAACTTGGGTACCGCGTTGACTGGGCGACCCAACTTTCGGGCCACAAAATGATATTCTCCATATGAGTGGGCATCTTGACCCCAACCGGACTTCATCCTTCGAGCTCAACAACACATAGATTTTCCGCCGAGTCAAAGCTATCTTCAGGGTAGACAAAGACTTCAACAAGGATTGGGAGTGGGGATTCGAGCACTTCTGCCGGGATACACTGCTTCCCGGGATATGTTTCCTTACTTGATGCTTTGTCCGACTTATATGGTATGTCGAATTGTATCCCTTACTTGATCTAATGCCATTTGATTTTCTGTTGTTTACTCAGCAAACGGTTGTGGATGGCCACGAACCACCCCTTAAGTGGGGAAAGGATCGTGAAGCCTCAGACAAGGTGGATTCGGATCCTAAAGACTTCCTGCCTACTCTAGATTCAACCTCCAGACGAGCCCCTGGTAAGACCTCTGGTTTAAGGGATTGGATGGATGACGATGAAGACTCCGATATTGAGATTCTGGAGGTATTCAACCTTGTTCCTACCTCATATGCCTTTCCCATTGATTCAGCTTCAGCTAACCCAGCTGGTCAGGTCCACGAGGATCCTCCTATTGCCGTGGGTGACCCGGTTCCTACCCCCTCCAAGAAACACGTGACAACCTCGGTTGCTTCTTCTGAACCGCCTCCAGCTAAGAAGAGGCAGAAGAAATCTGGCGTCAAGGGTGCTGGCAAACCCGTGCCCAAGTCCACGGTCTGGCGAGCACCAAAGCCTAGGGAGCCACCTATTTCCTCTGAGTAAGCCTCTTTTCTATATTTGATCATCCTCTTAATTGTCTTGCTTTATCTTCATGTATTGCTTGTTTCTCTCTTTCTGTTCTAACTTATTGTTTTGTTATTTATTTGACTCGGTAGGTCTACCAGGGAGATCCCCAAGAGCGGCTCAAGTATTGCCTTGACCATCTGAAGTGCCCCATCTCCCCCTCGCAACGATGATGCGTGCCCCCTGAGCCCTATTCTAGAGATCTTAGCGGTCGCTCCGAATCTTAGCCCACCTTGCCAAGAAGAGGGAAATGTCGGCACAGAGGAAGATGGTGCTGCCGAGGATACGACTATGGCAGATCATCCCAGCTCTTCTTCGGCTCAGCCGCAACCTGCCGTCACCAAGGTTCCAGTTACATCGGCACCGACCCAAGTTTCTCCTTCGTCAGCTCCATCACCAGCTCCCGTACCAGCTCCAGTACCAGTACCAACACTAGCACTAGTACCAGATCCAGTTCCTCCTGCCTCGTCCGAGTCTTCCAAGACTCGGCGAGAAGACCAAGCTCATCCTAGCCCCAAGGCCCAAGATGCTGTGCCAACAACTTCTGCCAAGGATATCTTTCAGCAAAAGCTTTAGGCTAAAACCGGCACCAAGGCCAAATGGGTACTGATGCCTCCAAGGTCCAAACAGCTGCGGAGGCCGCCAAAACCCCTAAGGGATCAACCGTAGAATCTGGAAAACACACTCTCACGTCCATGATAAAGAAGGGGAGTACCGCCTCCGGCTCTGTTGCTTCCAGGTCTGCTAGCAGCAAGCATCTCACTCTTCATACTAGCCTAGTTGCCACACAGATTGCAAGGAAAGAGGCTCATGCCAAGGGCTTGGTGGTGACCCAGACGCTCAGCGGGGAAAACTATGGTCCGGTGTTGATTGAATATGTCAACAATTGGAATGACGCCGAGTTCATCAACCTCAACGATGAAATCCCGGAGAAGTTTGGTCCTGCCGAGTTCAGCGCCCAAATGAACACAGCTTCTAAGGTCATCACACTTGCAGGCTGAATGATGGAGGTAAATCTCTTCATCATGCCTTTACATAAGTGCAAGTAACTGTAGATATATACCCGAGCCTCTGGTGGAGTAACACGTTACTCGGCCGGATGCTACAATCTGAAGTATGTCTAGTTGTGGTAAATTCCTTAGTAGAATTCAAATATTCACTCACCTAGAGCCGGGTTAAGTTCCACTTGGCCCGGGTCTTGCGTAGATTCAAATATTCACTCACCTAGAGCCGTGTTAAGTTCCACTTGGCCTGGGTCTTGAGTAGATTCAAATATTCACTCACCTAGAGCCGGGTTAAGTTCCACTTGGCCTGGGTCTTGAGTAGATTCAAATATTCACTCACCTAGATCCGGGTTAAGTTCCACTTGGCCTGGGTCTTGAGTAGATTCAACTATTCCTTCTTATACATGAACTAACACTTTCCTCTTTAGATCACCACCAACCGCCGAACCGCTGAGTTTCAACGGCTTCTAGATAAGCACAAGGAGCTGCGCTCTAAGCACAATACACTAATCACTGAGTAGAAGAAGAGGGGTAATCTCTTTCACTTGTGTTTTCACTTCTTCCTTCCTTCATCTTATTGTTATTCGACCTAACTAACTATTCGGATTGCATAGCCGAAGTTGAGGCCAAAAACAAAATCATATGGAAAAACCTAGCTGAGATCAAAGGTAACTCGTCTTGGTCACTCAACCTTTATCCTTTTATTATCCTGACATGGCAGATAATCATACCTCGGCTCTACCAGCTCAACAAATTGTTGCAGTGTTTCTTCAAGATATCGTGCCATTGCCTGACATGATGCTTCGCTCTCTCAAACAAGTAGGGTAGCATGAGACCGAGCTCAAGAAGAAGGACAATGAGATCACCGAACTCCGGCTCAAAGATGATGAAATTACTCGGCTGAATGCCGAAATTTACAAACTGGAGAACTCTCATAAGGCTGAGCTAGATAAGGCTAACCAGAACTTCTCGGGAGAAAAGGGGCATCTGAAAACTCAGATTCAGAAGGACCAACATATTCTGAAGGAAGCCGACATCAAGTTTGAGTCGGTGACCACCGAATATGAGAAGCTCCAGAAAAGGAATGCTGATTGTCTCATGGAGCTGACTCGGATCCTCAGTTATATCCCCTGTCAGTTTTTCCCTTCTGCCGACATTTATTTTTCTGGGTCACATGTCGTTACTTACTGGTATTACTTGTCTTATTCTCAGGCAAATTCCCGAAGAGCGATGCCATTGCTACTACTGTTGTTGCCAAGTTCCGCTTGAAGCAAGGCACTCCTATTGGTCCTAGAGCCGAATCTATTCCCTATGACATGGAGGACATGCTAGTGAGCCTTGCTGCTCGAACTAAAACCATAAAGAACTATGGCACAGACATCATGACTAGCTACCCGGATCTTCAGTGACCTTTGGCCTACTGATCCCACTCCAAGAGGTTATGCACCTTTCATTGCAAAACTGATGGAGTGGGAGACTTAGCTAAACCTCTGGAGGGAATCTGCTATGCATGCTAGAGCTAACACAGTGCTAAGCTCCGTGCTTTCGTGGTATGAGGGCTTGGATTTGAAGGTTCTTGACCGCATGCGCACCGGATCAAAGTGGACCAATGACCCGGAGTGCATCGCCCCACGCAAGGCTTGTGCTTACAACCTCATCCAGTACACCTTCTGCCATAGTTGGAATGAAGGGCCCAACTTCCTCGACACCGTCGATGACGCTTATGTCTCAGATGGATCAGGTGGCGAAGAAGAAGAGGAAGCCTCGGAGTCTGCCGAGGATACTAAAGATCCGGAGGATGCCGAAGTCAACCCGGACGATGAGGTAGAGACTAAAGATCACCCACCGATGCTGAATTACCTCCTCCTAAGACTGATACCTCGGACGCTGCTGCTCCTTTTCATGTGCTTAGCAATTCCAAACTTGTTCTCTTGCTTGCCATGAAGCCAATTCTTGTTGGATAGCAGCAAGTCGAAGAGTTGGTTTTTTGGTGCCTACACATTAATAATCTGACTAAGGTGTAAGAAATTTGAGCCAGCCGACATATATCGAAGAGTTTCTGCTCGGGATACCGAGGTTTCATTGATAAGCTCATTGCCGACATATGAGAGTTCAAGATACATACACTTTTTGCTAAGTGTAAAATGGTCGAAGAAGAGCTACATTCCATGAACGCTTAGATTCCTCGCCGGACCTGCCGCCTTGATTTTCTCCTATGGCTGCGCATCAATGAGATAATAGGAATCATTGTGCAATGCTTTGCTTACAATGAAAGGCCCTTCCCATGGAGGGGATAACTTATGCATGCCAGTAGTGTGTTGCACCAACCAAAGTACCAAATCACATTTCTGGAAGACTCGGGGGTTTACTTTCCGTCTATGGTAGCGTTAGAGATTTTGCTGATATATGGCGGATCTGGACAAAGCCAACTCTCTCGCTTCTTCCAACAAATCAACATCATTTTGCCGGGATTCTTGCACTTCGGCCTCTGTGTATTGGGCTACCCTGGGCGAGTCATTCTCTATGTCGGCTGGTAATACAACTTCTGCCCCATATACCAGAAAGAATGGCGTATAGCCTGTTGATCGATTCAGAGTTGTTCTTAAACTCCATAGTACCGCTGTTAGTTCTTCTATCCAGCACCCCGCTGATCTTTGCAGTGGCTCAATGAGCCGGGGTTTTATCTCGGACAAAACTAGTCCATTGGATCTTTCACTTGTCTGTTCAATGTGGGGTGGGATACTGATGCAATATCTAGCTGGATCTTCTTTTCTCAGCAAAGCCTCGCAAATGCTCCTTTAGCAAAATTTGTGCCATTATCAGTTATGATACTGTGAGGATAGCCGTATTTCAAGATTATATATTTGAGGAATGTCATAACTGTTGCCCCATCACATTTCATGATTGGCTTCACCTCAATCCATTTGGTAAATTTGTCTATCATAACCAAGATATGGGTCATGTTTCCTTTCGCCAGCTTAAATGGTCCAACCATATCCAAGCACCACACAACAAATGGCCAAGTGATAGCTATAGTTTTCAGTTCCAACATTGGCATGCGTGTCTTGGTGGCATACCTCTGACAACCATTGCATTTTCTTACTAGATCCTCAGCTTGCTCCAAGGCACTTGGCCAGTAAAATCCATGTCAGAAAGCTTTTGCCACTAAGGCTTTGGATGATGCATGATGCCCACATTCCCCCTGATGGATATCTCGAAGGATGTCAAGCCCTTCTTACGGGTCAACACATCACTGCAGAACACTTGTGACACTCCTCTTGTATAGTTCGGCATTAATAATGGTGTATTCCTTCGCTCTCCTTTGGATTTGTCGTGAAAGTATCTCGTCACTTGACAAGGTTCCCTCTTTCAGGAACTCAAATATTGGCTTGGCCCATGCAGGTATAGCACGAATAGGGAAAAGTTGTTCGTCCATTTCCATTGCATCCACCGACATAACTCCTGCCAAATCAAGCTGAAGAGTCCCCAGGTTCTGCGAGGCAGTCCCCGGGTTTGCCGAAGTAGTCCTCGGGTTTGCTATGGTATTCCCCCAGTCAACATCCATAGGGGTAGCTTCTGATCCGGAGTGCACCGGGATATAGATTGACTTGGATTCTGGTTAGGGCATGATAGATGGTTTTCTCAAGTGCTCCAAAGCAATGCCTGGAGGGATTGGCTGCCGAGATGACCCTAATTTGGACAGTATGTCGGCTGCTTCATTTTCAAGCCGAGTTACATGATGGAATCGGCATCCTTCAAAGAACTCACATATCTTTTGGACATGGAATCTATAAAGGGTCACGTTTGCATCCAGGACATCCCAATTGCTAGACACTTGCTGCACCACCAAATCCGAATCACCAACATTGTATCCGATGTATTCCCACTTCTTTTCCACCTTAAGTCCATGCATGAGCGCTTCATACTTGGCAACATTATTTGATGCTCTAAAATGGATCTAGCTAACGTATTTCAGTTGATCTTTCTTGGGCAAGATAAGTACCACCCCGCCCCCCAGTCCTTCCTTTAACTTTGACCCATCAGTGCATCCTCCAATAATTTGAGTCCGACAAAGGTGGTTCGTATTGCAGCTCAGCCCAATCCACGAAGAAATCAGCCACTGCTTGAGATTTGATTGCATCTCTCCTATCAAACTATGGTGCATATGGAGCTAACTCAATTGCCCATTTTGCAATCCAGTCACTCGCATATTTCTTGCACATTATCTCGGATATGGGTGCTTCACATATCACTTTTATGGGGTGTTCCTCAAAGTAATGCTTGAGCTTCTTGGCTGCCATATATACGTCGTATGCCATTTTCTGATAGTGAGGGTAATTCTTCTTGGAAGTTGACAACACTTCGCTTAGGTAATACACTAGCCTCTGCACCGACTTACCCTCTTCATCACGCTCCACCACTATCACCACACTTACGACTCGGTTGCTCGCTTCTATATAGAGCAACATTGGCTCTTTGGATAGTGGCGAAGCTAGTACTGGTGCAGAGGCTAGCATCTTTTTTAGTTCATGGAACGCGCTATCAGCTTGCTATGTCTAGACAAATTTATCCGCCTGTTTCATTAACTTATAGAGGGGAAATGCCTTCTCTCCCAGCCAACATACAAACCGACTTAACGATGCCAGGCAACCTGTGAACTTTTGTACATCATTAAGACATTTCAGAAGTTCCATTCTTTCTATGGCTCCGATTTTTGTGGGGTTGGCCTCTATACCTCGGCTGGATATTGGAAAACTGAGTAACTTCCCAGCCGGCATACCGAAGGTACATTTCTCCGGGTTGAGCTTCATTCAGAACCTCCTTAGGTTCGCGAATGTTTGACGGATATCATCAAGGAGCATTTTGCGTTCCTTAGTTTTTGTTGAAAGAAATTGCCTAGCCCTTTCCATCAGTTCAGACTGTTGGTTGCATTGGCTAGTGCATGCAATTCAATATGGCATCAGAGCAGGAGGTCCTAGGATCAAATCTTGGCCAACGCAAAAATTAAAAACAAATATTGCGGCTCCCCAAAATACGTCACAATAGGCTAAAGGCCGAAAGATGTAGGGTGAGTGTTGAAATAAAATGCCTAGCAATTTCCATTAGCTCGGACTGTTGTTGGGTTAGCTAGTGCCTGAAATTCAATATGGTATCAGAGAGGAGGTCCTAGGATCAAATCCTAGCCAATGCAAGAATTAAAAATAAATATTGCATCTCCCCAAACAATCGTCACAATAGGCCAAAGGGCAAAGACGTAGGGTGAGTGTTAAAATAAATTGCCTAGCCCTTTCCATCAGTTTAGAGTGTTGGTTACATTGGCTAGTGCATGTAATTTAATATGGTATCAGAGCAGGAGGTCCTAGGATCAAATCCTGGCCAATGCAAGAATTAAAAACAAATATTGCATCTCCCCAAACAAATGTCATAATAGGCCAAATGGCAAAGCCATAGGGTGAGAGTAGAAATAAATTGTCTAGCCATTTCCATCAGTTCGGACTGTTGGTTGCATTGGCTAGTGCATGCAATTCAATATGGTATCAGAGCAGGAGGTCCTATGATCAAATCCTGGCCAACGCAAAAATTAAAAACAAATATTGTGGCTCCCCAAGCAAACGTCACAATAGGCCAAAGGGCAAAGACGTAGGGTGAGTGTTGAAATAAATTGTCTAGCCCTTTCCATCAGTTCGGACTGTTGGTTGCGTTCGCTAGTGCATGCAATTCAATTCAATAGTTTTTATTACAATATCATCCACATAAACTTGCACATTTCAAACAATTTGGTCATGCAAACATTTCTACATACATCTTTGGTATGTTGCCCCTGCATTACATAAACCAAACGGCATAGTACGATATCAATAAGCCCCATACAGGGTGATAAACACGGTCTTTATTTGATCATCCGAGTTCAAAGGTATATGGTGGAAACCAGAATGTGCATATATGAATGATAACAACTCACACCTAGCTTTTGAATCTATGACCTGGTTTATCCTTGGCAGTGGAAATGGATCTTTTGGACACGCCTTATTCAGGTTCATGTAATCGATACACATACGCCACACCACTGCCACATTTGGATCATCATTTTCCTTCTCCACGAGCACCAGATTAGAGAGCCAATCTGGGTAAAGTACCTCCATGATAAACCCGGCTGCAAGGAGCTGATCTATCTCATCTCCAATGACTTTTCTCCTGTCTTCGGCGAAGCGGTGTAGATGTTGCTTCACCGGCTTTTCTCCGGGTCTTACATTCAAAGAGTGCTCGGCTAACTCCCTCGGCACACCTTGCAGGTCCTGTGTAGACCAAGCAAAGATATCTCGATTCTCATGGAGGAAGTTAACGAGCTCGCTTTCCAATTTGTCGCTTAACCCAGCACCAATGGCTACGGTGCCCTCTGGGAACTGATCATCAATGGGCACCTTCTTTGTATCCTTTGTCAGTTGAAACGATACACTCCCGTGCGGGTTAGTTAGAGCCGGCATATGTTGTTGCACGGACTGAGCCAGTGCCGCCACTTCCTGGATTTTCCTTTTCTCCTGAGCGATCACAAGTGCCTCAGCCAGGTTTGACCCGGCTGAAGCACACTCAATGGAATGCCTAAAGTCTCCAGCTATGGTGATCACTCCCCTTGGCCTAGGAAACTTCATCTTTAAGTAACTGATGTGAGTACTTGCCATAAACTTGTTCAGAGCAGGCCTGTTGAGTAACGCGTGATAGACACCTTCCAAGTTCACAACCTCAAACTCCAAGTTCTCAGTCCGGCAGTTGTCCCTTGTACCGAATAACACGTCAACTCAGACCTTGCCAATGGGCTCACACGAGATACCCGACACGATACCATGGAAAGTTATCTTTGTCGCTTGGAGCATATTCTCCGATATTCCCAACTTGTGCATGGTATCCTTGTACATGATGTTAATGCTACTGCCATTGTCTATCAACACCTTGGAAAATCTCACATTGATATTCTACCCAATGAATGTCGGATTCAGCACCAGTGCATATGATCTAGGACTCGGCATGAGCCTGGGGTGATCCTTGATACTACAAGTGATTTCCTGTTCCGCCCAAGGCATATACCTCGTCACAGCTGGTATTACTGCATTCACCTCCATATGCCGGTGCTGCAAGCTCTTTCTATCTGTTTCCTCAGTGGTGAACACACAGTAACTCTGGTGATGCTCTCTATATTCATTCCTCCCGTCGTTGCTGTGATATCATTGGTCTTGCTATTGTTGATTATTCACCTGATGCACTACATCCCTTCTCTCATGGTTCTCATATCTCGGTGGAGGCGGAGGTAACATTAGTTGCTATCCATCTCCCCTAGTAAGCTACTGCTAAGGTGCATCGTTCCGCGGTGCTTCATGCCGAGGTGCCTGAGCATTCCCCGAGCCACCCTGCTATATCTTTCTCATCCATTCACATTGATGGGTCATATGATTCGCCGGGTTATTTGGACGTACTGTGTGGAACTTGCACGGCTGATCCAACATAGACTCATACGTGTATCTTGGCCTATCTTTCTTTTCCTGCCACTATTTCTTCTATTCTAGCATCCGACTTTTCTTACCATCATTCCTTTGTTGCCACTATTGCCCTCTAGTTTTGTGACATTTGTTTGCACCTGCATGTGGCTGATCTTGATCCACGGCTGCAACTTGCTGCTAGCTGTACCGGTAATCCGGTCGATCATATCTTATTTTACCTCGGAAATCATTCCTCCAGGATGACCCAGAACCATCTCTGTTGTAGTACTCCTCATTTGGCTCACTTGACATTAGCTGAGGTTGTGTTGGATCACCCAAGGCATACGAATCAGAGATGTGAATCGTTTATGCCAAGGTAGTTAGCATATCTCGTTGCAACCTTTGCCACAACATACTTCCATACCTACAACCTTGGGCAAACCATGCAATAGCTTGTGATTCAATTACCCCTTCACAGGAATTACGCACATTGAACTACCGAGTCAAGAACTCCTGGTCCGGCTCATTCGGTCTTTGCTTGCACAGTGCCAAAGTCTGTGGCCTATTCGGTCTCTTGTATGTGCTCGAGAAGTTGCTGATGAACAACTCATCAAAATATAACCAACAGTTAATACTTCCTGGTGGAAAATTGTTCAACCAGACCCTTTCTGGCCCCTCCAACATCTATGGTACATATCTCACTGCCCATCTCAAATTTCCCGTGGCAATGTTCACTGTTGTTGCATAGTCAATGAGACAATCATCCAGCTTTGTGCTGCTGTCATATGTTCTCGTTCCTCTGGCTAACTAGAAGTTTGCCACAAGTGGTTCTCTCATAATCTAAGGTCCAAAGCATGCTAGACCCGGAGGCCCTTGTACCTCGACCATCTCCGACATATAGATTCGATCTAACTTCAGCCTTGCATTATCCTGCAGCAAGTTCCTATTTCCCAATCTCGATCCAGTCACATGGTGCTCTAGTCTAGGAAACCAGATGTCAGGCATCGCTGAATAACCATCATTGTATCTATCTTGACTTGAACGAGCATATTGTTGCTGCATCACCGGGCCAACACTTCTCTCCTGCCGAGGTCCATATTGCTGCTACTGTTGCCGAGGTGCATTTTACCCTGCTCCCACCAAATTATGATGTCCGACATTTCCGTTGGCAGCATTTTCTTAACCGGCATTGCCTTGGTCACGGTTACCTAGGCCAACTACACCTCAGCTGGCACTATGTTGATCCTCATCAACCTGTATTGCTTTTCCTTTCCCTGCCCTTACCGGGTCATACGAGACCATCTGCTTGTCTTTTCTCCCCGAGGTTCCCACTTCCTTTCTTCTAGGGTCATCATGAGGTGATGATGCAGCCCCAGCTGACTTCGCTAGGTTACCCCTCACCGAATGAACTAGGTGAGATCCTCCTAGTATTGTCGGGTTTTCTTTGAGTATCTCCTCATTTTGCTTATTCGCCACTCTCACTAAGTGGTTTACTCTCTCCTACTTCCTCTCCCGGGCTTCTCCGGTTAGACCCTCTAACTCGGACGCTACTGCCTCTACAGCCCTAAGGTTCTTTGCCGGGGTACTGTATCTCTCCAGTCTTGCTGTTACCAGCGTAGCTATTTGCCCCCGCTTAGGCACAAACTCCATGTCTATCTCAGTAATCAAGGTTTTTCCTCTAATTTTTACTCCATCTATTCGGTTTGCTTTTGCATACTCACGCAGAGTGATGTTCAGTGACTGCTGTAACTCAGCTACCTTTTTTGCCAGAGCTAACATTTTCTGCCTAGTCTTTTCTAGCTTGGCCTGTGCCTGAGATGGATCTACTGCTATTTCTATGGGTGTTGCTAAGCTATCTATTGCTTGCTGCAGTACATTCTCTAGCCTCTCTAGTGGAGGGAATCTAGATCTTGCCTACTTCGGTGTGGCATCCAGATCTGGCGCCGGATCCTTGCTCGCTCCTGCATCTGGCGCTATCGTCATGACCTCAACACAACTAGCGGGGCGAGTGATACGCGAGCCACGAGCTGCGTTGAGAGGTGGTTCGCCTCCCTCAACGACGTGCTGCGGGTGCACACAGGACTCGTCGACACCGACAAAGATCTTGTGGGCGCCAAGCTTGATTTATAGGCCATTGCATGGTGGAGGCCGCCTGCCGAAGCTACCAACATTGTCGCTAATGTAGTCCAGCGCTCCAAAGCGCTGAACAAGCCCAGAGACGATGCGTTCGCCGATGGCGATGATGTTTCCCGTCCAAATCTTTACTCCTGCTAGCACCGCTAGCCCCACCGTGGGCACCAACTGTCGTGGTGGTGGCACGACGATGCCATGTATAGGCTAAAGATGGGGCCAATAAGCACTAGAGGTATCTAGGGAGGGATAGTGTGGTGATTCCACACACAGATGTTTGTATTTCTCTCTTATTAATGGTGGATTACAAGGGCTCCTCGAGCTATTGGTGGGAAGGAGACTATTGCTGTTACTACCCACAACTACCTCTCTAGGGTTTTCCCTTAGTCAAAATGGCCGACCCCCTCTATGGAGATCCTGCCCCTCCTTATATAGGGGGCTAAGTTACAGGTTAGGGCATACGTGGAAGGAATATTCTCCGAATATGCCTCTCTCAAAATAGCAAGCAGTGCTCTTTTTTTCTCTGTCTAAGCTAATCCGGACTCAGGGCGTAAGCCTCTCTGAGCCCCTCTACGGCGCATCGTCATCTGACATAGACAACATTACCCGACATGGGCAACGTCACCCTTGTCTACCCATACTCGCTGGTCCATTCCTCTGTCTGCTTCGCCCACGCTACAGTGGAGAGAAAAAACCTTTGACCAAGATTACTTCCTTCCCTTGTAAGCCAAGTGGTAACCCGGCTCAAGCCTGGTTAACTTGGCCCTGTGGGTACCTACAAAAAAATTACAAAGGGCTAACGGACATACATTATATGTCGACCGAGACAATATTAGATGGATATCTTTCGGGCCGGGTCACCCCGTAAGTCGGCCTGCCTTGAGGTGACTCGGCCAGCTTATGCTTTGACCTTACCGTACCTTGGCTAACATGGCCTTTATACTCCGGCGTGACCCTACACGGGGTATCCCCCAACATATTTTGATAGTCTCGATGGCACTCATGAAAGGGGTTGTTTGATTGAAATAAATTATAGTGGTAATTGTGATGCATGCCAAAGCTAACCTTGTGGATCAAACCATGGTACTAGCTCAAAAAAGAAGAAGGAAGTGAGACAATTGTTTTATGTCTCTAATGCACACCTTTGGGATGCCAACAACTCCGCTAGCTTTTGAACGATCTATGCTATAACCCCGGACTTTGGCTACGAGTTGATGACATGAGTGGCATACGTGTAAATATATGGGTAAAAGTATTGGTACTCTCAAAGGTTGTGCAAATACTTGCAAAATAAACATTCAGTGATCCTTGAAAGAACTAAAAAACATATCTATATGGATCCACATAACAAGTCCTTGGCATGGTCTCATTACTAATTTACGAGTTTTTCTTGAAAAACAATGATTGCATTAGAAGTGTTTTTGATAGACTTGATTTATTGATGTGGATGTAAATAAGATACTTCATTGTTATACTACTTAGGACATGAAATTGTCTTACTCAATTATGTTATTTAAACATGCTAGTATTCCTTGGCAAGTTGAGAGTTAATTAGAAGAATTAGATTAATTGCTACACTTCTAGTTACTTATACTTATATTAAAATTTACTTTAATTGTATTGACTTACCGAAACTTGTATAGTATTCTTGTCATCTCTCTAACTTTGATAAGCCTCGCAAATGAATGAAATGTTGAGCACATATGACTACCAACCGTAAGTGAATTCTGATTCTCCTTGTTTCAAGTTTAAACGCTAAATTCCTTATAGTTCTTTTGTTTCTTCTTGCTCAAGGGCGACCAAGGTTTGAGCTTTGGGAAAGTTGATGGCTCCAAGATTAGCCATCCTCCACTACGTTTGAACATTGTTTTTGGTCAAGCAATTGACAAGAAACTCTCAATCCTTGCCACTAATAACTAATAATTGCAAAGATATGCAAAACCTCTATTTGAACTATGTTGTGGAGGAAATCACGAGTTTTAATGCGAAATCAGGAGTCATAATGAAGGTTTTTGAGGAAGTCCACATGACCAAGTAATTGGGAAGCCATTCCAGGGCGTCACCACGCTTAACGACCACTGGTACGGGCAGGGCCCTCCTGTACAGGCTGCCCGTGTCGTCCACCCCATACCATGTGGTGGTGGTCTTGTCTTGTCAAGCCCTACGACTTTCGTGAAGACGCCTATATATTTCGAGGCTCCATCCGCTGGCCAGAGAGCCACCATTCTTATCTTGCATCCGAACACCCCCAAAGGAGATCCACACCATTGTTCACCCATTGTTCAACACTTTCACCATCCATCCCTCCACTAGCCATAGCCATTGCTTTGTACTTTTAGATCTCCTTGTGATTTGGCGACCAGTGTAAGAACATTTGATTTCAATCTAAGTATTTGCATGATGTTTTATATCTCCGATCTATTTGTTATGAGTGAGTAGTCCTCACGGGCTGCGGGTTGGGGAGAAACCTCACATCAATTATCTGCATCTAGATCATGGGAGAATAGTATTTTGTTTGGATTCGTGATTTGTATATTTTGTTTCTTCGTCTCTCATCTCGATCTGTGGACTTGTAGGTACCCAAGATCCCAAAGATTGATAAAGGCTTGAGGTGAGATACTTGGCTAGCGGCGATTTCATAGGAAACTCAGTGACAGAAAGGGAAGTACGGTCCTCGCTTAGCGCCCCATTCCGTATCAATGCCAACATCACCACTTAAAGCTTTAATCGGTGTTTACACTTAATAATCATTTGTAACCCGTGGCTTCGGTGTACTCTCGGTTGGATTAAAATTCTATTTCTATGCCTGCTGCATCACGGGGGCTCTAGAATATTAGGATGTGTTACCCACAAAAGATTATCTCAATACAAATACTATACATGACTATGCTTATATTTATCTTTCATCCCATTTGATGTGCATCTGTAGATGGATCTTCAACCCTGGCATATCTCCATCCATTGATTCAAACCCGTTATAAAGTAAACTAGATTAGTCTGGTCAACTAAGGTAAAATGAACAAACAAAGTCTTGTAGATGTGTCCTTTTTATTACCTTTTAGTAGTGCTTTTCGAGGTTCGATTAAACCAAGGTCTTCTCGAAAAAAGCTATTATACTACATCCGTGAATCCGGATCGAAGGTATTAACCCTTTTTCTGGCGCCGTTGCCGGGGAAGCAACTTCGCTATCCTGGTGAGGTCATTAGAGACCTTGTTTTTAGTTTTATTATTAGTTGTATTTTAATTCTTGTTATTAGTTTACTTTCTTGTTATCTATTTGAAAACCCAAAAAAATAGTTACTTGTTATTCGTTTTTATTACTTAAAAATTACCAAAAAGATAAGATCCATGGCTCAAAAGAGATTAGGGGAGTATGTTACTCCCACTGATGATTTTATTCGTGCACCCATCACTCAAACCACAGTTGATGTGGAAACATATGAGATAAAACCTAATCTTTTAAGTTTGGTTCAACAAAACCAATTTGGGGGTTCATCTTCTGAGGATTCGGGATTGCACTTAAATACTTTTACTGAAATTTGTGACATGATGCATATTAACGATGTCGATCGAAATGCTGTTAAGCTAAGACTATTCCTTTTCTATCTTAGAGGAAAGGCTAAGGATTGGTTGCTAGCTCTACCAAAGGGCACTATTAAATCTTGGGAGGAATGCACTAATTTGTTTATGACTAAATTTGCCCCCGACTAAGACTATGCAGCTAAGATGCAACATGACAAGCTTTAGACAAGAAGACCGTGAGCCACTAGCTCTTGCATGGGAAAGGATGAAAGAGGCTGTAATGAACTGTCCTAACATGGGATGGAAGAATGGCTTATATTGCATTAACTTTATAATGGTCTTAACCCTATGTCTAAGTCTATGCTAGATACTGTAGCAGGAGGAAAGATCATGGTAAAGCATGTGAGTGTTGCAAAGAAGTTACTTGATGATATGCAAAATAACCATGTCCAATGGCATGTGGAAAGAACCTCGAAGAGAGTAAGTTAAATTACCGAGGTAAACAATGAGGAGCTTACATCTAAGGTAGATGAGTTGCTTAGCTTAGTAAAGGGTAAGGAAGATACCCAAGTTAATGCTATCACTACCAATGTTAATGATGTTAATTTTATAGCTCGCACTCCTTTTAATCTTGTATGGAAAAATAATTATGCTTCTAATAATGTTCAAAAATATCATACTAATCCTACAGTACCTCCTTATAATAATTATGATAATACTAATGGAGCAAATCATGGAAATCTCCCGTTTGAGCAAACTGTTAGAACATTTATGCAAGCTCAAACCGAACAAAACAATATGCTTATTAAGATTACAGAGAACCATGAAAGTAGTTTAGGAAGATTATCTAACCAGGCCGTTGCAATTAGAAATGATGTGCACGCTCTACAGGAAAGAACAAAGACCGTGGAAGCTCAGCTGGGTAAAGTAGCCGAGAGCCAAGCTCTCATACTAGCAAAGTTCGCTGGCAGACACGGCCAAATCCGGTAGAAGACCTCAAAATGATGAGGGTGATAACCAATGATGAAAAGCCTAAAGAGTTGGACTATAGCAACGCGCCAACACCGGAATATACCGTGGAAGATCTATTGAAGATGATCACCATTAAGAATCCAGGTATAGAACAAGGTAATGATGCTATGTACCAACAATTTATACAACAAGTAGCATCTAAGGTTCGTGATTTAGAGATGGAGTATAAAAGACTAGCTGATAAGCTTCTAGCTAAGCTAGATGATATATTTGAGCCCACTATTAAAATTAAGTTGGGAGTTAATGAGATATGCGCACTTTGTGATCTTTGTGCAAGCATCTCAACAATTTCCAAAAGCCTATTTGATAAGTTAAACTTAGGGCCATTTGTTACAACTGAATTGAGATTCCATCTAGCTGATTCAACTTATAAACAAGCTGTTGGGATCAAAGAAAATATAGTTGTTGAAATTAAAGGTAGACCCGCTCTTATTGATCTTGTTATTGTGGACATGCCTAAAGATCCCATAGCACCTATAATTCTAGGTAGGCCATTCCTAAGAACTATTAAAGCTTTTATTAATTTACATGAAGGGAATGTAAGGATATGGCTACCATCTAGAGATCCTTTTGTTGTCCACTTGCCTATGAAAAAGAAGACCAAGCCTAATGATGATGATGGTATAATTACTTTAACAGCAAACTATTTAGGAGTGGGCATTCCACTCCCTAGACCTAAGTTATTGCCATCAAGGTCAAGCTAATTGACCTTAACTAGAAGCGCTTCATGGGAGGCAACCCATGTGAAATAAAGTTTCTCTAAGTTTTCATTTATTATGTTTTATATCGTGTTAGTTTTATTTTTGTTTTTGTTTTAAATAAAGACTGTTCAATAAGACCTATGGAAAGAGGAGAAGAAATAAGGTAACCCTCTATATTTTATTTTACAAACACATGACCTAAGAAGTATTGCTGGATCATTACTTAGTGCTTTTGCTACTATCTAACCTTTTGATAAGATGTGCGAAGGCGCACATAGCTATTAATCAAATTCCTTGAATTTTTGTAGTTCAAAGTGTCGATAACGACCACTGGTACGGCCGGAGTGCCCCGTACCATGCGCCCATACCACCTCAAGGAAAAGGGGATACAAATTTCGATGTTTGCTGAAGGAATTAGTGTTGATAACGATCACTGGTACGGACGGACACGCCTATACCACACGTCCGTACAGTACCACCGAGCAAACATCATATTTCAAGCAAAGTCATTGCAGCATTAACGACCAGCAGTACGGGCGCGTGCCACCGTACCGTGCGCCTGTACCGAGTGCACCGCCTGGGAGAAGCCGTCGCCCCCAAGGTAAATCACCCGGTACGGGCGGGCTCCGGCCTTACCGCCTTCCCGTACCGAGTACGCGGATGCCATAAGCACCCTTAGGAGGTAACCTAAAAATCCCAAATTATATATTTTCTCTTTCTTCTTCCTCCAAACTTCAAACCACCTCCATTGGATCTTCAAATTTACTTAATATTTCTTTTATTCTTCACACTCACTCAATCTAAGTTATGATTCTCCTCCGATCTCCAACTTATTTGTGAAAGCTTGGCTTAATCATCCATTGCCAATCTAGACATGGGTCTTATTCTTGATTCAATCTTGGTACTAAGTATGTTTAGCAATGTTTTAGAGGAGTTTATTTTGTAGCTAGTGTAGAGAATCACTTGTATTATGTTTCTATTGGACCAAAAAAATATTAGCAATCTTTATTTACTTTGTCTTGTTTTTCTTTATTAGATGAACACGAGGAGTCGTACATGTGAGATGGCTGCGGAGTCCTCCATGCTACCCGTTGATACGTTAACCCCCGAGACACTTGGCATCAAGTTCACCGAGGAGTTCGATCTTACCTGTTCCTTCATAAATATTTAAATGGGTTATCGTCAGCAAGTCCCCTGACCCCTACAAGGCCGAATTAAATTGTTTTGGGCTAAAGAGGGGCCTAATGGGATAGATTTTACCTCCTCTATAGTAAAATTTCCATTATGCTATGGCTCGGCCAGATTCAGAACACAGACCTCACTACCAGAGGGAAAAACGATAATTGTTTTGACATATATTCATGTAAAAATATCTAAAGAACAAGGGACACATACGGCATGCGCCAAAACTGGACTAGTATCCAATGACTTCACTTGGTACCCTCTCATTTCTATCCAAAACACATCCAACAGTTACGATGAAACATAGGAAAAAGCTCTAGTGCAAGCAGCCCAGCAGCAGCGACATAACTTTTTTACAAATTCAGTAGCATTTGTAAGATCCAGTAGTACATAATAAGACCAAAAAATATCGACAGATTCCTAGTTCATATTCAGCAGCACTTGGTCGATTTTGCAACATTCCAAAGTGACTGTTTCAGCTATACAGACACTGAAACTCAATAGCAGTATAGAGAGAACCCGTTCATGTTTCAACTCTAAAAACCTTGTCGCACGATCAGTTTGCCCTTTTCTCCATACACACTTGATCATTAGAGCAAGCATAAATGATGATCAAGTATGCTTTTGTGTGCATACCCCCTCTTCACATTAGTACCAGTGTGAAACCCATATATATGCATCCCAAAATTCCCAAGCCTCATCTAGATTGTGACAAAGCCAAGTTTAAAAAGGAAAGCAAGACCATCTACTGCACTTGATCTAAACAAGTACCTATCGTCGGATTGATGACAAGTACACCATGAGGGGGTCCTCGAGGCGTGTGGAAGAGAGGGGTGTGAGACGTACGGTGTTCCGAGACGATGAGAACACAAGTTTACCCAGGTTCGAATCCGCCGGCTTCAGATGGATCCTACTCCTACTAGCAATCCAGTAATACGGTAGAGCCAGAATATGGGTTACAAGGGTTTCTCCTATGCGAGTTGAGATTGTAGACTATTGTGAGGGTGCCCTAAAGGCTTACTCTAGGATGGCTTATATAGATATCCGGCCTAGGGTTTACAGGAGAGACCTATCCGGCTATGACTAAGAGTCGGTTACAGAGTACATCTTGGACTACAAGTAACACTATGGGCCTGTGTCGGTAAGTCTTCTAGGCCTTCCCATAGCCAGACTGCACTCCGTCTCTTCTCCCTGACTGGGCCGCCCGTGAAGCAAAGCTCTAACCAAAAGTGGGCCACCCTGGTTAGTGAGGCACAGTGAGGATACCCGGAAAGTATATCCCCAACAGCAGCCTCCAGAAGCCTCCAAGATCCAGAGTTGGATTTTCCCATCGTCTAGCTTGATCTTCGGCTTGCAGAATCTTGAAGGGTTCCTGAAACTTAAGAAGAAAGGATAGGATCCGGGTCTCAAATGAGTCGAACCTATGAATATATTATTTGGGTTTCCAGCTAAAAATACAAACTAAGCCGGAACTTGGTCTCTGATGTAACCTGACACTAGTCATGGTCAAGTCACGTCACTGACAGACATTTCCGTCAGCACGACCGTTGGTGGGTCCGCCTGTTGCAGAACCGATGCATCCTTTTAATGTCTACACGGAGCGAGGTGGCATAATCATCTCGTGGGGGTTACCCAACTTCTTCCGTGACGCGTGTCACGGTTACTGTACACACTGCATGAATCTTGGCGCGGACGAAGGATATAAGGGGTTGAGATTCTCTCCCTCTTATCTTCACCAGTATTTGCGCCGCTTCCTTCCTCCCAATGCCTCACACGAAAATAGAGCTCCTCTGCCTCCCTAGAATCTTCCAGCGCTACCCATCCCAGGTCACCGGCCCACGAGAAAATGGCTGCGACCTCATCTTCCGGCGCGGCGGTGACGGCAGCGACGGTTTCAGCTAGCGGCGAAGGAGAGCCACCATGGGGTCTGGATCTCTTACGTCTTGGATGACGTCAAGATCCGCTTCATGGAGAACAAAGGGCTCCTCTGTGCCAGCGGCTGGTGGAGCGGCTACGGCCAAACCATCCCTACTCCTCGCACCTACGAGCTAGTGAACTTCGGCACCTCGAGTGTCCCACCCTTAAGGATAAGGAATTCTAGTACCAAATCAAGTGGCTGATAAGGGAGCGGATCAAAAAGAAAATCCCGGAGCTGTCTTTGGATATGCATACAGCTGAAGATCCTGTTGTACCAGTAAGTTTCCAGCAGTAACTCGAATTATGTGTTCATCTTTACATTGTTGTTTCTTTTTCGCAATAGTGAGGTATCTCTTCTTTTCAGCTTGCTGACCTCCCCGAGTTGGAGCTTGCTCCTCTCGAGGGATATCCTCCTGAGATTTCTAAGGATGGCGGGGAATTGATTCCACTGCCAGAGACATTTACTCAGAAGCGTAAGGTTCCGACTCTGGCTATTGGCACGAAGGAGGTTCCTATTGTGAAGAGGTAACTTTCCTCACAAGGTTTTTGTATTTTATTCGTAATTCTTTCCGAGATGTAATGTTATTTATTGTATTACCTCCTCAGAGCTAAACAGCTCACAAAGGGCAAGGGAAAGCAGGCACGTCGAAGCCCCTGTGCCAGTCAAAGGTGAATTTGACTTCTCCTGCCATAGTGCCTCCGACTCCTGCCCCTCAGCCTTTTGCGGCGCCGGAGATTACTCCATCTCCAACCGTCATAGAAGATCCGGCTCAACACGTAGAGCCAGCAATCCTCGGATCGCATACTGACATCACCATGGGTGACTCAGGTTTTGATAAGGGTGAACCCTCTTCGGGTAATGATCCCTCGGCAGAGGTCTTCGCTAAAAACCTCCTCAGCAATCCGGGTCTTGCCAAACTTGGGATTACTCAGAAGTCTATGGATGAAATCTAACGGCTCACCCAGCAATGCTTGGAGAGCCAGAATATTACTGCCGAGGAGGAGGCACAAGAAGCGGAGGACGTCAAGTACTCCGAACTTCTCGAGCAGACCTGTCTTCGCGATAAGGGGTTGAGAACCGGTGTGCCGCCACCACAAGTATCCCGCTGACCCTCGCCGAGAAGGTTAGCACCGAGGTGTCTATGAGCTTAAGCAAGCTCACCCATGAACATCATGTAAGTCGAATTCCAACTCACATTTTTTACTTTATTTCATATCATATCCTCTGGCCCCCAAGTATGAAGTTGGATAGACAATCCGGATTTATGCTTCCCTAGGACGCCAAAGAATGAACTAGTGTAGCCCCCAAGGCTCGTGCTGATATTAGAAAAATATTAGCCCGAGTCTTTAGTAGACTTCTGACTCTAGGTATTCTGACTTACAAAAAGTTAATTCGTATAACCAGGAATTGTTGAAGAATATCTGCAAAACAAAGAGAGATCAAAGCTCTCTGGCTTGAAAATACTCAATTCAAAGTGTCAAGGGATGTGGCTGAAGGTAAACATTCCAGTCCTTAAACCTTGCCCTTTATTTCATAGTCAATTTTTTTATTCAACTATTGTTCTTTTTCCTACAACACTGGTAAAGCAATCATGTGATATGATTGAAGAAGCCAAAAACTTGAAGACCCTGGCGATGGAGAACATCGACTTACGTCGGGAGCTGGAGAAGCTGAAGGCGGATCATGAACGGAGCATTGCTCAAGTTCTTGAATAATCTTCCGTGGCCACTGAAGAACGCAATCGACGGGTCGCGGCCCAGGATCAAAGGATATCGGATATCAACGATGCTTTTTTCAGAGAGAAGGACATCACCGAGGCACACCGGGCTAAACTCCAGAGTCTACGAGAAGAGAAGACCAAAGTTGACGATGTCATCTTCGGTATGTTTCCCCCTTTCTGAACTTCTGCCTTTTCCAAATTTTGGAGTTCAGATATATTTTCTTAACCTTTTGCATTATATGTGCAGGTCCTCTGAACTTGCTGGACTCTGCCTCCACCGAGTCTCGCACCAACCGGGTTACTCAAGTCAGTGATCTGCTTCACAATCTCCACCAATCTTCGGAGGATATTGGCGAAGTACTTAAAGTTCCGGACATGCATAGAATGTCCGGCTTTGAAGTGCGAGACAAGGCCAAGGAGATGCCCCAGCTCATCCAGGACTGGAACATGTCCTACGCGTGAACCACAGCGCATAACACTCTCACCATGGTTATGAGCCACCATGGAAGCATGGAAATCTAGCAAGTAACTAGAGGGTATTCTACTGTGGATGAAGACGGACATGAGTAGGACTTCAAAACAATCATGGACTCATGTGTTGGATATGAGTGCCACATAGCTGACTTGACCAGCTACGACACTCCTTTCTTCACTCGCATGGAGATGCCTCCTCCGCCTGCCGAAGTAACAACAGAAGTCTTCGATGACGAACAAACCGTTTTGGATTTGAACATCTCAGAAAGATATCAAGGCGAGGCCGATGTCTCCAGTGAGCCAGTAGCTCCTACTTCCCCCCTACATCGTAGAGTATCCAAAAAACAATGTGTTATTCTGAAAACAATTTGGTTTATAAATAAGTAGTATAATACTTTTGCTAGTGCTAAGATTTGTTATATCTATTTAGCACTTTTCGCTTTAATTTTATGTGCCTGAAATGTTTACATAAGCACTTGTGTTTTTTGTCTGTACTTATCATTTATATGGATTTTCGCCTCGTCCCTTTCTTGAGCCGGCCAACTTTCAGCACAGAAACTTTGCTGAGCAACGGAGCTCAATTGCTAAACCAGTTTAAACTTGGAAACAAAGCCGGCTTCCAGTACCAACGATTTACTACTCGGAAAATGTCCGCATCCGGCAATCAGATAAATAACCAAAGTACAAACTAGAAAATTTAAATTTATACCTGAAGGTAGTAGTTTTAGAATCGGAAATCCTAACCAGAACAAAACATGAATCGGAAATCCTAACCAGAACAAAACATGAGCATAAAGTACTTTCAAGTATTCTGGGATTTTCGAGTGTGACATGATCATTTGGAAATAAGATGGTAATATAAAACTTCTCATAAAAAATGAGGCAACCAACATTTTATTTCTCATTGAACATGTACACATATATGATTACAAAGAAAAATAAATTAAGAATAAAAGGGACATAGCTGAGCAATATTCCACGGTCTGTCTAATTCTTCCTGGTATATAATGCCTCTAGCTCTCTTTCTTTTCTTAGTAGAAGGTATTTCTTTGGCTGGCCGCATATCAATTAGATAGTAAGAACCATTGTGTAATACTCGGCTAACTAAAAAGGGCCATTCCCATACTGGGGAAAGTTTGTGCTTTCTTTTCTGCACAAGTCGGAGAACCAACTCGCCCTTATTGAAAGACCGGTTTCTGACTCTCTGGCTATGATACTTGCGTAACTTCTGTTGATAGGCTATTGATATCATCTCAGCAATGACGCAAACTTCTTCGATTAAATCGAGATCATTTTGTCGAGAAATTTTGGCATCCTCTTCAATATACGCAGAAACTCGGGGAGAAGTATGAATCAAATCACTCGGAAGAACTACTTCTGCACCATAGACCAAGAAGAAAGGTGTATATCCAGTTGACCTGTTAGGAGTTGTTTGTAAACTCCATATCATATAAGGTAATTCCTCTGCCCAAGCCCCCACAACACGTTGTAGTGGTGCTTCAAGTCTTGGTTTGAGGCCTTGCAGGATTAAACCATTTTCTCTTTCGACTTGTCTATTAGCCTCCGGATGTGCGACTGATGCAATGTCAAGGCGGATATTTTGTTCGTTGCAGAATTCGGCAAGCTCTCCAATAGAGAAGTTACTCCCATTGTTCATGATAATGCTATGCAGATAACCATATCGGATTATGACATCCTCAACAAATCTTCTGGTTGTTGCTCCATCACAACTGGTGACGGGTTTAGCCTCAATCCATTTTGTGAATTTATCCACCATCACTAAGAGATGAGTAAATCCACTTGGAGCCGTTTAAATGGTTCTACCATGTCAAGCCCCCAGACTGCGAAAGGCCATGTTATAGGTATTGTTCGCAACTGATCAGCCGGAACGTCAGCTTGTTTGGCATACTTTTGGCAGCCTTTCGGTATCTACCTTGGCTGTAAGCTAGAAAAAATTGTGTCAGAAAGCTTTTGCCACTAAAGATTTGGCTGCAGCATGGTGACCACACCCGCCTTCATGGATTTCTCGTAAGATTTCCATTTCTTCTTCCGAAGATACACAATGCTGAAAGACCCCAGACACGCTTCGCTTAGCTCACCACTAATTATAGTATAGGATTTTGCTCGTCAAACAATCTACCGGCTCAGAACTTCTCCTTCAGGTAATTTTCCATCTACCAAATAATCAAGGTAGGGTTGAGTCCAGCTGGGAATTACAGCCATAACTGCTACTAAAGGTTAGTCGGATTTGGCTGGATATTCCTCATCTACTCCTTTTATAGAGGGAACTTTGAGGTGCTCCAAAAAAGCGCCATCCGGGACCTTTTCCGTGCAGAGCCTATATGAGATAGTTCATATGCTTCCTCATTTTCTATTCAAGGGATATGTTGAACCTAAAACCCTTCGAACGATTTAGATAGTTCATCCACGACAGCTCTATATGCTGCCATGTGCTTACTCGCATTACAGATACCCAACACTTGTTGTGTAAACGATCTGAATCTCTATAACACATCAAACGTCGGATGTCGATATCCTTAGCAATCCGGATTCCATGCAGCAGTTCTTCATACTCGGCAATGTTATTCATTGTCGTGAAGTGGATCCGCAACACATAGACAAGTTTATCTCCCTGTGGTGATTTGAGCACCACGCCAGCCCCCGAGCCCCCGAGCGCCTTAGACCCGTCAAAGTGTAAGGTCCAGTATTCCGACTCTGGGAGGGTCATATTTTCCCTTTTCTCTGTCCAATCTGCAACAAAGTCAGTGAGGATTTGGGATTTAATTGTTATACGAGGTTTGTACTCAATGTCGAAAGCTGAAAGTTCTATGCCCCATTTTGTGACGCGTCCTGTAGCATCCCTGTAGTTGATTATATCTCTCATGGGAGCTGTGCTCACCACGGTAATGGGATGTTCCTGAAAATAATGCCATAACTCGCGAGATGCGAAAAACAGACCATAAGCCAGCTTTTGATAGTGCGGATACCGCTGTTTTGATTCAGTTAGGACCTCGCTGAGGTAGTAAGTCGGACGCTGCACTAGGTGTTCTTGATTTTCCTATGTTCTCTCCGCCACCATGACGACACTAACGACTCTGTTTGTCGTAGCGAGATAGAGCAACATCGGTTCCCATGGTTCCGGTGCTGCAAGGATGGGAGCAAATGAGAGTACTACTTTCAGGTCTTGTAGTGCAGCTTTAGCTTCGTCAGTCCAAATGAATTTTTTGGTCTTTTTGAGGAGCTTATAGAGTGGTGCGGCTCTTTCACCGAGCCGGCTTACAAACCGACTGACTGCAGCAATGCAACCAGTTAGTCTTTGAATGTCCTTCAGGCGCGTTGGCCTAGAAATATTGAGTATAGCCTTAATCTTGTATCGGTTCACCTCTATGCCCCTTAGGGACACGATGAAACCTAAAAAAATTCCGGCTGGTATTCCAAAGAAACACTTCTTCCGGTTAAGCATTATGTTGTATTTTCGTAGATTGGCAAACGTTTCCTCCAAGTCGGAAATTAGAGTTTCCTTCTTTTTGGACATTACCGCAATGTCGTCCACATATGCATGTACATTGCATCCGATTTGGTCGTGGAGGCAACGCTGCATAGTGTGTTGGTACGTAGCTCCTGCGTTCTTGAGCCCAAAGGGCATCATAACAAAACAGGAAGTTCCGAAGGGGGTTATCAAGGAAGTTTTGACTTTGTCTGATTCCTTCATCCAGATTTGGTGATATCCGGAATATGCGTCAAGAAAACATAGGAGTTCCGATCCTGCCGTAGAATCGATAACTTGATCAATTCTAGGTAGAGCAAACAGATCTTTGGGACAAGCCTTGTTCAAGGCAGTATAATCAACACACATCCTTAAATCAGTGGTGTCCTTTTTGGGGACCATTACAGGATTGACCGACCACTCAGTGTGGATGAGCTCTTCTATGAATCCGGCTAACTTGAGCCGAGTAGTTCCTTAGCTATTGCCTTACGCTTTTCATTGCCAAAACATCGTAGGGACTGTTTGATGGTTTTAGCGTTTGGGTGTACATTTAGAGAGTGCTCGGCAAGTGCCCTAGGTACTCCGGTCATGTCAGATGGCTGCCATGTGAAGATACCTTGATTTGCTTGGAGGAACTTGACGAGCACGCTTTCCTATGCGCTGTCTAGGGCTACACCTATTTGGGTCACCTTGGAGGGGTCATCATCCTTCAACGACGTCTTCTTTGTCTCTTCCGATGCCTTGAACTCCGGATTTATCTTTGTCACCTCCTTCTTCGTCGCGGGCATATCGGACGGATCAATGGTCTTCTTGATCTCCTGCTACTCCTGGGTGTGCAGCACGGCTTCAACAAAGGTGGCATTTCCGTCGTCGCACTCTCGCGCCTTCTTCGGGTCTCCCCTGATGGTGATCACGCCTTTGGGACCTGGAATTTTCATCATATTGTAAATGTAACATGGACGAGCCATAAAAGCCCAGTAAGCCGGACGTCCGAATATAGCGTGATACATGCTCTTCAACGGGACCACTTCGAAGAAAAGTGCCTCCGTCTGATAGTTTTTTGGAGTTCCAAAGGTAACATCCAAAGTGATCTCTCCCAGGGAATTTGTTTGTCTTCTTGGGACAACTCCGTGAAAGATCACAGAGTTGTGATTCAGCTGTGTCTCTAAGATCCGTATCCGGCTTAGCGTTTCGACATACAGAATATTGATGTTGTTGCCGCCGTCCATGAGAGTCTTGGAGAAACCATAGCCATCAATAAGTGGGTTGACAACTAAGGCGTATTTTCCTCACCTTTGCAACTTAGGCGGATGATCAGCACGGTCAAAGGTGATTGCCACTTCCGACCAGTCCAGGAATTGTGGGACAACCGGAACGGTTGCACTGAGCTCATGCATAACTGCCTTCTTGCCCTTAGCTTGTTGAGATCCAAGGAAGGTGAAGTAAGTGTCTTTTTTCATTGTGAAGTTCTTCTTTCCATCCGGCTTGGGATTTGAAGGGTCAGCTTCCTCCATGTCGTAATCTTCCTTGGTCTCCTTCTCTTTTTCGGGATTCTTCTTTCCCTTCTTCTGCTTAGCCCTGTAGCTAGCGGTATCATCTTTCTTGATGTCGTAATTAAAATGACACTCGGTGTTTGTGTGAGACGAGCCCCCACTGGCATCTAAGTGATGCACACATGGGTTGTTGGCAATGTCGGCCTAGGAATAGGTTTTGTCAGGTTGCTGGTCTCCTCGACCCTGGAATCTTGATGTCCCACGACCGCATCCGTGGCCACCGCCTTGCCCTCCTCATCCTCTAGACCCGAAAGTAGCAGTGACCATTGTCGTTTCCACGTTGGGTTTTTCTTCCGAGGTGTTCTTGTGCTTCTGAGCTTGTTGCTTTGGTTGTTTTGCCGACTGTGGCACAGCTAGGGCGTTCCATAATCCCTCTGCATCATCGTCGGCATCTGCATACTTGCTCATTGTTTCTATCATCTCTCCTAGATCAGTGACCTTATCACACTTCAAGCGATGACGTAGTAAACCAATTGGGAGTCCTGCAATGAAAGCTTCAATCGCAGTTTGGTCATTTAAGTTTTGTCATTTACTCCTTCATAGGAGTTCTTAGTGTCGATCCATCGTCTGGCTTTCTGGGTGCAACGCTGTAGGTCTCCTACCATACATGGCCTCCGGTACGTGCCTTTGAAATTCCTAAAGAACGCACTTGTGTATGGTGTTCTCTGGAAGTTCATTGAGCAATGATCGTGCAGTCTTCCGCAACATAAGTGGGAGATATCGGGTTGCGACCATGCTGTTTCCGCCTTTGGCAATGCACCAAGCCTGGAAAAAATCCTGGAGCCAAGTATCTGGTCGAGCCACACCATCGTAGGGCTGGATGTGCCTTGAGATAGCAAATCCTTTCGGGAATCTTGTTGCTCTATTGCATGGTCCAAAGCATTTTGGACCCACATAGATTTCGTCATTCTCATAGCGCCGCGCCTCTATGTTAGAGTTGATCCGATGTCTCGCGTCACTTGGTGCCGGAGATCGCCGTCCTGATTAACGGTTGTGGCGACTTCGGCTTCTGCCACCAGCTCCTCCGCCACGACGCCCTCCTTGGCCTCCTTGGGAACCGTTGTGGTGGCTACTTGGTGGAGAGGGTGGATTGTTTCCGGCTGATCACCATCCTCCGTCTGGAGCATCATTATTCCGGTTCTAGGGAGGGTCTTCATTGCGACGAGCCCCCTGTCGGCTTGACTCGGCACGGTGTATGTCGTTCCTTCGTCCGTCACTCCCATCGCGATGGGGTTCAGCCGGACGACTTGTATGTCTAGGAGGTGGCATTCTTTGACGGACCTCCTCCCGATGTTTCTCCTTGTATTCTTCCCTGTGATCGTTTGACTTTCGCCAGGGAGGATTTTTCGGATACAGTGCAGCAATTGCCTCATGCTCCGCGGCTGGGGCAACGTTGTGCCAGTCACGTGTAGTTCTGTGGTGCTGTCCTAAAGATCCGGTTCTTGAGTAGTTGTCTTCCAGATGGTCGGAACGGTGATGTTACTCCGGAACCCGTTGGGGCCTTATGTCATTCTAGGCCGGATCCGTGCGGCATTGGTCAGATTGAGAGGACAGTTTTCTGCTTCCAGACTTCGCGACCTTCTGCTACTCTAGACCCTTGGTGAGTAGCTTAATGCCCAATCGGACTTGTTCTGGGCCTGGATTATTTGCCAGGATATCTCGAGCTGCGGCAGTGTTTTGTACTGGTGTTGGGTACACCAGATCTCCCTTACTGTCAAGTCGAGGCATCCCTGGATCTCCCTCAAAGAGAACCTTGTGGATTTCCAAAAATTGATTGTCATGTGTGTGTCGTTTCCGGGTCTTCTGATGCTGTAGAGAGATATACTTCTCCGTAGTAGCTATGCGCTTCTTCTCTTCCTCAATGTTGTTGGCTTCATCCAGGAGCACTTGGCGACATGCTTCTAGGGCCTGAGCCCTTTCCTCCAGCTCTTCAGCAGTAAGTTCTGAAGCTGTAGGGATAGGTGTGGTTAGAGCAATATCGATAAGTTTACGGGCACCTGCAGTGACCACGTGTCCATCCACTAAAGCTTCTTTGGGATCGTCTAGGATAAGTGCTCCATCCGAGTCTTCCTCATACTCCTCAGCAATCACTTCCTCTGTTGGAAGTTCCTTTGCCAGGGTCGTGTTCTTCTTGTTTTCGTTCTTTTCCTTCTTGGCAGCACTGATAGCAAAGACGGCTTTGGGTCCGTTTCCCGGAGTCAAGCTCTGATCGGTACTTTCGAACATCTGGATATCAGGGTTAGCTCTGAGATCCATGTCATCCTGCGCTTTAGGAGAGTTTTCTCCGGATCCTTCATCCATGGCTTCTCCTTCTTCTGTAGCTTTGGAGTTAAACTCCTCTTCATATTACGCGTAGAACTTTTGGAAATCCGCTGATGTAATCGAGTCATCCGAAGATACGGGTAAGTCGGTGTTTGATCCGACTGCCTCCAGCACCGAGTCTTCAGTGTCTCCAACATCGGCAGAGCTGGATCCGGATCCAACATATCCGACAAAGTGCAACGTGTGGGTCCTCAGGTAGTTGCGGCTTTCCTCGTGGGCTTCCTCGAAAGTCCTGATGGTCTTGAGCACCTCATCCACGTTTGCGCCTCAACATATGCGTCAAGAAAGGTTGGTCTGTTCCGGCGTTAGTAGAGCCAGAACCAAGGTTGTTGTCCTGCTCGTCCTGGATTTCGACCTCAGCGGGTAGATTGATCTGGGATTTGGCCTCGCTAGGGAGATCCACTCTAGATTCAATTTGAACCGCAAGATCTGATTTAGGTTCGGCTTTCTCCACTATCTCCACAACGGGTGCAGGCTAGGTGGGATTGGGGTTTTCTGAGATCCGGAACTCTGCCGCCTCCGCGGACAAAGTGGACCCAAAGACTTCTTCTGCCTCTATCATCACCATTGGGGTGGGTGGGACAGGTTTAGCAAAACCGATGTACACATCGATCTCACCAAAAGACATGATGGTGTAAGCAGTCACGGCCTCCCTAGCCGGAATCCAAGTCTCGTCGAGAACGATGAGAGGGACGTCACTGGCGTAGAGGACACGACCGACAGTGATGGTCTCGCCGATTCTGATTCTTGCAGATTATGCTCGGAACGGAGATCCGAAGCTCACTTGCCCCACGGTGGGCGCCAACTGTCATTGGATTGATGACAAGTACACCATGAAGGGGTCCTCGAGGCGTGTGGAAGAGAGGGGTGTGAGATGTACGGTGTTCCGGGCCTGTGATCACACAAGTTTACCAGGTTCAAATCCACCGGGTTTGGATGGATCCTACTCCTGCTAGCAATCAAGTAATATGGCAGAGCCGAAATATGGGTTACAAGGGTTTCTCCTGTGCGAGTTGAGATTGTAGACTATTGTGAGGGTGCCCTAAAGGCTTACCCTAGGATGGCTTATATAGATATCCGGACGAGGGTTTATAGGAGAGACCTATCCGGCTACGACTAAGAGTCGGTTACATAGTACATCTTGGACTACAAGTAGCACTATGGGCCTATGTTCGTAAGTCTTCTGGGCCTTCCCATAGCCGGACTAGACTCCATCTCTTCTCCCTGACTGGGCCGCCCGTGAAGCAAAGCTCTAACCCAAAGTGGGCCACCCTGGTTAGTGAGGCACAATGAGGATACCCAAAAAGTATATCCCCAACAGTACCAGTACATCAGTATCAGTTCTAGAAAATACCTTAGTAATAGTAATCACATAACACTTGACAGATTGAGTAGCATTTGAAGCTTGAGTAGTATAGAATAAGACAGAAAAAATATCTACAGATTCCGAGTTCATATTTAGCACCACTTGATAGATTCAACAATATTTCAAAGTGACCGATTCAGCAGTACAGACAATGGCCAAAAGAAATGACAGATTCAGCAATGTAGACATTGAAATTCAATAGTTGTAGCAAGGCCATGACTCAAAAAGAAAGAGAGTCGATATTCAACACTCGATTGGTCGATCTGAACAAGTACCGGTACATATGTATACTACAAAATAGATTAGCAGTAGCAAGTTAAGACCTACATACAAAATACTTGGCATAACGCAACAGCGTGTCAAGTGCTGGCCGGGTAGCACTTTATTTCCTGCTTGTTACCCTTTCCTTGTCACACCATCGCTTGTGGGCCCACTATGTCAGAAGCGTACATTGGAAATAGGTATACATTGCCACAAACTTGTTCCACCTATCCCCATACAAATTGAATCTGTCACCAACATAAAGTAGTAATTCATTAGTACGACGTTACATATCTTAACATTGGGATCATCATAAAGAATATTTAGATTTTTTATCTCACTTTTGAAACTTTTTGATGCAATACTCCTAATCCGTAGGGAATTCCGACGAATGGTTCAGAAGCTTCCAAGTAACATCGTGGCTACGACAGGTACGACCTAAGCCCTTTGATACATCGCAAATGTATCCATAATTTTTGGTGTTCCATGCTTGGTTTTATCTACTTTCTTGTGTTTTGTCCACACTTTGGAGTACTTTTCATATGATTTCTTGGACTAAGCTATTAACAAGAGCCACAGTGCCAGCTGCCTGTTTTCTGCTGTTTTTGGTTCCAGGAAAGTCAGAAAACGAATATTCTCGGAATTGGACGGGACAAAAGCCAAAGTTATTATTTCACCAGAAGACCCCCAGAGCTAGAATACGAGACGGAGGGGGGCTGGGCCCAGGCCACACCAGCTAGCCGCGCGGGCTAGCCCAGGCCACGCCAAGGGGTGGTCTGGCCGCCCCAGACTCCCCCCTTAGTCTCCATCTTCGCCTATAAGTTGCCTTCTGACCTAAAAACTCAGGGGGGTTCAACGTTTTTCTAGAAGGAGTTCCGCTCCGCCGCAACCACCAGATTCCACGAAACAGCACTAGAAACTCTGTTCTGGCACCCTACCGGGACGAGGAATTGGAGGAGATCATCGCCATCATCATCACCATTACTTCTCCATCGACCATCCATGTTTCCCCCATCTATGGGTGAGTAATCCCCTGCTGTAGGCTATGGGGATGGTAGGGATTGAATGAGATCGTTCATGTAATGGCATCAGATTGTTAGGGCATGGTTCCTAGTATCTACTATTAGTGCCTTTTGACTTTGTTGCGACTTGTTATGCTTAATGCTTGTCACTAGGGCCCGAGTGCCATGATTTCAGATCTGAACATGTTATTGATTCATTATGATAGTATTGTTTATGGTCTTACCTGCAAGTTGTATACACACGTTGTTGTCCGGAACCAATGGCACCGAAGTGACAGAAATCGGGATAACCGAAGGGAATGGCTTTGATGTGAGGATCACATGTGTTCGCGGAGTGTTAATGCTTTGCTCCGGTGCTCTATTAAAAGGAGCACCTTAATTGCCAGTAGTTCCCTTTAGGCCCCGCTGCAAACAGGCTGGCAGGACAAAAGATGTTGTGCAAGTTCTCATTGCGAGCACGTATGACTATATATGGCACACATGCCTAGGATTATCTAGTACTTGGATGCTTTATATTATTTATCAGCAATTGCCCTATGTTATGATTGCTATGTGAATTGTCTTGTCCATGCAACGCCCGTCCATCCATCCCTATGCCTACCGCACTCGAATCCTACTGTTTACTGCTATTGTTACTAATGTCTTTACTTTACTGCTGCTACTACTTTGCTATTCCTACTATAAAACTGTTGCTACTGATAAACTGCTATGAGCACGATTGTTTCCAGGTGCAGCTGAATTGAAAACTCAGTTGTTAAAGCTTATAGATATTCTTTGGCTCCCCTTGTGTCGAATCAATAAATTGGGTTTCACTTCCCTCGAAAATACTGCGATACACCCCCTATACTTGTGGGTCATCAAGACTATTTTCTAGCGTCGTTGCCGGGGAGCATAGCTTTATTTATCAAGTTCACTTGGATTCTCTATTGTTCGCTGCGATCCATCCATAATGGGTAAGTCTCGTGATGGCAAGTTTCCTATTTTACCATCCACTACAAGAGGTACGGTTCTGAACACCTCTGCTGCTCTTGATTCACCATCTGTTATAAGTAAGCTCGTTACACCACCACATACACATGCTACACACATTGCTACTACTGCTGAATCTGAAACTTCTGATGCTTATGATGCTGCTTCTACTGTGCTTGATAAGAGTGGTTCATTAGGCCCTTTCCCAGATGCTACGATTGCTAGAACTATAGCTGGAAATACTGAAACTCCTAATGAAGACACTACCACACATGTTAGTTCTCCTGAGTCTAGTGAAAGTTATGATATTGAAGATGGTTATGTTGAGATGACCGATGAGTTTATTAAAGAATGTAAAAACACCCATGATAGGAGCGCTGCTAAGAGTCTCCTTGAGAGGCGTACTATTAGACCCAAATTGTCTCATGTTGCTATGTTTGCTACTTCTCCCATAAATATTAAAGATTATGATTTCTCTCTCGATCTATCTTACATAGCTATTGTTGAGAAAGAACCTTTTTGTGGGACTAAGAATGAAAGTGCGGTAGCACATATGAATGAGCTTTCTACCATGAGTGGCTTATTTTCTGATGATATTAAGATGCGTATTTACTTTGTTGCTAAGATTTTCCCTTTCTCACTTAAAGGAGAAGCTAAAACTTCGTTTAGTAATTTACGTCCTGGATCTATTGATGGCCCAGATTGCTTGATTAGTACCTTCCTGCAGAAATATTTTCCTCCTAGTGCTAGACATGCTATTTTTCAAGAACTTTTTGATTTTAAACAGGAGAAAAAGAGATATTGACTGAATCTTGGGCAAGGTTTTGTGCTTTTATTCATGCACAAGTTGGAAGTCCATTACCTAAGAATGAGCTTCTTGATATATTTTATAATGGACTAACCGAATAATCTAGGACATACCTAGATTGTGTTTTCAGGAATAGGACTCCTAAGGAAGATAAGGAATTAATGGCTAAAATAAGTAAGAACTATGAAGATTGGACTGCTCCTGAACAAGCTATACCTGAAGTAATTGTACCTGAACCTACTATACCAGTGTCTATTCCAACATCAAAGAAGAGGGGAGTTATTGAATTAAATGATGAAGTGATGAAGGAAGCTAAGAAATGTCTTAAGGAGAAGGGAATTAAAGCTCCAGATGTCAAGAATTTACCTCCTATAGAAGAATTTTGTAAGCCTATTCCCTACTCATCCACTATCGAGGTACACTCTCTCCAACACTTTGATGAAGGTGATATCCCTTACTCTAAACCTCCTAATCAATGCTTAGAAGAATTCAATATCTTTATTGTTAAGCAAGATAATTTCAATAAAAGGGTGCAAAATCATCTAATGGAAAACACTAGAGCTATTGTTGAGTTGAAGGATATTGTTGAAAGAACCGCTAATGATGTTAAAATGATTGTTAAACACTTTCAAATGGTTCAAACTCAAATAGATCAACTTGTTAAAGTGCAAAAAGACTTTCTAGTTAATGCTGCCAAAGAAAAACATGCTTATGAAATTAGAACTAGAAGTAGAGCTGCTACTCAGGATCCCCTATATCCTGAGGGGCACCCCAAAAGAATTAAGCAGGATTCTCAACAAGCTGAAAATAGTGGCTCTACTATTAAGAAAAGGAAAAAGAAACATAAAACTATTGTAGAACCCTCAGAACCTGCTATAGATCCTAATAGTATATCTGTCTCTGATGCTGAAACTGAAAGTGGTAATGAAGAAAACAAAGTTCCTAATGAAGAAAAAGTTGAAGAAGAACCTGAAAACCACACTAAGAATACTAAATACACCAAAGAAGATTTTATTGCTAAGAAACATGGTAGTGAAAGAGAGCCTTGGGTCCAAAAACCTATGCCTCTCCCTGATAAGAAACACAAGTCAAAGGAAGATGAACACTATAATAAGATTTGTGAGTGGATGAAACCTTTATTCCTGCAAATTCCTTTGACTGATGCTATTAAATTGCCTCCTTACTCAAAGTATATGAAGGATATTGTCTCGAATAAAAGGAAGATCCCTAATGAAGAAATTTCTACTTTGCTTGTTAATTATTCCTTTAATGGTACGGTTCCTAAGAAACTTGCTGACCCAAGGATTCCAACTATCCCTTTCTCTATTAAAAATAGTTATATTAGAACTGCTTTGTGTGATTTGGGAGCTGGAGTTAGTGTTATGCTTTTCTCTCTCTATAAGAGGCTTCAACTAGAAAAATTAATACCAACTGATATATCTTTGCAAATGGCTGATAAATCTACTACTATTCCTGTTGGTATATGCGAGGATGTACCTGTTCAAGTGGCTCATAATTGCTTGATATTAACTAATTTTGTTGTGCTTGAAATGCCTGAAGATGATAATATGTCTATTATTCTTGGGAGACCTTTTCTTAATACTGTAGGGGCTGTTATTAATTGTAATCAAGAAAGGTGACCTTTAATGTTAATGACAAGGAACATACTGTCTATTTCCCCAAGAAGATTGATATGACTTATGGTTTGAATTCAATTGAACATGTTGAGGGCATTCAAGTTGGAGAAATATATTGTCCCATACCAAGAGAAAAATTTGAAACTATTATGATTGGGACCATTCCTATGAAAGTTGAGGTAACATAATCACTAGTGGAATACAAAGTTTTGTCTCATATGAAATTGTTTTGGTAGCAAGACCTGATCAACCTTGTTAACAAAAGGATTTCATTGAACAAAACAATGTTTTCACCATGATTATCTCCGCTTACTTCTATTCTATCCATTTTAGTTTTTTCTTATGCCTAACTTAAAGGCGTTAAAGAAAAGTACTTATTGGGAGATAACCCAAAAGTTTTAGATGAGTCTTGGAAGTTATTACCTCAGTAATAACCGCTCCTTATCCTTTTTATGTGCTTTTTGTGCCAAGAGTAACCTCTAATGAGAGAGATGTAATGGTTGGAAAAGTTGCTGTCCCGAAATAGATTTCTGTGCTTCACCGTAAAAATTCGTGTAAAATCTCTGTACGTCCTTTTAAGGCGTGTATTTTTTTGCTTCTGACCCAGGTTGTTATCTAACTTTAGTTAGTTCAACACTTTTTGATTTGAGCAACAGAAGGTATTCAAAAAAATTCGTCTTTACCTGCTGGTCTGTTTTGACAGATTTCTGCCATTTTCTGCATTTGCTTCTTGTCGGTTCCTTTTTAAGTTCTTTTGGGGAATTGAGCTTTTTGAGGGAAGTGCTACAGTAGCTAGTGTTTTAATGGAAGTTTATTGGTGTTAGAACTGAACCTAAAGACTTATTATCTTGAGTGCACTAATGTTGCTAAGAAAGATTGTGGGAAGTTTTGTATGAAGGAAAATTTTCAGGTGTATGGAAGGAATGAGATATGATATGAAAGATGGACTAAAGCTCAAGCTTGGGGATGCCCCGTGTGTCACCCCAAGAAATATCCAGGAAGTACAAGCGTCAAAGCTTGGGGATTCCCAAGGCATCCCCTTCTTCATCAATAAAAATTTCAGGTTTCTTCCAAACGCTTCATTTTTATTGTTTCATGCACGGTTGTGTTGTTCTTGGAGCGTATTCTTTTTCGTTTTCATTTTGGTTTTTCGTTTGCTTTTGTTTTCTTAGTTTTCTGAATAAATTGGTTGGACCTCCTCTTTCATGCATTGGTTTTCAAATAGTTTGGTTTGGTTTGGAAAAGAGTAGGAAAGCTCATGCTTAGGTGGCAAAACGAGTTTGTTTTTGACTGTGGCCTAATCTTTGTCATGCCATGCTTGATATTGTTTTGGCTTTATGCTTAGTATTCTTTGCTGTAGCATGACTTGTTATAAACAATTGAGATTGCTTAATGTGCCTTGGATGAATCATGCGTTGTTTTAGCATATTAAAGCATAGTATAGTGGTATTCTCCTTTGATGTTTTATTTGGGTTGACTTGGCGCATGCTCACACCATGTTATGACTATCTCAAGTCACCATAAGCCTTAATGATGCTTTAGTGTTCAAATTGTAGTATCACTTTATGCTTTGATCAATGATGTTTTGTCGCTCTGCATGATTATGGCCATTATTGCTCTCTTAGTTTGTCGCTCCCAGTCTTTTGCTAGCCTCCACAACCAAGTATGAGTCCCACTCATGCATCCAACTCCCTAAACCAAGTTATTCCAAAGAGTCCACCATACCTACCTATTAGCATATGCTATTCCAAGTATATTCATGCTTTTGTTTACCTTCCAAATTAAATTTGTTATGAGAAAACTAGTGAATAAAGCTCTCACGAACTTGATGGCACACTTTACCTTTTTGCACCTAATAAACTTGAACCATTGGGTCCTTCTTTGTTGCATATATGCTTGTGCTTTATAAGTTGAAATTAGCATAACCATGTATCATGGGGGACGCTTTCCACATTGCACTTGTACTTTGTACCCCGTTGATATCATGTTCTTTTGCTTACAGATCCCGCGGTGTGAAATAAAAGTGGAACTTGTAAGATCATGGAGTTTGTATGTGTGTTAGAGAAATGCCTGGGCCACTAGACTAAGCCATGCCTAATCATGGTGGAAACTTGCAGCAACACCATAATGAGTACTCTATTAAGCAACCTCAATAAAAACCTATGCAAATAGCAAATAAAAAGATCGCTGAGATGCTCATTGTTTGCTTGCCTTGTCATTTTGATTATGGGATAGCTCCTGTATCATGTGCAAGGGGTACCCCGTTGGCGGTTCTTTATGATACACAGGTACTTACAATGACAAGAGCTTACTCGTGAGTAATGTTAAGTAGCATGAGGTTCGGTCTTCGTAAGTAAGGGGCATGAGATTTCGGTTTATAACTTGTCAAGCATATCCTCTTAGTTGTGTCACTTTAACCTTAATCACCTTCAAGATGCTTATGATAGGGGCAATGAGAGCTGAAATCTATAAGTACCATAATTTTTGGAAGCTCTTTATGAGACTTGAGTCCCTACTTCCTTCTATGAAGGCCTTTCTTCCACTATTATATTGAGTCTCCACCTTCTATCTTTATGCACCTACTTTGAGAGCATAGTGGCCATTCTTAGTTCTATGTGCATTGTCCCAAGACTAGTTGATTGATGCATAACTTGATATTACTTGTTTTAAACTATTTGTATCTAGTCACTCTTATGAACTTTTAAGGTGTCCTATGCATTTATATTTGTTACTCTATGAGGGACAAGTTGAATACTATTAGGCTATGTTTTCTTTATGTGAAACAAACAAACGTCTTGCAAAGCATTGTTATTCAAGAATCTTTTGTTTATGCCTTTTAATGTTGCATCATAGTTTGTTTTTCTTATTGCTAGAACTTTGTCTTTCATGTTATGATTGAAGTACTATGATCCCAGCTTTGAGTGTTTTACAAATACTTTGATCAAGTTTATGATGGTGCATGTCACCTAAAAAATTATTCTTTCTTTTTATCACTTACCTACTCGAGGACGAGCAGGAGTTAAGTTTGGGGATGTTGATACATCGTAAATGTATCTATAATTTTTGGTGTTCCATGCTTGGTCTTATCTACTTTCTTGTGTTTTGTCCACACTTTGGAGTACTTTTCATAAGATTTCTTGGACTAACCTATTAACAAGAGCCATACTGCCAACTGCCTGTTTTCTGCTGTTTTTGGTTCCAGGAAAGTCAGAAAAAGAATATTCTCGGAATAGGATGGGACAAAAGCCAAAGTTATTATTTCACCAGAAGACTCCTGGAGCCAGAATACGATATGGAGGGGGCCTCGGCCCAGACCACACCACCTGGCCGCGCAGGCTAGGCTAGGCCGCGCCAGGGGGTGGTCTGGCCGCCCTAGACTCCCCCTCGATGTCCCTCTTCGCCTATTAGTTTCCTTCTGACCTAAAAACTCCGGAGGGTTCGATGTTTTTCTAGAAGGAGTTCCGCTCCGCCGCCACCACCAGATTCCACGAAACAGCACCAGAAACTCCGTTCTGGCACCCTGCCGAGACGGGGAATTGGAGGAGATCATCGCCATCATCATCACTATCGCCTCTCCATCGACCATCCATGTTCCCCACATCTATGAGTGAGTAATCCCCCGCTGTAGGCTATGGGGATGGTAGGGATTGGATGAGATCGTTCATGTAATGGCGTTAGATTGTTAGGGCATGGTGCCTAGTATCTTTTATTAGTGCTTTATTACTTTGTTGCGACTTGTTGTGCTTAATGCTTGTCACTAGGGCCCGAGTGCCATGATTTCAGATTGGAACATGTTATTGATTCATTATGATAGTATTGTTTATGGTCTTATCTGCAAGTTGTATACACACATTGTTGTCCAGAACCAATGGCCCCGAAGTGACAGAAATCGGGATAACCGGAGGGAATGGCTTTGATGTGAGGATCACATGTGTTCACGGAGTGTTAATGCTTTGCTCCGGTGCTCTATTAAAAGGAGCACCTTAATTACCAGTAGTTCCCTTGAGGCCCCACTGCAAACGGGCTGGCAGGACAAAAGATGTTGTGCAAGTTCTCATTGCGAGCACGTATGACTATATATGGAACACATGCCTAGGATTATCTAGTACTTGGATGCTTTATCTTATTTGTCTGCAATTGCCCTATGTTCGGATTGCTATGTGAATTGTCTTGTCCATGCAACGCCCGTCCATCCATCCCTATGCCTACCGCACTTGAATCCTACTGTTTACTGCTATTGTTACTACTGTCTTTACTTTACTGTTGCTGCTACTTTGCTATTCCTACTATAAAACTGTTGCTACTGATAAACTGCTGTGAGCAAGATTGTTTCTAGGTGCAGCTGAATTGACAACTCAGTTGTTAAGGCTTATAGATATTCTTTGGCTTCCCTTGTGTCGAATCAATAAATTGGGTTTCACTTCCCTCGAAAATACTGCAATACACCCCCTATACTTGTGGGTCATCACCCTTCCAGGGCGACTTCGGCCGACGATGGTTTGCTCGTCAGCTCAGATGTTGCCACCATTTCGACTGCATGGAGCTCATGCCACAAAGACAGTGACCAAAGCTTCACCTTGTACCGCGGCTATTCGCACGCCACTGAACTGGTGAACCTGGGGGATATGACGATGTCCATGGTGTGGCCATCAATTTGGGCAACGAACACGGTGCCCTCTTTCCCGATGTTGATGATATCCACTCTCCGCGAGCCCCCTGTGGGCACCGACTTAGACAGCTCCTAGTGTTTGTGGCTATAGGGCATTATGGGCACAATCCTCGAGTGGGAAACTCTGAGGTGGCGGACAAGCTCTACCATAGGTGTTAGCTCTACCGACGAGGTGATGAACTCGCATCCAAGCTCCGTGCAGACTTGCTGGCCGTGAAAGTACCAGATTATGTGGTCGTAGACGTCATTGTAGGGGTCGAATGTCCCGCAGTGGTCATTGCTGGGGCATCTACTACCTTTTCCGCCCGTGACTTGGCAGTACAGGTCCTTGTAGCATGCGTCCAACCGGGCGGTGCTGATAGTGTCCAGACGCATAGCAATTTCGTTGAAAACTTCATCGCCGACCTTGCTCTAGACGTTGTGTAGTGGGTTGTGCGTCGATTGCGACATTGGGATGGATTTGGGGGAAGAGGTCAGACCAGAGTATGACTATCGGAGGACTTCTGGAGAGGGGTGGCGTGCGGCCTGCAAGATCTGATGCAGCGGGTGAGATGGTGAGGAAAATGTGTGAAGCATGCACTGGAGATGATCCCAAATGTGGGGCCAGGCAGCGTTGGCGAGTGGGGATAAAAACATCCGAGATGGGGAAGATGGGATGGCTCTTTGAACGAGTTTTTTTTGCAAGGCCTCTAGAGCTGCATCCATGACGCCGATTAGCTTGGCTTGCATGCTATAGTGCACTAAATTAACCATCTAAAATCTTGGGGCATTTTATAGCTAGGCCGGCACGCTGTTGTGCGCTAAATTAACCATGTCACAACCTGGGCCATTACAGCTAGGCCGGCACACTGCTGTGTACACCGACTAGAGTTACTACTGCTGTCATGTTTGACCAAATGATGTTTGTTTAGTTTGATGGGTTCGTAGCATGGAAAACAAAAAAATTCTACCGCAAGAACGAACAAAACCCAGATCTAATCTAGATAAAAGCCAAGATCTAATCTATTAGACATGTGCAACGAGATAGATAGGAACTAACCCTCGTAGATCCGAAAGCGTTAACGAGATTAGATCTCGTGGTTGATGTAGTCGGTCACTTGCCGATCTCAAGATCGTGTGGACGATCCTTCTGGCGTCGTGTTCCAGCAGCGCTTCCACAGTTGGTCAAGTGGACGATCCTTCCGGCGCCGCGTTTCGGCAGCGCTTCCGCAGTCGGTCACACGTGCGGAGTCAAAGCAGACCTTCCTCTCCTCGTTCCAGCGAGCAGCGGAGGTAGTAGATCTTCTCCACGGAATCCCAGCAGCACGACGGCATGGTGGTGGTGGTGGAGTAGAGAATTCTTCAGGGCTTCGCCTATGCCTGTGCAGAAGAAAGGAGGAGGAGAGAGGCGGCATAGATTGGGAGTTGTGTAGGAGGGCCAGGAGGTGGCGCCCCTGCCCCTCTATTTAAAGGGGGGAGGGCGCCTTGGGGAGGGGGAGTCCTAGTAGGACTCCCCACCTCCTAGGCCGGCGGATTGGGGAGGGGGGGGGAGGAGTCCTCCTCCCCCACGACTCCTAGTCTTGACCCACTAGGACTCCTTGATCCCTTCCTTGGTTTTCAAGCAAACTCCAAGAAATCTTCCAGGACCTTCCGGAACATTCCGAAACCTTCTAGAATCCTCATACAAACACTCCGGAACATTTCCTAACTCAGAAAATGATCCCCTATATATGAATCTTATTCTCCGGACCATTCCGGATCTCCTCGTGATGTCCCGGATCCATTCCGAGACTCCGAACAACATTCGATCTCCAACGCACATTCCATATCTACTTAAAACAACTTCGAACCTTAAGTGTGTCACCCTACGGTTCGTGAATATGTAGACATGATAGAGACACATCTCCTATCAATAACCATCAGCGGGACCTGGAGATCCATAATGGCTCCCACATACTCAACGATGACTTCGTGATCGATTGAACCATTTACATACGAAACCAACTCCCTTTGTCACGCGATATTATACTTATCCGAGGTTTGATCGTCAGCATCTCCATACCTAGTTCTACCTCGTTCCTGATAAGTACTCTTTACTCGTTCCGTGATATGTCATCCCTTGTGACCCAGTCACATGCTTGCAAGCTAACTAGATGACATTCCACCGAGAGGGCCCAGAGCATATCTATCCGTCATATGGATGGAAAAATCCCAATCTTGGTCCATGCGCTTCAACACATACTTTCAGAATACCCAATGACACCTTTATGACCACCCAGTTACGAAGCGGTGTTTGATGTCATCAAAGTACCCATCCGGTGATGGTGATTAACACAACCTCATGGTCAAAGAATTAGGTTACTATGCATTTAAAAGCTTACAACAATACGAACTTAATGACTTGATCTTGTGCTACGCTTACTATGGGTGTGTGCCCATCACATCATTCTCCTAATGATATAACCTTGTTATTAATCACATCCTAATGTCCATGATCAGGAAACCATGATCATCAATTAATCAACAAGCTAGTTCAACAAGAGGCTTACTAGGGACTCTTACATGTTTACAAAACACACATGTATTAGTGTTTCCTAATAATGCAATTATAGCATGGGATGTAAACATTCATCATAAACACAAAGATATAATAATAATCAATTTTATTATTGCCTCTTGGGCATATCTCCAACAGTCTCCCACTTGCACTAGAGTCAATAATCTGGATTACATAGTAATATACCTAACACCCATGGCGTTCTGGTGTTGGTCATGCTTTGCCCTAGGGAGAGGTTTAGTCAACGGATCTGCCACATTCAGATCAGTGTGTACTTTGCAAATCTTTATGTCACCATCTCGGACATACTCGCGAATAGCGTGAAAACGTAGCTTGATGTGCTTCAGCTTGCTATGTGACCTTGGCTCCTGTGCATTAGCTATGGCACCTGTGTTGTCACAGTAGATGGCCATCGGGTCCAACGCACTGGGAACCACGCCAAGTTCAGTAATGAATTCCTCCATCCAAACGGCTTCTTGTGCAGCCTCCGAAGCAGCTATGTATTCCGATTCAGTTGAAGATTTCGCCACAACGCTTTGCTTCGCACTCCTCCAGCTCACTAAATGCACCATTCAAAATAAATACGTATCCCGACTGTGACTTCGAGTCATCCGGATCGGTGTTCCAACTAGCATCGGTGTAACCGTTTACAACAAGCTGTTCATCACCTCCATAAGAAAGAACCATATCCTTAGTCCTATTTAGGTACTTTAGGATATTCTTGACCGCTGTCCAGTGCTCCATTCCAGGATCACTTTGATATCTACTAGTCAAACTAACAGCATGTGCTATATCCGGTCTTGTACACAGCATGGCATACATGATAGAACCTATGACTGAGGCATAGGGAATATTATTCATTTTCACTCTATCTTCTGCCGTAGCTGGACTTTGAGTTTTACTCAAGGTCTTACCTGACAACATGGGCACGAACCCTTTCTTGCTATCTTCCATTCTAAACTTCTTTAGAACTTTGTCCAAGTATGTACTTTGTGAAAGTGCTATTAGGCGTCTTGATCTATCTCTATAAATCTTGATGCCTAGAATGTATGCCGCTTCGCCAAGATCCTTCATTGAAAAACTATTATTCAAATAGGTTTTGACGCTATTAAGAAGTTCTATATCATTCCCAATCAACAATATGTCATCTACATATAGTACTAGGAATGCTACAGAGCTCCCACTCACTTTCTTGTAAATACAAGCTTCTCCATAAGTTTGTATAAACCCAATTTTTTTGATTACTTTATCAAAACGTTGATTCCAACTCCGGGATGCTTGCTTCAGTCCATAAATGGAGCGCTAAAGCTTGCATACCTTGTCAGCATCTTTAGGATCGACAAAACCCTTGGGTTGTACCATATACAACTCTTCCTCAATGTCACCATTAAGGAACGCCGTTTTGACATCCATCTGCCAAATCTCATAATCGAAATGTGCAGCAATTGCTAACAAAATCCTCACAGACTTTAGCTTCGCTACTGGTGAGAAAGTCTCATCATAGTCAACTCCTTGAATTTGTCGGAACCCTTTCGCGACAAGTCGAGCTTTGTAGACGGTAATATTACCATCAGCATCTGTTTTTCTCTTGAAAATCCATTTGTTCTCGACAGCCTTACGGCCATCCGGTAAGTCCACCAAAGTCCACACTTGGTTTTCGTACATGGATCCCATTTCGGATTTCATGGCTTCTAGCCATTTGTCAGAATCTGGGCTCACCATAGCTTCTTCATACGTCGTAGGGTCATCAGCGTTATCCACCAACATGACGTTCAAGGCAGAGTCATACAAATCAGGAGTGGTACGAACCCTCGTTGACCTGCGAGGTTCAGCAGTAACTTCGTTTGAAGTTTCATGATCATTATCATTAGCTTCCTCTCCAATTGGTGCAGGCGGCACAAAAACATCTTCCCGTGCTGCGCTACTCTCAAATCCGAGAGAAGGTTCAATAACCTCATCGAGTTCTACTTTCCTTCCAGTCACCTCCTTCGAGAGAAACTCCTTCTCAAGAAAGGATCCATTCTTTGCAACGAAAACTTTGCCTTCGGATCTATGATAGAAGGTATACCCAATTGTTTCTTTAGGGTATCCTATGAAGACACATTTCTCTGCTTTAGGTTCTAGCTTATCAGGTTGTAACTTCTTTACATATGCTTCGCAACCCCAAACTTTAAGGAACGACAACTTAGGTTTCTTACCAAACCACAATTCGTATGGTGTCGTTTCAACGGATTTAGATGGTGCCCTATTTAAAGTGAATGCGGCTGTCTCTAATGCATAGCCCCAAAATGATAACGGTAAATCTGTAAGAGACATCATAGACCGAACCATATCTAAGAGAGTTCGATTACGATGTTCGGACAGACCATTACGCTGTGGTGTTCCCGACGGTGTCAACTGCGAAAGTATTCCACATTTCTTTAAATGCATGCCAAACTCATAACTCAGATATTCACCTCCGCGGTCAGAACGCAGAAACTTAATCTTCTTGTTACGATGATTCTCCACTTCACTTTGAAATCCCTTAAACTTCTCGAAAGTTTCGGACTTATGTTTCATAAAGTAGACATACCCATATCTACTCAAGTCATCCGTGAAAGTGAGAACATAACGATATCCACCACGCGATGCTACACTCATTGGACCGCACACATCGGTATGTATTATTTCCAATAAGTCTGTAGCTCGCTCCATTATTCCAGAGAATGGAGTCTTAGTCATTTTTCCCATTAGACATGCTACGCATCTTTCAAGTGATTCAAAATCAAGTGATTCAAGAAGTCCATCAGAATGGAGTTTCTTCATACGCTTCACTCCAATGTGACCAAGACGACAGTGCCACATGTATGTAGAATTATCATTCAATTTTATTCGTTTAGCATCTATGTTGTGAACATGTGTATCACTACTATCGAGATTCAGTAAGAATAAACCATTCATCTTAGGTGCATTACCATAAAAGATATTACTCATATAAATCGAACAACCTTTATTCTCGGACTTAAAAGAGTAACCGTCTCGCAATAAACAGGATCCAGATATAATGTTCATGCTTAACGCAGGCACCAAATAACAATTATTCAAATTTAAAACTAATCCCGAAGGTAGATGTAGAGGGAGCGTGCCGACGGCGATCACATCAACCTTGGAGCCATTTCCAACGCGCATCGTCACCTCGTCTCTTGCCACTCTTCGTTTATTCGCAACTCCTGTTTCGAGTTACAAATATGAGCAACCGAACCAGTATCAAATACCCAGGCATTACTAAGATTACTAGTAAGATACACATCTATAACACATATATCAAATATACCTTTCTTCTTGATGTTGCCGTTCTTCAGATCCGCCAGGTACTTGGGGCAGTTACGCTTCCAGTGACTAGCTTCCTTGCAGTAGAAGCACTCAGTTTCAGGCTTAGGACCAGCCTTGGGCTTCTTAGCAGGTGCGGCAGCTTTCTCGCCGTCCTTCTTGAAGTTGCCCTTGTTCTTAGGCTTGCCCCGTCTCTTAAAATTGGTGTTCTTATTGACCATCAACACTTGGTGCTCCTTCTTGATCTCCACTTCAGCAGTTTTCAGCATGGACGACAGTTCAGGCAATGTCTTGTTCATGCAGTGCATGTTGTAGTTCATCACAAAGTTCTTGTAACTTGGTGGCAGTGATTGAAGGAGACGGTGAATCCCCAATTCATTAGGAATCGATATTCCCAACTATTGGAGCTTCTTTGCGTACCCAGACATGGTGAGCACGTGCTCGCTAACGGAGCTTCCCTCTTCCATCTTACAGTTAAAGAACTTTTCGGAGGCCTCATAGCTCTCCATGGCCGCGCGAGTCTCAAAAATTAGCCTGAGCTCCTTAATGATCTCGAACGGGTCGTGGTGCTCAAAACACTTTTGGAGCTCTGATTCTAAACCGTACAGGATGGCACACTGAAATGTGGAGTAATGATTTTTCCGAGTGGCGAAAACATTCTTTTCATCTTCGGTGGCATTATCTGCAGGTGGGTCACCTAGCGGTGCTTCGAGCACATAGGTCAACTGACCAGCCCTAAGGACGATCTTCAGTCCACGGAACCAGTCCGTGAAATTGCTTCCATTGTTTTTAAGCTTTTCTTTCTCTAGCAACGCATTGAAATTGATGGAGGGGGTCGCCATAATCTACAATAATTTGCAAGTAGTTTAGACTAAGTTTATGACAAATTGAGTTCAAATTGAATTCTCAAACTAACTAGGTGAACTCCCACTCAAAACAACATCCCTCACATTGTCTTAGTGATTACACGAACCAAGTCCACTACACCAAGTCCGATCTTCACGAGAGAAGATGTAGTTTCATCGGCGAACAATCTTCATGTTCATCATATCATTTATATGACTCATGCTCTACCTTTCGGTATTCCGTGTTCCGAGACCATGTCTGTACATGCTAGGCTCATCAAGATAACCTTAGTTTCCGCATGTGCAAATCTGGCTTGCACCCGTTGCATGCACACGTAGAATCTATCACATCCGATCATCACGAGATGCTTCGAAACGACGAGTCTTAGCAACGGTGCCAACTAAGGGTGAACACTTTATTACTTGATATTTAGTGAGAGGGATTATCTTATAATGCTACCGTCGCGATCTAAGCAATACAAGATGCATAAAGGATTAACATCACAGGCAATTCATAATAAGTGTGATATGATATGGCCTTTTCTTCTTGCGCCTTTGATCTCCATCTCCAAAGCACGAACATGATCTCCATCATCACCAGCATTGCGTCAAGGTCAGTGGCGCCGCTTCATGGTTGTCCATCATCATCAGCAACTATTACAACTACTTGGAATAAAGCTATTACAAGATGAATAGACACGCAGGTCTTAACAGAATTAAAGACAACCATTAGGCTCCTGCCGGTTGCCATAGTACAACAAGGATCATTGCATACATCAAATACAATCATAATCACATGATGGTCATATCACATCACAAAACCCCTGCAAAAACAAGTTAGACGCCTCTAATTTTCTTTGCATGTTTTACGTGGTTTGGGGCTTTCGCATAAGACCGATCTTACCTACGAACAAGGACCACAACATTGATACAAGTGTTGTCAGATGCTCATTGTAAATTGAATCTTAACTATGGTGGGAGAGACAGACACCCGCAAAGCCACTTGTGCAAAGCAAGTTGCACGTCAAGCGTGGAGCAAGTCTCATGTGCGATGACATGTAATGTTAGCCCGAGCCGCTTCATCCCACCATGCCGAAAGATGCAAAGTACACGCTAAGACACCGACAAAAAAAGCATCAATGCCCACAAAAACATTGTGTTCTACTCGTGCAACAGATCTACGCATAGATACGGCTCTGATACCACTGATGGGTTCGTAGCATGGAAAACAAAAAATTTCTACTGCAAGAACGAACAAAACCCAGATCTAATCTAGATAAAAGCCAAGATCTAATCTATTAGACATGTGCAGCGAGATAGATAGGAACTATCCCTCGTAGATCCGAAAGCGTTAACGAGATTAGATCTCGTGGTTGATGTAGTCGATCACTTGCCGATCTCAAGATCGTGTGGACGATCCTTCCGGCGTCGCGTTCCAGCAGCGCTTCCGCAGTTGGTCAAGTGGACGATCCTTCCGGCGCCGCGTTTCGGCAGCGCTTCCGCAGTCGGTCACACGTGCGGAGTCGAAGCAGACCTTCCTCTCCTCGTTCTAGCGAGCAGCGGAGGTAGTAGATCTTCTCCACGGAATCCCAGCAGCACGACGGCGTGGTGGTGGTGGTGGAGTAGAGAATTCTTCAGGGCTTCGCCTATGCCTGTGCAGAAGAAAGGCGGAGGAGAGAGGCGGCATAGATTGGGAGTTGTGTAGGAGGGCCACGAGGTGGCGCCCCTGCCCCTCTATTTAAAGGGGGGAGGGCGCCTTGGGGAGGGGGAGTCCTAGTAGGACTCCCCACCTCCTAGGCCGGCGGACTGGGGAGGGGGGGGGGAGGAGTCCTCCTCCCCCACGACTCCTAGTCTTGACCCACCAGGACTCCTTGATCCCTTCCTTGGTTTTCAAGCAAACTCCAAGAAATCTTCCAGGACCTTCCGGAACATTCCGAAACCTTCTAGAATCCTCATACAAACACTCCGGAACATTTCCTAACTCAGAAAATGATCCCCTATATATGAATCTTATTCTCCGGACCATTCCGGATCTCCTCGTGATGTCCCGGATCCATTCCGAGACTCCGAACAACATTCGGTCTCCAACGCACATTCCATATCTACTTAAAACAACTTCGAACCTTAAGTGTGTCACCCTACGGTTCGTGAATATGTAGACATGATAGAGACACATCTCCTATCAATAACCATCAGCGGGACCTGGAGATCCATAATGGCTCCCACATACTCAACGATGACTTCGTGATCGATTGAACCATTTACATACGAAACCAACTCCCTTTGTCACGCGATATTATACTTATCCGAGGTTTGATCGTCAGCATCTCCATACCTAGTTCTACCTCGTTCCTGATAAGTACTCTTTACTTGTTCCGTGATATGTCATCCCTTGTGACCCAGTCACATGCTTGCAAGCTAACTAGATGACATTCCACCGAGAGGGCCCAGAGCATATCTATCCGTCATATGGATGGACAAATCCCAATCTTGGTCCATGCGCTTCAACACATACTTTCAGAATACCCAATGACACCTTTATGACCACCCAGTTACGAAGCGGTGTTTGATGTCATCAAAGTACCCATCCGGTGATGGTGATTAACACAACCTCATGGTCAAAGAATTAGGTTACTATGCATTTAAAAGCTTACAACAATACGAACTTAATGACTTGATCTTGTGCTACGCTTACTATGGGTGTGTGCCCATCACATCATTCTCCTAATGATATAACCTTGTTATTAATCACATCCTAATGTCCATGATCAGGAAACCATGATCATCAATTAATCAACAAGCTAGTTCAACAAGAGGCTTACTAGGGACTCTTACATGTTTACAAAACACACATGTATTAGTGTTTCCTAATAATACAATTATAGCATGGGATGTAAACATTCATCATAAACACAAAGATATAATAATAATCACTTTTATTATTGCCTCTTGGGCATATCTCCAACATAGTTTGCTAAAAAGGATTATACTGGGTAGGGCTGGACTATCGAGCAACTCGACTTGTTAAGGCTCGGCTCATTAAGGCTCAGATCATTAAACTTGTTAAGGATAATGAGCAAAAAGTAAATCTCAGCTCGATTCATTAGATGTTAACGAGCGCTCATGAGTTGCTCGTTATGAAAATGTATCAGCCTCAGACAGAGGCATACTGATAATTAAAAACAACAGTCGGTAGGGTTTGGTAAGTGCCGCGGTCAGTAGATCCAGATCGAGAAGATGGAGATGGGGTATGCAGTGGGAGATGACGAGTTGATGAGACACATGAGAAATATTCTGAATCGATCGGGAGAGTCTAGGGTAAGGTTTTTGGTCGGTCGCTCTCGCTCCTAGATTGATCAGTCTTACTCAATGGGCTAGATGTTTGACTTAGATGGGCTGCCAGATTAGACATGTAGCAACATAAGTGGGCCTTACCTTGGTTGTTATCGAGCTTAACGAGTAGCTCACGGACATCATTAACTCGATCGTTTAGCTCGTTAAGGATATCGAGCAAAAATTGCAGCTCAGCTCAGATCGTTAATGAAATGAGTCAATTTTGAACGAGCCGAGCAAACGAGTACTCATTAAACTCATCGAGTTTTGAGTTTTATGTCCATCCCTAATACTTTGGAACAGGAGGTAGTACAATACTAGCAGTAGTACACTAGATGTTTGTTTTGCAGTTTTCCTGCAAACATAGTACAATAAATACCTCCACATTGGGGCCTAGCGCGATTAAGTACCACGGTGTTCAAGCAGGATGCATGATAACGGAAGGTGTTCAAGCACCTCTTTACAGAATAGTTATAATTAGAAGCAAACAATCACTACATTAATACACCTACGATATAGTAAATTGTCCATCAAATGATGGGTTATATCCTGCACATCTAATCACCTTCTCGCAGTTATCATGATCAAATACTATCACCTTAAAGGAAGTGGTGGCAAGCTTCTTGAATGCCAGAAAGTATCCTACCTTCAAGTCATGTGCTTTGACAAAATCTAGCCATCCTTCGTCAAGGATTACCTTGCCATCTTGCTTCTTCAGCTCGATGTCCCAGCTACAGGCTTTGCATAACTTCAGCTTGATGGCCTCTGGATACTCACCGCCAAATGTTGGCAAAAAGGAGTTGGGTATGCTCCACACGTCTAACCCTCCCGGTATTAACAGCAACTTGCAGAACTCATCACAAGTGTTCTCCACGTGGGTGTTCCTGGCTCGCCCTCCATCCAGACTGCACAAGGCTCTCTTGTCTTCTTCGATGATGAGTCTATCCAAGCTTGAGCTTCTTGCCCAAACACTGCAAAACAAATCCCGTGGATAGATAATGTCTCTACCAGTTGTCAATAATTGTGAAATAGTACAGTATTAGCTGATAGAGTACAATACAAGATCAGCTAAGAAAGTAAAGTGGGGCAATTTTCTTATCGAAGTACACAAATTAAAGTCTTAACTCTAGCTAGCATGAACGCCAGTTATATTAGTACTACTTCCAAGGTCTAGGCATCACATTAGTGCATTTCTTTATCGAGCAGTACAGATACCGAACACCTAGGAACAGACGAAAATACGAACATGATGAGCTCTATCTACTGCCGATGCTAGATATGCATACATATACTCGAAATTTTGGCAAAATCAGGGTAGGGCAACAACCGCACTAACTTGACCAAATTAAAGGGACCTCCGCCCCTGAGACAAATCTAAAGCAAAACATACCGAGTGGCCTCCCAAATCATCATCAGCTATGGATCAATCAATACAAAATTTGAACTTATTATTACAGTCCACCGTAGATCTAGCCCCAAAACTAGCTTGCATGTGTAAAACTGAACTGTAGTATACAAACGGGTTAAATGCACTAGATGAGAACTATACTCAACACCAACCCAATGTTAACTAAGCGCTATTAAAATCTTGACCACATCTCATCATCAAAATCAACGGTTTTGGGGATTATGTACATACCGCACTGCCACCGCGATGTCTGAGGGATGCAACGACTCTGTAGATGAGGTTGTAGGACCCGCTGCCCGCAGCCGACCCGCCTAAGACGAGTAAGTTGCGGCGGTGGTGGTCGTCAATGGAGGGAAGCGCAATGGCGATTAAGGAGTGTTGTGTGAGAGTGGGCTGGGGCTGGGGCGGGGGTTGGTGAGAGAATAAATGCGGCGAGGTTACACAAATGCTGTGGACAGAGCAAACTTTGCCACCAATACAGTACTACTAATTGTCATGCAAAAATTATTTGTCTAGAAAATTGGGCACCGTAGCTTGAGTGCTTGAATAGGGAAACATCAAACACATACTATGAAAGTAGTATATTATTACGTACATGGTGCCTAGTATAAGAAATAGTGGAAATAATGTTGCAAGTACTAATACTACAATACAGTATGAAAGTACTACGTACATAGTACTGTACATTACATGGTGACAAGTACTAGCTACATAAATGATGTTGCGAGTGCTCATAATCAGCTTTTCGGTATTTTGGTCAAACTTCACATAGTTCTAACGAGGCAGGATTGGCACGAACCACATTGGCGCCTCAAACATTTGCTCTCTATGTTCCGCTCCAGTGTAGTTAAGTGATGAACCTATGGCAGCTTCCCCATTGACATGCATGCGGCTCCAATCTGGAATTAGTTGTGGGCGATGTTGGCGACGCACGTGTGTAGCAAACACACAGTCCCCTCTAAACACTGGCAGAGCTTCGTCAACATCAGCAGCACCAAGTTTGGAGTTTGTAGGGGGCTCGAGGATGAATGGATGATTGATTCCCACAAACACTGACCTCCCTTCAAGATTATCCCTTCTGATCCAGTCCGGTGCTAGAAGGTCATCAAATTAAGGGCCCTCTAGAAAACATGGCATCAGAGCGAGGGATAAGAGAGCAGTTCTCTACCCATGTATGATACAGGATTACCATGGTTGCTGGTTCGTGCACCCCTCGTGTGAATCCACAGGATATTCCAGCCAAGCTCTGCCAAGTACCAGCTGCGTAATGCCATATCTTCAGCCTCGGCATCGTCACTAGCTTGTACATTTGCCGGCTCTTCTATTACTGGAGCCTGTATGACACGCGGGCCTGCAAATATACCTATGAGTGCATTTTAGTTAGCAAAAGTATCACGAACAATCTAGTTGTAAGTAATTTATAAATTTTACTTTTAAATAATGGGACTCACTCCACTTGTTTGGTTCCCAGACAAGAACATCTCCTCGAGGTTCTATCACTGTGTATATGCGATCAATAGAACCACTGATTAGACACTTGGCAATGACATCAACATACGTTGCTGGTGCACGATACTCGTTTCGAAGGATAATCCAGTCCCTGTCACAAGGAAAATCTATGGTAGCAATGAATTTGTCAAACACCGCCATCGTGTTGTACTGCCATTGGTTTTCAAATCTGTATGGTTTCTCTGCTATTTGTATCTTCAGCAGCTCGATATTCGCGTGCTTGTAGAGGTAAGTGCATGGGGGGCCGGGGAAACACTAGTTACCCGATGGATAAATATCAACACGCTGTGCACGTGGCAGCTCAATACGTGCCATACTGTAGACGTTTTGGAGGTACCAACGCCACGGGTGCTTTGCAATCGCAATCCATTCTCCATTGGCACCAACCCAGCAACCCTTGTTTTTAAATCCTTGATCATCCCATGTTCCGGGTATGTCATCATCAACTGGTACAAATGCTTCTACTGTTGGATTGTCTAGTGGCATCAGCGACGCGTCAATGCATTGCAACCGATTTTCTTCATATCTAGGGCCATGCAGGGTGTTTGACAAAGGGGGTAGTGCTAGCTAGCTGTGCGAAAAAACTACTATCTCAAATATACAGAAACGTGTTGAATAAATCATGAATGGATGCAGACAAACACACCAAGAAATAAGGTCTTGTTTGCATTAAAGAAAAAGTGTAGGAATAGTTAAGTTTCCTATGCTAGCACTGTTCATAGGAATGGATCAGAGGAAACGTAGGAATAGGAATAGGAAAAACACATGATTGATTAAGAAGATTAAGGGCCTCTTTCGATCAATGGTTTTTAAAAAACGTAGGAATAGGAAAAACACATGATTGACATGGTAGGTACAGTAAATTCATATTAGGAATTAACAATGCATAAATTTTGTAATAGGTGTCTTTGGATGGTGAATAGGAAATAAACACAAGAGTTTTGCAGGAATATAGTGTAAGCGCATTGAACTTCTCAAAGGAGAAATAGAATGAGGTTAGAGCTCGTGTTTAGATTTCTAGGGAATGGAGGGAATAGGAACTAAGAAGTGACTCCATAGGAATTTGATATCTTCCAAAATCTATGGGTTAGAATCCTCCAAAACTCATATGCAATTCTTCATATCCAACTTGAACCTCATTTTCAAATTCCTACGCGCGCAAAGAACAATAATGAGATCCCAAGAGACACAAGAACATCATAAATATACTCTCCCGTGAGGTTTGACTTTGATTTTACCATGTTTTAAAGTAATCCTATGTTTTTGTATTCATGTAAGCCAAAGAGACAACTTTTTACAGAAATCTTGTGTTTGTAAAACACATGAAGCTTAAAATATAATGCTAGCCTTGATTGGCCAATACACCTTCCATTACAGGTATCAACAATCCTGGTCGTTCTTGTGTTTTCAGATTAGTATGTTTGGAGGAGGGGGGACACTAAAGCCGGTAAAAAACAATTCTTGGGCTTCTTTTGATCACAGGATTAAGACCACAGGAGTTTCACAGGTTTGCCATTGAAAAACAGGTGATTATAAAATGTAGGAAAACTACCTATGTGATTGGCACGATGAGAGTTGGGCCTCAAGTATATGTTCCAATTTCTACGGGATGTGTGTAGCTCAAAATAATGTGTGTAGCACGATTCCTTTCATCCAAATTCAATCCATAGGAAAGAATCTAAGGATTCGAGTCCTACAAAAATCATGCAAAACTCATTTTTACCTGCTCATCACGGTCTAGTGGCCATGTCTACGGGTTGGAGTAAAGTAGGAAGGGCAAACCAAATGGGAGACTAGGATCTTCCGCAATCCCTCGACGCATGCCAACCATGCCGCGAGCCAGGAGAGTGGTGCTCAGAAGATCGGCGCGACTGGTGATGTTGCTCAGCAGTCCGTAGTGGAGGTTGCCAAATCCGATTGCCTAGCTGTAGCGCTTAGATATCTTACGCTTCATCACTCCAGATGTTGTTCCGGGGAAGAGTACTGCAGAAGATTAGTCGGGATGGGTTGGCGGTTACTACCTTTCTGCAAGGGTGGAGAGGGGCTACGATGGTGCACAAGCGGCCGGAGCGGCAGAGGAAGACGATGACGGGCATGGGGTGGTTCTCCCCCGGTTGTCGGATCGACTACTCCAACCCGGTATACTAGGGAAAAACTAACGCGGGACGTTAACATAGAAGCTTATGCAAAAAAGGAATAATAACAGAAAATTAGATATAGTAGTATTTCTTAAACGCTCTAGCCTGCAACGCTGGCCCCTAGTTTGATAGCAAATCACACTGTGCCGAAGAAATTTTTTCGAAATGTCCTCAAATTTTCTTTGCATGTGGGGATGGTGATGCCGCACTGAAGGAGAGAGCAAACACATTTTTTTGAATGCATATATACTACTCCCTTCGATCCATATAATGTTTACAGATTTATCTAGCTTAGAATGTATATAGTCATGTTCTCGTGCTAGATTTATCTAATGGTTGGAAACTCCGAGTGGCAAAATTATTACCATGACATGATTCACCCATTTACTCGCAGATATGGGAACATCACGGATGATGGGAGTACAATTTACATCAAGGACCTAAAAATGGAGAAAATTACATAGAGGTCCTTACATTTAGCACGAGGCACCCTGAACATAAGCAAGGGAAATAGTCGGGTCTGGCTCCTTCGCGAGAGAGCAGAGTCATACTCTTCATACTACTTTCTCTTTGTTTCTTTTCAAAAATATATGGCCAAATTTGGTGGCATGAAAATTCCTTGACATGGGATCATCATCAACATAAAGTATGATGTAGATATGGCCATGTCCTTGGTCGTTCGTTTTGAAATCCAAGAACGTTCATACTCATCGGCAACTAATAAAATTAAATACGTTTAAATTTGACCACTTGCTTTTAGGTTCGAATTTCACACGTAAGGACGTAGGGATTACATCGGTGGGAGTACATTTTACATCAAGGACCTAAAAAGGTAAAATTACATCGAGGTCCATACATTTAGCACGAAGCTAAAGGAAATATGCCCTGAGAGGCAATAATAAAGTTGTTATTATATATATTTCTTGTATATGATAGATGTTTATTTTGCATGCTATAATTGTATTGATAGGAAACATCAGTACATGTGTGTTTAATAAACAAAAAGGGTTCCTAGTTATGCCTCTCTTATAGACTAGCTTGTTGATTAACAAGATGATCAAAGTTTCCTGATCATAGACATTGGATGTTGTTAATAACAAGGTCACAACATTTGTGAAATGATGTGATGAACATTCCTCCGAAGTATAGCATTAAGATCAATTCATTATGTTTATATTGCTATAACATCATACAAAGTAGTCTTAGTCCTTAGACCATGAGATCATGTTAATTGCTAACACCGGAAGAGTATGTTGATAACATCAAACGTCACACCGTAACAGGGTGACTATAAAGATGGGTTCAGTACTATGAAGGTGTTATGTTGAGGCTCATGGATCAAGAGTGGAATTTGTCAATCCAGATGACGGATAGATATACTCTGGACCCTCTCGGTGATATCACATTAAGATAGCTTGCAAGCAAGTGATGTGATCACTAGAATGTTATATCACGGGAACAAGAAAAGAGTGCATGTCGGTAACGAGATCAAACTAGGTATTTGGATACCGATGATCGAATCTCGAACATGTATTATATCATGAGACAAAGGGATTAAATTGCTGACGTTAAAGGTTCTCACGATCACAGAAGTCATCTTTGAATGTGCAGGAGTCAGTATGGATCTCTAGGTCCTGCTTCTGATTATTGATCTGAGAGGAGTCTCAATCATGTCTGCATTATTCGCAAACCATAGGGTGACACACTTAAGGGTTGCCGGACACCATTTAGGAGCACATATGTTCCAGACAAAAGGTTTGCAAAGCGCAGGAAATGTTTCGATAGAAACAGGAATTGTTTCGATAGAAACCAGAATTGTTTCGGGTGAAATTGCAGAAAGTGGTTCTGCATGTGATATTGAAATGTTGCAAGGGGTTTTATGTGAATGTTTTTTAATTAAAGTAATTAACAAAATTCTGAATAAATAAAAGAGTTTTATTAAATGAGAGAGCATTAAATTTGGAGAAATTTAATGCATTTAAAGTGGAGACTTTAAAAGAGAATGTTAAGGGGCATTTTAATGTGGAGGGGTTACCACCACATGAATGGGGGAGCTGAGGGGTCACCCCCCATGTGCCGGCCATGGAGAGAGGGGGCACCCCCCTCCTCCTATAAAAGGTCACCCATTCCCTCCTTCATCCTCACACCTCCTCGTGAAGGATCTCTCTCCCCCTCTAGATATTCCCCCATGGTCTCGGATTAGCGAGATAGATGTTCCCGGTGGCCTTGCGTCTGGAAGGAGTTGATGCTTCCGCTGATTCGCTAGAGCGAGGTGGTGGAGGTTGTCCGGTGGCTTGAACGTGTGTGCGAGGACGGATGCGCGGCTGATTTGCGGCGCTCGCACTTCCACACGATCTTGAGATCGGCAAGCGTACGACTACATCAACCACGAGTTCCTACTCGTTAACAAAACTCGTTGTCTTCGAGGGTAAGTTCTCCATGGATGTATGTCCACCCGTTGCTCTGTATCTAGTAGATAGATCTTGGCGTATAGTTCTCATCGTAGGAAATTTTTTGTTTTCTATGCTGCGGACCCAACAGTGGTATCAGAGCCTGATCTATGCGTAGGTGCTTTGCACGGGTAGTACACATATGTTTATATGTGGGCGATGATGATCATGTTATTGCATCTTCTATGTACTTTGGATATTGGTGGCATAGTGGGATGAAGTGGCCCGGACCAACCTTACATGTCATCGTACATGAGACCGGTTCCACGACTGACATGCAACTTGTTTTGAATAAGTGGCTGGCGGGTGTCTGTCTCTCCTACTATAGTCAATATCTGATTTACAACGAGTTGCTAATAACTTGGTTATCCTCGTTGTGGTTCATGTTCGTAGGTAAGACCGGTTCTATCTCTGAAAGCCCTAAGCCACGTAAAACTTGCAATTGATAAATTAGAGGCGTCTAGTTTAGATCGTTGCTGGGCTAGTGTCTTGATATGGTATTGTTGTAAGTAGATGTATGATAGATACTCTTACAACTCACTTAACGTGTAAGTTGACCTTGGCCTTACACACAAAGGAATGATAGAGATCATACCACTATGCAAATGATAGAGATCAAATGCATGGACCATATCACCTCACTTCACACATTAGATGTTAGCACCTTATATTGCTAGTTTGGCACTTTTGGTAGCATTATAAGATGATCCCTCATTTAGATATAAAGATAAAATGTGTTCTTCCTTAAGTATGCACCGTTTTGTGGATCGTGTTTTGAGGCATCACGTGATGATCGGGTGTTCTCGACTCTACACTTTCATACAACGGGTGTAAGACAGTTTTACACATGTGAATACTAAGGTTCTTACTTGACGAGCCTAGCATGTACAGACATGGCCTCAGAACACGGACCGAAAGGTTAAGCATGAGTCATATAGTTGATATGATGCCTATATAGATACTCGCCTTTGAAGCTACACCGACTCACATGATGATCGGACTTGGTGTAGTGGATTTGGTTCATGTCATCACCAAAAGGACACAAGGGATGTCGTTTTTGAGTGGGAGTTCATTAGTAATTTGGATTAGTTGAACTCAATCTATCATAAACTTAGTCTCAATATATTTTACAAATTCTGTTGTAGATGGCACCACCTGCTTTTAATTTCAATGTGTTCATGGAGAAAGAGAAGCTTGCTGCGAATGGTAGCAACTTCACCAACTAGGCTATGAATTTGAGGATTCTCCTCACTGCTGCACAAAAGCAATATGTGCTAGAGGCGCCGCTAGGCCCCCCACCAGCTCCTGATGCCCCTGACAAAGAAAAGAACGTCTATATAACTCGTCAGGGGGACCGCAACTTAGTTCATTGCGGCATACTGTATGGGCTAGAACCAGAACTTTGAAAACATTTTGAAAATGGCAATGCCTTTGATACCATGGGAGAATTGAAAATGATTTTCGATACCCATGCTGCCCCTAGAGAGTTATAATGCTTCTGAAAAGTTCTTTAGCTACATGATGGAAGAGAACAACTCCGTTAGTGAGCACGTACTCAAAATTTTGGGTACGCCGATAAGCTTGTGACCTTGGGAATAACGATTCCCATTGACTTAGGCATACATCGTGTTCTCCAATCTCTGCCACCTAGCTACAAGAGCTTCGTGATGAACTATAATATGCAGGGCATGAAGAAGTCTCTTCCCGAGCTTCTGTCAATGCTTAAGACTACAGAAGTGGAGATTAGGAAAGAACATCAAGTGTTGATGATCAATAAGACCACCGGTTTCAAGAAGGACAAGAAAGGCAAGCAGAAGGGAAAGAAGGGCGGCAAATCTTTTGCCGCGCCTGAAAAGAAACCCCGAGCTGGCCCTAAGTCTAACACCGAGTGCTACTATTGCAAGGGGACTGGCCATTAGAAGCGCAACTGCCCCAAGTATTTGGCGGACAAAAAGGCCGGCAAGGCAAACAAAGGTATATGTGATATACATGTTATTGATGTGTACTTGACTAGTACTCGCAGTAGCACCTGGGTATTTGATACGGGATCGGTTGCTAATATAAGTAACTCGGTTCAGGGGCTGCGGAACAAGCGACAACTAGCAAGGGATGAGGTCACGATGTGGGTCGGCAATGGATCAAGAGTTGATGGGATCGCCGTCGGCACGCTGCCTCTCCATATGCCGTCGGGATTAGTTATAAACCTGAATAATTGTTATTTGGTGCCTGCACTGAGCATGAACATTGTATCTGGATCATGTTTGATGCAAAGTGGTTATTCGTTTAAATCTGAAAACAATGGTTGTTCGATTTATATGAATAATATCTTTTATGGTCATGCACCTGTGCTGAATGGTTTATTTCTATTGGATCTCGATAGTAGTATTACACATATTCATAATGTTGATGCTAAAAGGATTAATCTTGATAATGATATATCTGCATATATGTGGCACTGCCGTCTAGGTCATATTGGCGTTAAACGCATGAAGAAACTCCATTCTGATGGACTTTTGGAATCACTTGATTTTGAATCATTTGATACATGTGAGCCATGCCTTATGGGCAAGATGACTAGAATGCCGTTTTCCGGTTCAATGGAACGGGCGATAGATTTATTGGAAATCGTACATACTGATGTGTGTGGACCAATGAGTGTGTCGGCGCGAGGTGGATATCGTTATTTTGTTATTTTCACGGATGATTTGAGTAGATACGTGTATATCTATTTGATGAAACACAAGTCTGAAACTTTTGAAAAGTTCAAGGAATTTCAGAATGAAGTGGAAAATCATCGTAATAGAAAGATCAAATTTCTACGGTCTGACCGTGGAGGAGAGTATCTTAGTTACGAGTTTAGCACACACATGAAAGAGTGTGGAATAGTTTCACAACTCACGCCTGCCGGAACACCACAACGTAATGGTGTGTCAGAACGTCGTAATCGTACTTTATTGGATATGGTTCGATCTATGATGTCTCTGACTGACTTGCCACTGTCATTTTGGGGTTATGCACTGGAAACCGCTACATTCACTTTAAATAGGGCACCATCTAAATCCGTTGAAAAGACACCGTATGAATTATGGTTTGGAAACAAACCTAAGCTGTCATTTCTTAAAGTTTGGGGATGTGATGTTTATGTGAAGAAACTTCAACCATATAAACTCAAACCCAAAGCGGAAAAATGCGTCTTCATAGGATACCCTAAGGAAACAATTGGGTATACCTTCTATCACAGATCCGAGGGCAAGGTCTTTGTTGCCAAGAATGGATCCTTTCTTGAGAAGGAGTTTCTCGCGAAAGGTGTGAGTAGTCAGAAGGTAGAACTCGAAGAGGTTATTGAACCTTCTCTTCATGAAATGGCGAGCAGCGCAGCACCGGAAGTTGTTTCCGAGTTGACTTCACCTAATGAAGAGAGAGCTAATGATATTGATCATGAAACTCCGAAAGAGGACACTACCGTACCTCGCAGGTCAAGCAGGACACGTGCAGCTCCTGAACTATACGACAATCCTGTTATGAATTTCATGATTGATAAAATAGATGACCCTGCAACGTATGAAGAAGCGATGATGAGCCCTGATTCCAACAAATGGCTAGAAGCCATGAAATCCGAGATGGAATCCATGTACGAAAACCAGGTTTGGACCTTGGTGGACTTACCTCACAATCAAAAGGCCATTGAGAATAAATGGATTTTCAAAAGAAAAACTGATGCTGATGGTAATGTAACCATCTATAAGGCTCGACTTGTCGCAAAGGGGTTTCGACAAATTCAAGGAGTTGACTACGATGAGACACTCTCTCCCGTAGCGATGCTTAAGTCGGTTAGGATTATGTTAGCAATTGCTGCATATTTCGATTATGAAATATGGTAGATGGATATCAAAACTGCGTTCCTCAATGGTAATATTGAAGAAGAGTTGCATATGATACAACCAAAGGGTTTTGTCGATCCTAAGGATGCTAATAAGGTGTGCAAACTTCAGCGATCCATCTATGGACTGAAGCAAGCATCCCGGAGTTGGAATCTCCGCTTTGATGAGGTGATCAAAGAGTTTGGATTTTTCCAAACTTATGGAGAGGCTTTTATTTACAAGAAAGTGAGTGGGAGCAATGTGGCATTTCTGATATTATATGTGGATGACATATTATTGATTGGAAATGACATAGATCTTTTAAACAGTGTTAAAAGTTATCTAAACAGCAAATTTTCGATGAAGGACCTTGGTGAAGCTTCATATATATTAGGCATTAAAATCTATAGAGATAGATCAAGATGCCTAATTGGGCTATCGCAGAGTACATACCTTGATAAGATATTTAAGAAGTTTAATATGGACGAAAGTAAGAAGGGGTTCTTACCTATGTTGCAAGGCAAGACATTGAGTAAGACTCAATGTCCGGCTACGGCGGAAGAAAGAGAGATGATGGATAAGATCCCCTATGCCTCGGCCATAGGCTCTATTATGTATACCATGCTATGTACAAGACCAGATGTGGCACATGCTATTAGTTTGACTAGTAGGTACCAATCTGATCTAGGTTCGGAACACTGGATAGCGGTAAAGAACATCCTCAAGTACTTGAGAAGAACTAAGGATATGTTTCTTATATATGGAGGTGAAGAAGAGCTAGTCGCTAAGTGTTATGTCGATGCTAGCTTTGACACCGATCCGGATGACTCTAAGTCTCAATCCGGATACGTATTTCTCTTGAACGGAGCAGCGGTTAGTTGGAGGAGTTCCAAACAACCTGTGGTGGCTGGATCAACAACGGAGGCGGAATATGTTGCTGCTTCAGAAGCGGCGCAGGAGGCAGTTTGGATGAAAGAGTTCATTACAGAACTGGGTGTGGTTCCTAGTGCATTGGACCCGATGGTGATCTATTGTGACAACAATGGAGCCATAGCCAACGCAAACGAACCAAGGTCTCACAAGAATTCCAAACATATTAAGCGCCGGTTTCACTCCATCCGCGAGCATGTCAAGGATGGAGATATAAAGATTTGTAAAGTGCACACGAACCTAAATGTAGCAGATCCGTTGACTAAAGTACTCTCTAGGGCAAAACATGATCAACACCAGAACTCCATGGGTGTTAGATTTATCACTATGTAAACTAGATTATTGTCTCTAGTGCAAGTGGGAGACTGAAGGAAATATGCCCTGCAAGGCAATAATAAAGTTGTTATTATATATATTTCTTGTATATGATAGATGTTTATTTTGCATGCTATAATTGTATTGATAGGAAACATCAATACATGTGTGTTTAATAAACAAAAAGGGTTCCTCGTTCTGCCTCTCTTATAGACTAGCTTGTTGATTAACAAGATGATCAAAGTTTCCTGATCATGGACATTGGATGTTGTTAATAACAAGGTCACAACATTTGTGAAATGATGTGATGAACATTCATCCGAAGTATAGCATTACGATCAAGTCATTATGTTTATATTGCTATAACATCATACAAAGTAGTCTTAGTCCTTAGACCATGAGATCATGTTAATTGCTAACACCGGAAGAGTATCTTGATAAACATCAAATGTCACACCGTAACAGGGTGACTATAAAGATGGGTTTCAGTACTACGAAGGTGTTATGTTGAGGCTCATGGATCAAGAGTGGAATTTGTCAATCCAGATGACGGATAGATATACTCTGGACCCTCTCGGTGATATCACATTAAGATAGCTTGCAAGCAAGTGATGTGATCACTAGAATGTTATATCACGGGAACGAGAAAAGAGTGCATGTCGGTAACGAGATCAAACTAGGTATTTGGATACCGATGATTGAATCTCGGACATGTATATATCATGAGACAAAGGGATTAAATTGCTGACGTTAAAGGTTCTCACGATCACAAAAGTCATCGTTGAATGTGCAGGAGTCAGTATGGATCTCCAGGTCCCGCTTCTGATTATTGATCTGAGAGGAGTCTCAATCATGTCTGCATTATTCGCGAACCGTAGGGTGACACACTTAAGGGTTGCCGGACACCATTTAGGAGCACATATTTTCCAGAAAAAAGGTTTGCAAAGCGCAGGAAATGTTTCGATAGAAACATGAATTGTTTTGATAGAAACCAGAATTGTTTCGGGTAAAATTGCAGAAAGTGGTTCTGCATGTGATATTGAAATGTTGCAAGGGGTTTTATGTGAATTTTTGTTAATTAAAGTAATTAACAAAATTCTGAATAAATAAAAGAGTTTTATTAAATGAGAGAGCATTAAATTTGGAGAAATTTAATGCATTTAAAGTGGAGACTTTAAAAGAGAATGTTAAGGGGCATTTTAATGTGGAGGGGTTACCACCACATGAATGGGGGAGGTGAGGGGTCACCCCCCCATGCGCCGGCCATGGAGAGAGGGGGCACCCCCCTCCTCCTATAAAAGGCCACCCATTCCCTCCTTCATCCTCACACCTCCTCGTGAAGGATCTCTCTCCCCCTCTAGATATTCCCCCATGGTCTCGGATTAGCGAGATACATGTTCCCGGTGGCCTTGCGTCTGGAAGGAGTTGCTGCTTCCGCTGATTCGCTGGAGCGAGGAGGTGGAGGTTGTCCAGTGGCTTGAACGTGTGTGCGAGGATGGATGCGCTGCTGATTTGCGGCGCTCGGACTTCCACACGATCTTGAGATCAGCAAGCGTACGACTACATCAACCACGAGTTCCTACTCGTTAACAAAACTCGTTGTCTTCAAGGGTAAGTTCTCCATGGATGTATGTCCACCCATTGCTCTGTATCTAGTAGATAGATCTTGGCGTATAGTTCTCATTGTAGGAAATTTTTTGTTTTCTATGCTGCGGACCCAACAGAAGCACCCTAAAATTAAGCAGGGAAAATAGTCATGTTTTGCTCCTTCTCGAGAGAAAATATGATCGAGCCATACTCTTCATACTATTTCCTATTCATTTGTTTTCAAAATATGGCCAAATTTGGCCCCATGAAAATTCTTGGATATGGCATCATGAACCATTAGCATAAAGTATGATGTAGATATGTCCATGATCTTAGTCATTTGTCTTGATATCCAAGAATATTCATACTCATCGACAACTGATAATCTTATATACGTTTAAATTTTACCACTTGCTTTTAGGTTCGAATTTTACACGTACGAACGGTGGGAGTACATTTTACACCAAGGACCTAAAAAAGGTAAAATTACATCGAGGTCCATACATTTAGCACTAAGCGCCCTAAAATTAAGCAGAGAAAATAGTCATGTTTTGCTCCTTCTCGTGAGAGAAGCTGATCAAGCCATACTCTTCATACTACTTCCTCTTTGTTTGTTTTCAAAATATGGCCAAATTTGGGGGCATGCAAATCCTTGGATATGGGATCATGAATCATCAACATAATGTATGATGTAGATATGTCCATGACCTTGGTCGTTCGTCTTGAAATCCAAGAATGTTCATACTCATCGACATATAATAATCTTAAATATGTTTAAATTTTACAACTTGCTTTTAGGATCGAATTTTACACGGATAGTCGGAGTACATTTTACATCAAGAATCTAAAACAGGTAAAATTACATCGAGGTCCATACATTTAGCACGAAGCACCCTAAAATTAAGTAGGGAAAACCATCATATTTTGCTCCTTCTAGAGAGAGAAGCTGACCGAGCCATACTCTTCATACTACTTCCTCTTCGTTTGTTTTCAAAATATGGCCAAATTTGGCGGCATGAAAATTCTTCGCTATGGGACATGAATCATAAGCATATAAAGTATGATGTAAATATGTATGACCCTGGTCTTTCGGCTTGAAATGCAAGTATTTTCATATTCATTGACAATTAATAAGCTTAATTACGTTTAAATTTTACAACTTGCTATTATGTTCAAATTTTACACGGACGGTGGGAGTACATTTTATAGTAAGGACATAAAAAGGTAAAATTACATCGAGCTCTATACATTTAATTACCATGGAGCACCCTAAAATTAAGCAGGGAAAACAGTCGAATTCGGCTCCTTCTCGAGAAAGCAGCTGGTCAAGCCATACTCTTCATACTACTTCCCTCTTTGTTTGTTTTCAAAATATGGCCAATTTGGCGGCATGAAATTCTTGGATATGGGATCATGAATCATCGATGTAAAGTATGGTGTAGATATATATGGCTATGACCTTGGCCGGTCGGCTTGAAATCCAAGATTATTCATACTCATTCACAACTAACCTTAAATTTGTTTACCTTTTACCACTAACTTGTAGGTTTGTTTTTTACACGGATGGTAGGAGTACATTTTACATCAAGGACCTAAAAAGTGGGAAATTACATTGAGGTCCATTCATTTAGCATGAAGTACCCTAAAATTAAGCAAATAAAACAGTTTGGTTCGGCTCCTTCTCGAGAGAGCAGTTGATCGAGTCGTCCTCTTCATAGTACTTCTTCCACTTTGTTTGTTTTTATCAAGGACCTAAAAGGGGGAAATTACATGTACGTACAAAAATTTAGCACGAAGCACGCCTTAAAATTAAGCAAAGGAAAATAGTCAGGTTTAGCACCTTCTCGAGCAAGAACCTGACCAAACCATACTCTTCGTAGTACTACGTCCTCTTTGTTTGTTTTCAAAATACATGGACAAATTTTTCGTCATGCTAATTCTTCGATATAGGATCATGAATCATCAACATAAAGTATGATGTACATATTTCCATGACCCTGGTCGTTCGGCTTGAAATGCAAGAATGTTCATACTCATTGACAACTAATAAGCTTAAATACGTTTAAATTTTACCACTTTCTTTTGTCTTCGAATTTTACAGGGACAGTGGAAGTACATTTTACAGCAAGGACCTAAAAAGGGGTAAAATTACATCGAGGTCCATATATTTAGCACGAAGCACCCTAAAATTAAACAGGGAAAACAATCATGTTTGGCTCCTTCTCGAGAGAGAAGATCATCGAGCCATAGTCTTCATACTAATTTCTCTTTGTTTGTTTTCAAAATATATGGCCAGAGTTGGCGACATGAAAATTCGGGGACATGGGATCATCATCAGCATAAAGTATGATGTAGATATGGCTATGACCTTGGTCGTTCAGCTAGAAATCCAAGAACGTTCATACTCATCGACAACTAATAATCTTAAATACGTTTAATTGTTACCACTTGCTTTTATGTTTGAATTTTACAAGGATGGTGCGAGTACATTTTACATCAAGGACCTAAAAAAGGTAAAATTACATCGACGTACATACATTTATGTCTGAAAACTTGTCTTGTGGTATTCAGATTCATATTCTTTGGTGTTTCTTTATGTAAAAGAACAATCTTTTCATCACTCGAAAAACTGAGAATTAAATGTTCTTTCGTGATAGTTGGAAACTAACACCGAGGACATTGTTTACTACATTAAGATGCACCCATGTACCTATGGAAATACATTTAATTCAATAGCAATCAATTTCCCTTTCTTGTGTAGATGCTAAGGTTGGTCATATATACTGGGGAGTAACTTCAACTAGTGTCATGCACCGAACAATAGTCTAAGTTACCACCTTCATAGTGCATAGTAACTAATAGGTAGTGTCATAGAAGACTATATTAAGTATCTTGTAGACTCATTTTCACTTGAAAAGTGTGATTTTATGGTAACTTAGCTAGTTACTACATCCATCTCTTTCCTCATTTAATAGCATGCCATGTCATCGCTCAGAAAACTGAGAATTTTATTTCCTAATAGTTGGAAACTCACACTGACGACATTGTTTACTACAAGGAGATGCACCCATCTACCTCTGAAAATACATTTAATTCAAGAGAAATCTACCGCACTTACTTGTAGCTCAAGTTTGACCTAATTTCGTTAACTTGTGAAGATGCAAAATCTTAGCAAGAAGTTGAACCTATCGTCAAAACTCTCGGTGTTTTATGATATATTAATTCTGACCCCTCGATGGGTACCTCCAAAAGATTTTTCCTAAAACTTTCAAAGCAAGCTACAATTTACTTATAGTTTCAAATTTGACCTAATTTCGATAAATCAACATAAATTCATTTGGTCAAATAGGCAGAGTTCACTAGGAAGTTTGAAAACTCATAAATAAAACATGAGAATCGTTGGTACAACATGTTGGTAAACTTGGCTTATGGCATTTAGATCCAATATTCTTAAGACATTCCTAAATGGAAAAGCACAAACTCGCTCGTCATCCACTCAGAAAATTGAGAATAATTGAATGTTCTTTCCTGATATAATTGGAAAATCGCACCGACGACACTGTTTGGATTTGTCGGTCTTGATCCAACGGTCAATGTTTGAAGTTATATGTACACTATATAGTGGTATGGTATGGTATTGTAAGAGATAATAAAAGATAAACATAAGATATGAAGTACTGTGAATGGCCGATCTTTGGAGTAACCTTTCCTCCCGATGTTTGGGAAGCAAGTGAAAATTTCGGAAACCGGAAAAGTTTGAATTTTTTTGCCACCAAGGACCAAAGTGGTTTCCTTCCTATGTACTCCTTGTCCCTACTACAAACCAACGCGGCTGCCGAACACGCCAGAGACACAGAGCCGCCGTACCAAGGCACACGTGCGCAGCACCACGCTGTGGACGCGGGAGAAATCAGTCAGGCTGGTGCACGAGGGGAAATGGTAGGAGAGAGGGAGGATGGATGGTGAGAGGGAGAGAAGGAGAGAGAAAACACACAATTTGTTTTGCGTGCATAGGTCCTGAAATTTACTACTAGTAGAGTGGCCGCATGAGTACCTTGTGTTAGTAACCCATCATAACTTTCCTCTGACATCGAACCGCCTTCAACTTCTCTTTGTTGCTGCCCTCTTTTACCCTGCCTATGTTTTATTCTCTCAGCATGTATAGCGCGTGGATAGAGGTGAGCATATTTCTAAGTAAAGAAATGAGTACTAGTACTATACTAGTGTACTAGTACTAATATACTTTCCTCAAAAAAAGTACTAACATACTACTCCTTCCGATCCAAACTAATATTCTCAGATTTGTCTAGATTCGGATGTATGTAGCACTAAAACATGACTAGATACATCCGAATCTAGACAAATGTGAGAACAATAATTTGGATCGAAGGAGTACTATTTTCTTTTTCCCTAATAAGGGCATCAGCAATGTGTACAAAAGCACACCTTAAGGCCTAATATGTGGCATCCGCTAAGGTTCACCATATACATTGTGGAGAAAATAGAGTTTGTATCTTTAAGCCTAATAAGGTGCACCTCAAGCTTGTGGGTTTCCCATAGAAAATAGAAAAATCATTTCCCCTCTCTCCTTGTTTCATGTGATCGTTTTCAAAAGGTGTTCAAAATTTTCATGATGCAAAATCTTAGCTAGAAGTCGAACCACTCGTCAAAACTCTCTGTGGTTTCTGATAAATTAATTAACCGCTCGACGGGTACCTCCAAAAGCTTTTTTCATAAAACTTTCAAAGCAACCTACAATTTATTACTTGTAGTTCAAGTTTGACCTAATTTCATTAAATTCAAGAGCAATTTATCGTACTTAGTTGTAGCTCAAGTTTGACCTAATTTCATTAACTGTCAAGATGCAAAATCTTAGCAAGAAGATGAACCTGTCGTCAGAACCTCTAAGAGCATTTCATACAACTTTCAAAGAAACCTACACAGTTTACTTGTAGTAGTTAAAATTTTACCTATTCTATTTTTTCTGCTTTACCTATTATAATTTTATATAGTGATGGTATGCCAGATGTCTATTATCTGAGTCTCACGTCCAGGGGCACATGCAATTTACTAGTACTTGTAGTTTCAAATTTGACCTAATTTCGATAAATCGACATAAAGTCATTCTAATGGGCATATTTAGATGGGAATTTTGAAAACTCATAAAACATGGGAATCGTTGGTACAACATGTTGGTCCAATATATATGTATGTAAACTTGGCTTGTGGCATTCAGATCCAATATTCTTCGGACTTTTCTTTAGGAAAAAGAACAACCTCGCTCGTATTCTTCACTCGGAAAATGTAGAATTGAATGTTCTTTATTGATAGTTGGAAACTCACACTGATGAAACTATTTACTACAAGAAGTTGCATCGATGATCTGCCTATGAAAAAACATTTAATTCAAGAGCAATCGATGGCGTTTACTTGTAGCTAGCTCAAGTTTGATCTAATTTCGTTAAATTGTCAAGATGCAAAGTCTTAGCAAGAAGTTGAACCTATCGTCGAAACTCTCGCTGGTTTCTGATATATAAATTTTGACTCCTCGATGGGTACCTCCAAAAGCTTTTTCATAAATCTATTAAAGCAAAACCTAAAATTTACTTGTAGTTTCAAATTTGACCTAATTTTGAGATATCGACATAAAGTCATTCAAATGGGCGAGGTTAGCTAGGAAGCTTGAAAACTCATAAAACATGGGAATCACAAGTACAACATATTGTCGATCCACTATATATGTCTGTCAACTTGGCTTGTGGTATCCACATCCAATATTCTTTGGACTTCTCTTTATAGAAAATTAAAGAATAACTAACCACGCTCGTCTTCACTCGGAAAAAGTAGAATTGAATGTTCTTTCCTGATAGTTGGAAACTCACACTGACGACATTGTTTATTACAACAAGATGCACCGATCTACCTCTAAAAATACATTTAATTCAAGAGGAATCTATCGCGCTTACTTGTAGCTCAAGTTTGACCTAATTTCGTTAAATTTTCAAGATGCAACATCTTAGCAAGAAGTTGAACCTGTCATCAAAACTCTCGGTGTTTTATGATATATTAATTGTGACCCTCAATGGGTACCTCCAAAAGATTTTTCATAAACCTTTGAAAGAAACCTACAATTAACTTGTAGTTTCAAATTTGACCTAATTTCGATAAATCGACATAAAGTCATTCGGTCAAATGGGTAGAGTTTGCTAGGAAGTTTGAAAACTCATAAATAAAACAGGGGAATCGTTGGTACAACTTGTTATTAAACTTGGCTTCTGGCATTCAGATCCAATATTCTTTGGACGTTTCTTTACGGAAAAGAACAACCTCACTCGTCAGCACTCAGAAAATTAAAAATAATTGAATGTTCTTTCCTGATATAGTTGGAAAATCACACCGACGACACTGTTTACTACAAAAAATGCACCCATCTACCTCTCTGAAAAGTCATATATTTCAACAGCTATCTATCGCGGTTACTTGTAGCTCAAGTTTGACCCAATTTCGTTAAATAGTGCCATGTGATGCAAAATCTTAGCAAGAAGTCAAACATGTTGTCAAAGCTCTCGGTTGTCTCTCATATATTGATTGTGACCTCCCCCCTGATCGGTATGGTACCTCCAAAATCTTTTTCGTAAAACTTTCAGAGGAACCTACAATTTAGTTATAGTTCAAGTTTGACCTAATTTCGATAAATCGACATGTAGTCATTCAAGTGGGTAGAGTTAATTAGCTAGGGAGTTTGAAAACTCAAAAAACATATGGGAATCGTAAGTAAAACATGTTGGTCCACTTAATATGTCTAGAAGCTTGGCTTATGGCATTGAGATCCATATTCTTCGAGCTTTCTTTACGGAAAATAACCATCTCATCATCACTCGGAAAACTGAGAATTTTATTTCTTGATAGTTGGAAACTCACACTGGCGACATTGTTTACTACAAGGAGATGTGATACGTCGTAAACGTATCTATAATTTTTGAGGTTCCATGCTTGTTTTATATCTACTTTCTTATGTTTTGTTCACACTTTGAGGTATTTTTATACATTTTCTGGAACTAACCTATTAACAAGAGCCACAGTGCCAGCTGCCTGTTTTCTGTTGTTTTTGGTTCCAGGAAAGTCACGAAATGAATATTCTCGGAATTGGACGGGACAAAAGACAAAGTCAGTTTTTCATCGAGGGACGCAAGGAGCCAAAATACGAGACGGAGAGGGGCCAGGGGCCGCCACACCACCTGGCCAAGTGCCCCATCCTGGCCCGCGCCAGGGGGTGGTCTGGCAGCCTCCGGCACCCTCTCGGCCTCCCCTTTAGCCTATAAGATGCCTCTGATACAGAAACCCTAAGTACCCGATCAAAATTCCATGAAAGAATCTGTAGCCGCCATCATCTCCATCCCTAGACCGGGAGGGATCTGAAGCTCTTCCTGACACCCGGCCGAAGAGGGGAATTCAGCCTAGAGGCCTTCTTCATCATCATGCAAGCCTCCGGTGTGATGCGTGAGTAGTTCATCTCTGGACTACGGTTCCATGTAGTAGCTAGATGGCTGGTTCTCCTCCTTTGTGCTATCATGTTTAGATCTTGTGAGCTCCGTTCATGATCAAGATCATCTATTAGGTAATTCCTACATGTTGTGTTTGCGGGGATCCAATGGATATTGAGATGCTATTTCAGATTGATTATTGATTCTATCATGTCTTTGTTATTTGTGATCTTGCATGCTTTCCATTGTTAGTAGCTATATTGGCAAAGTAGATGCTAGCAATCCAAGAGTTAGTATTTATGCTCGATAGTGGGTTCATGCCTCTAGTAATCTGGGGAAGTGACAGAAATCTCTAAGGTTGTAGATGTGCTGTTGCTACTAGGGTGAAAATAGTAATCCTTTGTCCATGGGACAATCGTATTGTTTACTTTACACACTTTTCTTAATGCAATTATCTGTTGCTTACAACTTAATACTGGAAGGGGTTCGGACGATAATCTGAAGGTGGATTATTAGTCATAGATGTAGTTGGATTATGGTCTATGTATTATGTTGTAATGCCCAATCAAATCTCATAGGAGTCAAGATGTCTTGTATATGCATTGTATGCTTTCTCGAATCTGTCAATTGCCCCACTGTAATTTGTTCACCCAACATGCTATTTATCTTAAGGAGAATCACCTCTAGTGATCTATGGACCCCAGTCCATTCTTTTACCATTGATATACCATCTACTATTTACTGTTTACTATTTACTTTCTACAAGCAATTACTATCTTCCACACTATACGTTTAATCCTTTGTTTTCAGCAAAACTAGTGAGATTGACAAGCTCATTGTAAGTTGGGCAAAGTTCTATGGTTGTGTTGTGCAGGATTCCAAGTTGCAGGCAACACCTTGGAGTTGTTTCCTTACTCCTACTGGTTCGATAACCTTGGTTTCATAACTGAGCGGAAACTTGCTACTGTGCTCATCATACCTTCCTCTTGGGGTTCCCAACGAGCTCTACATTTTGAGCCATCAAGCACTTTTTCTGGCGCCGTTACTGGGGAGTTAAGGACAACTTCACAAGGGGAGTCCCTCACAACCAATCTCTTTACTTTGTTTTTTTGTTTTTCTTAGTTTAGTTTTCTTGTTTCTTTTTTATGAAAAACACACAAAAAATAGTTGTACTAGTTTGCTTCTTTTATCAAAAACACAAAAAAATAGTACTTTCTGTAGTTGTTGCCTCGTTCTTAGCTCGCCTTGTTGATCCCTAAGTTTACCCTGAAATACCTTTCAATAGGTAGTGGCTCTATAATTGGTAAAGATAATATTGAAGAATTCTTTAATCATGTTAGCAAGCATGAGGATATTGAGGATAGATCCTTATCAAAACTTGCTCAAAATTAAGAAATTGCTGCAGCTTCTTCAGTTCACACGTTCGAGGCTAGGTTTGTTAACCTTAACCCCATGATGCAAGTAATGTTTCTTAAACTTAAAGATATTGAGGATACTGAAAAAAAGAATTCATCCTAGAAACTTTGCTTAAAGAATTCTATGATGTTGTTAAGAAAGATAGAAAGGTCTTGTATCATTTTAATATGCTAGGCTCATGTGTATATGTTACTGGTACACTAGAAAAAATGGACAAAACCAAACCCAGTGGAGAGGAAATTAAAATACCAATACATTTTAAACTTGTAGGAATGCATGAAGCCTTAGAAAAGAATTTTGATTGGATTGTTTCTGAAAACCTATTTGATGAAAATAGTGAACCCAAGAGTATTGAGAGAGGATCCTCTAGAACTTATTTGGATGAGGTACCTTGCCTTGTTTAAGATATTTCTGGTATTGATCTTAATGCTTCTTCATTCGAAAATAATTGTATCTTGCTTCCTATGCCTAGCTCAAAGGCGGTAAAGAAAAGCACTATTGGGAGATAACCCAAATTTCAATTCAGTAAGTTTTTCTTTTGTTGAGTCTTGGAAGTAATTACCTCAGTAATAACCTATCCTTATCCTTTTTGTGTGGTTTTTTTTGCCAAGAATAACCTCTAATAAGAGAGAAGTAAGACTTGGGAAAGTTGTTGTCCTGAAATAGATTTTTGTGCTTCACTGTAAAAAATCGTGAAAAATCTCTGAACATCGGATTGAGCTGTAATGTTTTGTGCTTATGCCCTAGGTTTTTATCTAACTTTCGTTAGTTCAGAACTTTTCTATTTGAGTAACATAAGGTCTTCGAAGAAATTGGTTTTTACCTGCTAGTCTATTTTGACAGATTTCTGCCATTATTTGCATTTACCTCTTAATCTCTTTCTCTTTGAGTTCTCTTTGATTACCTGAGCTTTTAGAAGGAATTGCTACAGTATCTTGTATTTTAATGGAAGTTTTACTTGTGATGAAACTAAACCAAAGGACCTATTATTTTGAATACACTAATGTTGCTAATGAGGAATGTGTGAAGTTTTGTATGAAGGAAATTTTCAAGTGTAGGGGAACAATAATGTGATAAGATGAAGTCTGGACAAAAGCTCAAGCTTGGGAATGCTACCCATGTCACCCCAAGAAATATTCAAGAAGTACAAGCGTCAAAGCTTGGGGATTCCCAAGGCATCCCCTTCTTCATCAATAAAAATCTCAGGTTTTCTTCCAAAACACTTCATTTTTATTGTTTCATGCACAATTGTGTTGTTCTTGGAGCGTCTTCGTTTTTGCTTTTAGTTTTATTTTGTTTAGTTTGCTTAAATAAATTGGATGTACCCCTGCATTCATATGATATTTCAAATAAGTTGATTGGTGATTGGAAAAAAGTAGGAAAGTTCATGCTTATAAGTTGTACAAAAGGAGTTTTGTTTTGACTGTGGCCTAGACTTTATCATGTCATGTTTGATATTGCTTTGACTTTATGCTTAGTAATTATTACTGTAGCATAACTTGTTCCAAACAATTGAGATTGCATAATGTGCCTTGAAAGAATCATGCGTTGTTTTAGCATACAAAAGCATAATATTGTGGTATTCTCCTTCGATGCTTTATTTGGGTTGACTTCCCACATGCTTACACCATGTTAAGACTATGAACAAGTCACCTTAGCCTCTATGATCATTTATTTTTTTGACTTGTAATATCACTTTATGCTTTAATTAACAATGTTTTGTCGCTTTGCATGATTATAGCCATTATGGCTCTCTTAGTTGGTTGCTCATAGTCTTTTGCTAGCCTCCACATGTACCAAGTATGAGTTCCACTCATGCATCCAACCCCAAGAAAACCAAGTTATTCCATAGAGTCCACTATAAATTCCTATGCATGGTGTCTTACACTATTCCAAGTATATTCATGTTTTTATCTACCTTCCGAATTAAACTTGTTATGTAAAAATTAGTGATTAAAGCTCTCACGAACTTGATGGCACACTTTACTTTCTTGCACATAATAAACTTGAACCATTGCATCCATCTATGTTGCGTATCTGCTTGCACTTTATAAGTTGAGAATTAGCAGAACCATGTACCATGGGGAACGCTTTCAATATTGCACTTATTATTCAGTTGATATCATGTTCTTTTGTTTATGGATCCCGGGGGTGTGAAATAAAAGGGGAGCTTGTAAGCTCATGGAGTTTGTATGTGTGTTAGAGAAATGCCAGGGAGGCTACCCTAAGCCATGCCTAATCATGGTGGAAACTTGCAGCATAACCATAGTGAGCATTCTGTGAAGCATCCTCAATAAAAATCTATGCAAATAGCAAATAAAACGATCGCTGAGATGCTCATTGTCTGTTGCCTTGTCATTTTGATATGGGATAGCTCCTGTATCATGGGGAAAGGGGTACCCCATTAGCGGTTCTCCATGATACATATGTCTTACAATGACACGAACTTACTTGTGACTAAAGTTGAGTAGCATGAGTTTCGTTACTCGTAGGAAAGGGGCATGAGATTTTCGACTTATAACTTGTCAAGCATATCCTCATATTTATTCACTTTAACCTTAATCACCTAAAGATGCTTATGATAGGGGCAATGAGAGCTGAAAGCTAATAAGTACCATAATTTTTGGAAGCTCTTTATGAAACTTGAAATCCCTGCTTCCCACTTATGAAGGGCCTTTATTTTTTACTTTATGTTGAGTCTCCATCTTCTATCTTTATGCACCAATTGAGAGAGCATAGTGATCATTCTTAGTTTAATGTGCATTGTCCCAAAACTTGTTGATTGATTCATAAATTTGATATTGCTTTATCTTAATTTATTTGTATCTAGTCACCCTTATGAACTTTGAAGGTGTCCTATCCATTTATGTTTTGCTATACCATGAGGGACAAGCTGAATACCATTCTTATTATGTTTTCTATATGTGAAACAAAAAAACGTCTTTTAATGCATTGTTATTCATGAATCTTTTGTTTGTACCTCTTCATGTTGCAACATAATTTCTATGTCTTATTGTTAGAACTCTATCTTTCATGTTCATGTTCGAGTACTTTGATCCCAGCTATCAATGTTTTACAAATACCTTGATCAAGATTATGATGGTGCATGTCACCTAAAAAATTATTCTTTTATCACTTACCTACTCGAGGACGAGCAGGAGTTAAGCTTGGGGATGCTTCATACATCGTAAACGTATCTATAATTTTTGATGATCCATGCTTGTTTTATATCTACTTTCTTATGTTTTGTTCACACTTTGACATATTTTTATACACTTTCTGGAACTAACCTATTAACAAGATGCCATAGTACCAGTTGCCTGTTTTCTGTTGTTTTTGGTTTCAGAAAAGCTAGTAAGGAAATATTCTCGGAATTGGACCGGACAAAAGCCCAAGTCCATATTTTACTAGAAGGAACACGGAGTCCGGAGAGGAGACGAAGTGGCGCACCAGGGCGGCCACACCTGGCAGCGGCGCGACCAGCCCTAGGGTACACCACCAGGGGGTGTGGGCCCCCTAGTACTCCACCGACCTTGCCCCTTCGCCTATAAGATCCTCCTGGGACAAAAACCCTAAGCACCCGATCAAAATTCCACGAAAGAGTCTGTAGCCGCTGCCTTCTCCATCCCTAGATCGGGAGGGATATGAAGCTCTTCCCGGCACCCTGTCGGAGGGGAGAGATCACCATGGAGGGCTTCTTCATGACCATGCCTGTCTCCGGTGTGATGCGTGAGTAGTTCATCCCTGGACTATGGGTCCATGTAGTGGCTAGATGGTTGGTTCTCCTCCTTTGTGCTATCATGTTTAGATCTTGTGAGCTCCGTTCATGATCAAGATGATCTATTTGTAATCTTACATGTTGTGTTTGTGGGGATCCGATGGATATTGAGATACTATTTCAGATTTATTATTGATTCTATCATGTCTATGTTATTTATGATCTTGCATGCTCTCCGTTGTTTGTAACTATCTTGGCCAAGTAGATGCTTGCAACTCCAAGAGGGAGTATTTATGCTTGATAGTGAGTTCATGCCTCTAGTAATCTGGGGAAGTGATAGAAATCTCTAAGGTTGTAGATGTGTTGTTGCTTCTAGGGAGAAAACAACAATCCTTTGTCCATGGGACAATCGTATTGTTTACTTTACACACTTTGCTTAATGCAATTATCTATTACTTGCAACTTAATACTGGAAGGGGTTCGGACGATAACCTGAAGGTGGATTATTAGTCATATACGCAGTTGGATTACGGTCTATGTATTATGTTGTAATGCCCAATCAAATCTCATAGGAGTCAAGATGTCTACTATATGCATTGTATGCTTTCTCAAATCTGTTAATTTCCCCGCTGTAATTTGTTCACCCAACATGCTATTTATCTTAAGGAGAATCACCTCCAGGTAACTATGGACCCCAGTCCATTCATTTACCATTGATATACCATCTACTGTTTATTGTTTACTATTTACTTTCTGCAAACAATTACTATCTTCCACACTATACGTTTAATCCTTTGTTTTCAGCAAAACTAGTGAGATTGACAACCTCATTTTAAGTTGGGGCAAAGTTCTGTGGTTGTGTTGTGCAGGATTCCAAGTTGCAGGCAACACCTTGGAGTTGTTTCCTTGCACCTACTGGTTCGATAACCTTGGTTTCATAACTGAGGGAAAACATGCTAATGTGCTCATCAAACCTTCCTCTTGGGGTTCCCAACAAGCTCTACATTTTGAGCCATCAATATGCACCCATCTACCTCCGAAAATACATTTAATTCAAAAGCAATCTATTGCACTTACTTGTAGCTCAAGTTTGACCTAATTTCGTTAAATTATCAAGATGCAAAATCTTAGCAAGAAGTTGAACCTATCATGAAAACTCTTGGTTTTATGATGTATTAATCGTGACCCCTCGATGGGTACCTCCAAAAGGTTTTTCATAAAACTTTCAAAGCAACCTACAATTTACTTGTAGTTTCAAATTTTACCTAATTTTGATAAATTGGCATAAAGTCATTCGGTCAAATAGGCAAAGTTGGCTAGGAAGTTTGAAAACTCATAAATAAAACATGGGAATCGATGGTACAACATGTTGGTAAACTTGGCTTCTGGCATTCAGATCCAATATTCTTTGGACATTCCTAATGGAAAAGCACAACCTCGCTTGTCATCCACTGGGAAAATTGAGAATAATTGATTGTTCTTTCCTGATATAGTTGGAAAATCACACCGACGACACTATTTGGATTTGCCGGTCTTGATCCAATGGTCAATGTTCGAAGTTATCCGTACACTATATAGTGGTATGGTATGGTATTGTAAGATATAAGAAAATATAAAGATAAGATAAGAAGTACTGCGAATGGCTGATCTTTTGAGTAACCTTCCATCCCGATGTTTGGTAAGCAAGGGAAAATTTCGAAAACCGGAAAAGTTTGAATTTTTTTGCCGCCAAGGACGAAAGTGGTTTCCTTCCTATATACTCCTCGTCCCTCCTCCACACCAATGCGGCTACCGAACACGCCAGAGGCATAGAGCCCCCGTACCAAGGCACACGTTCGCAGCACCACGCTGTGGACGAGGGAGAGATCAGTTGAGCTAGCGCGCGAGGGGAAAGGGTAGGAGAGAGGAAGGATGGATGGTGAGAGGTAGCGAAGGATAGAGAAAACACACAATTTGTTTTACGTGCCCTCTTGGACTCTACCTACATTTTATTCTCTCAGCGTGTATAACGCGTGCACACAAGTGGGCATATGTCTAAGCAAAGAAATGAGTACTAGTACTATACTAGTGTACTAGTACTAATATACTTTCCTCAAAAAAGTACTAATATACTACTCCTTCCATTCCAAATTAATGTTCTCAGATTTGTCTAGATTCGGATGTATCTAGCACTAAAACATGATTAGATACATTCGAATCTAGACAAATGTGAGAACACTAATTTAGATCAAGGGAGTACTATTTGCTTTTTCCCTGATAAGGGCATCAGCAATGTGTACAAAAGCACACCTTAAGGCCTAGTATGTGGCATCCGCTAAGGTTCACCATATACATTGTGGAGAAAATAGAGTTAGTATCTTTAAGCAACCTACAATTTATTACTTGTAGTTCAAGTTTTACCTAATTTTATTAACATAAAGTATTATCGAAACCAAATAATAATTAATAATGTTTGTATTATACTTTTATAACTCGTTTTTTCCGGATACACGTAACATGATGCCACAAAAAATATTATACTTCTTATTCTTTTTTTGAAATGTTATGAAAAACATGTCAACTTTTTTGGGATGCTGATGCATAGCAAGAACATGAATTTTTCAGAACTTTCGGTGGTTTTTCGATGTACTGAATTCCTGCTTAGCTTCAAAAGATTTTTGGAAAATTTTAAGAGCAACTATCGCGCTTATGTTTAGTTAAAATTTGAGAAGGTCGGTGGTAGTATAATTTACATCAAAGGCCTCAAAAAATATAAAATTTCATAAAGGTCCATACATTTAGAACAAAGGGCGCTAAAATGAAGCAATGAAAAACAGTCGGTGCGGGTCCTTCTCGAGCGAGAGGCCGAGCCATACCCTTCGTACTACTCCTACTATACTTTCGATCTAGCGTGCTGTGGATGTGAAATGGAACGACAATGGAGTACTACGGAGTAGTGGTAAAGCTAGTCAGATCATAATGAAGTGCATCGAATGCGATTGGACATACTACAGACACCAGACAGTATAAACAATCCCTTGTGCACCACTATCTTTTGAATCTTTTGAATAACCTTCCCTCCGGATGTTTGGGAAGGAAGTGAAAATTTCGAAACAGCGAAAGTTTGAACTCCGACTCTAATAATAGTATGAGTACTGTCCCTTTTGTCGCCAAGCTCCAAAATGGTTCCTTCTACGCAGCACACCTGATACTGACACGGAGCCGACAACAAGGCAGGTCGACACACGTGCGCAGCGCCATGTTTTGGACGAGGGAGAGATCACCTAGCCGGGGTGTGGGGATGGTGATGAGGCACTGAAGGAGAGAGAAAACACAATTTGTTTTGTGTGCATGTATAGTAAAGGACCTGAAATTTACTAGTACTAGTTCCGTGCTACTAGTACTACTAGGTGACTGTACCCTGTACCTCGTGTCAGGAAGCCATCACAGCTTTGCTCTCATATCGCACCGCTTTCAACTCCTCCTCTTCGCTACTCTCTCGAGTTGCTTCCTCTATGCCCAAAGTTTCTCTTCTTTCTCTTAGTTTCTTTTCTATAGAAATATATATTCTTCCTACTTACTTTATAGAAAATACACTCCTCTCACTTGGAAAATTGATTTTTTTTTCCGTTCCTCATGGTTGGAAACTCTGAGTGGCAACATTGTTACCATGCCATGATTCACACCCATTTTACGCCCAGATGGTGGGAGTATAATTTACATCAAAGACCTAAAAATGAAAAAAAATAAAGGTCCTTAGATTTAGCACGAAGCCCCCTAAAATTAAGCAATGGAAATAGTCGGGTGCGGCTCCTTCTCGAGAGAGCAGCTGATCGAGCCATACTCTTCATACTACTTTCTCTTCATTTGTTTTCGAAATATATGGCCAAATTTGGCGGCATGCAAAACCTTTGATATGGGATCATGAATCATCAGCATAAAGTATGATGTAGATATGTCCATGACCCTGGTCGTTCGGCTTGAAATGCAAGAATGTTCATATTCATTGGCAACTAATAAGCTTAAATACGTTTAAATTTTACCACTTGCTTTTAGGTACGAATTTTACACGTACGGACGGTGGAGGTACATTTTACATCAAGGACCTAAAAAAAGGTAAAATTACATTGAGGTCCATACATTTAGCATGAAGCACCCTAAAATTAAACAGGAAAAGTCATGTTTTGCTCCTTCTCGAGAGAAAAGCTGATCGAGCCATACTCTTCATACTACTCCCTCTTTGTTTGTTTTCCAAATATGACCCAATTTGGCGGCATGCAAATTCTTGGATATGGGATCATGAATCATAGATATAAAGTATGATGTAGATATGGCCATGACCTTGGTCGTTCAGCTAGAAATCCAAGATTGTTCATACGCATTCACAACTAAGCTTAAATACGTTTGAATTTTAGCTACTTTTTTTTTAAATAATACTCCCTCCGATCCATATTGATTGTCGTAGAAATGGGTGTATCTAGACATGTTTTAGTGCTAGATACATCCAATCCAATGACAAGTAATATGGATTGGAGGGAGTATATTTTTTAATAATTTTCACGAATAATACACGAATTGAAAGATTTACAATTCTAGCACGGTGTCGGCATTTGAAAAGCCGACCAGTCCTTATCAGAATTTGAATAGCCGACTAGTCCTTGTCTGTTTTTGAAAAGCTGACTAGTCCTTGTCTGCTTTTGAAAAGCTGACTAGTCCCCCTATTCTTGACATTACCCTATAACCTGTCGGCTTTTCAAAAGCAGACAGGGAATAATCGGCTTTTCAAAAGCAGACAGGGACTAGTCGGCTATTCAAAAGACGATAAGGACTGGTCGGGTATTCAACTGCCGAGACCACGCTAGAATTGCAAATCTTTCAATTCGTGTATTATTCGTTGAAATTATTAAAACACGTATTATTTAAAAAAAATAGCTGAATTTTACCACTTGCTTTTATCTTCGAATTTTACACAGACGGTGGGAGTACATTTTATAGCAAGGACCTAAAAAGGGGTAAAATTACATCGAGGTCCATACTTTTAGCAAGAAGCACCCTAAAATTAAGCAGGGAAAACAGTCATGTTTGGTTCCTTCTTGAGAGAGAAGCTGATCGAGTCATACTCTTCATACTACTTCCTCTTCATTTGTTTTCGAAATATGGCCAAATTTGGCGGCATGAAAATTCTTGGATACGTGATCATTATCAGCATAAAGTATGATGTAGATATGGCCATGACCTTGGTCATTCGTCTTGAAATCCAAGAATGTTCATACTCATCGACAACTAATAATCTTAAATACGTTTAAAAAAGGTAAAATTACATCAAGGTCCATACATTTAGCACGAAGCACCCTAAAATTAAGGAGGTAAAATAGTCGGGTTCGGCTCCTTCTCGAGAGAGAGCAGCTGCTTGAGCCATACTCTTCATACTACTTCCTCTTTGTTTGTTTTCAAAATATGGCCCAATTTGGCGGCATGCAAATTCTTGGATATGGGATCATGAATCATCGATATAAAGTATGATGTAGATCGATATGGCCATGACCTTGGTCGTTTGGCTTCGAATCCAAGATTGTTTATACTCATTCACACAACTAAGCCTAAATACGTTTAAATTTTACCACTTCCTTTTATCTTCGAATTTTACATGGACGGTGGGAGTACATTTTATAGCAAGGACCTAAAAAGGGGTAAAATTACATCGAGGTCCATACTTTTAGCACAAAGCACTCTAAAACTAAGAAGGGAAAACAGTCATGTTTGGCTCCTTCTCGAGAGAGAAGCTAATCGAACCATACTCTCCATACTACTTCCTCTTTGTTTGTATTCAAAATATGGCCAAATTTTGCAGCATGAAAATTCTAGGATATGTGATCCTCATCGGCATAAAGTATGATGTAGATATGGCCATGACCTTGTCGTTCATCTTGAAATCCAAGAATATTCATACCCATCAACAACAAATAATTTTAAATACATGTAAAAAAGGTAAAATTACAACGAGGTCCATACATTTAGCACGAAGCACCCTAAAATTAAGCAGGGAAACATTCATGTTTTGCTCCTTCTCATGAGAGAAGCTGATCGAGCCATAATCTTCATACTACTTCCTCTTTGTTTGTTTTCAAAATATGGCCAAATTTGGCAGCATGCAAATTCTTGTATATGGATCACGAATCATCAAAATAAAGTATGATGTAGATATGGCCATGACCTTGGTCGTTCGTCTTGAAACCAAAGAATGTTCATACTCATCGACAACTAATAATCTTAAATATGTTTAAAATTTTACTACTTGCTTTTAGGTTCAAATTTTACACGGACGGTGGGAGTATAATTTACTTCAAGGACCTTAAAAGGGGGGAAGTTACATCACGATCCTTACATTTAGCATGAACTACCCCAAAATTAAGAAAAGAAATAAAATAGTCGGGTTTGGCTCATTCTCGAGAGAGCACCTGATCGAGCCATACTCTTCATACCGCTACTTCCTATTCGTTTGTTTTCAAAATATATGGCCAAATTTGGTGGCATGCAAATTCTTGGATATGGGATCATCATCAGCATAAAGTTTGATGTTGATATGGCCATGACCTTGGTCATTCGGCTTGAAACTCCAAGAATGTTCATACTCATTAACAACTAATAATCTTAAATACATTTAACTTTTACCACTTGCTTCTAGGTTCTAATTTTACACGGACAGTGGAAGTACATTTTACATCAAGGACCTAAACAAGGTAAATTACATCGTTGTCCATACATTTAGCACGAAGTACCCTAAAATTAAGCAAGGAAAACAGATGGTTGGGAAGCTTGAGAACTCATAAAACTTGGTAATAAATCCTAAGTGTATCAAGGTCCATCATTTGTCTGAAAATTAGGGTTGTTGTTGTGGTACTCTGATCCATTTTCTTCTTACTTGCTTAAATAAAAAATCTTATCACTTTTAGTTTCATTGTTCCTATAAGTTGGAACCTGTGGTTTCCACCATTTTTCACCTTGCCAAGATGCACACATCTACCAAATATGGGAACATTACAATACAATACGATGTGCATATGGTTGTTACCTTTGTCGTTCGGCTTGAAACACAAGATTGTTCATACACCGTGGGCCATATATATTATATAAATATTTTTTTGTAATTTATGATGACTCGTGGTTATTAAATATTTTGCAAATTTGATGTTTACTTGTAGTTCAAATTTGAAAATAATTTTTTATTTCTAAATTTTGGAAACTCCCAGTACTGGTAGCATTATTGTTCACCATGCCAAGATGCACTCATCTACCAAATATGGGAACATTACCATAAAGTATGTTGTACATATATAAGGCCATTTAGCTTATCTTTCGGCCTAAAGCCTAAGGATATGTTCATACATGGCAGACCATATTTTCAATTACATTGTTTTTATATGCAAACTCTCTTGATAATAATCAATTTTCACAGCAAGTAGGACAAGTCAAAGGTCACCGTGTAATGTTTTTTTATTGTTTTCAAATAAAAGATAAATTTTGTACATGCAAATTCTTAGTAAGAAGTTGAATCCAACAAATTCATTGGTTTCTGATATATTGACAGTCTGGGTGTCGGTACCTTCAAAAGATACTTGTATAACTTTAAGAGCAATCTACTACTTACTCATAGTTCAAATTTTATCTAACATTGATAAATCAGCTTAAATTAGTTTAATAATGTGAAGTTTGTTAGGAAACATTGAGAACTCAAAAAAGTTTGTAATCAAGTGAAACATGTATAAACTTTGTCTGGAAACTAGACTTATGGCATTCCGAGTCATATTCACTGTGCTTGCTCTCAGGAAAATAAATCCCGGGAAAATAATAATCTGATTAAAGACTATAATAAATCGGGGTGTTTTTTGTGTGAGGTGTAATAAACAGACATATATCATTAGTCCTACACTTTAAAAGAAACTCTTCGATGGACATTTGGATATGTGAATGAAATGTCAAATATTATGTACAAACAAGTTATGTTCAAAAACAAGTTTATTACGACCAAATAAAGCCTTCACAAATTCAATGTGCGACGGACTGTTATGTTGGTACCTTTGTGTAAACATTGACATTTCATATGAAATAAGTCTCTTACATACTAGCTACATGCATCCAAAAAGTATTGTGGGTGATAAATATCGTTAGTATCCAGTTTTTAGCATCATTCAAATCTTTGTGTGTGAATGGGAGCAATGGAATTCGGGGACCACTTGTTAGTATTGCTACCAATGAGGTTCAATCGGTCATTACAGGACTATCTCGCCAAATTTGTGCATATTAGGCCAAAAAACTGTTAAAATGTGCAAAAGTAACGTCCACCAAGTGCTTTGTGCAAAAATGCGATGAAAAGATGGTGGATCGTGTAATTTCCTCTATCTAAAAAAATGTTTTATACTACTCCCTCCGTCCCAAAATATAAGGTGTCTAAGGATTGGTCAAAAGTCAAACCTTACTAACTTTGACCAAATATTTAGAAAAAATATCTACATCTACAATATTGAATGGACATATTAAGAAAATATACTTTATGGTGAATCTATTGATATTAATTTAGTATTATAAATTTTTATATTTTTTGTATATAATCATGGTCAAACTTAAAAAATGTTGAATTTTGACTAATCCTTAGGCGCCTTATATTTTGGGATGGAGGGTAATACAAAGTATTGTACTGTACTTACTACTAGCAAAACAGGTACTAGATGAAAGTTTGAAACCTAAAGGGTACCCACTATTTTAGTCGGTTCAAAGAAATGAACTAGTTCGTAAAAAAGTGATGATATGTGAAATGTAGTTTTTTTTGTAGTATGGTACTACTAAAGCGGATAGAGGGTTACCCACTCCCATTCTCTAACTCCTCCCCCACCATTCCCTCTCTCGCTATCACATTCCCGCACTCACCTCACAACTCTCAGTCGTTAACCCAGTCGTTGTTGTAACATCCCAATTTTAGCAACCCTGATTAGTGGTTCAGAATGCAAAAATCAGGGGGAACAAAAACTTTTCTTGTTTAATGCTGAAGTGTTGCTTGTTGTTTGGATATGCTTATGCATATGAATGTGTATTATATGATATACTCCTTACCTGAACATCAGTTGCCAAAAGCTATTTACCAAAACTATCTTGGCTCAATCTCCATATTCTCAAATGTTCTAGCATTTCAAAACCTGAGCCAAGAAGCCTTTGCAAATCAACTATTTTAGTAGATTCTATTGATCAAACTATGGAGAGCTATATAACATAAACTCCTTATGTTTTCAAGACAGAACCTTCAACTACTCTTACCTCTAGGATCTCCAAAACGTTTTTGTACACTTTTGAATTCTACTCCTGGTAGAGATACCAAGGATCTTACCTTGTTCAAACTCCAACCTATTTCAAAATACCCATCCGTACCTCAAGCTAAGCTTGGTGGTAACCCTAGTAGTAGTTGATTTGTTTGTAAGATGAGTTGTCTTGATCTGCTGTTTGAATTGTCTGCTTAGGAGATAGTATGAGATACTCTAGGAGCTCATCACTAGGATCAAGATGTCTCCAAATCATCCCAACCTAAGCAAGGATACAATCTAGATCTGATCCCTAGCTACTAGGTGATCATCTGAAACCCTTACCTAGATCAATTCTGTAGTGATCTATTCTAGAAGCTTCCAAGTCAATGAAGCCCAATATCAAGCATGGATCCCTTCTACTCAATCTACTCTTCAATATCATCCACTTGATGATGCTTGGGTACATTGCTACCCATCAAAATCATCTCCACCAACATTCTAGTCAAAAACCCTAAATCTCCATCAAGTCTGGAAATCTGTTTCCAACATCACCTTTTTGAATGCCTCCTTTTCCCAACCCTTGTTAATTATTGGAAATTCACTTAAACCATCTTGTTAACCATCCTAAGGTCTAACAAGGCCCAATCTTTACCTTGGTTAGATCACCCTTCAACCCACTAGTCTTGATGGTTTTGCAGGCAAGAAAATAACTTTTCCTGCAAATCTAGTCATCATGCCAACTTTGCTAGAAGCTCACACCATCATCCAACCTTCTATGGACCGAATATTTGCATGGTTGTGTTCTTCTCATATAGGTCTATCAATATCTATTTCACTTGTTCCAAGTGGATCTTTGTGCTGCTTAAACCCACAAGGTTTTAAAGGCTAGTTGATAATCTTCTTTGGGAGGCTTATTTTATTCAAAGTTTGAAAGGCTGTCTTGGTGAGCTCAAGCCAGATCAAGCTCAAACCTCTATACCATGTTTATTTACATCACTTGGTATATCCATCCATCTACCCCATGCCCCAAGGGGAGATCTGAACTCCAAAATACAACCATGTTTTGATAGTATGAAAGTAACATCACCCTAGATCCTTAATCTAGGGTATCCCACCAAAATCAACTTGAATTCTCCAATCCCAAGGTTGCAAATGATTGATACACCTTGTCTACATCATCTACCTTGATCATCAAGATTTATCCAATTTTATCCATAATTATTTTGGCTCCAAATCTATTTAATCTCCCTACATAGTCAAATCCCCAAAACTCCCCTCATAAAGGAAAGTTTGGTTTTTGTCAAACCACTTCCCCAACTTTTGGCTCAATTAAGTTCCACATATCATACCCTATCTTCCCATTTCAAAAATGAATATTTTTTAAGAGCTTTATTATTTCTTCTTGCCCATTTTCTTAAATGGCCAAAATAAGAAATAATCCTTTAAAAATACCTTCCCACCTCAATAAATCCCAATAAAATTCATCAAGGTTTGGTATGGTATCTAGGACCATTCCTCAAGGTAATGTAAGAATATCAAATGATACCCTCAAAACTACTTCTGTACTTTTTGATTAAATGATTTTAAGTGAACTAAAAATCTTCAGAAATATCCTAATTAATTCCTGGACATCTACCTTGACCTCACCCATCTACCAGTACCATCTCCCTACCTTGTCCTATACAAATTATCAAACTTCCTTCACAAGCCACAAATTGATCAAATAAGGCAAACTAGGAAATTATTGATCTAGACCAAGGACCAATCACCACCAAGGCTCACCACCTCTCACCACAGCAACCAGCACTCCTCCCTGTCGTGGCTACCGTAGCCATTACTATAGCAAACCCTGTCCCTTAGCCCCATGTGCTTAAGAGAGAGAGAGAGAGACCAATAAGTGGGACCATTTTCTTTGTAGCAGCCTCCACCACTCTATCTCTGACGACCAGATGACCCTCCTGCCCCTCCCCACCGTCCCCTGAGCCACTCCCAGGCCAGCCCCACTCCTCCCCCATGTCCAAAGAGGAAATTTACATCCTCCTCCTCTCCACCTCGGTATAAATGGGCCAGAGGCCTCCCAGCACGCTCTGCCCCCTCTATTTGATTCCCCTCCCCTCCACTCACCTCCCCCAGGCACCCCTCTTCCTCCCCTCCCCTGTCCTGTACAAGAGGAGAGAAGGAAGGCCTTTCGGCCATGGCCAAACTCCAGCTCGAGGTTGCCTTCTCTTTGCTTACCCTCTGTTGCATGTGTCCTATTTGAGCTTCTACCCCTCTGAGCTACCTCCCTGTGCCCTCTCTCTGCTACAGGAACGCTGGAAGTCACCGTCGCCGTCATGCCCTAGAGAAGCTTCTCTCCGAGAAGCCTGGCCTCCCCGAGCCTATGTAGCCGTGCCGAATCCCTCCTGGCATCTCCCAGGACCTCTGCATCCTCCCTGCATCCCCTCTGTCGACATGCATGCAACCCCGAGGCCTTTACGGCGAGCTCTAGTGAGCTCCCTCTCGGGCACCACGACGTGAGCATGATTCCGACGCCGAGGCCCACCTTGCCGCCCATCGTTGGGACCGCCGTCGAGCACCACTCCACCTCCGCCCCTCCCCGTCTCCTCTCTGCCCCGCTGGTAAGCCCCCGTGCAGCCCCATTGCTCCTAGGGTTTCCCCTCTATTTTTGCGCAGACAGAGGAGGAAGAAGGCCCCGCGCAGTCGGTTCCCCTTTAGATCTAACGGCCGAGACCCCCTCCGTACCCGTTCGCTCTGGTGTGTCGCCGACAAGCGGGCCCCACCGCGACCGCTTGAACTCAGATCCCGCGCGTGTCCCCTGGGCACCGAGTTGGGCTGGCTTCAATGCTGGGCGGCCCACGGTCGTCAGATCCGGCCCACGACAGTTTTCCCCTCTTTTTCTTTTGGCGAGTCTATTAATTCCAGAAATTACCTCCTAGGTTTAAATCCAAATAAAAATGGAAATCTCAATATTTTGTCCAGATCCAAATGTCTAAGGGTTCCTGCAGGTTTTATGCAACATGCGGAACCGTTCTTTTGCCAAAATTAATTTTCATTATTTACTGGCAATTAATCTACACAAAGGTATCTTTGACACTAATTAAATCCCTCTGTGAGCTTCACATATGCAAATGGAATGAAATCAAGTTCCACTGGTAGCTTTTGGATGTACCTATCGCTGAACCTTGGTCTCATGCCAAGATGAACAACATTTTGGCCTTAATAAAAATAACAAAATCCCTCCAGATCTTACTTTAGAAAATTCCCTAGACCAAATCATGAGTCCAATTGACCCAAGTACAATTATCCTGGCTGTGGTACACCAAGGCCTATCCAAATCCAGGACCTCATGATTTATTGAGCTTTGGATATTTCTCTGTGAATTAAACTATTCTGTGCATGGTTTAATCACCTCTAAATTCACTACAGTAGTTCTGCTAATCCAAAAATGTTGATTCAAATTTCTACATAAAGGTGTCACCACTACCAACCATGTGTTATTAGAATCAAATCAAAATATACTGTAGATTTAGTTTGGTGAAAAAGACAAAAACCCCACAGAACTGCCTTTGGGAATTTCCCTAGGGCAATTTGGTAATTACCTTGACTTGATTCCAACTCTCAGTGAACAAGCACATCAAGCCCTACCTAACCATCCAAGGGAATAATTTTTGAAGCACCATAACCTCTCTGGTGAATTATTTCCTAAAACTAGAGTCTTTTTTCACTATAAAAGTCACTATAAATCTTTTGTAATTGATAAAATAGTGAAACCACTTTTGTTGATTTCATTTTATCAATACCTATCTTTTGGTATGATGTTTTTACAATGGTATCATATAGAATATGCTCTTGTTCCAAAAGCCATCTCCTAGGTAGTTCTAGACTATAAATCCTAAGGGATTTTCTTCCACTTTTCGAGGCAAGGCCATCTCAATCTCCTAATTCCAATCCTCTCAAAACCATCTGAATCTGGTATTATTCATTTGTTTGCTGAATTGTATTGGTGCTTCCATGCCTTGTGTTGATTGTGCCCTTGTTTGTTTGCATGTGATGTCTGGACGACGATAGTTGCGATGAAATCGGAGAGCAGAAGAAGTGGTATTTTATTATTGGGATTGGTATTCTTGGTTATCTAAAGAAGAAGTCCAGGGATAGTTATGCCATAATGCTGATCATCAGGCAAGCCACCTTCTTGCTCATGAGCCTTGTCCTACTATTTTACTTATGCATGTTTTATCTACTATTTATTAAAAACTGCATTGTTTTACTATATGTTGATATATATATATGGTAGTGGTTTGGCTCCTCCGAACTATTACACTTTGTACTAGTAAGTACAACCCCCTTGGCGTTACCTACTTGCCCCTAGTAGAATAGATGGTGTAATACACCACATCCTTTGGAGACCCCAATTTAGCCGAAGCAAAGCTGAGGATGGGAAGACCCCAGAAAAAGTTTACCAAATGTTTTGATGATAAAAATGTTTCATGATAAAACCTTGGTGAGGTGGGACCTCCCAAGAGTTGTTGAGAAATAAAAAGGTTTTGTTTTACAAAATGCTAGAGGAAAACTAGAGGAAAAAGATTTACGAAAACGCACCTGGTTCTTTGCAGTCTAGCTATAACAACTTAAACCCGTGTAACCACACTACTCCTATATGGGAAGGGGCTTGACCCGAGAATGGTTCTCTCTGATACCGGTGCCTCACAACTACTACAGGGGATCGGGGATCCCTGGAGGGTGGGCCTTCTCCTATAAAGGTGGGACCTAGAGAAGAAACGAAGGGTCGGCAAGCCTCCACGCGTTACTATGGGCCCCTCATTGAAAGTGCACACTCTCGAGGAGTGGAAAAGGCGCTCCGGTTGGTCCTCACCCGATGTCCCGGTTTTGAGGGGAATAACACCCACAGGGTAGGTGCTGGTTTTATGAGGGGATTATCCTGAGGGTCTCGTCCGGTTATCCGAAACCCGCATACTGCTATATGACGATCCACGACAGTTCGTGGCGGATGTATCGGATCTTGTGGGTAAAGTGTACAACCTCTGCAGAGTGTAAATCTATTCGAATAGCCGGGTTCGCGGTTAAGGACGGGTTGGACAAACTTCTGTAGAGCGGTGCTGCTTTGATTTCAAAAAGGATTTTTGAAAAGAAATGGCTTTGAAAATGTTTTGACCATGGGATGGTCGGGAAGGATACCTGCTTTGACCATGGGATGGTCAGAGAGGTATGGAAGGAGTTTGGTCGTGGGACGACCTGAAAACGGGAACAAATGGGTGACCCAGTCCTAATGTGTTTCCAAAACTTTTCAAGACGGTTTCCAAAATGATTTACAAAACTTTTCAACAAAGATATGTAGATGCTATATCTACAAGATAAACTATTTGAGAAAAGAACCCCTCTTGGAGCCCTCCTACTACCACAAGCCATATTGCATACCTTATTACTATTTTTAGCATAAGGTGGTTTGCGAGTACATTCAAAGTACTCACTGGCATTGTCCCTGGCTATTAACTTGGTCAGATATCAAGAAGAAGAGGACATTGGCGCCTATGCGAGCTAGGACGTTCTCCCAGTCAGTTGCCTGTAGGTTAAGGCATGGCTCGGGCTCTGCGCTTGAAGAAGTTCCGCTGATGATTATTGATGTAGCTGTAATGGCAATCATGTAAGTCTTGTAACTCGGTATATTCTCGGATGTTGTAATGATACTTGTCGGTTATGTGCCACGACTAACTGATCATGGGATCGTGGTTGTATGCATAACAGGGATTATCGGAGGATTATTCCGGGGGCCCCACAGTTGCCTCGATGAAACTAATGCGAAAACCTTTGTTTGTGGTTGAGCTGGGGTCCTCATCAAGCTCTGCTTCGGGGCTGCAGGTGGCTTGTTCGATTCCGACGGCCTCAGCGCCCTCTCTAAAGCGTCCTTCACCTTTCGCGTGTGTGCGGGTCGTGCCCAAGGTGAGGCATCCGTCGCCCTTAGGGTTTTGGTCGGTCGCGCCGAAACCCTCGTCACACGCCGAGCGGTCGTCCAAGCCTCCGAAGCCGCGTGCGTTGGGAACGAATTCTCGTGCGGCAGCGGACGCATCCTTTTCATCTACAGGTTGGACTCTCATTCCCAATGTGCCAAAATTCAGAGTGTATGCGGTGAAACCCCTATCGGTGGCCCCCCTTCATCAGCGATTGTCTATGCTTCTTTGGTGTATGTGGCTGGTTCTACGTCAGTGACGCCTTGTGCATCTGCTCAACCCATCGACTCCTGTGCAAGTTCAGACCCCCCAACTGCAACAAGGTTAGATCTGGAGGATTGGGGCTTTAACCCAAATCCGACGTGCATCTAGTCAGATTTTTGCAACGTGTACTACAGGTCCTTTGTTGAACTGCTTAGTTGTATGTCATATTCTTGATAATTGTATTTTTTGATGTTCTTTATACTCCCTTGATGACCCAAGATATCTCAAGCTCGTTGGGGAACCCCAAGAGGAAGGTATGATGAGCACAACAGCAAGTTTTCCCTCAGTTATAAAACCAAGGTTTAATCGAACCAGTAGGAGAAAGGAAACACCCCAAAGGTGTTGCTAGCTGAACTTTGGCAGGGCGCACTACCGGCGCCAGCAGCAACATGGAGACCTGCACAACACAACCACAGAACTCTGTCCCAAACTTATAGTGAGGTTGTCAATCTCACCGGTTTTGCTGAAAACAAAGGATTAAACGTATTGTGTGGAAGAAAGTTATAGTTTGCAGAAAATAAACAGAAAGCAGTAAACAGTTGTAGATTGATGGTAAAAGAAAGGACCGGGGTCCTGATGTCTATGCACTTCTATTCTTGTAGACAGTTGTTGGGCCTCCAAGTGCAGAGGTTTGTAGGACAGCAGCAAGTTTTACCTTAAGTGGATCACCCAAGGTTTATCGAACTCAGGGAGGAAGTGGTCAAAGGTATCCCCTCTCAAGCAATCCTGAAATCAAGATACAAGAAGTCTCTTGTGTCCCCAACACACCTAATACACTTGTCAGGTGTATAGGTGCACTAGTTCGGTGAAGAGATAGTGAAATACAAGTGGTATAGATAATTAAAAGTGGTAACAGTGATAGAAAATAACTTGATGGCGTGGAAGAGACTAAAGGGAAACTTAAATAAAGAAGGAAGCAAGCAAACATGTAATAGATCTAATTGCAAACGGTGTTTCAATGTTTAAAAACAAGGCGTAGGGATCATACTTTCACTAGTGAACACTCTCATATAAATATCTTCTCTTTATGATACTACTCTTAACTACTCTCCGGTTGAACACGCTAATCGATGGTAGAGCTATAACAACACACCTCAAAGTAAGCCTTTCCCATCTAGAAAACCCCACACTATCACCTTGAGTACTAGATGAGTCCAACAAACACCACAATTTCATAAAGACATCCAACTCCAAATATAACTCATAACAAGTATATGTAATCTCTAGCCTAAGTGCCACCATGGTGTGCACGCTATCACTTTTATAGACATGGGGAGAGCAGAGATCTATTAAAGCACTTGAGTAGCAAGGTGGATCTACTTGATTACAAAGCTCATGATCACAATATGATCATGCATGGAGAAAGAGATGAACACATAGCTACCGGTAGAACCCTTAGCCTCGAGGAAGAATTAGTCCCTCCTCATCATGGGAATCAGCAATGGTGATGGAGATGGCGGTGGAGATCGATGGAGATGGCTCCGGGGCACTTCCCCGTCCCGCCAGGGTGCTGGAACAGAGACTTTCTATCCCCCGAATCTCCTTTTCAGTGGCGGCGGCGCTGCGGAACTTTTCGTGGCTGGAGGCATCTTATAGGCGAAGAGGCAAGGTCGGTGGGTGGCCAGGGCTAGCCTGCGCCACCACATGGTGTGGCCGCCCTATGGCCCCTCTCCGTCTCGTCTTCTGGCTCCGTGAGTCTTCCGGTAAAATATCGACTTTGGCTTTTGTCCTATCCAATTCCGAGAATATTGATTTTCTGACTTTCCTGGAACCAAAAACAGTAGAAAACAGGCAACTGGCACTGTGGCATCTTGTTAATAGGTTAGTCCAAGAAATCATATGAAAAGTACTCCAAAGTTGGAACAAAACATAAGAAAGTAGATAAAACCAAGCATGGAACATAAAAAATTATAGATACATTTGCAATGCATCAACATCCCCAAGCTTAACTCCTGCTCGTCCTCGAGTAGGTAAGTGATAAAAAGAAGAATAATTTTTGAGGTGACATGCACCATCATAAACTTGATCAAAGTATTTGTAAAACATTCATAGCTGGGATCATAGTACTTCAATCATAACATGAAAGACAAAGTTCTAACAATAAGGCAAAGCAACTATGTTTCAATCATGAAAAGGCACAAACAAAAGATTCATGAATAACAATGCTTTGCAAGACGTTTGTTTGTTTCACATAAAGAAAACATAGCATAATAGTATTCAGCTTGTCCCTCATAGAGTAGCAAACATAAATGCATAGGACACCTTCAAAGTTTATAAGAGTGACTAGATACAAATAGTTTAAAACAAGCGATATCAAGGTATGCATCAATCAACAAGTCTTGGGACAATGCACATAGAACTAAGAATGGCCACTATGCTCTCAATGTGGGTGCATAAAGGTAGATGGTGGAGACTCAATATATAAGTGGAAGAAAGGCCTTCATAGAAGGAAGTAGAGATTCAAGTTTCATAGAGAGCTTCCAAAAATTATGGTACTTATTAGCTTTCAGCTCTCATTGCCCCTATCATAAGCATCTTGAAGGTGATTAAGGTTAAAGTGACACAACTAAGAGGATATTCTTGACAAGTTATAAGCCGAAATCTCATGCCCCTTACTTACGAAGACCGAACCTCATGCTACTCAACTTTAGTCACGAGTAAGCTCTTGTCACTGTAAGTACATGTGTATCATAAAGAACAGCCAACGGGGTACCCCTTGCACATGATATAGGAGCTATCCCATAATCAAAATAACAAGGCAAGCAGATAATGAGCATCTCAGCGATCTTTTTATTTGCTATTTGCCTAGGTTTTTATTGAAGATGCTTCATAGAGTGCTCATTATGGTGATGCTGCAAGTTTCCACCATGATTAGGCATGGCTTAGGCTAGTGTCCAAGGCGTTTCTCTAACACACATACAAACTCCATGATCTTACAAGTTCCACTTTTATTTCACACCGCCGGGATCCATAAGCAAAAGAACATGATATCAACGGGGTACAAAGTACATGTGCAATGTTGAATGCGTTCCCCATGACACATGGTTCTGCTAACTTCAACTTATAAAGCACAAGCATATACGCAACAAAGAAGGACCCAATGGTTCAAGTTTATTAAGTGCAAGAAAAGTAAAGTGTGCCATCAAGTTCGTGAGAGCTTTAATCACTAGTTTTCTCATAACAAGTTTAATTTGGAAGATAAACAAAAGCATGAATATACTTGGAATAGCATAAGCTAGTAGGTAGTTATGGTGGACTCTTTGGAATAACTTGGTTTAGGGAGTTGGATGCATGAGTGGAACTCATACTTGGTTACGGAGGCTAGCAAAAGACTGGGAGCGACAAACTAAGAGAGCAACAATGGCCATAATCATGCAGAGCGACAAAACATCATTAATCAAAGCATAAAGTGATACTACAAGTTGATAACTAAAGGATCATAAAGGCTATTGTGAATTGGGATAGTCATAACATGGTGCGAGCATGCGCCAAGTCAACCCAAATAAAGCATCAAAGGAGAATACCACAATACTATGCTTTAATATGCTAAAACAACGCATGATTCTTCAAAGGCACATTAAGTAATCTCAATTGTTTATAACATGTCATGCTACAGCAAAGAATACTAAGCAGAAAGTCAAAACAATATCAAGCATGGCATGACAAAGCATAGGCCATAGTCAAAAACAAGCACTCTTTACCACTTAAGCATGAACTTTCCTACTCTTTTCCAATCCAAACCAAACTATTTTAAAACCAATGTACGAAAGAGGAGGTCCAACCAATTTATTCAGCAAACTAAGCAAACCAAGCAAACGAAAAACCAAAATGAAAATTAAAAAGAAGATGCTCCAAGATCAACACAACCGTGGATGAAACAATAAAAATGAAGTGTTTGGATGAAACCTGGAATTTTTATTGATGAAGAAGGGGATGCCTTGGGCATCCCCAAGCTTTGACGCTTGTACTTCTTGGATATTTCTTGGGGTGACACATGTGGCATCCTGATACGTCCATTTTGCATCACTAATTCACTGTTATTCATTGGTATATTTCGTATTGAGAGGTGATACTTATGTTATTTCATCTGTTTTTTGCATGGTTGATGACTTTTGGAGCATGGCCGGCTGCAGTCAGGATTCTGATGGAAAGGTGCTATTTGGAGGCAAAATTTGCGAAGATCAGAAAATTCGGGAAAATATACGGAAAATCCTATTTTTCTTGAAGACGAAGGAATCCAGAAGGGGGGATGGAGATGGGCCAAAGGGGGGCCACACCACCCCCTGGCGCGGGCCAGCCTAGGCCGCACCACCAGGTGGTGTGGCCGCCCTGGTCCACCCCTGGCACTCCCCTCTGGCGTATATTATCCTCCCGAAACCCTAAGACTCGGGGAGCAACCACAGAAATATTCCGCCGCCTCTGCAGGGCGGAAAACACCGAGAGAGAAAGATCTCTCCGGCAGACAGATTTCTGCCGGCGAAATTCCTTCCTGGAGAGGGGAGATCGTCGTCATCAACACCACCATCAAGCTGGACTTCATCGGGATCATCATCATCATCATCAACACCATCATCACCATCAACACCCTCATCACCATCTCCATATTGCTGTAACTATTGGGTTGAATCTTGCATTAGTTCATAGGGGAAACTTTCCTGGTGTTGATTACTCTTTGTAGTTGATGCTATTTAGTGAACCATTGAATTATTGTTTATGTTCAGATTGTTATACATCATTATTCCATCTCTGATCATGATCCATATGATGTCTTGTGAGTAGTTCGTTTTGTTCTTGAGGACATGGGAGAATTCATGTTGTTAGTAGTGGAGTTGTGTTGAGAAAGATTCAATAGTTTGATATTTAAGTTGTGGTGTACTTCTTCTAGTGGTATCATGTGAACATCGACTACATGACACTTCACCTATATGGGCCTAGGGGAATGCATTGTGTATTTGGCTACTAATCGTAGGGGTTGCCGGAGTGACATAAACCTAAACCCCCGTTAGGAAACCATTGCACAAGGGACATAAGGGTCTTAGAGTTTAAAGCTGTGGTTAGGTTTCTACCTTAATTACTTTCTTGTACTTACGGATGTTTGCAAGGGGTATAATCACAAGTATGTATTAGTCCTAGGAAGGTCGGTACATGAGCAACAGTTAGCAAGCTAAAGAAGATTAATCAACTATATGAAGCAAAAGCACTTGACAGTCTTCCCATGTGTCCTCGGGAACGTTTGGTCATCTTAAGTAATACAACCGGCTTGTACTCTGCTTCATAAAGTATTGGGACACTTGCTGCATTTATTCCTACTATCTTTTATTTACACGTACTTTCTTTACTTGCTTTATCAAAAACCCCTAAAAATCCGTTTGCTAAGTATTTGCAGAGAATTCCTGATCCATACCACTAGCCAGCACCTTCTGCTCCTCGTTGGGTTCGACACTCTTACTTATCGAAAATACTGCGATACACCCCCTATACTTGTGGGTCATCAAGACTATTTTCTAGCACCGTTGTTGGGGAGTGAAGCACTATTGGAGAGTGGAACTGGTAAAGGAAACTTCTACTGTGAGTATTGTTTACTTCTGTTATTTCCTTTGTTTTTGTTATGGATAATTCGCTGAGTTTCTTATTTGGTAATGCTACTACCACTGCTAAGGTAGTAGATAAGCCACCACCTGCTGAGAATGATGCTTTCAAAATACCTACAAGCATTATTGATCGTGTTATGGATAACTACTATGTTGGGGATGGAACTGTCCATCCCGGTAATCATTTACTCTTTATACACGAATTATGCGGGTTGTTCAAGTGTGCAGGTATTACTACAGATCAAGTTAAGAAGAAGTTATTCTCATTATCACTGAAAGGAAGAGCTGAGGAATGGTATAAGCTGCTGAAGAATTGTCAAGCTCTGGAATGGGAGGAAATAGTGACTCTCTTTTATTCAAAGTTTTATCCTCCTAGTGAGATTCATAAAGATCGGAATCAAATATACAACTTTTGGCCTCTTGATGGAGAGAGTACAACTCAAGCTTGGGGGAGATTGAAGTTACTAATGCTCAAATGTCCCATTCATGAGCTCCCCAACAATATTATTATCAATAACTTTTATGCAAGACTCCCTCTACATGATAAAGATTTATTGGATGCTTCTTGTGCTGGATCATTCACTCGTATGGAAGAAGAAGCTAAATGGGATCTTCTGGACCGTATTCAAGACAATGCTGAAGCTTGGGAGGATGACAAAGGTAGAAAGTCAGGTATAAATTATGATTATGAATGCATTAAATCTTTTATGGGAACTGATGACTTTCAAAATATTAAAAATGCTTATGGTCTAGACTCTCAAGCTATTGCTTCTTATTTTACGGCTTTTGCTTCCTATATTGAAGTGCCTAAAAAGAAGTGGAATAAGTATCATGAACCTTATAAAGATGTTGCTAAGAGTGTTCCTGCAAAAAATACTGAAGTTTATACTACTAATCATGTCTTATCTAAACCTTACATTGAGAAAATCCCTTTCCCATGTAAGATAAAGGAACATTCTATGATAGCTAGTATGGTTAATGAAAGTATAATCAAAGCTATTAAACCTGATAAACAAATGGTTGATGAACCTATAATAGCAAATGTGAAAGACTTTGTCACCAAATATGAAGAAGAGGGACACACTATCCTTTGTAAGGATACCTCTAATTTTGTTTCACAAAGTAGTGTTATGAGAGCTAGTATTCCTGTGTTTTCTGTTAGAATAAGTGATCACTATTACGATGGTCCTTGTTATAGATATATTGTTAAGTTTATGCATGATACGGAAAGTTATTATGAGAGAGGGAAGTGTTCTTATGTATCTCAATAATATCAAGTTTCCTCGTTTTATGCTGAAATTTTTTATGTTGCACTTCTTTTGCCTTCGTATGCTTGTAGCCTCTGGTTTCAACAACTTGGTTGTTTACAAAATTTCCTTGCATAGGAAGTGGGTTAGACTTAAACATGTGTATTTTTGCTTTTTAATGATCTCTTTCACTTCAGTTCATATTCCTATGAGAGCGTCTTCAAAATTATAATGCCCATCTTAATGGCTATAAAGAAATAGCTTTTTGGGAGACAACCCAATTTTTGTTTGATTTCAGTTTTTTTGTTTCTTTGAGTCTTGTAAGTTATTAGTTTGATAATAACCGCTCCTTATCCGTTTTTTTTTGGTTTTTGTGTCAAGATCAACCTCTAAAGAGAAGTAATATTTGGGGAAGTTGCTGTCCCGAAACAGATTTTTGTGCTTCACCGTCAAAATTCGTGAGAGATCTCTCTATGTTGGATTGAGCTGTAATTTTTTGTGCTTCTGCCCCATGTTGTTATTTAACTTTAGTTAGTTTTGCACTTTTTGATTTGAGCAACAGAAGAGTTTCAAAAAAATTGCTCTTTACCTGCTGGTCTGTTTTGATAGATTTTGCCACTCTTGCATTTGCTTCTTTATTCGATTTGCTTTTTGAATTCTTTTTGGGTTTTTGGAAGGAGTTTCTACAGTAGCTTATGTTTTGATGCTTTTCAGTTGAAGTTGGACACAAAAGGTTTTATCACTTTACTTATACTAATGTTGCCAATGAGAACTGTGTCAAGTTTTGTGTGAAAGAAATTTCTAGGAAGTGGAGACAATGGTGTAATAAGAAAGAGAAGGGTTTTATGACTCAAGTAATAAGTGTATAAAGAAGAAGATATCGATGTTATTCAAGTGGTGACTCCATAAGAATCTACTAACTACCAAATTCAGAGACCTGCAGAGTCTGTTTTGAAATAGGTAACAGTTCCGGTAAGAAAAGTTCCGCGAAAATACAATCCAACTATATTTTTGCAGTTTTCAGTCAATAAGGAAAGCTACGAAGTGAAAAAGGGACGGAAACGGATCTAGGGTGGCCTACACCACCATGTGGCGCGCGCTCTCCCCTGGGCGCGCCACTAGGTGGTGAGTCCACCCCGGACTCCGCCTCCGAATCGTTTTCTCCTAGTACCTTCCTTTTGTTCTGAAACTTCGTAATATATAATCCCCCGGATCTCCCGAGGTTCGTATATCGTGTTTTCATCGTGTTTTTGTTTCGATCTGTTTCTACCAGGACATACTCTTTGAAGGTTTAGAAGCACAATGGTGTCTGCCAAGGATAAAGGGAAGGAGCCTTTGGAGGAAGACCTCCAAGACCCCGGGAAGGAGAAGGAGATCAAGAGTGAAGGTGAAGAGGAGCAAGGCCAACATACGCACACCAGCACTACCATTGCGAGCATTGGAGTGGTGGAAAAACCTTCCAGGGTTAGAATGACTACACGGATGCAGACTGGGGGGAAAGCTCCTCGTCACAGTTTGGCTCCACGGTCACTTCCTCCACACACCAAGAATCCTTTCCATACCCTTATCCATGAGCACCAATACCACAATATGCCCAAGGGGAAATTACCCTCCAATTGGGATTTTCCTCGTTCTAGCCATGCAGGAAAAGAAGACTTCAAGGAGGAAGAGTGGGGAATGAATAGCAAGAGCTGGGATTCTCAACCCGACATGATCATGAGCCGCATTGAGCAAAACTCATAGCTTATCCGTAATCTCACCTTCGAGATTGAGGACTTGGGGAAACTTATCAAAGAGCTCATCGAGAGGATACCACCACAAAAGGAGTAATTCTTCATCAGGTTTGGAATCCCCTCGGTTTGTTCCAAGCTTGGGGGAGTGCCACGGTATCATATCAGTATCTTCTATCTTTTTACCTTATTAGTAGAGTCATATCATGAATAGAGAAGTTATTATGTAGTATGGTTTGCATTATGGAAGTGTCCCCTCTCTCGTTAGATATGTATCCCTTGGTGTGAGTTTCCGTTATGGAATATTAATGAGAAGTTCTATCATTCACTCTTTTTCATAGCTTGTATTAGTTTTCAATTCGTGGTTATATGATTGATCTTGTTGTTAGTATTGGTATCACTTTGGGATCATTGAGTTAATTTAGTTGGTTTTGGTAAACATGGCTCGGTCAGTAGCAACACTATTTTTGAGAGTTGAATGAAAAAGATAAAAGTAGTCAAAATAAATATAATTTCATCATCTTTCTTTCTTGATTTGCTCATAAGTCTAGTATTCTCTAGTTAAGATCTTTTGTGCCTCCAAGGAAGATTGCATGTTTGTTTTTATCACTTGTATGTTTGTTTGTTTCCTTCAAATCTTATACTTGCTACCCAGCCTTGCTAGCCAAAAACCTGTACTGAGAGGGAATTCTTCTCGTGCATCCACTCCTTTAAACCAAAACCTCTACCATTTGTGTCCACCATACCTACCTAGTAGCATTATTTCTATTCCAAGTAAATTATTGTTTTGACTACCTCCCAAATTAAACTTGTTATGTGAAAAGTAGTGATTAAAGCTCTCACGAACTTGATGGCACACTTTACTTTTCTTGCACTTAATAAACTTGAACCATTGTGCTCACCTATGTTGTGTATATGATTGCGCTTTGTAAGTTGTGAATTAGCAGAACCATGCTGTCATGGGAAACGCTTTCAACATTGCACTGGTACTTTGTACCAAGTTGATATCATGTTCTTTTGTCTATGGATGTCATCGGTGTGAAATGAAAGGGGAGCTTGTGAGTCCATGGAGTTATGCATGTGTGTTAGAGAAACGCCTGGGCCGCTGGTCTAATCCATGCTGACATGGTGGAAACCTGCAGCGTAACCATAAGGAGTATCTATGAAGCATTCTTCTTATAAAAAAAGAGTCCGATATTGAGAAAAAAAAGAGAAAAGAAAAAAATAGATATTATGATAAGAGGAAAGAGAGAGAAAAGCACCATATTCCCATGGTAAATAAGAAGATTGCTGAGATACTTGTTGTCTGCTTGCCTTTTAATTTTGATATGGGGATTCTTCCGTATCATCGGGCAAGGGGTACCCCGTTGGCGGTTCTCTATGATACACATATGCTTACGATGACAAGAACTTACCGGTGACTTAACTTGAGTAGCATGAGGAGCGGCCCTCGTATTCAAGGGACATGAGATTCTCAATTTACAGCTTGTCAATGCATATCCTCATATTTGATTACTTTAACCTTAATCACCTAAAGATGCCTATGATAGGGGCAATGAGAGCTGAAAGCTAGTAAGTATCATAATTTTTGGGAGCTCTTTATGAGACTTGCAATCCCTGCTTCCCTCTGAGAAGGGCCTTTCTTTTACTTGTTAGTTGAGTCAGTAAACCTATTCCTCTCTATCTCAGCAAGTATTTTGAGTTGTGGTGTGCCATTCATTCATATGATGATTTATCCAATCATGTTTCTTATGTTCCTTGTTTTGCACATTGCTCTTATCATGATGTTTACTACTTTGAAAGCTATCATTGAAAACCAATTATTTGTGAACTCCAGCAAATTATCAACTATTCTTCGACCGAGAGCTAAGTTTGCCATTACCAATTATGATTTACTTTATGTATCTTTATTGTGTTTCCTTTACTCATTGCAAGTTGAGTTATATAATAGTGAGTTGTCTTCTATTAGGATCTATGTATTTGATGAATGTGATGCTTCTTACCCGTATTCTTTTATCGACTCTTCACTCCATAAACCCGAGGTCATGTTTATTGAGCTTAGTTTCGCTTGGGGACAAGCGAAGTCTAAGCTTGGGGGAGTTGATACGTCCATTTTGCATCACTATTCTATGTCATAATTCACTGTTATTCATTGATATATTTCATATTGAGAGGTGATACTTATGTTATTTCATCTGTTTTTGCATGGTTGATGACTTTTGGAGCATCGACCGCTGCAGCCAGGATTCTGATGGAAAAGGTGTTGTTTTGAGGCAAAATTCGCGAAGATCAGAAAATCCGAGAAAATATACGGAAAATCCTATTTTTCCAGAAGACGAAGAAAGCCAGAAGGGGGGCTGGAGATGGGCCATAGGGGGCCCACACCACCCCCTGGCACGGGCCAGCCTAGGCCGCGCCACCAGGTGGTATGGCCGCCCTGGTCCACCCCTGGCACTCCCCTCTGGCGTATATTATCCTCCCGAAACCCTAAGACTAGGGGAGCGACCACAGAAAGATTCCGCCACCTCTGCGCGGCAGAAAACACCGAGAGAGAAAGATCTCTCCGGCAGACAGATTTCTGCTGGGGAAATTCCTTCCCGGAGAGGGGAGATCGTCGCCATCAATACCACCATCAAGCTAGACTTCATCGGGATCATCATCATCATCACCACCATCATCACCATCAGCACCCTCATCACCATCTCCATATTGCTGTAACAATTGGGTTGAATCTTGCATTAGTTCATAGGGGAAACTTTCCTAGTGTTGATTACTCTTTGTAGTTGATGCTATTCAGTGAACCATTGAATTATTGTTTATGTTCAGATTGTTATACATCATTATTCCATCTCTGATCATGATCCATATGATGTCTTGTGAGTAGTTCGTTTTGTTCTTGAGGACATGGGAGAATTCATGTTGTTAGTAGTGGAGTTGTGTTGAGAAAGATTCAATAGTTTAATATTTAAGTTGTGGTGTACTTCTTCTAGTGGTATCATGTGAACATCGACTACATGACACTTCACCTATATGGGCCTAGGGGAATGCATTGTGTATTTGGCTACTAATCGTAGGGGTTGCCGGAGTGACAAAACCTGAACCCCCATTAGGAAACCATTGCACAAGGGACATAAGGGTCTTAGAGTTTAAAGTTATGGTTAGGTTTCTACCTTAATTACTTTCTTGTACTTACGGATGTTTGCAAGGGGTATAATCACAAGTATGTATTAGTCCTAGGAAGGTCGGTACATGAGCACAGGTTCACCCACACAACACTTAGCAAGCTAAAGAAGATTAATCAACTATATGAAGCAAAAACACTTGACAGTCTTCCCATGTGTCCTCGAGAACGTTTGGTCATCTTAAGTAATACAACCGGCTTGTACTCTGCTGCATAAAGTATTGGGCCACTTGCTGCATTTATTCCTACTATCTTTTATTTACACGAACTTTGTTTACTTGCTTTATCAAAAACCCCTAAAAATCCGTTTGCTAAGTATTTGCAGAGAATTCCTGATCCATACCACTAGCCAGCACCTTCTGCTCCTCGTTGGGTTCGACACTCTTACTTATCGAAAATACTGCAATACACCCCCTATAATTGTGGGTAATCACATCTCCAATCTTTAGATTTAGTCCATTCTTCATCACAGTACATCATTCCTTCCATACAACTGAATTTTTCTTAATACAAAACTTCACACAATCTTTATTAGCAACATTAGTGCATTCAAGATAATAAGTTTTTGTTTCAGATTCAACACCAATAAAACTTCCATTAAAACTCAAACTACTGTAGCACTTCCCTCAAAAAGCTCAATTCCTAAAAAGAACTAAAAAAAGAAAGGAACCAACAAGAAGCAAATGCAAATAATGGCAGAAATCTGTCAAAACAGACCAGCAGGTAAAGATGAATTTTTTCGAAGACCTTCTGTTGCTCAAATCAAAAATTGTTGAACTAACAAAAGTTAGATAACAACCTGGGCAAGAAGAAAAAAAATTCACGCCTCAAAAAGACGTACATATATTTTACACAAATTTTTATGGTGAAGCAGAGAAATCTGTTTCGGGACAGCAACTTTCCCAATCATAACTTCTCTCTCATTAGAGGTTATTCTTGGCACAAAAAGCAAATAAAAATGATAAGGAGAGGTTACTACTGAAGAAATAACTTCCAAGACTCATCTAAAACTTTTGGGTTATCTCCCAGTAAGTACTTTCTTTAACGCCTTTAAGTTAGGCATGATAGTTTGAAAAGATGCTCACATAGCAAATATGAATTGAAGTAAAAGAGAGCATCAAGAAGCAAATTCAAAACACATTTAAGTCTGACCCACTTCCTATGCATAGGAATCTTGTATGTAAATAAAGTCACAAAGAACAAAGTGAGAGGCATAGGAAGATAAAACAAGAGTAACTTCAAAACTTTCAGCACATAGAGAGGTGTTTCAATACCATGAAAACTTCTACAACCATATTTTCCTCTCTCATAATAATTTTCAGTAGCCTCATGAATAAACTCAATAATATAACTATCACATAAAGCATTATTTTCATGATCTACAAGCACTAGAGCTTTATTGTAAACATTTTCAAAAGAATCCTCAGGAACATAACATTCATCCTCCCTTAGTAAGCATGGGGGATAATCAAATAATGTAAAGGGTAAAGAGTTACTCTCATTAGAAGGTAGGAATGGGTAGATCCATTCTTCCTCCTCTTGATCATCACTCTCCTCCTCTTTTTCATCCAATGAGCTTCTAGTTTCAGTAATTTCTTCTTCCATAGGCTCCTGCAAGGCATTAGTCTCTTCCACTGGTGGAGAGCATCTATTAAGATATTCAAGAATATAGCCATTTTCTTCCTTGTAATTATCAAATAAAATTTGAAGTATATCATAAACCTCATATTTATAAGGTGCATCATTAGTATTTTCAAGCAAACTAGCAAGTTCAAATGCACCCTTCCGAGCAATAAATTCTTCAATTTGTTCCACATCATAAACGTCATAATTTCCTTTAACATAAGAAGATATGGTATCATTATCATTATACTCACATTGAAAAGGGAGGTGTTTATACCTCCTACAGCAACAAGATTTATCAACGCAATAAGTAACATTATAAGTAGATCACACGTTTCTAGCAATGGTATTCAATTTATCAATTTGTTCCCATAAGAGTTTCCCTTTTTATGACAAGCGGTGTTCCTTATAATAATATTTTTTGTTCTTCCATGAACCCACCTTGCCAATTAGATTCAGTTTCAAAGAAACCAACCATTGATAGTAAGCATGATAAAGCAAGATAATAACATACCAATGAAAATACCAACTATAGTAGGAACTAATTTTTTGTGTTTTTGATAAAGAAAACAAGCAAACAAAGAAAAGATAAACTAAGCAAAACAAATAAAACAAAGTAAAGGGATTGGTTATGAGGGACTCCCCTTGTGAAGATGTCCTTGACTCCCCAGCAACGGTGCCAGAAAAAGCTTTAATGGCCCAAGATATCTCGAGCTCGTTGGGGAACCCCAAGAGGAAGGTATCATGAGCACAACAACAAGTTTTCCCTCAGTTATGAAACCAAGGTTTAATCGAACCAGTAGGAGCAAGGAAACACCCCAAAGGTGTTGCTAGATGAACTTTGGCAGGGCGCACTACCGGCGCCAGCAACAACGTGGAGACCAGCACAACACAACCACAGAACTCTGTCCCCAACTTACATCGAGGTTGTCAATCTCACCGGTTTTGCTGAAAACAAAGGATTAAACGTATTGTGTGGAAGAAAGTAATAGTTTGCAGAAAGTAAACAAAAAGCAGTAAACAGTTGTAGATTGATGGTAAAAGAAAGGACCGGTGTCCATAGTTCACTAGTGGTGGCTCTCCTTAAGATAGATGACATGTTGGGTGAACAAATTATAGCGGGGAAATTGACAAACATCCAGAAATCAATATGCATATACTACTCATATTGACTCCTTTGAGATTTGATTGGGCATTACAACATTATACATAGACCGTAATCCAACTGCATCTATGACTAATAATCCACCTTCAGGTTATCATCCGAACCCCCTCCAGTATTAAGTTGGAAGCAACAAATAATTGCATTACGCATTGCGTGTAAAGTAAACAATACGATTATTCTATGAACAAAGGATTGTTGTTTTGTCCCTAGTACCAATGGCACATCTAGTACCTTAGAGATTTCTGTCACTTCCCCAGATTACTAGAGGCATGAACCCACTATCGAGCATAAATACTAACTCTTGGATTGCTAGCATCTACTTTGCCAAGATAGCTACTAACAATGGAAAGCATGCAAGATCACAAATAACAAAGACATGATAGAATCAATAATCAATCTGAAATAGCATCTCAATATCCATTGGATCCCCGCAAACACAACATGTAGGAATTACCTAATAGATGACCTTGATCATGAACGGAGCTCACAAGATCTAAACATGATAGCACAAAGGAGGAGAACCAGCCATCTAGCTACTACATGGACCCGTAGTCCAGAGATGAACTACTCACGCATCACACCGGAGGCTTGCATGATGATGAAGAAGGCCTCTAGGCTGAATTCCCCTCTTCGGCCGGGTATCAGGAAGAGCTTCAGATCCCTCCCGGTCTAGGGATGGAGATGATGGCGGCTACAGATTCTTTCGTGGAATTTTGATCGGGTACTTAGGGTTTCTGTATCAGAGGCATCTTATAGGCTAAAGGGGAGGCCGAGAGGGTGCCGGAGGCTGCCAGACCACCCCCTGGCGCGGGCCAGGATGGGCCACGTGGCCAGGTGGTGTGGCGGCCCCTGGCCCCTCTCCGTCTCGTATTTTGGCTCCTTGTGTCCCTCGATGAAAAACTGACTTTGGCTTTTGTCCCGTCCAATTCCGAGAATATTCATTTCGTGACTTTCCTGGAACCAAAAACAACAGAAAACAGGCAGCTGGCACTGTGGCTCTTGTTAATAGGTTAGTCCAAGAAAAGTGTGTAGGAAGTACTCCAAAGTTGGAACAAAACATAAGAAAGTAGATAAAAACCAAGCATGGAACATCACAAATTATGGATACATTAGCAATGTATCATCGCTCCGTCCAGAAATAACTGACTTGACTTTGCCTAGATTTGAATGTACTCCCTCCGACCCAAATTAGTTGACTTAGATTTGTCCACATTCAATTGTATCTAGACATGATTTAGTATTAAATACATCCATATCTTGACAAATTTGAGTCAACTAATTTGGGTCGGAGGGAGTATCTATATTTGTCTTTTGTGTTGTTCTGCTTAGTTATGGAATATTCTTGACAACGATGATGCAGGGTTCTGTTTTGGTACTTTGATGATGCATTGTGCTGTTTAGGAATTTTCCATGACGCGTTGTGCTGTTTTGGTATTTTTTTATGATGCATTGTGTCCTGTCTCCTCACTGTGTTGTTTCGTCCATTTTGATCTGTGGCTGTTTAGGATTAAATGATATGCCTTCTAGCTATTCAGATTATTTCAATGACCCATCAGTTTAGGTAATTTTGATTGTGCAGACACTGTTTATTAAATTTAATCATATAAAATACCTTTTACTGTTTTGGTATTTCTGATGATGCACTGCATATATGCTGTTTTGTCTATCCAGATAATGCATTGTGTTGTTTTAGCCATTCAGATTATGCATTGTGCTGTTTTAATCAATCTAATTAAATGTTATGCATTCTAGTAGTTGTTCATATAATTTTGAGGACCCATAGGGTTAGGTCATTCTGATGATGTATTGTGCTGTGTAGGAAATTTAATTTACCTGATACCTTGTGTTGTTTAGGTAATTTGGATGGTGCAATGACTCATTGTGATCTTTAGTCAATTTATACAATGCATTGTGGTGTTTTGGTAATTCCAAAGGACTGACATAATGGTAAGGCCCAGTTGTAATGCCGAAGTTAGACTACATTCTTGACCAAACTTCTCCAGCTCCAGGTGGCTATGAAGATGCTCTCCCCATTATACCAAGGGAGTTGAAGATACCGTGCAGGAGAGTCGAGGCCTTGGCAAGGGCAAGTTCTGCCAGGTCGGTCACTAGTTCTGCCAAATCGAGAAGACACCCTAGGTCGGTTGGACACCATGCCATGAAGCATCGTCCTAGGCGCTTCTACATCCAGTTAGTCTAGCATGACTTGTATATGCTTATCATCCCGACTTACATCAAGCCTTACTTGAAGGGACGCCCCTACCCACAACTAGTGGTGGTCCAAGGATGCGAGGAATGTGAGTGGGTTGTCCATGCCAACGGCAACAAAGACCAAATGTCCTGGACAAAGAGTGGGCTACCTTTGCTGCTTTCCATGAGTTGAAGGAGGGTGACTGCCTTATGTTCAACGTCACTACAAACGGGTTCAAGATGAAAATCTACGACCGCATCACCTCCTGCCGGAAGGTGTTTGTCTGTCATGAGCATGCACATCTTGTTTAAGTGCCAATTTGGATAGAAGGATTTTCAAAGGAATTTTGGAGGAATTCGACCCATAGGATTTTTTTCATAAGGAAGCCCTTTGGATGAAAGGAATCATACCTCCAAAATTCATATAGATTGCATTTCTACACCCTAATCCCATAGGAATTTCAACGTCCACTTTTTTACACTCATTCGCATAGGATTGAGGCAATTTTCCTCCGCGTTTACTATGTTTCATTGAAATGACTTTAAGCCAGCAGATTTCCTATGTTTTGTACCTCCGACCCTGTTATCCTATGTTTTGAAATTCTATAATCCAAAGAAAGCTATTGCCTCTATTTTACAATCCATTGTTTTGTACCTGTGACCGAGTCAAAATCTTGTGTTTTTAAATCTTGTTATCCAAAGAACCCCAAAGTTATCTTTAAGTTTGCCGTTCGATCTTTTGGTGACCATTTGTGATGCTTATGCGTCAAGCCCTAAGTATATTCAATATGACTACTACTACTACCTTCGATTAATTGCTAGATACGTCCAATTCAGCGAGTAAATATGGATCGGAGGGAGTACTACTACTACGAGCAAGCATATCGTGAGTCGTTCCTAACATGGCTACGAAATGTACGTACTATACTTATTTTTCCGAATCTACTAGAAATTTACTAGAATGGCCGGAAAAAACCAATCCTAAAGATAGTACCCACTTAGTATAGCATAAGCCAGTTGATTGCACCACTATGTATCTAGCCAAGTTTCTCCATAAACTTTGGGTGGGTCGTAAGAGCAAGCACAACGTATGAGAATTGCGGTGGCTTCCACAGCATTGCATTTTGCCGGTGCCCAATTGATTTCTGGCTCTGATCGTCGGTGCCTGCACATTGTGTGACCGGTGCCCAAACAGAAATCTTCAGGCACGAGAGCAACTAGAGTAACCGATGCCCAAACAATCCAGCTACTAAAATATTACTATCAGTGTACTATTGCATGCAGGTGATCAGAATTGGTGTGAAGCTAAAAAGTGAAGAAGAATAGAGTCCGGTTGTTTATTGTATTGTGGGTCCTGCTATCATCGATGCCCAAAATCAACACACTGTAGGGACGGTGCCTCAAATATTTTTCCTGGCATCGCTGGCAAACTTGCTACCATTTGGGCAGCGCTCACGCTGTGGAAGGCCTTAGCTCGAGTCTAAATGGTGGAGTACCTGTGTCTAACCAAAAAATTCTTAGGCACGTGTCTAGTACTAGTCCCAACATCTAAGGAAACAAAAGGCAGAAAAGGCCCACTGTCAACCTCATATTATCCTGATGCTGAGGGCAGAAAAGTGGGCAGAAAAGGTACCTTTTTCTGGGCTTGTGGGTCCTACCGAGGTGGCTAACTAGTGCAGCCATTTTTGCTCTGCTAGCTCTGTTGTTGGGTTGGAAAGCTTTATTGCTAGACATTGTCTAAATGGTGAGCGTGTGTAGCGTATAGAAAATGGGGTGGCTAAGAAAACTTTTCATCTCTTACACCTATGTCTATACGGTGGAGAAGATGGGTCTTGTAGACAGTTGTTGGGCCTCCAAGTGCAGAGGTTTGTAGAACAGCAGCCAGTTTTCCCTTAAGTGGATCACTCAAGGTTTATCAAACTCAGGGAGGAAGTGGTCAAAGGTATCCCCTCTCAAGAAACCCTGCAATAAAGATATAAGAAGTCTCTTGTGTCCCCAACACACCCAATACACGGGTCAGGTGTATAGGTGCACTAGTTCAGCGAAGAGATAGTGAAATACAAGTGGTATGGATAATTATAAGTGGTAACAGTGATAGAAAATAGCTTTGTGGCGTGAGGTTGACGTGGGAAAATACTAAAGGAAAACTGAAATAAAGAAGGAAGCAAGCAAACATGTAACAGATCTAATTGCAAACGGTGTATCAATGCTTAGAAAAAAGGCCTAGGGATCATACTTTCACTAGTGAACAATCTCATATAAATATCTTCTCTTTATGATACAACTCTTAACTACTCTCCGGTTGGACACTCTAATCATTGGTAGGGCTATAAGAGCACACCTCAAAGTTCGCTTTCCACATCTAGATAACCCCACACTGTCACCTTGAGCACTAGATGGTTCCAACAAACACCACAATTTCGTAAAGATATCCAACTCCAAATATAACTCATAACAAGTATTTGTAATCTCTAGCCTAAGTGCCACCATGGTGTGCACACTGTCACTTTCACACACATGGGGAGAGCAGAGATCTATTAAAGCACTTGATTAGAAAAGTAGATCTACTAGATTACAAAGCTCATGATCACAATATGATCATGCATAGAGAGAGAGATGAACACATAGCTACTGGTATAACCCTTAGCCTCGAGAGAGAACTACTCCCTCCTCATCATGGTAATCAGCAACGCTGATGGAGATGGTGGTGGAGATCGATGGAGATGGCTCCGGGGGCACTTCCCCATCCCAGAAGGGTGCTGGAACAGAGACTTTCTATCCCCCGAATCTCCCCTTCGGTGGCGGCGGTGCTGCGGAACTTTTCGTGGCTGGAGGCTTGACGATTTAGGGTTTATGCATCGGGAGGCTCTTATAGGCGAGAGGGGAGACCGAGGGGGTGCCGGAGGCGCCCACACCACCCACTGGCGCGGCCTGGCCTGGCCCGCGCCACCAGGTGGTGTGGCCACCCTCTGGCCCTTCTCCGTCTCGTATTCTGGCTCCAAGTGTCACCCGGTAAAATAATAACTTTAGCTTTTGTCCCGTCCAATTCCGAGAATATTCATTTTCTGACTTCCTGGAACCAAAAATAGCAGAAAACAGGCAGCTGGTACTGTGGCTCTTGTTAATAGGTTAGTCCAAGAAATCATATGAAAAGTACTCCAAAGTGTGGACAAAACATAAGAAAGTAGATAAAACCAAGCATGGAACATCAAAAATTGTAGATACATTTGCAATGTATCAACATCCCCAAGCTTAACTCCTGATCGTCCTCGAGTAGGTAAGTGATAAAAAGAAAGAATAATTTTTGAGGTGACATGCACCATCATAAACTTGATCCAAGTATTTGTAAAACATTCAAAGCTGGGATCATAGTACTTCAATCATAACATGAAAGACAAAGATCCAGCAATAAGACAAAGAAACTATGTTGCAACATGAAAAGGCATAAACAAAAGATTCATGAATAACAATGCTTTGCAAGACGATTGTTTGTTTCACATAAAGAAAACATAGCATAGAGTATTCAGCTTGTCCCTCGTAGAGTAGCAAACATAAATGCATAGGACACCTTCAAAGTTCATAAGGGTGCTAGATACAAATTGTTTAAAACAAGCAATATAAAGGTATGCATCAATCAACAAGTCTTGGGACAATGCACATAGAACTAAGAATGGCCACTATGCTCTCAAAGTAGGTGCATAAAGGTAGAAGGTGGAGAATCAACAAAAAAGTAAAAGAAAGGCCTTCACAGAATGAATTAGGGATTCAAGTTTCATAAAGAGCTTCCAAAAATTATGGTACTTAATAGCTTTCAGCTCTCATTGCCCCTATCATAAGCATCTTGAAGTGATTAAGGTTAAAGTGAACAAACTATGGTGTACATGCTTGACGAAGTATAAGTTGGAAATCTCATGTCCCTTGAATACGAGGGTCGCTCCTCATGCTACTCAAGTTTAGTCACCGGTAAGTTTTGTCATTGTAAGTACATGTGTATCATAGAGAACCGCCAACGGGGTACCCCTTGCCCGATGATACGGAAGAATCCCCATATCAAAATGACAAGGCAAGCAGACAATGAGCATCTCAACAATATTCTTATTTACCATGGGAATATGGTGCTTTTTTCTCTCTTTCCTCTTTTCATAATCTCTTTTTTTCTTTTTCTCTTTTTTTTCTCAATATCTGACTCTTTTTTTATAAGAAGAATGCTTCATAGATAGCTCATTATGGTTATGCTGCTGGTTTCCACCATGACATCATGGATTAGACCAGCGGCCCAGGCGTTTCTCTAACACATATACATAACTCCATGGACTTACAAGCTCCCCTTTCATTTCACACCGACGACATCCATAGAAAAAAGAGCATGATATCAACTAGGTACAAAGTACCAGTGCAATGTTGAAAGCGTTCCCCATGACAGCATGGTTCTGCTAATCCCCAAAAAATAAGTGCAAGCATATACAACATAGATGACACAATGGTTCAAGTTTATTAAGGGCATGAAAAGTAAAGCGTGACATCAAGTTCGTGAGAGCTTTAATCACTAGTTTTCTCATAACAAGTTTAATTCATAAGGTAGATAAAAACATGAATATACTTGGAATAGCATATGCTAATAGGTAGGTATGGTGGACTCTTTGGAATAACTTGGTTTTAGGAGTTGGATGCACGAGTGGAACTCATACTTGGTTGTGGAGGCTAGCAAAAGACTGGGAGCGACCAACTAAGAGAGCAATAATGGCCATAATCATGTAGACCGACAAAACATCATTGATCAAAGCATAAAGAAGTACTACAAGTTGAAAACTAAAGGATTATAAAGGATATGGTAACTTGGGATAGTCATAACATGGTGTGAGCATGCGCCAAGTCAACCCAAACAAAGCATCAAAGTAGAATACCACAATACTATGCTTTAATATGCTAAAACAACGCATGATTCTTCCAAGGCACATTAAGCAATCTCAATTGTTTATAACAAGTCATGCTAGAGAAAAGAATACTAATCCTAAAGCCAAAACAATATCAAGCATGGCATGACAAAGCATAGGCCACAGTCAAAAACAAGATCTCTTTACCACTTAAGCATAAACTTTCCTATTCTTTTCCAATCCAAACAAAACTATTTGAAAACCAATGTATGAAAGAGGGGGTCCAACCAATTTATTCAGAAAAACTAAGAAAAACAAGCAAATGAAAAACCAAAACGAAAAAGAAGACACTCCAAGAACAACACAACTGTGGATGAAACAATAAAAATGAAGTGTTTGGAAGAAACCCGAGATTTTTATTAACGAAGAAGGGGATGCCTTGGGAATCCCCAAGCTTTGACGCTTGTACTTCTTGGATATTTATTGCGGTGACACGCGTGGCATCCCCAAGCTTGAGCTTTAGTCCATTCTTCATCTCATTACTCATTCCTTCCATACACCTAAAATTTTTCCCTCATACAAAACTTCACACAATCTTTATTAGCAACATTAGTGCACTCAAGATAATAAATCTTTAGGTTCAGTTCCAACACCAATAAAACTTCCATTAAAACACAAGATACTGTAGCACTTCCCTCAAAAAGCTCAATTCCCCAAAAGAACTAAAAAAGGAACCAACAAGAAGCAAATGCAAATAATGGCGGAAATCTGTCAAAACAGACCAAAAGGTAAAAACCAATTTTTTCGAAGACCTTCTGTTGCTCAAATCAAAAATAGTTGAACTAACAAAAGTTAGATAACAACCTGGGTCAGAAGAAAAAAAATGCACGCCTCAAAACAACGTACAGAGATTTTACACGAATTTTTACGGTGAAGCACAGAAATCTGTTTCGGGACATCAACTTTCCCAATCATTACTTCTCTCTCATTAGAGGTTACTCTTGGCACGAAAAGCAAATAAAAAGGATAAGGAGCGGTTATTACAGAAGTAATAACTTCCAATACTCCTCTAAAACTTTTGGGTTATCTCCCAATAAGTACTTTTCTTTAACGCCTTTAAGTTAGGCTTGATAGTTTGAGAAGATGCTCACATAAGAAATATGAATTGAAGTAAAAGAAAGCATTAAGAAGCAAATTCAAAACACATTTAAGTCTAACCCACTTTCTATGCATAGGAATCTTGTAAATAAACAAGTCATGAAATTACAAAGCAATAAGCATAGTAAAGAAAAACAAGTGCAACTTCAAGATTCTCAACATAAAGAGGGGAAACTTAATATTGTTGAGACACATAAAACCATGTTTCCCTCTCTCATAATAATTTTCAGTAGCATCATGAATAAAATTAACAATATAACAATAACATTGAACATTCTTATCATGAGCCACATGCATAAAAGAATTAATACTCCCCACATAAACATAGTCATTCTTATTAATTGTAGTGGGAGCAAATTCAACAAAATAGCTATCATTATTATTATCATGACCATAATCATCAAATATAGGAGGCATATTGTAATCATAATTAATTTCCTCCTCAATAGTAGGTGGACTGAAAATATCATAATCATCATTGCAATTATCATATATTGGAGGTATAGTATCATCATAAGCAATAGAATACTTATCTTTCAAAGTGTGTTCATTTGTAAACATATCATCATTGGAACGATCATGGATAGCACTAATAGTATAGCAATTATTAATATCATCAATTTCATAATTGGTACCGAAGAGATTTTTAATGTCAAAGGTAGTGTGCTTTTCCCAATCATGATCACTACTATAGGTAATAGGCATAGGAACATCATCGAGTTCAGACTCATCAAAAACTATAATAGGAGAAACATGCTTAGGGAAAAATATCGTTTCCTCTCTCCTTTTACTCCTCCTTTTCTTCTTTTTCTTCTTCTCTTTAGGAGGGAGAGGCTTGAAAGGCATCTTCTCCATATACCCTGGTTGATTGTTAGAGACAATAGAAGAAACTTTGGAGGATTCCTCCTTTTCATTAATAAGGACAAAACACATATTAGTCCTGTCATATTTTGGTAAAATCTCATCATTTATAATATTTTGTATGTAAGTATTTGGGTGAAAATTATCAACACAATAAAGATGAAAACCGTGCAGGACACTATTCATACCAAAAGCACTCATATCTACCAAAGAAGTTTTTCTTGATAATTCTTCACACCCCAAAAATAATGTAAGTTCATCATGCTGATTAGGAGTGATCACGTCATCACAATACAAACTTGTAGTACTCATTGGATTAGAAGGGCTATTATTATGGCCTGAGCATTGAAAATTGAAATGACCCACTTCAAAGCAAAGTTCACAAATAAAAGGATAGAGGGCACACACTTTTTTACCAAGATCATTTAGAGCCCTATACCACGTTCTAGTTTTTTCATTCCTGTGGGTGATACAATAATCTTCTTCAATTTGATTATTCTCACAAGGTCTATGTATTCGACAAAAATTAACATGCTTATAAGAAATAGTACTTTCAGAGGTATGAGCATGTTCGTTGTTATCATTAATAACAATTGCTTTTTCCATGCAAGTGTCTTTAAAAGGCTCATGATACATGTCCCATTTTTCTTTAGGAGCATTAATATGAGAAACAAAGGATCTAAAACAATCAATAAGAATTTGAGGATCAAGACCATATTTAGCACTAAGCTCTTGAAAATCAGTAGTTTCAGCGAAAGACTTAATGCAATCATACTCATAGTTTATACCTAGTTCTTTACCTTTGTTGTTATCCCAATCTTCAGTATTTCTTTGAATTGTTTCAAGAAGATCCCACTTAGCTTTGACATCCTTACTTGTGAAGGATCCCTCTAAACAAGTATCTAGATAGTCCTTGTAATGTCCTGAAAGCCTTGCATAGAAATTATCAATAACAATATTACTGGGGAGCTCATGAATGGGACATTTGAGCATTAGTGACTTCAATCTCCCCCATGCTTGGGAAATAATTTCTCCATCATGTGGATGAAAATTATAAATGTAATTCCTATCTTTATGAATTTCATGAGGAGGATAAAATTTAGAGTAAAAGAGAGATTCAAGTTCCTTCCACTCCAAATGATGAGGATCATCTAGTAGCTCATACCACTCCCTTGCTTTTCCCTTAAGTGAAATAGGGAATAGCTTCCTCTTAATTTGGTTCATTGAAATACCTGCACACTTGAACAACTCACATAATTCGTGTATAAAGAGTAAATGATCACCAGGATGGACAGTTCCATCTCCCAAATAACAGTTGTTCATAACACGTTCAACAATTTTTATATGTATTTTAAAAGAGATGCTTTCAGTATGTGGATTTAAAATATCACAAGTATCATTAGAATTACCACATATGGGAGATAAAATATCATCAGAGCAAAATTTCTTCTTTAAAGCTGGGGAATTAAAAAGATCATTTTCATAAAAACCAACTTCCCCAAGCTTAGACGTTTCCATAGCATTAGTAACAAAGGTGTTCAAAAGATTCATACTAATAACATTGCTATTAGCATGCAAAGAAGGTTCCATGGGTTTTTTAATTTTGTTTTTAGACAGTTCATGTTCTATATTAGGAAAAAATACTAAAAAGCTCTCTAATTTTGTTGTTGTTTTCCATTAAGCCTAACAAGTGAAAACAAGAAACAAAAAGACAAAATTGCAGAATCTAAAGGAAATAACTTCGAGCACTCACACCGGACGATGTGAGTACCTTTTACCTTACCTCCCCGGCAACGGTGCCAGAAAATAGCTTGATGTCTACACACTTCTATTCCTGTAAACAGTTGTTGGGCCTCCAAGTGCACAGGTTTGTAGAACAGCAGCAAGTTTTCCCTTAAGTGGAACACCCAAGGTTTATCGAACTCAGGGAGGAAGTGGTCAAAGGTCTCCCCTCTCAAGCAACCCGGCAATCAAGATACAAGAAGTCTCTTGTGTCCTCAACACACCCAATACACTTGTCAGGTGTATAGGTGCACTAGTTCGGCGAAGAGATAGTGAAATACAAGTGGTATGGATAATTATAAGTGGTAACGGTGATAGAAAATAGCTTTGTGCCGTGGGGTTGACGTGGGAAAAGACTAAAGGCAAACTGAAATAAAGAAGGAAGTAAGCAAACAGGTAACATATCTAATTGCAAACGGTGTATCAATGCTTAGAAAAAAGGCCTAGGGATCATACTTTCACTAGTGCACACTCTCATATAAATATCTTCTCTTTATGATACTACTCTTAAATACTCTCCGGTTGGACACTCGAATCATTGGTAGGGCTATAACAACACACCTCAAAGTTCGCTTTCCACTAGATAACCCCACATTGTCACCTTGAGCACTAGATGGTTCAAACAAACACCACAATTTCATGAAGACATCCAACTCCAAATATAACTCATAACAAGTATTTGTAATCTCTAGCCTAAGTGCCACCATGGTGTGCACGCTGTCACTTTCACACACATGGGGAGAGTAGAGATCTATTAAAGCACTTGACTAGCAAAGTAGATCTACTTAATTACAAAGCTCATGATCACAATATGATCATGCATAGAGAGAGAGATGAACACATAGCTACCGGTAGAACCCTTAGCCTCGAGAGAGAACTACTCCCTCCTCATCATGGGAATCAGCAACGGTGATGGAGATGGTGGTGGAGATCGATGGAGATGGCTCCGGGGGCACTTCCCCGTCCCGGCAGGGTGCCGGAAAAGAGACTTTCTGTCCCCCGAATCTCCCCTTCGGTGGCGGCGGTGCTGCAGAACTTTTCGTGGCTGCAGGCTTAACGATTTAGGGTTTATGCATCGGGAGGCTCTTATAGGCGAGAGGGGAGACCGAGGGGGTGCCGGAGGGGCCTACATCACCCACTGGCGCGGCCTGGCCTGGCCCACACCACCAGGTGGTGTGGCCACCCTCTGGCCCTTCTCCGTCTCGTATTCTGGCTCCAAGTGTCCCCTGGTAAAATAATAACTTTGGCTTTTGTCCCGTCCAATACCGAGAATATTCATTTTCTGACTTCCTGGAACCAAAACCAACAGAAAACTGGCAGCTGGCACTGTGGCTCTTATTAATAGGTTAGTCCAAGAAATCATATGAAAAGTACTCCAAAGTGGGGACAAAACTTAAGAAAGTAGATAAAACCAAGCATGGAACATCAAAAATTATAGATACATTTGTAATGTATCACCAAGCCTTAGCACACTGCACAATATTTGCAGCTAGTAAGCTCGATCGCTTGATGGACCAACGAGATTGCTCGTAGGCTAGCGACGAGACCCAATACTTTTTTTGAACAAGCGAGACCAATTACTTGACGTTTTGCTTCCACTATTCACTCTCCTCTCTCCTCCTACTAGTACTACCCCACTCCACCTTCGTAGAAACCATTTTCTTCCACTGCTCCTCCCTTTCTTATCTACTTGTTCATCCAGCGATGTCACAAAATATCCTGTCTCGTCGGAAGAATAGCAAGATGGCGGTGGTTAGGTCCGTGGAGAAATCCTACCGGCAGGGTGACCTACAGGCTCGGACCGAGAAAGGAGACCAGCCATGGGGCGAGGGCTCGTCTTCGTGCATGTATCCGAAGAGCGGCTATCATGGGGAATAAGAGACTGGTAGGGTTGTACTTCCATTGATTCCTGGGTTGTCTATTCCTACTATTGAACCGTCTCTGTACATCTTCCAGGGCAGGTGGCTCGAGCATCGAATTTTGCATCCCACGGGTCGATAGCATGATGGATATTTCTGACGCGTATGATGCCATCATGCCCGCTCTCGGTCGAAGAAGAGAGGTACTGTAATCACTATACATGTATTGACATTTTATGTTCTTCTCTGCATGGACTCCATGCTCTCTTACTGATGATGCATTTTCCATGCAGGAAGTCAGGGCGAGAATCTCAGCCAAAGTAGATGAAATCTACGACCATAACATCAACATTCTTCAAAAAAAACTCCGATCTCAACCTAGAGTGTGATCGCCTCTGAGCCGATTTGGCTTTTCAAATGAAGCTCGCACGATCTTACGAGCGTGACTCCTCCACACTTCGCGCTGAGTGCGAAAAATTGAAGAAAGAAGTCACGGTGCTCCACAACCTACAGCTACCATTGCGGAGATCGTCCAGGTCACACCCCGCTAAGTAGGAAGAGAGAAGCCATCTCATGTTGGCCGTCGAGGTCGCGACCATTGTGTAGGTCGTCGAGGCCCTACTCCGCAGGGCGGCCACAGTGTTGCAACCGCCGAATCTTGGAGTAGGAACTAGGAAGGGGAGGACTTGCCTACGTGGATTTTTTTTTCTCATCCGTCTACATCGAGGCCCTCCTTTTTATTTCTTTTGGGTGCATGGATTGTTTTTTCTCATCCGTCTCCGCATAATTATATTGCACTCATTAGCGTTCGAATGCACTCTGTGGATCTTTTGTAACGATATACTTGCCATATAGTAGTCACTATTTAGTGTACATATTCATTCAAATTTAGTCAAATATGTGACATCCTTTTTAATTAGGTTGGAGGGCATTTTCAGAAAAATTAGGATGGAGGGAGAGTATGTCTGATAAATCAAAAATAATTAAATCGTCAATGAGTGATCTTTAAATTTGGTCATACTTTCTACTTTGTCAGATGTGTAGGGATCCGGATCCAGTGTCTAGAAAAGAAAATGCACCGTCAGCGTCAGGGACACCCAGCTATTGTCTGGACTCTAGAGTACTTTGGGTCACAAGCACAGCTACCCCTATAGTCTATCCACAGACACCCAATGATTCCTTGCATAGGAATTCTCGCCAGAGCCTTCGTAGGGAAGGTATCCGCTTTGACCCGTTGATTTCGGATTGGACGGACAAGATTGCTAGACACTGAACTCTGTCTCCCTAGATGATGTTTCTACCACTACTATGTAAAAATACGCTTATGTGTGAGCTGCGTTGATTAGCGAGGGTCATCAGCGTACGAGGGCCTAGACCGCACAAAAAAAGGTTTGTCACTAAATCAATTGTGCTCACATCTACCATTAAATGTGAGAATTTTACCAGCTCGACTGCCTCTATCCACTAATCGTCCATCCATCTAATCACTCGATGTATAATTTAAAGTGTTCAATTCTCCCTATCTGACAAATGATTCTTCAAACTGACAACCTAGAAAACTCCTCTAGAAAGAGAGAAAGAGAAATTACTTATGATGTTAATTGGGTGTGTAGTATTACCTCTGTATGTAAATACAAATTAGTGCAAGTACTTAATCACTAACATGTAACTAATTTCATGTGTTATTTTATAGTAAAAATACTTCAATACAAAAATGTAAATCTATGATGGAAGAAAATAAGTGGTTTCGTTTATGGAGTGTAGCGAATATCATTATTTATCATGACAATATTGCAAATTTATAATATTGTCATACTCCCTCAATACGAAACTTAGTTTGTCTAGATTCACGAGTATGTAGATTGAGTATATAGATCATATTCACGAGTATATAGACGTATTTTAGCGATACATATGAATCTAGATAAATTTCAAGTCACTTATTTCCGAACTACTAGTAATAGTTTTATCACAAGTCTCCTAAGACAAGAGGTAAATTGTCTTTGTGAGTGTCCACAAGAATGTAGTACATTTATTGAATTAAAAATTTGCACCTAGCCACGACAAATGAATCTGGGATGCTCCCTCCTTGATACTTCTAATTACAAATTAGATGGTCACTAAGGTTTATACACATTAGGTCATTGCATATGGTTATTGTGTTGGAATTCATTTTGTGCTATATATTATTGGTGATGAAGACATTCCTTTGTCATGTAATGGAAACATTTCCCCTGATGGTGAAAACATTGTTTCATTTTATGGAATGCTATGTAAAATGGTAAAAAATAATTATTAACAATGAAAATATTTTTAGATACTAAAAAAGTTCACAACTCCTTTTTAGTCGTTTCATGTATCATTGTAAATGATGGTAGTTTAATGTAACATTTAAAAAGTAGGGAAAAACGACGAAACTTACATGTAACATTGAATGTAGACTCCAATCGTTGTTCACGGAGAGGTATATGTACATTGTCTGCCTGGTAGTCAAATGTGAACAATGCAAAACCAAAATTGTGCATGTCGACAGTCACGCAAAACCATCCATGGTACTGCATCCATTAAAAAATACACGATATCTTGGTAAGCTAGAAACATGTTTGGGAGTACTTCTAAAATACCTGAGAGATGTTTAGTTCTAAGTCGACTAAGTATTGCACCAAAGTTCTAAATTATGCAGGATATTATTATGCTTTAATAAGTTAAGTTATTGGAGTGCACGCAATAAAATAGTCATGCGAAGCACGTACATATTACTAGTCACGTAAGTACAGTACCTTTTTTCTGAGCTGCATGCATTCACTCCTAAACACCATCAGTAAAAGTTTGAACTCGTGGAGTGCCAAAATAACATCGTGCCAGCTAGCCCGATTAATGGTCTGCTACTATAGTAACCTACACATCTAACCCCATAGTCTACTCTAGGACACCCAGCGATTGCTTGCATAGGCGTCCGTGCCAGAGCCTTCGAAGGGAAGGTATCCCCTATGGCCCGTTGATTTGGGATGGATGGGCAAGATTGCTAGACGACCAAAATCATGTGGTCCCCACTCCCTAGCGGCCCTCCATTTCAAACACTACGAAATTTCTGGCGCCCCTCCATTTCAAACACTACGAAATTTCTGGCGCCCTTCGTTTCAATCGATACCAAAATCATGTGGTTCCCACTGCCTGGCACCCCTCCATTTCAAACACTACAAAATTTCTGCCGCCCCTCCGTTTCAAACGATACCAAAATCATGTGGTCCCCACTCCCTCGCGCCCCTCCATTTCAAACATTGTGAAATTTCTGGCGCCCCTCTGTTTCAAACGATACAAAAATCACATGGTCCGCACTCCCTCGCGCTGTAACACCCCAAACTTCTAATCAAGTTTATCAAATTCTAATCACCCAATTTAGGGTTAACAAAAAGTTTTATTAAGAAAATGAATGTGAATGCATGTTAGTTTGCATTAATGTGTGATTGATTGAAAATGCCATGCTTGATTGCTACAAATGATGTGAATGGTTTAAAGGTGAGTACTACATCATCTAGGCCATTTACAAACAAAATCAAAATAGAAAGAAATCAAATATGAATAAAAAGAGCAAATGGTCATTTTGACAAAAGTTAACCACCAGGTCACTTTGTGTGTTCCTAGAAGAGAAATTTTAACAGAAACATTTCTACTTCTTTTCACCCCTTGCTAGACCAAGTAAAAGTGTATCAAGACCCACTTTACAAACTTACAAAAACATCTTTCAATAGAATTTAATGGACAGTTGAAAATTGAATCTAATTCATATGTTAAGATCCCACTTTTTCAAAAACCTATCAAACCATTTCTGTTTGACTTCTCCAAGCAAACATAGTTACTCAAGCTTAAGTTAAGATCACTCAAAAAGTTTCATTCAAAAATTCCAAAGTAAAGTTCTTTTGGCCATTACAACAAACACGTTAATTACACAAATTAATCTACTGCCTAACTTCACTGTTTCCATAGTAATCCCTCGACCATTTGGTCCCCTCTTCACTCCCTTGTCTCCCCTGAGCCTAGCCAGCACCCAGACTAAGCCCCCTCTTAGCCGTTTGCATAGTGGAGCACCGCCCATTTTTGATCATCGCCGGCCGACAGTGGACAGCGCGCTAGGAGCATCGCCGCCCTCGCCCACGACACGCACCAGACACGCCGCACTCCACCGCCACCCCCTTGTCCAAGCCTTGACCGCAGATGAGCCTTGGACCACCCTAGCACTGCCATGCCCAGAGCGCACCAGCTCGCCGCGCCTGACCAGCTTGCACAGACCGTGCCTCACCCCGCCTCGCGTGCACTAGCTCGCCATGATCACCCGAACCCTGCAGACAACCCCGTTCGCTGCCGCGTGACCCACAGCTTCCGCACGCCGTCGCAAACACCTCTACGTCCGCGGGGAGCGCCACACGCTCCCGACCAAACCACACCGCCCCACGCCTCGCCATTATGCCCATAAGAATCGCCAGGGAACACAGCACCGTCCACTAGCAGCCTGTAGCGTCGTCACCGACGAGCTCGCATCTGCACCGTTTGGTCCCCTCGCCATAGTATAAAAGGAGGCCTCCCCTGCCTCATTTCTCCACACCCTAGCGCTCACCACTCCTCACTGATCCTTCCCCACGTCTTCCCGGAGCAAGGAGAGCTCTCTCTTGCCGGAATTTGGCCGGAGCCCGCCGCTGCTGGAGGAGAAGGGCGCCGTCGATTTCGACCACCCCAAGGCTTGATGTGACCGCGCCTCGAACTGCCGTCGTCTACCACGTCGATCGCCCCCGTCGCTGAACCTAGCTGGAGCCCAGGTGAGCCTAGCCAGACCCCCACCGCCGCGCTAGGTCATTTTCCTTGACGGAGTAGTTCGTCATCAACGACGACTCCCAACTGTTGGATTAGAATTAGATCTCACGGCTCAGCTGCGTAGATACCGTTTCACTTAGATGCAGTCGCTGACGAGTGGACCCCCTCTATCAGCAGCCCGCTACACTGTGCAGTGCAGTTGGGCCGGCCCGTTTGGCTTTCCCACGCAGCCCAGGGAATTCAAATATTGATTTTCTAATTTAGTTAAAACCCTATTCTGATTCAAAAATCAATTCAGAGAGTTTCATTGAACCAAATTGCATGATTCAAATTTTGTTAGAAAGATATCTAAATTACCTATCCAAGACCATTGGATTTAAATCATTTGGAGTTATAGATAATCTTTAGTAAAAATAAGAAGACAGAGACTTTTCTACATTCAATTTTTTTTCAAAAAGCAACCATAATAGCTTTTGAGTTGATTCCAACTCTCAAAAATTACATTTTACAATATATATCTGAATATGTAAAATTATTTAGGTTTGCATGCAGTGACATTGGACTAGTACCAAACGAATGCTATTAGGGCATTACTAGTCACTTTAAATCTATTAAATAATAATCTTAAACTTTATAAAAGGTGACCAACCCTTTAAATCACATTCCCATGTATTAGAATATGTGGTGATGACATGTGTCCACATGATCCCATATATTAATTGGAGAATATTAAATCTTAATTAATTTCAATGAGTAGAAATTACTTTTCTAAAATAAACTAAATAAAACTAGTTCTTTATTCCATGTGATGATTGTGATGATGCTAGATCATCAAGTGTGAGCCTTAGTGTGCTAAATAGAGCTGGTTAATTATTGTTTGGTGATTGTGTATCCCGTATCTATTTATAGACGATATTATCGACCCCGGAGACGAGGAGGAGGAGTTCTACCAAGCAGAAGACGAAGAAAACTTCAACCACTACTCCAATCAAGGCAAGCTAAATCTATGCAAGTTATTATTGGCAAGCTAACACTAGCAAGTTTCTTAAATATTCAAGCCATCACTAATTGCAAGATAACTTAAGCAAGATGCATTAGGCATGCTTTGGTTATACACCTTAGTTTATACCCATCCCAAGTTTTACTTGCAAGCTCTATTCTTTTACTTTACCAAAGTTCTTTACTTTTAATTAGTGCTTTGTGAGTATTTGGAAAGATAATGTAGATAGCATAAAGAGTATAAAACTAGGCCTATACTAGATGTCATTCTATGGCAAGATTGAAGATTAGCACCCCTCATTAGAGAACACTCTTAACATAGTGGCTAGTGCTAAGCATAAAACTTGATCACTTTATATGAGAATACTTGGTGAAAATGATTATGAAAACCTTGGAATTATGCTTCATTCTATTGAAATGTTTTGACATGTCTTGAGAAACGCAAATGGATTTGATGATGAAAATGTTGAGTCATGAGCCTTAGCCCTTTTACCAAAAACTGATGGTTGGGTTCGGATGCGATACCATTCCAATTTTACCGTACAACCAAAATACGTGAATTAGGCAAGGCTTAGCCGGAAGTTTATATGCATTACTATGGGTTCCCTCGCGGAAGAGGTTTGAGCTAAGGCTACCTCGTGAGTGTGAATTGTCCACCTATGAAGTGCCCAGGATGGCAGATGGCCATGGCTGGGAGGCCAAGCTCATAGGGGAGGTTCCTATACTAGAGTGTCCAATTGAAAGGTAATGATTGATTATCCGCATACTAAGTATGATGATTCAGGGTTATCCCTGATGGATGTATCGAATTTTGTGGTGAAAGTGTACCAGCTCTGCAGAGTGTCAAACTATTCAAATAGCCGCGTCCGCGGTCATGGACAGTTGGAGTGGCCATACTGTTCTGTCGTCGGATGTTTTCAAAATGACTTGTGAAGTGAACTATGACTTTGATTTGACCACAACAGGGTTTTGAATATGAAAACTAGGTTCCCACTTAAGTTATTTAGAACATTAACTTAGTTTTGTTTACTTCTAAAATCAGTTTAGATAAACCTGGCTTTTTGCAAATAAACCTAGAGCTTAAGATTCCTACTAGAACTACCTTACTTGTTAGTGATAGTTTGCGAGTACTTAAAGAGTACTCATGGCTTTGTCCCTGGCTATTCCCGTGGCCAGACTATGAGGAGGACTATCTGGATGATGGACAGCAGGACGTCTATGACAAATAGGATCATCTCCCATCGTCAGCATTGCCTGTGACCCTGAAGATGGAGCCCACTACTATGCTTATTATTCTGCTGCTTGTTTGTATTAAGACTGGATCATGAGATCCCTTATTTGTGTAAGACCTTATTATGGTTTGTAAAGGATGATGTACTATGATATCCAATCTGTTATGTCTCGCAAAAATGGTAATCCTAGGATTGCGATGTATGGCATAACAGGCATCTAGGATTAATTCTGGGTGTTGACACGCGCCCCTCCATTTCAAACACTGCGAAATTTTTGGCGCCCCTCCATTTGAAACACTGCGAAATTTCTGGCGCCCCTTTGTTTCAAACGATACCAAAATCACCTGGTCCCCACTCCCTCACGCCCCTCCATTTCAAACACTACGAAATTTCTGGCGCCCCTCCGTTTCAAACGATACTCAAATCACGTGGTCCCCACTCCCTTGCGCCTAGAACCTCCCATAGCACTTCTCCGCGGCTGGCTTTACCCACCGGAACTCGACACCATGCACTCCTCAACCAACAATATACTGAAGCTACATTAGCTGCGGTCTCATCCAAAGCATCATTGCTGCTTCAGCGACATCCACCACACCCGACCTTGGTCACCGAGTCCATCCTTGTCCACCACACCTGATTTCCTTTTCCCACTTTCCCCTCCACGGCGCCGAATCCGTCAACGACTGCCCAAGATCTGCATCAACACCGCCGGCATCCTCCCCACCCGTACCTTACTTGAACTGTCGTGCAGTGCACCGATTCAACCTCGTCCACCATGCTCAAGCCGGCATCGAGCGCCCAAGATCTGCTTCCCCGATGCATACAGCCGGCGCAACCGAAGCACCCTCGGTGACAAGGATGTCACCCACGCCGATACGTATGATGATTAGAAGCCCATCCGACCATGGTAACCAAATCACCAACTCTTTTTTTGTTTTGTCAGCAGTACAGCAGGTTCAAGCCTATCGTAGTGAACTGCATTCTTCTAATCGTCATGTACACCTAGTCAAAGTGCACGCCTGTTCTTCGTGCTAGATACTACGGAGTAGGTCACTGGACATGTTGGTTTGCATTTGCTGCACTACAAATTTTTAAGTCATGCGCATGTTCTTAGCTACTCTGAACAACAATAATTGTCTGCTATCATGTAGTTCTTGCAAAATGTAAAATTAGTGGAAAATATTAGTTTGGATTCCCTGCTCCACAGTTACTGAATCTATCTGGTTTGTCCTGAGATAAGTTCCTGTTATTGTTTCCTCCTTGGCATCGTTATGATGTCTAGTAGTACCCGTTTAGAGTCTTCATACTAATTCAATTATAATTTTGTTGTTGCCATCTGGTTCTTCAAAAGCTTCAACACTAACTATTTTCTTTTTCTTGCATAGAGGCCAAAATGGAACAATGAACATGATGGTTTGCCTAGCCTCTTTTACAGGTTCACAAGCGACCCCATTATTTCCTTATTTAGTACTGGGTTGTCCTAAGCAATGGCATAATTGTCCTCTACTATGTAGTTTACTCGTGGTTTGCATTCCTGCTCTAGAAGTTCTCTTATGATGCCATATTTCTATCTGGTTGATTCTTACCTAAGACAGAAAATGCATGACATTGTGTAGCTCACCATAAATTTTGAGTCACCGTACGTCTCTTGCATTCTAGGAAATACCCCTGCTTCCATATATATTTGCTTATATGACCTACCTAGTTTATAATTGCTGAAATTCTAAAAAACAATTTGTTTGATTGCTCATTTTATTGTAGGCACACTTGTCTAATGATTGTTTGTCTTGTTCTACAGGTTCATGTGCGATGCTACTATATCTTGCATCTTGTTGTGGTTCGTCCTAAGGAACGACATAACTATCCTCTACAATATATAGTTCATTCCTCGTTATCATTCCTGCTATACAAGTTCTCGTATGATGCGATTATAATTTTTAGTTGGTTCATTCTAAGCTACGAGTAGTTTGTCCTGTTTATTGTATTATCTTGTTATTACTTAGTTTCATACTACAATTATTGCTATTCGCACCAAGGAGAGGGCTGCAAGATCATGTCTCAAGGTGGTTTTCCAATGTAGTTGTCACACTCAAAAGGAAATGCAGTTGATGGATTGAGAAAGCAAATTGAGGACAATGCAATCAACTTGATTTTCAACTCAAATGCTGAATTTTCTTTCCCGAGCGTTGATATTATGTAATATTTTTAAGAAGTTTGCAGCTGATGTAATATCTAGATAACTCGCATAGGCCATGTAGGCATTTTTTTGAGTTGGGCCGTGTAGGTATTTAGTTGACCCTGTCCACGCATGGCGGTAGGCGGTATCATAACTGCGCCAGCCAGGTCGATCAGGTAAGAGTTTAGGTCTTTGTTATTTGCCCTTATTATATTAGGCCTACTATGAACAGTAAAAGATGCTTGGTAATTATACTCCTTTTATGATATTGGCTTGGGATTCAAAAAGTCCAAAACTGTAGGTGTCCGCGACCTTAACGGGCCTACCATCAGGTGGCAACCAGTAATAGGCTAGAATAGTAAGAGGCCAAACAGTAACATGCCAAAACAGTAACATGCCAAAATAGTAACAGGCCAAAACAGTAACATGCCAAAGCAGTAATACGCCAAAGCAGTAACATGTCAGAACAAAGGCAACCAAGCTCAGTAACAGGCCAGATTAGTAACATACTCCCTTCGTCCCAAAATGTAAGGCGCCTAAGATTTCGTCAAAAGTCAACATCTTCTAAGTTTGACCAAGTTTATACAAAAAAATACGAATATCTGCAATATCGAATGGACATATTGGGAAACTATATTTTATGGTGAATCTATTGATATTGATTTGATATTGTGGATGTTTATATTTTTACATATAAATTTGGTCAACTTAGAATATATTGACTTTTGACTAAAGCTTAGGCGCCTTACATTTTGGGACGGAGGGAGTACTAGAAAAGTGGCAGGCCAGAACAGTATATGACCACAACAGTAACGGACCTGAATAGTAGATGGCCAGAATAGTAACGAGGTAGAACAGCAGCAGTCCGAAAATATTACCATACAAGAACAGTAATAGGCTAAACATATTGGCAGGCCAGAACAATACCAGATCAGAATAGTTGCAGGCCGCCGGTGGGCCCGAGAAGTTGATGGACGGTACTATAAAAGGCCAGAACAGTATCAGACCTTCCCAAAAGTGGGTCGTTCTTAGGCAGACCAGAACAAGCTGTGAGAACAGTAGCAGGCTGACCGTGGGACTTAACAGTATCGGGCCTACTTGATGCAGCCTTTTAACGGGCCGCACAGTTCGAACAGTGTGGGCTTCTGTAGGCCGAAACAGTAACGGGCCTGACATTCGTGAGCCGCTGTTAGCCACATCTTTGGGCCCATTTCAAATAGTGCCAGACGAAACAGTAACATGTCATATTCTTATTGGGCTCTCTTGATGGGCCGTCCCACTTAATTATGAGCAGGCCTTGGCTAGGCCTGGATTCTACCATGGTTTCTGTGGCCGTTAATGGCGGTAACTGGTCGTTAACTGTGCTTGCCACGTGGCATTTTGCATGACATCAGCAGTCAACGCGGCTAGCAAACAGATCTATGACAGAACAATTTTCATGGCTGAAGGGTGCGATCTGCCACGGTCAGAAAAAAACTGTGGTAGATTCTTTTGCGACGGGGCTTTTACCACGATGGGCATCCGTCGTAGAAGACTTTTTAGCCACAAAAAACGGGCCTTCAACCATGAAAATCGTCCATTGTAAAAGCCAACTTTTCTTGTAGTGTTAGTGTTGCAGCTTTTGAAGAACTAGGTGGCAACAACAAAATTATAATTAGCTATAAAAGGAATGTAAGGTAGTTCTAATATGATTAAAATAATCAGCTATGAAAGGCATTGATTTAGAAAGAATATCTCTAACTAAGGTATCATCATAAGGAATTTTTCCTCTTCTATTTTCAACTTTAAGAAACTCATTGACCAAGTTCTCTAGATTAGTAGGGAGAGGTTTTTCTTCATGCACAATTTCAGAGTGCCATTGATGAAAATTATTATGTATATCTCTTAAGAGTTGCCAAACTTCTTCCAAAGTTTTTCCAAGGAATGCACCATCACACATCATATCTAGCCTATCCTTAGAAGAGCGATTTAAGCCTCAATAAAAGAGATTCAACAATAACCAATCAGGTAAATTATGATTTGGACAATCATGCATCAATTTTGAGAACCTACTATAAGCTTGTATTAAATCCTCATTGTTGCTCTGCTTGAAATTCAAGATATGAAGCCTATGCTCATAAGTTTGCTTTTGTGAGAAATACTTACCGAGAAAAGCTTCGGAGATACCTTTCCATCAATTGAAGTGTCCCGCGGGATGCGATTTAGCCAATCTTTAGCTTTTCCTTTTAGCGAGAACCGGTATAGATATAACTTTAGCTTATCATTTGGCCTTCAATTTTCCTTCACCGTGGAACACAATGATGTAAATTTGTCAATATGCTCATATGGATCATTGTCCAGATCTCCCGCAAAAGCTATTTCCATGATCATATTTATCCACATAGGATTAATCTCATATCCATCCACATCAATAGCGGGCTGAACAATAAGAGCATGTAAATGATCAACACTCGGAGCACCATACTCCGCAAGACTTTTACTTTCCATAGTTCCTATGTTTTTGGGGTTTCTTAAAGAAAAACTGTAGCATCCCAATTGTCTAACAATTGTAATGCTACTTGGTCCAGTAATATAATGGCTACTTCCTATATACAATTGTTGCATCATAATGATATCATGCTCATGTTATGATGCCACCTTGCATTTGAGAATCATATAAAACCTTTTCTTTTGGTTCTTCTCTCATATGCATTATTAATTGTATTTGCCTCTTTATATTGTATTTGGTTATTGATATATTGTTTAAATGCCCAAGTTGAGTTGGGGGCATATCTTTTATTCAACTCCATCACTTTTCTTTTCACCACCTTATAATTCCACCATTCCATTTATCCATGAGCTTGTATTTCCTTTTCTTTTGGTATTTATTCTAGCTCATGAGTGTGGGGTGGATCTAATCCTAACTTCTTTTTGCTTGACCTTTATTCCACTTCTTAGGAATGCATAAGAATAATGCCATATTATTATTATTGTTTTCACAAAATAAAACATGGCATTTATTATTTTGCATGGGCCATGCAAGATTACCACCACCTTAAGCCCATTTGATTCCTCTTGATTTTATTGGTTCTTTTCTTTGTGGATCATCTCCATACCTCTCCACCATCCCCATCTTCTCCTCAACACCATTTTATTTTTCTTCATGCATGATCAAATGAGGCCTTTTCTATAAATTCCATTCCTCTCTCTTTTTCTTGGATTCTCCTTCACCTTACCTTTTGCTAATTCAAGACCTCACTTTATTCTCTTGGTTTGAACTTCTAAACAAGTTTTAAAACCTAAACACCTAATCAAAACCTAACCTAGCTTTCTCTCTCCATTTTTCCCTCTAACCCTAGCCCTACTTTAAACCCTAACCCCTACCACACCTCACTCACCTCTCCCCCTCTCTACCATGCTGGACCCACCTAGCCATCCTCTCTCCCTGGTCCCACACCTCAGCTACCCCTACCCCAACCATAACAAAACCCTAACCCGAGACCACACCTAGCTAACCCGAGTTCCCCCTCTCTCTCTCTCGTCCTCTCTGTCTTCTCTCGCTGCCACAAGGACCCACCTTCTCCTCCTCTCTTCCTCAGCCCCACCTGTAGCCCCTCTCCCTGCCCTGGCCTCCCATGTCAAGCACGTGAGAGGAGGTGGAGAAAGGTGGCCGAGACCACCTTTATCTCTGCCCCGTGCCCACACGTTACCTCGCCCTCTCCCTCGCCTTGTACCTTTCCCCACGCCTCCTCTACATCGCCAGATCCACCCCAGGGCCCTGCCCTCCCCTCCCCTTCTTCTTCTCCGACGCCATCGTCTCTCGCCGGCCGCCGCCAGTACCGCCGTCTACCCCTCGTTCCTGCCCGCGTGCGCGACGTGGAAGTGGTCGACGAGATCGAGGAGAGTCTCCTGCTTCGCCCTGGACGCGCCATCGAAGAGGAGGAGCGCCAGTACCGCCAGCACCCTCGCCGCTCCGCCGAAACCCTAGAACTCCGGCCGCCAGCTCCGTCGACGATCCGCCGCACCTCCCTCCGTTCCACCACCACTGACAACCTCGCGGTGAGCTGCTCCACCGCCCTGACATCCTCCCCCTCGCGAACACCCTCCGGTCACGCCATTTGTTTCAGCGAGCACCCTCTGTGCGCCAGAGGTCGCTGGTGCCTGCACGATTCCGTGCCGCTTAGTGCCTCACCTAGCCACGTCGCTGCTCCCTGTCAACTAGACCGTCCTACCGTGCTGGTACCGCTTCTCTGCGCGCGCCCCGCTTCGCAGGATCGAATCCACGTCTCGCCGCACAGCGCATCGCGCGCGTCAGACAGTTCCGCCAGGGAACGAGAGGAGAAGATCCACAGTGCCCCTTTTTGTTTTGCAAATAGCCCCCTCTGTTAATTTTCGCTCAACCCGCGGTACTCGCGCGCCCCACCAGTCAGCCTCCCGTGCATCTTACAGAAACGCCCCTACAGTTTTGAATAACCAACCCACACTCCAGCCTGCTCCCCACCTGTCAGCCTCTGCGGGTTAACCCCCTGGCACATGGGCCCTGGCCTCGCTGGCCCACCTGTCACACGCAGTGGCTGGGTAGCGCCATGGTGGGAAAAGCCGCGGCTGAGAAACGTTAACCACCGGGCCCAGTTTGCGCCGGCCCCATCTGTTAGTGGCTTGGGCTGGAATACTCTGGGTGTAAAAAGTCCTGGCCATTTCTGTTAAAATAAAAATGATTTCAGTAATTGTTTAAATTCAAATTCAAATCAGATTTGAAATAACTTTTAAAATACAAATCCAAATAATACAAATGATATATGTTTTTGAATCAGAAAAATGTAAGGAATTCAAATATGCCATTCAAAATAATATTTGAACACTTTAAAATTTCGAGATGATTAAATTTACAAATAAATGCCCTTTTTCTTAATAAATTAATAACTTTAATTCCACAACTCCAAATTTGGCAAATAATATGTCTAAATCGATCAGCGCGACGAGCCCGTTCTATCTATGCAGTCCTTGTTCTGAATTGAAGCATGCATCATGTCATTATTAAAAATCTGAACTGTTTATGGCAATAAAAATTGGACTAAATAAATAATAAAATGCCTTATTCTTGTACCACACCTCACCCTTGCCATGCTACTTTAATGCCATGTAAATTGTGCATCATTCATCATGGCACGCTTGTTTGCTTGACGCATTTTAATGCTTGTGCACTTTATTTATGTTGGCCCTTGTTTGTTTGGTTCTTCTTCGAATAGACGCCCAGCAGGAGAATTACTAGGAATCACAGGAGTACTACCCAGATCCATCTCCCGCTTCAACTGAGCTGCCAGGCAAGCACTACCTCATGCTTGCATACATCTAGTACCTATTGCCTCTATCTTATTCTTGCATCATTGAGTCACGATTGCATTAAATTGAATCCCAAGTACTGCATAGCCTTTACTTTCAAACCCCACCGAAGCTTGTTCCTCCATCCCATGAGCTATTACTACAGGAGTTGTTTGAGCCATGTGAGTCGTAGAAAAGCATGTGTAGGGTATGTGAGTGTCCGATGGATAACGAGGTACTTAAACAACTTAACCTGAGTAGTAATGGGATAACTAAAGAAAGAGGCACCGGTGAGCAATATCTGCTTTTTGGTTTATCATGCTCACTTGTGTCCCGTAGGACCCCGAGTACTTGATTCCTGTTCCTTGACTATTCCCACTATCCACATCCGGGAGGCCTTATGGACCCCCCCTGAACCAGAGCTTGATTCATTCTTATTTCTTGGGGCCATAATTGGTTTGGGGCTTTATTACTATCTTGTACTTATGCCATGTTACTGCTTTATTTAAGATTGTGCGAGGAGCACCTGTACTGTTTTGGATCGTGACACGTTTCCGCTATATCGACAAGCCCAGTCACATTTTCGGGTTCCCGGTCGTTTACCGCCGTCCACACAAACCTTGAGTCCATCTCGGAGTCAGCTAGCTTCGTCGCGGGTAGCTTAATGGGGTGGCCCCCTGAAATATTTCTGAATCCTGTGATTGCTTTGTCGTGAATGCCTCGTTGGGCTTTGATTTGGTTTTTCCGAGGTTGATCGAGTGTGTGTTGCTATTCGTGCACCCCTGCAGGGTAAATCTTTCTGAAAGCCGTGTCCGCGGTTATGGACGACTTGGAACACAATTTCTCGATCATAGACAAGTATAACTAAAGTACCGCTTTTAATTTGACTAAGTACTTGACTAGTAAATAGTGCAATACTCATGGAATGGCTAATAAAACTGCCAACAGATGATGGGGGAGTTGTTCGTCCGCTTCCTCGTTGGTAAGCGAGGAGGAGGATGGATCTATTAATTATACTGTTATAACTGTTGTTCTTAATTCACGGACATCCGTCTATTATTGGTTAGGCGGATGGTTAGCGAGTATCTATAGAATTGTTAGCTATTATCTTTTGCTGCAATTGCGTCACCCCAGGTTGTGTCCCCTTTAGTGGCATAAAGACTTGCTGAGTACCCCTAGGGTCTCACACGATAAATTGTTTGATTCAGATGAACAGGTGTATTCGCAAGATGGATACTGGGTGGAGGAGACAGATGATGTTGGCAACGATCACTTGGTGTAGAGATTCCGGAAACGGGGATCTGTGAGATCTATGGGCGGGATGTGTTTATTTATGTGGCATCTTATGCCGATTTGCTTCTTATCCGTACTCGGATCTTGTTTTTCGCTTCCGCCTGATACTCTGATGTTTGTCGTATGAGGAGCTATCCTAAATTATTATCTCTATCTAGTATATTTGAATCTTGCCGTAGGCATTGCAATATTTCTATTTCTTTTAGATGGAATGGCTCTAAGGACTGTTGTATGTGGCTTGCATACATACTCATTTGTGTATGTAGTTGATCCCTTCGCCTGCCGATTACGCCGCTCGTTCTTGTCCCGATGTTCTGAAAGTGGTTAGGACGGCCGAAAGGTCTACCGTGAGCGGCCCTGGGCCCCACCGTACTATTTTAACCACTTTCGTTCATCCAGGCTTGTAACTAAGAGCGTAATTCACCGAGGTAGTTACAAAAACTTATGATAGTAAAAATAAGAAATTAAAGACTAACTAATTTTTTTTGGTTTTTTCAAATAAAGACTGAAAGCAAACTAACAAAATTAAAAACAAGAATTAAAACTAGCAAGGTTCCTACTAACAAAAGGTAAACTCATTTTTTCATTCTTTTCAAATAATCAAAAGCAGTAGATAAATACCAACAAACGGAAATAAACTATGTGCGAGAGAAGGAAGATAATAATCGGACGCTTAGCTCCTCGGCAACGGCACCAATTTGATAACTATATTCCTAGACCAACAACAGGGTTATTGCAGTCTTGTAGAAGCAAATATTTAAGAGTTTGTTCTGATGGGAGGTAGACGAACGGAAACAACACGGCCATGTTTCGCACTCAACCCGTGGTTTGGAAATATCCTATTCTATAAGTTACTATAACAGTGATAATTGAGAGAGGTTTAAAGTATCTAATAACAAAGAACTTTTAACAAGAACAAAATAAACTAAGATGAAAGTAAACAGGAATATGAACTGGATTCAAGAGATTGTAGTTGTAGGATTGAATGGAATGAGAGAGGGCTTCTAGGCTTCGGTCTCACTAGTACTAGATGGGCAAATATATGTGTGATCTATAAGAGATTTATCAGACAAATAAACGTTGATTACCGGGATGTCACTCTGTGTGCACTATGCATGATTCTTGCACGTCACCACAAAGCAAAAGGCACTTCCATACTAAAGGATCACATAAACTCATCTTTGATCACAATAAATTCTAACTTAGCGCACTAGATCACACCTCAACCTTGAATTGAATCAATCACTCACTCATGGATGAGCAACAAAACATATATAAATATATAGTGATGTCACAACCGTGTTCAATCTTACAATTACCAAACACAAGAGATAGAGAGAGGGAGATGGAAATTATGATGGAGATGGAGATCGATGTGTGGTGGTGGTGATGTCTTCCTTCTCCTCCTCTTCTTCTTGCTTGGATGCCTTGATGGTGATGGTGTTGAGGGAGATCTAGTGTTTTCTTACTTGACCATTTGTCCAAGTTATATGGTATGTCAGATTGTATCCCTTACTTGATCTAATGCAATTGCGTTTTAAGTTGTTTACTCAGCAGATGGTTGAAGATGGCCATGAACCATTCCTTAAGTGGGGGAAGGATCGTGAAGCCTCAAACGAGGTGGAGCCGGATCCTGAAGACTTCCTGCCTACTCTGGATTCAACCTCCAGACGAGCCCCTGGTAAGACCTCTGGTTTAAGGGATTGGATGGATGATGATGAAGACTCCGATATTGAGATTCTAGAGGTATTTGACCATGTACCTATCTCATATGCATTTCCCGTTGATTCGGCTTCAGCTAACCCGGCTGATCAGGTCCACGAGGATCCTCCTCTTCCCGTGGGTGACCCGGTTTCTGCCCCCTGCAAGAAAAGCACGGCAACCTCGGTTGGTTCTTCCGAATCGCCTCTGACTAAGAAGAGGCAGAAGAATTCTGGCATCAAGGGTGCTAGAAAACCCGTGCCCAGGGCCATGTTCTAGCGAGCGTTGAAGCCTAGGGAACCACCTACTTCCTCCGAGTAAGCCTCTTTTCTATCTTTGCTCATCCTCTGAATTGTCTTGCTTTATCTACACGTATTTCTTGTTTCTCTCTTTCTGTTCTAACTTATTGTTTTGTTCTTTATCTAACTCGGCAGGTCCGCCAGGGAGATCCCCAGAGCAGCTCGAGTATTGGCTCGCCCATCCGAAGTGCCCCATCTCCACCTCGCAATGATGATGCGTGCCCCCTGAGCCCTATTCTGGAGAGCTCAGCCGCTGCTCTGAATCTTAGCCCACCTTGCCAAGAAGAGGGCAATATCGGCGCAGAGGGAGATGGTGTTGCCGAGGATACGGCTATGCCGGATCACCCCAGCTCTTCTTAGGCTCAGTCACAACCTGTAGTCACCGAGGTGCCAGTTACATTGGCACCGACCCAAGTTTCTCCTTCGTCAGCTCCATCACCAGCTCTAGTACCAGCTCCAGTACTAGTACCAGCACTAGCACGAGTACCAGCTCTAGTTCCTCTTGCCTCGTCCGAGTCTTCCAAGACTTGGCGAGAAGACGAAGCTCATCCTAGACCCAAGGCCCAAGATCCTATGCCAACACCTTCTGCCAAGGATATCTTTCAGCAAAAGCTTTAGGCTAAACCTGGCACCAAGGCCAAAATTTGTATTAATGCTTCCAAGGGCCAAACAGCTGCGGAGACTGCCAAAACCCCTAAGGGATCAACCATAGAATCTGGACAGCGACTCTCGTGTCCATGATAAAGAAGGGGAGTACCTCCTCCGACTCTGCTGCTTCCGGTTCTGTTGGCAGCAAGCAACTCACTCTTCATACTAGCCCAGCTGCCGCACATATTGCAAGGAGAGAGGCTCATGCCAAGGGCTTGGTTGCAACCCAGACGCTCAGCGGGGAAAACTATGGTCCGGCGCTGATTGAATATGTCAACAATTGGAATGACGCTGAGTTCATCAACCTCAACGATGAAATCCCGAGAAGTTCGGTCCCGCCAAGTTCAGCGCCCAAATGAACACAGCTTCTAAGGCCATCACACTTGCAGTCCGAGTGATGGAGGTAAATCTCTTCGTCATGCCTTTACATAAGTGCAAGTAACTGTAGATATATCCTCCAGTCCCCGAGCCTCCGGTGGAGTAACACGTTACTTGGCCAGATGCTCCAATCTGAAGTATGTCTAGTTGTGGTAAATTCCTTAGTAGAATTCACATATTCACTCACCTAGAGCGGGTTAAGTTCCACTTGGCCCAGATCTTGAGTAGATTCAAATATTCACTCACCTAGAGCCGGGTTATGTTCCACTTGGCCTAGATCTTGAGTAGATTCAAATATTCACTCACCTAGAGCCGAGTTAAGTTCCACTTGGCCTGGGTCTTGAGTAGATTCAAGTATTCACTCACCTTGAGTCGGGTTAAGTTCCACTTGGCATGGGTCTTGAGTAGATTCAAATATTCCTTCTTATACATGAACTAACACTTTCCTCTTTAGATCACCACCAACCGCTGAGTTTCAGCGGCTTCTAGATATGCACAAGGAGCTACGCTCTAAGCACAGTACGCTGATCACTGAGTACAGGAAGAGGGGTAATATCTTTCACTTGTGTTTTCACTTCTTCCTTCCTTCATCTTATTGTTATTCAAACTAACTCACTATTTGGATTGCGTACCCGAAGTTGAGGCCGAAAACAAAATCATGCGGAAAAACCTGGCTAAGATCAAAGGTAACTCGTCTTGGTCACTCAACCTTTATCATTTTATTATCCTGACTAGACAGATAATTATACCTCGGCTCTGCTGGGTCAACAAACTGTTCCAGTGTCTCTTCAAGATAGCGTGCCATTTCCTGACATGATGCTTCACTTTCTCAAACAAGCAGGGTAGCATGAGACCAAGCTCAAGAAGAAGGACGATGAGATCGCCGAACTCCGGCTCAAAGATGATCAAATTACTCGGCTGAATGCCAAAATCAAGAAAATAAAGAACTCTCATAAGGCTGAGCTGGACAAGGCCGACCAGAACTTCTCAGAAGAAAAGGTGCGTCTGAAAACTCAGATTGAAAAGGACCAAGATATGCTGAAGGAAGCCGACATCAAGCTTGAGTCGGTGACCATCGAATATGAGAAGCTCCAGAAAAGGAATGTTGATTGTCTCATGGAGCTGACCCAGATCCTCAGTTATATATCTCGTCAGTTATTTCCCTTTTGCCGACATTTATTTTTCTAGGTCACGTGTCATTACTTATTAGCATTACTTGTCTTATTCTCAGGCAAATTCCCGGAGAGCGATGCCATTGATATTTCTGTTGTTGCCAAATTCCGCTTAAAGAAAGGCACTCCTATTGGTCCTAGAGCCTAATCTATTCCCTATGACATGGAGGACATGCTGGTGAGCCTTGCTGCCCGAACTGAAACCATAAAGAACTATGGCGTGGACATCATGACTGCAGCTGCCCGGATCTTCAATGCGCTTTGGCCTACTAATCCCACTCCAAGAGGTTCTACACCTTTCATTGCAAAACTGATGGAGTGTGAGACTCAGCTAAACCTCTGGAGGGAATCCGCTGGGCGTGCTGGAGCTGACATGGCGCTAAGCTTCGTTCTTTCATGGTACGAGGGCTTGGATTTGAAGGTTCTTGACCGCATGCGCACCGGATCAAAATGAACCAATGACCCGGAGTGCATCACCCAACACAAGGCTTGTTCTTACAACCTCATCCAGTACGCCTTCTGCCATAGTAGGAATGAAGGGCCGAGCTTCCTCGATGCCGTCGATGAAGCTTATGTCTCAGATGGATCAGGCGGCAAAGAATAAGAGTAAGCCTCAGAGTTTGCCGAGGATACTGAAGATCCGGAGGATGCCGAAGTCAACCCGGACAACGAGGCAGAGACTGAAGCTCCCCCACCGATGCCGAATTACCTCCTCCTATGACTGATACCTCAGATGCTTCTACTCCTTGAGCGCAAACACTTTGAATTCATTAAATCCACGGTATGCAGGGTGCAAATGTATCAAGCATAATGGTTATGTTTTGCTACTACTAAGTTCTTAATGCCAGATTAACTTGGGCGAAGTCCCCGAGTTCCATTTTCTTGTTCCTCCAATTTTATGATTCGGCTCGCGTCTACCATGATTCGGTTTTTTCGACTTACGATTTCGAGGTTCAGAAAAATGACTTAACAATACTTGGAACTTTAGGATTAGCTCAAAATAATTCAACACAACATAAATGAAGTAAATACAGGGGTTTGTCCGAATAACAAATGTCGGCTCGATTATGTTCTTTTCCTTAGTCGTTTTTATGTGCTTAGCAATTCCAAACTTATTCTCTTGCTTGCCATGAAGCAAATTCTTGTTGGACAGTAGCAAGTTGAAGAGTTGGTTTTTTGGTGCCTACACATTACTAATCCGGCTAAGGTGTAAGAAATTTGAGCTAGCCGACATATATAAAAGTAAATACAGAAAAGATAATTATCATTAAGGCAGTCCCGAGTTTCTGCTTGGGATGCCGATGTTTCATTAATAAGCTCATTGCTGACATATGAGAGTTCGAGATACATACACTTTTTCGCTAAATGTAAAACAGTCGAAGTAGAGCTACATTCCATGGACGCTTAGATTCCTCGCCGGACCTGTCCGCCTTGTTTTTCTCCTGTGATTGAGCATCAATGAGATAATAGGAATCATTGTGCAGTGCTTTGCTTACAATGAAAGGCCCTTACCATGGAGGGGATAACTTATGCATGCCACCAGTGTGTTGCACCAACTGAAGTACCAGATCACCTTCTCGAATGACTCGGGGGTTTACTTTCTGGCTATGGTAGCGTCGGAGATTTTGCTGATATATGGTGGATCTCGACAAAGCCAATTCTCTCGCTTCTTCTAGCAGATCAACATCATTTTGCCAGGCTTCTTGCACTTTGGCCTCTATGTATTGGGCTACCCTGGGCAAGTCATGCTCTATGCTGGCTGGTAATACAGCTTCTGCCCCGTATACCAGAAAGAATGGCGTATAACCTGTTGATCGATTTGGACTTGTTCTTAAACTCCACAGTACCACTGGTAGTTCTTCTATCCAGCACCCCGCTGATATTTCAAGTGGATCAATGAGCCGAGGTTTTATCCCAGACAGAACTAGTCCGTATGATCTTTCCACTTGTCCATTCGATGTGGGGTGGGCTACTGATGCAATATCTAGATGGATCTTCTTTTCTCGGCAGAACCTCACAAATGCTCCTTCGGAAAAATTTGTGCCATTATCACTTATGATACTATGAGGATAGCCGTATCTCAAGATTATATCTCGAGGAATGTCATAGTTGTTGCCCCATCACATTTCCTGATTGGCTTCACCTCAATCCATTTGGTAAATTTGTCTACCATAACCAAGATATGGGTCATGTTTCCTTTTGCTGGCTTAAATGGTCCAACCATATCTAAGCACCACACAACAAATGGCCAAGTGATAGGTATAGTTTTCAGTTCCAACATTGGCATGTGTGTCTTGGTGGCATACCTATGACAACCATTGCTTTTTCTTACTAGATCCTCAGCTTGCTCCAAGGCACTTGGCCAGTAAAATCCATGCTAGAAAGCTTTTGCCACCAAGGCTCTAGATGATGCATGATGCCCACATTCCCCATGATGGACATCTCGGTGGATGTCAAGCCCTTCTTCCGGGTCAACACATCGCTGCAGAACACTTGTGACACTCCTCTTGTATAGTCCGACATTGATAATGGTGTATGCCTTTGCTCTCCTTTGGATTTGTTGTGAAAGTATCTCTTCACTTGGCAAGGTTCCCTCTTTCAAGAACTCAAATATTGGCTTGGCCCATGCAGGTATAGCTCAAACAGGGAAAAGTTCTTCGTCAATTTCCATTGCATACACCGACATTACTCCTGCCGGATCAATATGAAGAGTCCCCGAGTTCTGCGAGGCAGTCCTCGGGTTTGCCGAAGTAGTCCCCAGGTTTGCTGTGGTATTCCCCAAGTCAACATCCTTAGGGGTAGCTTCTGATCCGGAGTGCACCGGGACATAGATTGACTCGGATTCTGGTTAGGGCATGATAGTTGTTTTTCTCAAGTGCTCCAAAGCAATGTCTGGCGGGATTGGCTGCCGAGATGACCCCAATTTGGACAGTATGTCGGCTGCTTCATTTTCAAGCCGAGGTACATGATGGAATTCGCATCCTTCAAAGAACCACATATCTTTTAGACATCGAATCTATAAAGGGCCATGTTTGCATCCAGGACATCCCAATTGCTAGACACTTGCTGCACCACCAAATCTGAATCACCAACATTGTATCGGACGTATTCCCACTTCCTTTGCCACCTTAAGTCCATGCACGGGCATTTCATACTCGACAACATTATTCGATTCTCTGAAATGGATCTGGAGAACATATTCCAGTTGATCTTTCTTGGGCGAGGTAAGTACTAGCCCAGCCCCTAGTCCTTCCTTTAACTTTGACCCATCAAAGTGCATCCTCCAATAATTTGAGTCCAGCAAAGGTGGTTCATATTGCATCTCAGCCCAATCCACAAAGAAATTAGCCACTTCTTAAGATTTGATTGTGTCTCTCCTATCAAACTATGGTGCATATGGAGCTAACTCAATTTCCCATTTTGCAATCTGGACACTCACATTTTTGTTGCTGATTATCTCGGATATGGGTGCTTCACATATCACTTTTATGGGGTGTTCCTCAAAGTAATGCTTGAGCTTCTTGGCTACCATATACGCCCTATGCCATTTTCTTATAGTGAGGGTAATTCTTCTTGGAAGTTGACAACACTTTGCTTAGGTAATACACTGGCCTCTGCACCGACTTACCCTTTTCGTCACGCTCCACCACTATCACCGCACTTACAACTGGGTTGGTCGCGGCTATATAGAGCAACATTGGTTCTATGGATAGTGGCGAAGCTAACACTGGTGCAGAGGCTAGCATCTTTTTTAGATCATGGAATGCACTATCAGCTTGCAGTGTCTAGACAAATTTATCTGCCTTTTCCATTAACTGACAGAGGGGCAATGCCTTCTCTCCCATCCGACATACAAACCGACTTAACGATGCTATGCAACCCATGAAATTTTGTACATCGTTAAGACATTTCGGTAGTTCCATTCTTTCTATGGCTCTGATTTTTGTGGGGTCGGCTCGATACCTCGGCTGGATACGAGAAAACCGAGTAACTTCCCAGCCGGCACACCAAAGGTACATTTCTCCGGGTTGAGCTTCATTCAGAACCTCTTTAGTTTCGCGAATGTTTGTCGGATATCATCAAAGAGCGTTTTTATTTCCTTAGTTTTTATTACAACATCATCCACATAAACTTGCATATTTCGACCAATTTGGTCAAGCAAACATTTCTTCATACATCTTTGGTACGTTGCCCCTGCATTACGTAAACCAGACGACATAGTACGATAACAATAAGCCCCATACGGGGTGATAAATGCGGTCTTTATTTGATCATCCGGGTCTAAAGGTATCTGGTGGAAACCAGAAGATGCATCTATGAATGCTAACAACTCACACCCAACAGTTGAATCTATGACCTGGTCTATCCTTGGCAGTGGAAATGGATCTTTTGGACACGCCTTATTCAGGTTCGTGTAATCGATACACATACGCCACAACACTGCCACATTTGGATCATCCTTTTTCTTCTCCACGAGCACCGAATTAGAGAGCCAATCCGGGTAAAGTATCTCCATGATAAACCTGGCTTCAAGGAGCCGAGCTATCTCATCTCCAATGACTTTTCTCCTATCTTCAGCGAAGCGGTGGAGAGGTTGCTTCACCAGCTTTGCTCCGGGCCTTACATTCAAAGAGTGCTCGGCCAACTCCCTCGGCAAACCTTGTAAGTCCTGTGTAGACCAAGCAAAGATATCCTGATTCTCACGGAGGAAGTTGACGAGCTCGCTTTCCTATTTGTCGCTTGACCCGGCACAAATGGTTACGGTGTGCTCTGGGAACTGACCGTCAATGGGCACCTTCTTTGTATCCTTTGTTGTTTGAAACGAGACACTCCCGTGCGGGTTAGTCAGAGCCGGCATATGCTGTTGCACGGAATGAGCCAATGCTGCAACTTCCTGGATTTTCCTTTTCTCCTTAGCGATCACTCCCCTTGGCCTAGGAAACTTCATCTTCAAGTAACTGATGTGAGTACTTGCCATAAATTTGTTCAGAGTAGGCCTGTTGAGTAACGCGTGATACGCACTTTCCAAGTTCACAACCTCAAACTCCAAGTTCTTAGTCCGGCAGTGGTCCCTTGTACCGAATAACATGTCAACCCGGACCTTGCCAATGGGCTCACACGAGATACCCGACACGATACCATGGAAAGTTGTCTTCGTCGCTTGGAGCATATACTCCAATATTCCCAACTTGTGCATTGTATCCTTGTACATGATGTTAATGCTACTTCCATTGACTATCAACACCTTGGAAAATCTCACATTGATATTCGGCCCAATGAATGTCGGATCCAGCACCAGTGCATATGATCCAGGATTCGGCATGAGCCTAGGGTGATCCTTGATACTCCAAGTGATTTCCTATTCTGCCCAAGGCATATACCTCGTCACAACTGGCATTACCGCATTCACCTCCATATGTCGGTGCTGGAAGCTCATTCTATATGTTTCCTTAGTGGTGAACACACAGTAACTCTGGTGATGCTCTCTGTATTCATTCCTACCGCCATTGAAGTGATACCCTTGGTCTTGTTGTTGTTGTTTATTCACCTGATGCACTACATCCCTTCTCTCATAGTTCTCATATCTCGGTGGAGGCGGAGGCAACATTAGTTGCTTATGGTTACACTGCAGGTTTCCACCATGTCAGCATGGATTAGACCAGCGGCCCAGGCGTTTCTCTAACACATATACATAACTCCATGGACTTACAAGTTCCCCTTTCATTTCACACCGACAACATCCATAGACAAAAGAGCATGATATCAACTAGGTACAAAGTACCAGTGCAATGTTGAAAGCGTTCCCCATGACATCATGGTCCACTAATCCCCAACAAATAAGTGCAAGCATATACAACATAGACGACACAATGGTTCAAGTTTATTAAGGGCAAGAAAAGTAAAGCGTGCCATCAAGTTCATGAGAGCTTTAATCACTAGTTTTCTCAAAACAAGTTTAATTTGGAAATCGTGCGGGTCGGTGACTAGCCACCGACCCGCACGATTTCCGAGGCATGCCTCTCTGAGGCCCATCCCACCGGCACTCGCCGGCGCCACTCCAGCGCCGTCGCACACATACTCATGGGCTCTCATTCACTGGATTCATCTGGTGGTGGCTGGAAAATCACCTATTCTGGAAGTTCCACCGATGGTAAGTTCCTCGTTGGATCACTTATTCTCTCGGATAATCGCTGGCTGGTCATCCTCAATGCAAATGGTTCACCACTGGAAGGTAGAAGTTTGGTAAATGGGGAGGTTCTCATGATTGGTTCTGTGGTGAGGTTCCCCTCTCACCTTGCAAGGATCAATAATATTTTGCCACCAACATATGATTTTTTTGGGACTTCTCATGTTCATGTGTGCAAGAGTGATGATTTGAAACTTATGTGGCATGTTACTAGCTCTACCTTTCCTTCTAATGTTTTGGACAATGCTCCTGGTTTTCTGGTCCTGTATACTCTTGCTAAACGGGTTGTGTTACTAAATCATGACAAGGTGGTTATTGATGCTAGATTCCTTCTTCAAAATGAGAATGTTTCCTCTGGTGTTATCTTGGATCTTGTCATCAAAAGAGTGGTGGTGGGTGAACAAATCTTCGATGTGCCCACTACATCAACCAAACACAACGACATTTCTGTGGATTTCTCTAAAGGGCTGAAGTTTGAGGATAAAATGTTCAAAAAATTTGGACACCACACTAATTTCTCAGGAGGATTTCGCAGAAGACCTTTCTTCCTTGTTGGCTCATTTGGTTGTGCAAATTTTAAGATTGATACTCATACTGTTGGCATTGTTCTTCAAGCTTGTTTTGGGGGTCATGCATCAAAATTTCAAGTCAAAATACTCCAGGACAGAACCTTTAGATTCTCGGTTGCATCAAGAGCTATGGGATTTGAAATATATAATTCTGGTTCTTTCTATGATGAGTCGTTCATATTGAACATAAAACTTTGGGGTGATGGAGGCCCAAATTGGAAATTCGAAGAGAAAGAATATTACAATGAATTGGACAAGGATTGGACATTTGTTTCATTCAAAAGAAAAAATAAATCCTCTGTTTTTGATCGTATTGGTTCTTTGACGTCACCTGTCCCATGCAATAACGGTCAAAATAAAGGTGACATTAATCGTGTAGTACCGGGTGCATCGTTTGCGGAAATTGTGATTAATGGTAATGGTTTTAATGAGGCGAAATCAACTGCAGTCAACAAATCTTCTACAATTAATTTGCCTGGTCTTCTACCATTTTTGAAATTCCCTACTTTCCCTTCTTGTCCCTGGCCTGACAAATCTTACCTGCATTGGTTCAAGGCCCATGTCACGCCGCAAGTTTCGCGGCCCAGGGTGTATGATTGTCTTAAGGATTTTGTTCTTGCCCAAAAAATTAATTCGGCCGAAACCCCTGTCTCCTCAACTCCCTCGCCTGGAGAAACCCCAACTGCCTTGCTCTGCTCGTCGCCGGCGACAACCACCGACGCAATGGCCAACATTCCACTTGACCCTCAACCATTTCTTCCCCATGGCTTCGAGATTATGCAGGTGGCTGGCAGGAATCGGGTGAAATGGGTGGTGGTTCCTCGCCGACCAAGGGCACATGAACAGTATGCCATTGCGCACATCCATGCCCTTCCTCCTGGTCCAGTCCCTTTTGGTAATATCAGGGATGTGTTTTAAGATTTCTTTATCAATGATGCACATGTCGAATTTCGTGATATTCAAGATTGTCCATTTGGTTCTACATATGTTCAATTTGCAAATGTTAGTGACCTTGACCGGTTAATTGCGGCGGGTCATATTCCCTTCCAAGATGTTGCTATTTCTTTTGATATGCATAATGAAGGAATCAACTGGCGTAGGACTCAGTTCAACAATGAATGTTGGGTTATGCTCCTGGGTCCTCCACTTGATCACTGGCATCATGACAACCCGAATGCCATATTCTCTGATATTGGTAAAGTTCTGCTCTGGGAGAGGGACCCTGAGCACAAGGGCAGGATCATTGCAAAGCTCAGAGTCACTGACCTCTTAGATGTTCCTAAAAGTGTTAGATTCACCATTGCGGACCTGGTGGACACTGAATCATGGACCTTTTCTGTGGAAATTTTGCGCATCAATCTCCTGGGGGCCCACCTGATGAGGACCCACTACCTGATGATGGTGCTAACCCTCACCCTCTATCTGTGGTGGGACCCATTTTTGGGCCCCCTTCTCCACCTCCTCCTCCACAACCTGAAGGGGACATTGGTGGATGGGATCAATGGATTGAACCTGCCCCTCAGAATAATAATGCTGGCTAGGGCAACTGGAATGCGGTCCAAGCACCTGTTTTTGCTGTAGGAGTTGACATGCCCATTGACAACCAGAATTTGCCTCCTGAGGAGGGTGACAATGTTGTTACTGGATCTATCCCTGTTGCAAATGTTCCATTTGACAGTGACAAGGCATCTGTCCATGGAGCTGAGGATATAGAAGTGGAACAAAATATTGATAATGCTAATCAGGATGTGGGCATGGGAGAAGGACTACTTAACATCCTACAGAATTACCAAGATGAGGAAGAGGACACCATCCAAGCTGATGAGCGTAACATGCAGGATGACTGGATGATGGAGGACACTAATCTCCTCTCTACAAATGAGGCACACCTTCAAGTTGGAATGGCCATTATTCCTTTTGTCAATACATCTGAGATAGTTTCTGCTAGGAATTCTTTCTCAAAACAAGGTCTTGAACTATGGGACAGATTCTTTTCTCCACACATGAATCCCTCACCTGACAAAGGCAATCTGCAATGTGACATTCCTATAAGTTGGTTTAATTTTATCACTCTAATGCTCATCACTCCTGAGAAATTCAGTTGGACTAGACATTTTCTCACATCTCCACTTTGGGAGATTATTAAGGAACCAATTACTGAAGAAACTACTTTCACCTTCATTATACCTGATGAATGTGTTGGACAGAATCCTCCCCATTGCCTGAATGATTCCCCATCGAGCATGATGGTGCCAAGTGCTCCTACAAAGAGGAGGAGGGGTAAAGAACCATTGGTGGAATCTGAGGTGAGAAGGAGCCCCAGAATTGTGGAACTTAATGGGGGTTTTAAAAGCCATATGAATTGCTCTGATCATAATTGTCTCACTTGCAATGCTGCTCCACCCTGTCTCAGTAATAAGGTTGTTAAGAATCTTGCTTATTCATTTTGCAAGGTTAAGGAGGGAGAACTTGAGAAAAGGTTGCTGAAGAAGGGCAGAATCAATGATTTGATCATCAAGCCACCTGGAAAGCCTGGACCTAAGAAGACTGGTCCAGAACCATACCTTCCAAGCAAGAAGAAGGGAGGTGCTGCTGAATCCTGTGGATAGCAGTCTAAGAAGAATGCACCTAAATAATGTGGTTAATGTTTACAAAAATCTATCCTTTTGTGAATGGATCAGTTACTTTTCATGTCTGTTATGAGTTGTTGCAGACCTATTTGCTGTTGGACATGTTTATGAATTCAGTATCCTATGATATGTTTAGTCCAATTTGTGTGACTACAAATTTTGTGTCACCCCAATGCTCACCCAATTGGTTTTTAAATGAGTAACAACAGAAACTGGAAGATTCTGAACTGGAACCTCAGGGGAATTAACTCTGAGAAAAATGGTTGGAACTAAAAAGCAAGGTCATGGAATTTGAATGTGACATTATTTGTCTGCAAAAAACCAAGAGAGATAACTTTGATATCAATTATTTTAAATTTTTTTGTCCAAACAAGTTTGACAACTTTGATTTCTTACCATCAATTGGTGCATCTAGAGGAATTATTACCATCTGGAATAGTACATTATTTAATGGTACCAGGGCTTTGCAAAATGATTTCTCAACTTCTGTCACCTTCACCTCTCAATTATCAAATGATTCCTGGACTCTTACTAATATCTATGGTCCATGTCAAAATGATAGAAAGATGGATTTCTTATACTGGTTTTCAAACATTACTATGCCTGATAGTATGGATTGGCTAGTGTTAGGTGATTTTAACCTTATCATAAGTCTCACTGATAGAAATAAAAGTGGGGGAGATGTTAATGAAACTATGCTCTTCAATGATGCTATCTGCAACCTGGGTCTTATTGAGTTGCCACTAAAGGGTAGAAAATTCACATGGAGTAACATGCAAAAAGATCGACTCCTAGAAAGATTGGACTGGTTTTTTACATCTTGGACAACCAAATACCCATACACTATGGTTACTCCACTATCCAGACCTACTTCGGATCATCTTCCCTCTGTCATATCCATTGGAACTAACATCCCCATGGCACAAATCTTTAGATTTGAAAATTACTGGCTTCATCATTCTGATTTTAAGATGATTGTACAAAATTCTTGGAATATACCTGTGAATTATCAGGACTTGGCAAAAAGAATTTGTGCCAAGTTGAAAAATGTGAGGAGAGGCATCAAGATTTGGGCAAAACAGTTACCTTGCTTAAAGGACCAGATTGCTAAGGTGAATGACACCATTGATCTCCTGGACCTACTTGAAGAATCTAGAACATTAACCTTCAATGAATGGCACCTCAGAGATATCCTGAAATCCCATATTATCTCTCTTCTTCAGAACCAAAACACCTATTGGAAACAAAGAGGGAAAATTAAATGGGTAAAACTTGGGGATGAAAACACTAAGTTTTTCCATTCCAAAGCTACCATCAGTTACGGACACAACTATATATCTATGATCAAGAATGAATCTGGACAGGAATTTACAAATCACTATGACAAGGCTGATATCCTTTGGAATGACTTCAGGGCAAGAATGGGTACATCAGTCAAAGCCGAGATGCACTATAACCTTATAGACTTCTATGGAAATGGAATGACTGATGAGATGAAGAATTCACTTGAAAAACCTTTTCTTGACAAGGAAATTTAGGATGTAATCACTGATCTACCAAATGACAAGTCACCTGGTCCTGATGGTTTAATAATGAATTTATCAAAAGTTGTTGGTCTATCATTGGATATGATATCAAATTACTGATACATCAGTTCTTCAATGAGAAAGTGTCCCTTGAGAGCATCAACTCTTCTTACATTACACTCATACCTAAAGTCACTTGCCCATCTACATCGGCTGATTTCAGACCAATCTCCTTACTGAACTGTATTTTCAAAATAATTACCAAACTTCTTGCAAATAGACTGCAATCTATTATTCTGAAATTGGTACATAAAAACCAATATGGATTTCTCAACAACAGATCTATTCAAGATTGCATTGGTTGGGCCTTTGAATACTTATTCCAATGCCACAAGTCAAAGGAGGAAATTTTAATTCTCAAACTTGATTTTGAGAAGGCATTTGATATAGTAGACCACTCTGCCATCATAAATATCCTTAAAGCTAGAGGATTTGGGAGAAAATGGATTAGGTGGATTGAAATGATCTTTGAATCTGGAACTTCTGAAATTCTTCTTAATGGTGTGCCTGGTAAAAAGTTCTACTACAGGAGAGGTGTTAGGCAAGGAGACCCACTTTCACCATTACTATTTGTCCTTACTGCTGACCTCCTGCAATCAGTTCTAAACAAGGCCATGCATATGAATCTTCTAACTCCACCTTTTGTGGGACCACCCAACAGTGACTTCCCTATTATTCAATATGCTGATGACACATTGGTGATACTTAAAGCTGATGCATCTCAATTATTAGGCTTGAAAGCACTCCTTCAAACATTTGCAATTTCCACTAGACTCAAAGTCAACAACCTGAAATCTAGCATGATGCCAATAAACACATGTAATGATAGACTTATGCATTTTGCTATGACAATCAACTGTCAAACTGGATGCCTCCCTTTTACTTACCTTGGGCTCCCATTAAGCATTACAAAGCCATCTATGGAGCACTTTCTTCCCATTGTTCAGAGAGTGGAAAGAAGATTATGTGGAATTGCTGATTTCTTGAATTATGGAGGAAAACTGCAGCTGGTCAAATCTGTTCTCTCCTCACTTCCTCTATTTTTTATGAGCTGCTTAGAGGTGCCAATAGCCATCAAGGATCAAATTATTAAATATATGAGATATTGTCTGTGGAGAAAGAAGACTGAAGATGTGCAAGCAAGAGAACAAGCACTTGTATCATGGGACAAAATCTGCCGTCCTAAAAATCAAGGGGGTTTAGGGGTACTAAACCTACAGATTCAAAATAATGCACTCCTACTGAAAAATTTGGACAAATTCTACAACCACCAGGACATACCATGGGTTCATCTCATATGGGAGACTTATTACAAAAATGGAAAACTACTTGGAAGAAGCATGGAGGGATCTTTCTAGTGGAAGTCACATATCAAATTAATTGATAACTTTAAAGGCATGGCTAAATGCAATCTGAAATCAGGCAGATCTGCTTATTTCTGGACTGACCTTTGGCAAGATGAGTGCTTGATGAATAAATTCCCTCACCTTCTGTCCTATGCTAAGTCCACAAACATCAGTGTTCATGACTTCCTTCATGCTGAATTTCTTGAAGATAACTTCCACCTAGCACTCTCTCAACAAGCTTTCTCTGAGTTTTTAGTCATGGAAGCAAGATGCCAGGAATTCAGAAATGACACTCAGGAGGACACCCATGATAATTGGAACTATATTTGGGGATCAGATAAATTCGAAGTTAAAAAGGCCTACTCAGCCATGATTGGATACTCACCATCACCACCACACTTTTCTTGGGTTTGGGCAACCTCCTGTCAAAATAAACACAAGTTCTTTTTCTGGCTTTTGCTACTAGATAGATTGAATACAAGAAATCTACTAATGAGAAAGAATTTCAACATCCCTGATTACAATTGTGTTACATCCAACTGCATCTCAGAAGAATCAACAAATCATCTTTTCTGGGATAGTCCATTTGCAAATAAATGTTGGGACCATATTTCTAGAAACAGAAGTGCAAATCTAACAGGATTAGAAGCTATTTCAAACATCAAAGAAAAGTTACATCTACCTTTTGGAATGGAGATCATTATCCTGACTTCCTGGGGTATCTGGATATGCAGAAATGAGAAGATTTTTAATGACAAAAAACCCACTTTTGATAGATGGAAAGCAATTTTCTACCAAGAAATGAGATGGATACAATTCAGAATCAAAGGAAAATACAAAGAGAAATTCAAAGCCTGGCTCAATCAGCATCTAGACCAAGGATAGAATAGATTGTCTCAATTTTTTCCTCTGCATAGATCGAGCTAGATGTAACTATTTATGATCTACCATAGATCATTTCTCATTGTAACATACTCACATATAATAAAAAAATTGTAGTGGGGATTGTTCCCTACTGTTTCACCTCAAAAAAAGTATAATTTGGAAGATAAACAAAAGCATGAATATACTTGGAATAGCATAAGCTAGTAGGTAGGTATGGTGGACTCTTTGGAATAACTTGGTTTAGGGAGTTGGATGCATGAGTGGAACTCATACTTGGTTGCGGAGGCTAGCAAAAGACTGGGAGCGACAAACTAAGAGAGCAATAATGGCCATAATCATGCAGAGCGACAAAACATCATTGATCAAAGCATAAAGTGGTACTAAAAGTTGAAAACTAAAGGATCATAAAGGCTATGGTGACTTTGGATAGTCATAACATGGTATGAGCATGCGCCAAGTCAACCCAAATAAAGCATCAAAGGAGAATACCACTATACTATGATTTAATATGCTAAAACAACGCATGATTCATCCAAGGCACATTAAGAAATCTCAATTGTTTATAACAAGTCATGCTACAGCAAAGAATACTAAGAATAAAGCCAAAACAATATCAAGCATGGCATGACAAAGCATAGGCCTAGTCAAAAACAAGCTCTCTTTACCACTTAAGCATGAACTTTCCTACTCTTTTCCAAACCAAACCAAACTATTTGAAAACCAATGTATGAAAGAGGGGGTCCAACCAATTTATTCAGCAAACTAAGAAAACCAATCAAACTAAAAACCAAAACGAAAACGAAAAACAAGACACTCCAAGAACAACACAACTGTGCATGAAACAATAAAAATGAAGCGTTTGGAAGAAACCTGGGATTTTTATTGATGAAGAGGGGGATGCCTTGGGCATCCCCAAGCTTTGATGCTTGTACTTCTTGGGTACTTCTTGGATATTTCTTGGGGTGACACGCGTGGCATCCCCAAACTTGAGCTTTAGTCCATCCTTCATCCCATTACTCATTCCTTCCATACACCTGAAAATTTTCCTTCATACAAAACATCACACAATCTTTATTAGCAACATTAGTGCACTCAACATAATAAGTCTTTAGGTTTAGTTCTAACACCAATAAAACTTCCATTAAAATACTGGCTACTATAGCACTTCCCTCAAAAAGCTCAATTCCCCAAAAGAACTCAAAAAGGAACCAACAAGAAGCAAATGCAGAAAATGGCAGAAATCTGTCAAAACAGACCAGCAGGTAAAGACGAATTTTTTCGAAGATCTTCTGTTGCGCAAATCGAAAAGTGTTGAACTAACGAAAGTTAGATAACACCCTAGGGCATAAGCACAAGAATGCACGCCTCCAAAGGACGTACAGAGATTTTACAATAATGTTTGCGGTGAAGCACAGAACTCTGTTTCGAGACAACAACTTTCCCAATCATTACTTCTCTCTCATTAGAGGTTACTCTTGGCACAATGTCATATCCCAAAATTTTCCAAATTTTTAAATGTGAAATTTTAAACAAAATAAAGAACCAAGTTCTTTGAAATTCAGAAGGAATAAAAACTTTTGGAACATCTAATATAATGCGTCAAAAACCCAAGCCAAATAAAATGATTTTTGTTTGTAAAGTGGTGTGCATGTTTTAAAATCCCAAATCATGAAGCATGCATGAGCATCTTGACTTGGTTGCATTTTAAAAACCTAAGAGAAGTAAAAATTATCTCAAACCCTAAAACTCTAATTATTGGTTAACACTAAGAACAACACATACTATGGATATATTCCATATTTAAATTATACAAGAGAACTCCTATGAGGGCTAAAAAGATAAAGGGCAAAATAATAAAACAAGATAGGTTGGTTTCATCCTATTTGGAGCCATGGATAAAAAGATATGAATTATTTGAGAATAGAATTAAGAAAATGCAATATTAGCTATTAAAGCCAAAGTGAATAAATTTGATTAGAAAAAAATTGAGATGGGAAGTAAATGTGTTCTATAATGCCCTAAAAACCTAATTTGAGTTTTACAAATTTTTAGAAATTTGTTTGATTCAAATTGGATCACTAAATCAAAAGTTTTGGAAGAAAATAGAAAAAGAAAAAAAACAAAAAGAATAAGAAAAAAGAAAACAGCAGCAGCAGTCGGCCCATAACCCTAGCCCAACAGCAGCTCACCCGGCTCTCCCCTTCTCCCCCGCTGGATATTTTTCACCGACCCCCTCTTCACCCCCTCTCCCTGACGCCCCAGCCCTACTCCACGTCACCCTCCACCTCACCGTCTTCAACCGAACGACGAACAGCCCGTCCCCCTCCTCTGCCGTTTCTAAATCGAACCAAATTCGTGCGTTTGCGCAATTAAATCTCCACTCCGACCCCCGCCCCTTAAACTCCAGTCCCTCTTCTTTGTTTTCCCCTCAGACACCGCCACCTGAGAGCCACTAGGCTGCTCGAATTCGAGCTCGGACCGCCGCAGTCACCGACGAGCTCCGGCGATGATTCCGGCCAAAACCCACTGCCCTGCGCCCTCTTTTCTGCCATGTTAGCTTCACCATCCTCTGGCACATCCATTAACCTCTTTGCTCGATTTTTCTATGCCCCAGGTCGTCGCCACGGTCATCATATGAGCCGCTTCTGCCGCAGCCGTTCGCCAATAAACTCCGGCGAGGAATCTGGAGCGAAGCCGAGCGCCCCTCCCTCCATCACGGCCATCACCGAGACCAGCTCGACTGCGGCGATCGCTGGTAATAGTCCATGGTCTCCCTACCCCTCTAGAACCACCCGAGCTCCACCCTCCCAACGCGCCATCGCCTTAGATTAGACCACTTATTGAAAAGATATCGGCTGATCTGGTTCATCCGTTTCCACTTAAAATCCAACAGCCCGCAGCGGTCGATCCAACCGAATCGGTACCAGCCAATAGAAACACGCCACGTCAGCCTGAGCGTCAGTTAAATTTAGAAAATACACAGAAAAATATAAGTAACTTAGTAATTCAATAACTTTTGATCCACAAATTAGAAAAATACAAATTTGGTGTCTATGGATTCATAAAAATGAGATCTTCACTGCTGAGGCATTATTTCACCCTTTTTCTTCTGAAAATTTGGAGTTTTAGGCAGAACCTTTTTAGGAGTATTTTACCCATAGAAATTATTTTGTATATTATTTTTGGGTGAATCTTTTTCTATGGATTGCAAATTGAACCCTCTGTCCAGTAAGACCAAAATATAAATTTATTTTACCATACATAATAACATGGAAATTATTTAGTGAGTTGGCCTTTCCAAATGATAGAAAATATTGCTAATTGTTACAATTGCACAAATGGTTACATTTTTAGTCTTGCAATTATAAAATGTTCAGAAAGCACTTAGTAATATTCAAAACCTTTGTTATAACAATTTGTACAATAAAATTGCCATTTTGCATGCTTGCATATTTTGCATGATTTTTGTATTGCCATTAGTGTTGATTTTGTGCATGTTTTGTCTTGATTGTTTTGTTTGATAGATTGTGTGGATTGTCAAGTGTGTTACTGCGAAGAGTGTACCAACACCACCAACTACTAAGGCAAGTGACAATATCATCCATGTCCTACTATTTTCATTACACTTAGTGGATTTTGTAGTATGCATGATAGGACTACTATGACACTATGCTATGCTATGTCCTATTAGGATATCCTTTGTATATTCCTTAGTGGAAATACCGTAGTTGTAGTATGCTTAGCCCTGCTATAGTTTTGGGGTGGATATCATGTTATGATTATATGAAGTGTTGGAAAAATATATGTTTTATATAATAAAACAAGTACTCAATGAATCACCTGGGTGGAATGTGGATACTCTGTTGTGAATAAGGTGGCAACGAAGGGAACCATATCTATGGCTATCTCTCTCGTGTGTGCACTAGAAGAATACAACCCAGGAACTTAGAGATTGAACATGTTTCTCGTACAGTGGCTTTCATGTACAGCCACATGCCAAATGGGCTCTGGCTTTGTCAATTACATAGTGGAAGACCCATGCATTGGTACCTCTTCAGGTTAACTTGAATTATGTATTGAAAATATATCCTTTCATTGGTGCCTGGTAGACGTGCTGGCATTATGTATTGGGAGGACTTCTATGGAAAGACTTTGTCACATTGTCGATCTGTCGGTACTCCATCTTGGTGTGTACTAATCCAGTGGCCACTAGTGGCGTCAACACGAGATTGTGTCTTGTGGGTAAAGTGTACAACTTCTGCAGAAGATCAAATTCTAAGTACTTAGCCGTGTCCCTGGTTAGGGACAAATCTAAGCAACTAAGGCTTGAAGCTATGGAAGATCTCGACATTCCAATTTCTCAAAGTAAAACCTGATGGTGTCAACAAGGGATTAGAAGAACTTGGAGTTTCCCAAGGAGTTCAGAAAGTTGTTGAAAGCTCAAAACTATTTTGCAAAGATAGGATAAAACCATGTTGCTTTCTACAATTAAGCCTAAGATCTACTTAGCCAAATATGCATGTAGTGATAATCCAACTTATATTCACAAACTAGAGACACCTGCCAATACATTCAAAGTATTGACCCTCTGTGGTTGCAACCTATCATGTTGTAGGTTATTCTATTGATGAGTGAGGAACGATGATAGGATTACGAGTCTGCACCCAACATGTTGCCTGTGGCACATGAAGATGAAGGACTCCATGCTTTACTTGTATTCTGCTTCTTTGTAAAAAGATAGCCTATGGCTATGAGTTTGTAATAAGTATTCATATTCTGGATCATGCGATGTAATATGACCTTTGTATCTTGATATTACATCTTAAACTGTGGGTGCTAGCTATTCGATCCAGGGACTAGCACTGTAATCACAGGGATTCGAACCAAGCCAGGTTTGGGTCTTTACAGATGGTATCAGAGCACTGTGTTGCCTATAGGTTCGTAACCCTAGGAATTGGACAAACCCCTTGTTAGGAATGAACTTATAATTTTATACTTTGTAGATTTTCTCATATACCTTGATCATTCTTTACTGAATCTCTTCTCCTTCAAACATGTAGAAGACCAACCTTTTGCTTCTCTAAGGACCTTGAAGATGGATCATGCCAACAACAAGTTCAAGATACAAGCTGCGACAAGTCCTCGAGCTTGCAAAATATGTGGAGAAGTAGGCCACACCTCTAAGGAACATCAAGATCAATGTCCCCTTTTGTGCTCACAACCATCCAGTTGGAGAATGCCCCACATCTCAAGTCACTTGTTACCTATGTGAAGGAACCAACCACATTCCTTCCAAGTGCCACCTCGACTTCATAGTGCAGCAAGTGAAAGAACAAGTCAAGGATGGAATGTATCAAGCTCTCGAGAAGATATAATAAAACCTTAGCCATATCACCTGCTTCAAATGCAAGAAAGAAGGATACAATATCAATGAATGCCCAAAGAAGGAAGTTCAAGAAAACCACAACAACACTTCAAGAAAAAGTACTCAAGACATGACAAAAGTGTTTTGCCATCGCTGCCGGAAGATTGGACACTTCACCGATGATTGCCCAACTCGAAAGAGAGCTCCCACTGATGTAATCATAGTGCGACCCATGAGACATTAGATTGCCTACCAATTATCATGTTTGAGTTATCGATATCGTGTTAGCGTATGGATCATGTCGACCTATGTGGTATGACTATACTAGGTTGCTTGTTTCAAGAGAACTTGTTGTTTTCTTCTATAATGAGTTAAACTCAGAAGTTGCTAAATGATTGGTTGCTTGATGAATGTTTGATTAAACTGGTTTGTTTTGGGTTGAGTGTGTTAGAACTCCCTTAGACCTATCTATCTATCTATCATTACTTATCCCTATTAAACCAACAGATGCCTCCAAGACGTGCCAACGACCACGACAACAATGGAGACAACAACAACAATGGAAATGAGATGCAACAGATGATGACTGCACAGACTCAGCTAATGCAGATGATGACACAATTCATGACAACCATCAACAATCAGAATCAGAAAAACAACAATAACAATCCACCACCTCTGGATATGCTCACTAGATTTTTGAGGTTGAGACCTACAAAGTTCTCTGGTACTTCTGATCCAATGGTAGCTGATGACTGGTTACGTTCAGTGAACAGGGATCTAGTGACTATTGGATGCTCTGATGCTGAGAAAGTGAGATTTGTAGTGCACTTGCTTGAAGGCCCTACAGCTACATGGTGGGACAACTTTCAAGTCACTCACCCCATTGAAGAAGTGACTTGGGAGATATTTGAAGATGGATTCTGCACCAATCATATCTCTTCAGGCATGATGAGCCTAAAGAAGAAGGAGTTTCACAACCTTAAACAACGTCACCACAGCATTGCTGAATACATTGAGGAATTTAACAATCTATCATGTTATGCTCCAGACGATACTGATGCTGATGCTAAGAGGAAGGAAAAGTTCCTAGATGGCCGAAATGATGAACTTTCCATGCAATTATCAGTTGCTTATGTTCCAACTTATCAATCACTATGTGACAAAGCTAGAATTTTAGAGAGTAAGAAGGACAAAGTTGAGAACAGGAAGAGGAAACATAGCTTTGAAAAATATCACTCAGGATAATCACAGAAGATGTGTTCATTCAGAAAGGACAATGGGAATTCTGGATCACATCAGCATGAAGGAAATGGACATAATCACCATCAACACAAGACTCACCACACCAACAATAAGAGTGGTAGTAACAATGTGAATGGTACTAATAATGGAGATAACCCTGGTCAGAACCAACATAATGATCCCAGGAAAGACATTAGCTAGTTCTAGTGTTACAATTGTAAGCAACTTGGACACTATGCAACAGACTGTCCTGAGAAGAAGGATGAGAATATTGGAGACTCTAATGGGAGAAATTCCAATGTGACCCAGAAAGGACATGTGAACCACATCAACATGTATGGAACCCTTGAAGAACTAGATGATGTGGATGGTAAGCTTTAGCTAACTCAATTCAGTGGTATAAGAATCTCAAGATGGAGAAATGTTAACAATCTTTGGATGTCAATCATTGGACCTTATCCAAGTGAATCATCGAATGAAACCCAACAAAGTTTCCTTTTAAGGGTGGTAGAACCCAAGTTATCCTAAAACCCAACCTATTCTTTCTAGCCTTCTCGAATTTCGGGACGAGATTCCTTTTAAGGGTGGTAGTTTGTCACATCCCAAAATTTTCCAAATTTTGAAATGTGAAAATTTTAAATAAAATAAAGAACCAAGTTCTTTGAAATTCAGAAGGAACAAAAACTTTTGGAACTTTTAATATAATGCCTCAAAAACCGAAGCCAAATAAAATTATTTTTGTTTGTGAAGTGGTGTGCATGTTTTAAAATCCCAAATCATGAAGCATGCATGAGCATCTTGACTTGGTTGCATTTTAAAAACCTAAGAGAAGTAAAAATTATCTCAAACCCTAAAACTCTAATTATTGGTTAACACTAAGACCAACACAATACTATCGATATATTCCATATTTAAATTATACAAGAGAACTCCTATGAGGGCTAAAAAGATAAAGGGAAAAATAATAAAACAATAGAGGTTGGTTTCATCCTATTTGGAGCCATGGATAAAAAGATATGAATTATTTGAGAATAGAATTAAGAAAATGCAATATTAGCTATTAAAGCCAAAGTGAATAAATTTGATTAGAAAAAAATTGAGATGGGAAGTAAATGTGTTCTATAATGCCCTAAAAACCTAATTTGAGTTTTACAAATTTTTACAAATTTGTTTGATCCAAATTGGATCACTAAATCAAAAGTTTTTGAAGAAAACAGAGAAAGAAAAAGAAAAAAACCCAAAAATAATAAGCAAAAAAACAGCAGCAGAAGTCGGCCCACAACCCTAGCCCAACAGCAGCCCACCCGGCTCTCCCCTTCTCCCCCACTAGATCTTTTTCACCGACCCCCTCTTCACCCCCTCTCCCTGATGCCCCAGCCCCACTCCACGTCACCCTCCACCTTTTTTTTGAGGTGAAACAGTAGGGAAAAAAATCCCCACTGCAATTTTTTATTATAAAATATGAGTATGTTACAAGAAGAAAAGATCTAAGGTAGATCAAACAAGTAAAGTAACATCAATCTAAGATGAGAATATTCTACCCTATCCCTGATCTAATTGCTGGTTGAGCCATGCTTTGAATTTCTCCTTGTATTTTCCTTTGATCCTGAATTGTAACCATCTCATTTCTTGATAGAAAATTGCTTTCCATCTTTCAAATGTGGGTCTTTTGTCATTAAAAATCTTCTCATTTCTGCATATCCAGATACCCCAGGAAGTCATGATAATGATCTCCATTGCAAATGGTAGGTGTAACTTTTCTTTGATGTTTGAAATAGCTTCCAATCCTGTTAGGTTTGCAGTTCTGTTTCTGGAAATATGGTCCTAGCATTTGTTTGCAAATGGACATTCCTAGAAAAGATGATTAGCTGATTCTTCCAAGTAATAGTTGGAAGTTACACAATTGTGTTCTGGAAGGATGAACTACTTTCTCTTCAGGAGATTTCTTGTATTCAATCTGTCTAGAAGCAGAAGCTAGAAAAAGAACTTGTGTTTATTTTGACAGGAGGTTGCCCAAACCCAAGAAAAGTGTGGTGGTGATGGTGAGTATCCAATCATGGCTGAGTAGGCCTTTTTTACTTCAAATTTGTCTGATCCCCAAATATAGATCCAATTATCATAGGTATCCTCCTGAGTGGTATGCCTGAATTCCTGGCATCTTTCTTCCACGACTAAAGACTCAGAGTATGCTTGTTGAGAGAGTGGTAGGTGAAAGTTATCTTCTAAGTATTCAGCATGAAGGAATTCATGTACACTGATATTTGTAAACTTAGCATAGGACAGAAGGTGAGGGAATTTATTCATCAAGCACTCATCTTGCCAAAGTTCAGACCAGAAATAAGCATACCTTCCTGAATTCAGATTGCACTGAGCCATGCCTTTGAAGTTATCAATTAATTTGATATGAGATTTCCACCAGAATGATCCCTCCATGCTTCGTCCAGGTAGCTTTCCATTTTTGTAATAGGTTTCCCATATGAGATGAACCCAAGGGATGTCATGGTGGTTGTAGAATTTGTCCAAGTTTTTTAGAAGGAGGGCATTATTTTGGATCTGTAGGTTTAGCACCCCTAGACCCCCCTGATTTTTAGGACGGCAGATTTTGTCCCAAGACACAAGAGCTTGTCCTTTTGCTTGTACATCTTCAGTCCTCTTTCTCCATAGACAATATCTCATGTGTTTTATAATTTGTTCCTTGATGGCAATTGGTACCTCCAAACAGCTCATGAAAAATAGAGGAAGTGAGGACATAACCGATTTTACCAGTTGCAATTTTCCTCCATAATTCAAGAAGTCAGCAATACCACATAGTCTTCTTTCCACTCTCTGAACAATGGGTAGAAAGTGCTCCATAGATGGTTTTGTACTGCTTAATGGTAAACCAAGGTAAGTGAAAGGGAGGCAACTAGTTTGACAGTTGATTGTCATAGCAAAATGCATAAGCCTCTCATTACATATGTTTATTGGCATCATGCTAGATTTCAAATAGTTAACTTTGAGCCCAGTGGAACTTGCAAATGTTTGAAGAAGTGCCTTCAAGCACAATAATTGAGCAACATCTGCCTTAAGTACAACCAATGTATCATCAGCATATTGAATAACAGGGAAATCACTGTTGGGTGGTCCCACAATAGGTGGAGTTAGAAGGTTCATATGCATGGCCTTATTCAGGACAGATTGCAGAAGGTCAGCAGCAAGAACAAATAGTAATGGTGAAAAGGGGTCTCCTTGTCTTACACCTCTCCTGCAATAGAACTTTTTAACAGGCACACCATTTAGTAGGATTTTAGAAGTTCCAGATTCAAAGATCATTTCTATCCACTTGATCCATTTCCTCCCACATCATCTAGCTTTAAGGATATTTGTGATGGCAGAGTGGTCAATTGTATCAAAAGCCTTCTCAAATCCTCCTTTGACTTGTGGCATTGGAATAAGTATTCAAATGCCCATCCAATGTAATCTTGAATAGACCTATTATTGAGAAAACCATATTGGTTTTTATGCACCAATTCCAGAATAACAGATTGCAGTCTATTTGCCAGAAGTTTGGTAATTATTTTGAATATACAGTTCAATAAGGAAATTGGTCTGAAATCAGCAGAGGTAGAAGGGCATGTGACTTTAGGAATGAGAGTAATGTAAGAAGAGTTGATGCTCTCAAGGGAAACTTTCTCATTGAAGAAATCATGAATCAGTAATTTGATATCATTTCCAATGATTGACCAGCAACTTTTGATAAATTCATTATTAAAACCATCTGGTCCAGGTGACTTGTCATTTGGTAGTTCAGAAATAACCTCCTCAATTTCGTTGTCAAGAAAAGTTTTTTCAAGTGAATTCTTCATCTCATCCGTCATTCCATTTCCATAGAAATTTGCAAGGTTATAGTGCATCTCAGTTTTGATTGATGTACCCATTCTTGCTTTGAAATCATTCCAAAGAATATCAGCCTTGTCATAGTGATTGATAAATTCCTGTCCATTTTCATTCTTGATCATTGAGATATAATTGTGTCTATCACTGATGGTTGCTTTTGAATGAAAAAACTTTGTGTTTTCATCCCCAAGTTTCACCCATTTAATTTTTCCTATTTATTTCCAATAGGTGTTTTGGTTCTGAAGAAGAGAGATAATATGGGATTTCAGGATATCTCTGAGGTGCCATTCGTTGATGGTTAATGTTCTAGATTCTTCAAGTAGATCCAGAAGATCAATGGTGTCATTCACCTTAGCAATTTGGTCTTTTAAGCATGGTAACTGTTTGGCCCATATCTTGATGCCTCTTCTCACATTTTTTAACTTGGCACATATTCTTTTTGCCAAGTCCAGATAATTCACTGGTATATTCCAGGCATTTTGCACAATCATCTTATAATCAGAATGGTGAAGCCAGTAATTTTCAAATCTAAATATTTGTGCCTTGGGAATGTTAATTCCAATAGAGATGACACAAGGGAGATGATCAGAAGTAGGCTTGGATAAGGGTGTAACCAAAGTGTAAGGGTATTTGGTTGTCCATGAGCTAGAAGTAAAGAGCCAATCTAGTCTTTCTAGAAGTGGATCTTTTTGCATGTTACTCCAAGTGAATTTTCTTCCTTTCAGTGGTAGCTCAGTAAGTCCCAGGTTGCTAATAGCATCATTGAAGAGCATAGTTTCATTAACACCCCCCACTTTTATTTCTATCAGTAAGACTTCTGATAATATTAAAATCCCCTAACACAAGCCAGTCCATATTATCAGGCATAGTGATGTTGGAAAAATAGTCCAAAAAATCAATTTTCCTATCAGCTTGACATGGACCATAGATATTAGTAAGAGTCCAGGAATCATTGGATAACTGAGAGGTGAAAGTGACAGAAGTGGAGAATTCATTTTGGAAAGCTCTGATGCCATTAAATAATGAACTGCACCAAATGATGATGATCCCTCGAGAAGCACCAATTGATGGTAAGAAGTCAAAGCTGTCAAACTTATTTGGACAGAATTTTTTAAATAATTGATATCAAAGTTTTCTCTCCTGGTTTCTTGGAGACAAATGATATCACACTCAGATTCCATGATTTTTCTTTTAATGCCAACCATTTTTCCTCAGAGTTAATTCCTCTGAGGTTCCAGTTCAGAATCTTCCAAATTCTGTTGTTACTCATTAATAAACAAGTTGAGTGGGCATTGTGGTGACACAAGATTTGTAGTCACACAAACAAGACTGAACATATCATAGGGTACTGAGTTCATAAACATGCATAACAGCAAATAGGTCTGTAACAACTCATAACAGATACCAAAGGTAAGTGATCCAGTCACAAAAGGACAAAATTTTGTAGACATTAACAACATTATTTAGGTGCTTTCTTCTTAGACTGCTATCCACAAGACTCAGCAGCACCTCCCTTCTTCTTGCTTGGGAGGTATGATTCTGAACCAGTCTTCTTTGGTCCAGTTTTCCCAGGTGGTTTGATGATCAAATCATTGATCTTGCTCTTCTTCAGTAACCTTTTCTCAAGCTCCCCCTCCTTAACTTTGCAAAATGAATCAGCAAGGTTCTTAACAACTTTATTACTGAGACAAGGTGGTGCAGCATTACAAGAGAGACAATTATGATCAGAACAATTCACATGGCTTTTAAACCCCCCATTAAGTTCCACAATTCTAGGGCTCCTTCTCACCTCAGAGTTCACTAATGGTTCTTTACCCCTCCTCCTCTTTGAAGGAGCATTTGGCACCATCATGCTTGATGGGGATTCATTCAGGCAGTGAGGAGGTATCTGTCCAACACATTCATCAGGGATAATGAAAGTGAAAGTATTTTCATCTGCAATTGGCTCCTTAATAATATCCCAAAGGGGAGAGGTAAGAAAGTGTCTAGCCCAACTGAATTTTTCAGGAGTGATGAGCATTAGGGTGATAAAATTAAACCAACTTACAGGGATGTCACATTGTAGTTTGCCTTTGTCAGGTGAGGGATTTATGTGTGGGGCAAAGAATCCGTCCCATAGCTCTAGGCCTTGCTTTGAGAAGGAATTCCTAGGAGAAAGCACTTCAGAGGAATGGACAAATGGAATGATGGCCATTCCAACTTGAAGATGTGCCTCATTGGGGGAGAGAAGGTTTGTGTCCTCAATCATCTAGTCATCTTGCAGGTTACCCTCAATAGCATGGATGTTGTCCTCCTCATCCTCCTGGTAATTTTGCAGAATATTAAGCAGTCCTTCTCCCATGCCCACATCCTGGTTAGAATTAGCAATAATTTGCACCACTTCAATATCATCAGCACCATTGACAGATGCATTGTCACTGTCAGATGAAATATTGGCAACAGGAATTGAACCAGTAACAACACTGTTAGCCTCCTGAGGTGGCAAATTCAGGTTATCTATAGGCATGTCAACCCCTTCAGCAAACACAGGTCCTTGGACAGCATTCCAGTTTCCCCAGCCAGCATTATTATGTTGAGGAGCAGGCTCAACCCATTGGTCCATCCACCAATGTCTCCTTCAGGTTGTGGAGGAGGTGGTGGTGAAGGGGGTCCAAAAATGGGTCCCACCACAGGCAGGGGATGAGGGTCAGCACCATCATCAGGTAGTGGGTCCTCATCAGGTGGGCTCCCCCAGGAGATTGTTGTTTAAAATTTCAATAGAGAAAGTCCATGATTCTGTTTCCACAAGGTCCCCAATGGTGAATCTAACACTTTTAGGAACATCTAAAAGGTCAGTGACTCTGAGCTTTGCTATGATCCTGCCCTTGTGCTCAGGGTCCCTCTCCTAGAGCAGCACTTTACCAATATCAGCGAAGACTGCATTCAGGTCCTCAGTATGCTAGTGATCAAGTGGAGGACCCAGGAGCATAACCCAACATTCATTGTTAAATTGAGTCCTACGCCAGTTAATTCCTTTATTATGCCTAGCAAAAGAGATTGCAACATCCTGGAAGGGGATATGACCCGCATCAATTAACCAGTCACAGTCACTGACATTGACAAATTGAACATATGTAGAGCCAAGTGGGCAATCTTGAATATCACGAAATTCAACATGAGCATCATTCATAAAGAAATCTTGCAACACATCGCTGATATTACCAAAAGGAACAAGACCAGGGGGAAGGGGGTGGATGTGCGCAATGGCATACTGTTCATGTGCCTTTGGTCTGCGAGGAACCACCACCCTCTTGACCCGATTCCTACCAGCCACCTGCATAATCTCAAAGCCATGGGGAAGGAATGGCTGAGGGTCAAGTGGAATGTTTGCCATTGCGTCGGCGGTAGTCGCCGGTGACGAGTAGAGCAAGGAAGTTGGGGTTTTTGCAGGCGTGGGAGTTGAGGAGGCAGGGGGTTCGGCCAATTTCTTTTTTTGGGCAATACCAAAATCCTTAAGACAATCGTACACCCTGGGCCGAGAAACTTGCGGCAAAACTTGCGGTAGTCACCCTCCACCTCACCGTTTTGAACCGAACGATGAACAGCCCGTCCCCTCCTCTGCCGTTTCTAAATCGAATCGAATTCGTGCGTTTGCGCAATTAAATCTGCACTCCGAGCCCTGCCCCTTAAACTCCACTCCCTCCTCTTCGTTTTCCCCTCAGACACCGCCACCTAAGAGCCACTAGGCTGCTCGAATTCGAGCTCGGACTGCCGTAGTCACCGACGAGCTCCGACGATGATTCCGGCGAGAACCCACTGCCCCGCGCCCTCTTAGCTTCACCATCCTCTGTTGCATCCATTAACCTCTCTGCTCGATTTTTCTGTGCCCCAGGTCGTCGCCACGGTCATCGTCTGAGCTGCTTCTGCTGCAGCCATTTGTCGACGAACTCCGGCGAGGAATCTGGAGCGAAGCCAAGCGACCCTCCCTCCACCGCGACCATCCCCGAGACCAGCTCGACCGCGGCGATCGCTGGTAATAGTCAACGGTCTCCCTACCCCTCTAGAACCACCGGAGCGCCACCCTCCCGACGCTCCAGCGCCGCCAGTCCGTGGCCAAAATGCTGAGATCCGTTGGATCTAGATCTAGCGGCTTAGATTAGACCACTTATCGAAAAGGTGTCGGCTGATCTGGTTCGTCCATTTCCACTTAAAATCCAACGGCCCGCAGCGGTCGATCCAACCGAATCGGTACCAGCCAATAGAAACACGCCACGTCAGCCTGAGCGTCAGTTAAACTTAGAAAACAGACAGAGAATATAATTAACTTAGTAATTCAATAACTTTTGATCCACAATTAAAAAATACAAATTTGGTGTCTATGGATTCAGAAAAATAAGAGCTTCACTGCTGAGGCCTTATTTCACCCTTTTTCTTCTGAAAATTTGGAGTTTTAGGCAGAACCTTTTTAGGAGTATTTTACCCGTAAAAATCATTTTGTAAATTATTTCTAGGTGAATCTTTTGCTATGGATTGCAAATTGAAATCTCTGTCCAGTAAAACCAAAATATAAATTTTGTTTATCATACATAATAACATGGAAATTATTTAGTGAGTTGGCCTTTCCAAATGCTAGAAAATATTGCTAATTGTTACAATTGCACAAATGGTTGCATTTGAAATCTTGCAATTATAAAATGTTCAGAAAGCACTTATTAATGTTCAAAACCTTTGTTATAACAATTTTTACAATAAAATTGCCATCTTGCATGCTTGCATATTTTGCATGATTTTTGTATTGCCATTAGTGTTGATATTTTGCATGTTTTTTGTTGATTGTTTTGTTTGATAGATTGTGTGGATTGTCAAGTGTGTTACTGCGAAGAGTGTACCAACAGCACGAACTACTAAGGCAGGTGACACTATCATCCATGTCCTACTATTTTCATTACACTTAGTGGATTTTGTAGTATGCATGATAGGACTACTATGACACTATGCTATGCTATGTCCTATTAGGATATCCTTTGTATATTCCTTAGTGGAAATACCGTAGTTGTAGTATGCTTAGCCCTGCTATAGTTTTGGGGTGGATATCATGTTATGATTATATGAAGTGTTGGAAAAATATATGTTTTATATAATAAAACAAGTACTCAATGAATCACCAGGATGGAATGTGGATACTCTGTTGTGAATAAGGTGGCAACGAAGGGAACCATATCTATGGCTATCTCTCTCATGTGTGCACTAGAAGAATACCACCCAGGAACTTAGAGATTGAACATGTTTCCTGTACAGTGGCTTTCGTGTATAGCCACAAGCCAAATGGGCTCTGGCTTTGTCAATTACATAGTGGAAGACCCATGCATTGGTACCTCTTTAGGTTAACTTGAATTATGTATTGGAAATATATCCTTGCATTGGTGCCTGGTAGACGTGCTGGCATTATGTATTGGGAGGACTTCTATGGAAAGACTTTGTCACATTCTCGATCTGTCGGTACTCCACCTTGGTGTGGACTAATCCAGTGGCCACTAGTGGCGTCAACACGAGATTGTGTCTTGTGGGTGAAGTGTACAACTTCTGCAGAAGATCAAATTCTAAGTTCTTAGCCGTGTCCCTAGTTATGGACAACTCTGAGCAACTAAGGCTTGAAGCTTTGGATGATCTCGACATTCCAATTTCTCAAAGTAAAACCTCATGGTGTCAACAAGGGATTAGAAGAACTTGGAGTTTGCCAAGGAGTTCAAAAAGTTGTTGAAAGATCAAAACTATTTTGCAAAGATAGGATAAAACTATGTTGCTTTCTACAATTAAGCCTAAGATCTACTTAGCCAAATATGCATGTAATGGTAGTCTAACTTATATTCACAACCTAGAGACACCTGCCAATACATTCGAAGTATTGACCCTTTGTGGCTGCAACCTATCATTTTGCAGGTTATTCTATTGATGAGTGAGGAACGATGATAGGATTACGATTCTGCACCCAACATGTTGCATGTGGCACATGAAGATGAAGGACTCCATGTTTTACTTGTATTCTGCTGCTTTGTAATATGATAGCCTATGGCTATGAGTTTGTAATAAGTATTCATATTCTGGATCATGCGATGTAATATGACCTTTGTATCTTGATATTACATCTTAAACTGTGGGTGCTAGCTATTTGATCCAGGGACTAGCACTGTAATCACAGGGATTCGAACCAAGCCAGGTTCGGGTCTTTACACACAAAAAGCAAATAAAAAGGATAAGGAGCGGTTATTACAGAGGTAATAACTAAGGCTCAGCTAAAAATTTTGGGTTATCTCCCAATAAGTACTTTTTTTAACGCCTTTAAGTTAGGCATGATAGTTTGAGAAGATGCTCACATAAGAAATATGAAATGAAGTAAAAGAGAGCATCAAAAAGCAAATTCAAAGCACATTTAAGTCTAACCCACTTCCTATGCATAGGAATCTTGTAAAGAAATAGGTCATGAAAGCACAAAGAAACAATCATAGAAAAGAAAAACAAGTGCAACTTCAAGACTTTCAACATAAAGAGGGCAAACTTAATATTGTTGAGATGCATAAAACCATGTTTCCTCTCTCATAATAACTTTCAGTAGCATCATGAATAAAATTAACAATATAACTAACACATAAAACATTCTTATCATGAGCCACATGCATATAATAATTATTACTCTACACATAAGCATAGTCATTCTTATTAATTGCAGTGGGAGCAAATTCAACAAAATAGCTATCATTATTATTCTCATCACCATAATCATAAAATATAGGAGGCATATTGTAATCATAATTAATTTTCTCCTCAATAGTAGGTGGACTAAAAATATCATATTCATCATTGTAATCACCATATATTGGAGGTTTGGTATCATCATAAGCAATAGAATAACTATCTTCCAAAGCTGGGGAACTAAAAAGATCTTTTTCATAAAAACTAGCTTCCCCAAGCATAGACTTTTCCATAGCCTTAGCAATAATGGTGTCCAAAGAATCCATACTAACAACATTGCTATTAGCATGCAAAGAAAGTCCCTTAGGTTTTTTAATTTTCTCTTCAAACACTTCATGAGCTAACTCAAGATAAATATTATAAAGCTCTCTTTTTTGTTGTTTTCCATTAAGCCTAACTAGTGAAAACAAGAAAGAAAAAGATAAAATTGCAGAATCTAAAGGAAATAACTTCGAGCACTCACATCGGAGGATGTGAGTACCTTTTACCTTACCGCCCCGACAACGGCGCCCGAAAATAGCTTGATGTCTACGCACTTCTATTCTTGTAGACAGTTGTTGGGCCTCCAAGTGTAGAGGTTTGTAGAACAGGACCACCCAATGTTTATCGAACTCAGGGAGGAAGTGGTGAAAGGTATCCCCTCTCAAGCAACCATGCAATCAAGATACAAGAAGTCTCTAGTGTCCCCAACACACCCAATACAGTTGTCAGGTGTATAGGAGCACTAGTTCGGCGAAGAGATAGTGAAATACAAGTGGTATAGATAATTATAAGTGGTAATAGTGATAGAAAATAGCTTGCTAGCGTGTGGTTGACGTGGGAAAAGACTAAAGGCAAACTGAAATAAAGAAGGAAGCAAACAAACATGTAACAGATCTAATAGCAAACGGTGTTTTAGTGCTTAGAAACAAGGCCTAGGGATCATACTTTCACTAGTGAACACTCTCATATAAATATCTTCTCTTTATGATACCACTCTCCGGTTGAACACTCTAATCGATGGTAGGGCTATAACAGCACACCTCAAAGTTCATCTTTCCCATCTAGAGAACCCCACGCTGTCACCTTGAGTACTAGATGGTTCCAACAAACACCACAATTTCATAAAGACATTGATACATTGCAAATGTATCAATAATTTTTGATGTTCCATGCTTGGTTTTATCTTCTTTCTTGTGTTTTGTCCACACTTTGGAGTACTTTTCATATGATTTGTTGGACTAACCTATTAACAAGATGCCACAGTGCCAGTTGTCTGTTTTCTGCTGTTTTTGGTTCCAGGAAAGTCTGAAAATCAATATTCTCGGAATTGGACCGGACAAAAGCCAAAGTTGATATTTTACCGGAAGACTCACGGAGCCCGAAGCAGAGATGGAGGAGGGCCAAGGACTGGCCACACCATATGGTGGCACGGGCTAGCCCTGGCCGCGCCACCAGGTGGTGTGGGCCCCCTGGCACTCCACTGACATTGCATCTTCGCCTATAAGCAGCCTCCCGATGCATAAACCCTAAGTCGTCAATCAGAAATCCACGAAAAGTTCCACAGTGCCGCCGCCACCGAAGGGGAGATTCGGGGGACAAAAAGTCTCTGTTCCGGCACCCTGCCAGGATGGGGAAGTGCCCCCGGAGCCATCTCCATCGATCTCCAGCACCATCTCCATCACCATTGCTGATTCCCATGATGAGGAGGGAGTAGTTCTCTCTCGAGGCTAAGGGTTCTACCGGTAGCTATGTGTTCATCTCTCTCTCTATGCATGATCTTGTTGAGATCATGAGCTTGTAATCTATAGATCTGCCTTGCTACTCAAGTGCTTTAATAGATCTCTGCTCTCCCCATGTGTGTGAAGTTGACAGTGTGCACACCATGGTGGCACTTAGGCTAGAGATTACAAATACTTGTTATGAGTTATATTTGGAGTTGGATGTCTTTATGAAATTGTGGTGTTTGTTGGACTGATCTACTACTCAAGGTGACAGTGTGGTGTTTTCTAGATGGGAAAGGCTTACTTTGAGGTGTGCTGTTATAGCCCTACCAATGATTAGAGTGTCCAACCAGAGAGTAGTTAAGAGTAGTATCATAAAGAGAAGGTATTTATATGAGAGTGTTCACTAGTGAAAGTATGATCCCTAGGCCTTGTTCTTAGCATTTATACACTGTTTGCAATTAGATATGTTACATGTTTGCTTGCTTCCATCTTTATTACAGTTTTGCTTTAGTATCTTCCACGCCATCAAGCTATTTGTTGGCACCGTTGTCTTATATCCATACCACTTGTATTTCACTATCTCTTCGCTGAACTAGTGCACCTATACACCTGACAAGTGTATTCGGTGTGTTGGGAACACAAGAGACTTCTTGTATCTTGATTGCAGGGTTGCTTGAGAGGGATACCTTTGACCACTTCCTCCCTGAGTTCGATAAACCTTGCGTAATCCACTTAAGGGAAAACTTGCTGCTATTCTACAAACCTCTGCACTTGGAGGCCCAACAACTGTCTACAAAATATAAGTGCGTAGACATCAGACATCCAACTCCAAATATAACTCAGAACAAGTATTTGTAATCCTTAGCCTAAGTGCCACCATGGTGTGCACGCTGTCACTTTCACACACATGGGGAGAGCAGAGATCTATTAAAGCACTTGAGTAGCAAGGTAGATCTATAGATTACAAGCTCATGATCTCAATAAGATCATGCATAGAGAGAGATCAACACATAGCTACCGGTAGAACCCTTAGCCTCGAGAGAGAACTACTCCCTCCTCATCATGGGAATCAGCAACGGTGATGGAGATGGTGGTGGAGATTGATGGAGATGGCTCTGGGGGCACTTGCCCATCCCGGCAGGGTGCTGGAACAGAGACTTTCTGTCCCCTGAATCTCCCCTTTGGTGGCGGCGGCGCTGCAGAACTTTTCGTGGATTTCTGATTGACTATCTAGGGTTTTTCCCTTGAGGGAGATATATAGGCGAAAGAGGCAAGGTCGGTGGCCGCCCAGGGGGCCCACACCATGCCCTGGCGTGGCCTAGGGGGACTGCGCCTAGGGGTGGTGTGGCCACCCTGTGGCCCCTCTCCGACTCTCCTTCTGGCTCCGTGAATCTTCCGGGAAAATAACGACTTTAGCTTTTGTCTGGTCCAATTCCGAGAATATTCATTTTCTGACTTTGTGGAACCAAAAACAGCAGAAAACAGGTAACTGGCACTGTGGCTCTTGTTAATAGGTTAGTCCAATAAATCATATGAAAAGTAATCCAAAGTGTGGACAAAACACAAGAAAGTAGATAAAACCAAGCATGGAACATCAAAAATTATAGATACATTTGCAATGTATCACTGTTGGCAGCAATTCCTTGACCGGCATTGCCTTGGTCGCGGTTACCTTGGTCAGCTCTACCTTGGCTGGCACTATGGCGATCCTCATCAACCGGTACTGATTTACCTTTCCCTACCCTTATCAGGTCATACGGGGCCATATGCTTGTCTTTTCTCCCCGAGGTTACCACTTCCTCTCATCTAGGGGCATCATGAGGTGACGATGCAGCCCCAGTTGACTTCGCTAGGTTACCCCTCACCAAATGAACTAGGTGAGATCCTCCTGGTACCGTCAAGTTTGCTTTGAGTATCTCCTCATTCTGCTTATTCGCCACTCTCACTAAGTGGTTTACTCTCTCCTACTACCTCTACCGGGCTTCTCCAGTTAGACCCTCTAACTTGGATCCCGCTGCCTCTACAGCCCTAAGGTTCTTTGTCGGGGTACTGTATCTCTCCAGTCCTGCTATTACCAGCGTAGCTGTTTGCCCTGGATTAGGCACAAACTCCCTGTCTATCTCAGTAATCAAGTTTCTACCTCTAATTTTTACTCCATCTATTCGGTTTGCTTTTGCATACTCACGCAGAGTGATGTTCAGTGACTGTTGTAACTCAGCTACATTTTTCGCCCCAGCTAACATTTTTTGCCTAGTCTCTTCTAGCTCGGCCTGTGCCTGAACCAGATCTACTGCTGGTGCTATGGTTGTTGCTAAGCTATCTATTGCCTGCTGCAGTACATTCTCTAGCCTCTCTAGTGGAGGGAATCTAGATCTTGCCTGCTTCGGTGTGGCTTCCGGATCTAGCGCCGGATCCTTGCTCGCTCCTGCATATGGTGCTATCATCATGAACTCAACGCAACTAGCAAGGCAAGTGATATGCGAGCCACGAGCCGCGTTGAGAGGTGGTTCGCCTCCCTCGACGACGTGCTGCGGGTGCACCCAGGACTCGTCGACGCCGACGTAGATCTTGTGGGCGCCAAGCTTGATGAAGAGGCTGTTGCGCAATGGAGAGCGCCTATCAAAGCTACCAACGTTGTCGCAAACGAAGTCTAGCGCTCCAAAGCGCTGAACAAGCCCGGAGACGATGTGTTCACTGGTGGCGATGATGTTTCCCGTCCGGATCTTTACTCCTGCTAGCACCACTAGCCCCAGGATGGGTGCCAACTGTCGTGGTGGTGGCATGGCAGATGCCATGTATAGGCTAAAGATGGGGCCAATGAGTCCTAGAGGTATCCAGGGAGGGATAGTGTGGTGATTCCACACACAGATGTTTGTATTTCTCTCTTATCAATGGTGGATTACAAGGGCTCCTCGAGCTGTTGGTGGGAAGGATACTACTACTCTTACTACCCACAGCTACCTCTCTAGGGTTTTCCCTTAGTTAAAATGCCCGACCCCCTATATGGAGCTCCTGCCCCTCCTTATATAGGGGCTAGGTTACAGGTTAGGGCATACATGGAAGGCATATTATCCGAATATGCCTCTCCCAAAATAGCAAAGTGGTGCTCCTCTTTTCTCTATCTAAGCTAATCTGATCTCAGGGTGTAATCCTCTCGTAGCCCCTCTACGGAGCATCATCATCCAACATAGCCAACGTTACCCAACATGGGGAACATCACCCTTGTTGGCCCATACTCACTGGTCCATCCCTCTGTCTGCTTCACTCATGCTACAGTGGAGAGAGAAAACATTTGACCAAGAAGATTCCTTCCTTCCCTTGTAAGCCAAGTGGTAACCTGGCTCAGGCCTGGTTAATTCGGCCCTATGGGTACCTGCAGACAAATTACAAAGGGCTAACCGACATAGGTTATATGTCGGCCAGGACAATCTTAGACGAATATCCTTTGGGCCGGGTCACCCCGTAAGTCAGCATGCCTTGAGGTGACTCGGCCAGCTTATGCTTTCACCTTACCGTACCTCGGCTAACATGACCTTTATACCCTTGCGTGACCCTACCCGGGGGTATCCCCCCAACATATTTTGATAGTCTGCACGACACTCATGAAAGGAGTTGTTTGATTCAAATAAATTCTAGTGGTATTTGTGATGCATGCCAAAGCTAACCTTGTGGAACAAACCGCGATACTAGCTCAAAAAAAAAAGAGAAGGAAGTACGACATTTTTTATGTCTCTAATGCACACCTTTGGGATGCCAACAACTCCGCTAGCTTTTGAACGATCTATGATATAACCCCGGATTTTCGCTATGAGTTGATGACATGAGTGGCATATGTGTCAATATATGGGTAAAAGTATTGGTACTCTCAAAGGTTGTGCAAATACTTGCAAAAGAAACATTCAGCGATCCTTGAAAGAATTAAAAAACATATCTATATGGATCCACATAACAAGTCCGTGGCATGGTCCCATTCCTACTTTACGAGTTTTTCTTGAAAAACAATGATTGCATTAGAAGTGTTTTTCATAGACTTGATTTATTGATGTGGATGTAAATAAGACACTTCATTGTTATACTACTTAGGACATGAAAATCTCTTACTGAATTATGTTATTTAAACATCCTAGTGTTCCTTGGCAAGCTGAGAGTTAATTAGAAGAATTGGATTGATTGCTACACTTCTAGTTACTTATAATTATATTAAACTTTTCTTTGATTCTCTTGACTTACCGAAACTTGTATAGTATTCTTGTCATCTCTCTAACTTCGATAAGCCTCGCAAATGAATGAAATGTTGAGCAGATATAACTACCAACCGTAAGTGAATTATGATTCTCATTGTTTCAAGTTTAAATGCTAAATTCCTTATAGTTCTTTTGTTTCTTCTTGCTCGAGGGTGATCAAGGTTTGAGCTTTGGGAAAGTTGATGGCTCCAAAATTAGCCATCCTCCTTTGTGTTTAAACATTGATTTTGGTCAAGAAATTAACAAGAAACTCTCAATCCTTGCCACTAATGACTAATAATTGCAAAGATATGCAAAACCTCTACTTGAATTATGTTATGGAGGAGATCACGGTTTTTAATGCGAAATCAGGAGTCATAATGAAGGTTTTTGAGGAAGTCCACATGACCAAGTAATTGGGAAGCCATTCTAGGGTGTCACCATGCTTAACGACCACTGGTACGGGCATAGCCCACCTATACCGGCTGCCTGTACCGTCCACCCTGTACCATGTGGTGTTGGCCTCGTCTCGTTAAACCCTATGACTTTCATGAAGACGCCTATATATTTTGAGGCTCCAGCCGTCGGCCAGAGAGCCGCCATTATCATATTACATCACAACACCACCAAACGAGATCCACACCATTGTTAATCCATTGTTCGTCCATTATTCATCACTTCCACCCTCCATCCCATCCACTAGCCATAGCCATTTCTTTGTACTTTAGATCTCCTTGTGATTTGGTGACCATTGTAAGAATATTTGATTTCAATCTATTTCTTATGAGTGAGTAGTCCTCATGGGCTGCGGGTTAGGGAGAAACCTCGCAGTGATTATGTGCATCTAATTCATGGGAGTATTGTATTTTTTTGCAATTGAGATTTGTATATTTTGTTTCTTCGTCTCTTGTCTCGATCTGTGGACTTGTAGGTACCCAACATCCCATAGATTGATAAAGTCTTGAGATCATATACTTGGCTAGCGGCGATCTCATAGGAACCCTAGTGACAGAAAGGGTAGTACGGTCTTCGCTTAGCGACCCATTCGGGATCACAACAACACCACCACTTAAAGCTTTGATATGTGTTTTACGCTTAATACTCATTTGTAGCATGTTGCTTTGGTGTGCACTCGGTTGGATTAAAAGACAGTTGCTATGCCCGCTGCATCATGGGGGCTCTAGTATATTAGGATGTGTTCCCACAAGAGATTATATCCGTTCAAACATTACACATGACTATGCTTATTATTATCTTTTATCACATATGATGTGCAGCTGTAGGTGAATCTTCAACCCTGGCTTTTCTCCATGCATTGATTCAACCCATTATAGAAGTAAACTAGATTGGTCCGGTAAACTAAGGTAAAACAAACAAACAAAGTCTTGTAGACGTGTCCTTTTTATTTCCTTTTAGCATTGCTTTCCAAGGTTCGATTAAACCTTGGTCACCTAGGGAAAAAGCTATTATACTACATTAGTGAATCTAGATCGAAGGTATCAACCCTTTTTCTGGCGTCGTTGCCGGGGAAGGAATTTTGCTATCCTGGTGAGGTCACTAGATACCTTGTTTTTAGTTTTATTGTTAGTTTGTAGTTTATTTCTTGTGATTAGTTTACTTGTTATTTTTTTTCATTACTTAAAAATTACCAAAAATATAAGAGCCATGGCTTAAAAGAGATTAGGGGACTATGCTACTCCCACTTATGATTTTATTAAGTGCACCTGTCACTCAACCTGCTATTGATGCAAAAACATATGGAATAAAGCCTAGCCTTTTAAGTTTGGTTCAACAAAATCAATTTGGGGGCTCATCTGCTCAAAATTCATGTTCGCACTTAAACACTTTCACTGAAATTTGTGACACGATGCGTACTGAGGATGTCGATCCAAATGCTGTTAAATTAAGATTGTTTCCTTTCTCTCTTAGAGGAAAGGCTACGGATTGGTTGCTAGCTCTACCAAAGGGCACTATTAAATCTTGGGAGGAATGTATTAATTGGTTTATGACTAATTTCCCCCTAGCTAAAACTATGCAGCTAAGATCAAACATTACAAGCCTTAGACAAGAAGATCATGAGCCACTAGCGCTTGTGTGGGAAACGATGAAAGAAGTAGTAATTAATTGTCCTAGTCATGGGATGGAAGAATGACTTATATTACATTTGTTTTATAATGGTCTTAATCCAATGTCTAAGTCTATGCTAGATACTACAGCAAGAGGAACAATCATGGGAAAGCAAGTGAGTGTTGCAAAGAAATTACTTGATGATATGCAAAATAATCATGCCCAATGGCATGTGGAAAGAACCTCGAGGAGAGTAAGTTCAATTACCGAGGTAAATAATGAAGAGCTTACATCTAAGGTAGACAAGATGCTTAGCATAGTAAAAGGTAAACAAGATACCCAAGTTAATGCTACCGCTACCGAAATTAATGATGTCAATTTTATAGCTCGCACTCCTTTCAATCCTGCATGGCAAAATCATTATGCTTCTAATGTTCAAAAACATTATCCTAATCCTGCAGGAGCTCCTCACAACAATTATCATAATACTAACGGGGCAATTCATGGAAATCTCTTGTTCGAGCAAACTATTAGAACCTTCATACAATCTCAAACCAAGCAAAATAACATGCTTATTAAAATCACGGAGAACCATGAAAGTAGTATAGGAAAATTAATTAACCATGACGTTGCAATTAGAAATGATGTGCATGCTCTACAGGAAAGGACAAAGACCGTTGATGCTCAACTGGGTAAAGTAGCTGAGAGCCAAGCTCTCATACTAGAAAAGTTTGCTGGAAAACCCGAGCCAAATCTGGTAGAAGACCTCAAGATTATGAGGGTAGTAACCAATGGAGAGAAACCTAAAGAGCTAGATTATAGCAACGTGCCGACACCCAAATATACCGCCGAAGATCTACTAAATATGATCACCGTGAAGAACCCCGGTATAGAACAAGGTAATGATGTTATGTACTAACAATTTATACAACAATTAGCATCTAAAGTTCTCGAGTTAGAGATGGAATATAAAAGACTAGCTGATAAGCTTCCTGCTTAGCTAGATGATATATTTGAGCCCACTATTAAAGTCAAGTTTGGAGTCAATGAGCTATTCGCACTTTGTGATCTTGGTGCGAGCATCTCAACAATTTCTAAAAGCTTATTTGACAATCTAAACTTGGAGCCATTTGTCACTACTGAATTGAGACTCTATCTAGCTGATTCAACTGACAAACAAGCTATTGGGATAAAAGAAAATATAGTTGTTAAAATTAAAGGTAGTCCCGCTCTCATTGATCTTGTTATTGTGGACATGCCTAAAGATCCCATAGCACCTATAATTCTAGGTAGGCCATTCCTAAGAACTATTAAGGCTTTAATTAATTTACATGAGGGGAATGTGAGAATAGGGCTACCATCTAGAGATCCTTTTATAGTCTACTTCCCTAGGAAAAAGAAGCCCAAGCCTAATGATGATGATGGTATAATTACTTCAAAAGCCAACTATTTTGGAGTGGGTATTCCACTTCTTAAACCTAAATGATTGCCATCAGGGTCAAGCTAATTGACCTTAACTAGAAGTGCTTCATGGGAGGTAATTCATGTGAAATATAGTCTTTACTTTTGTGTTAGTCTTGTTTGTTTTGTTTTTTGTTTTGTTTTTGTTTCTAATAAAGAGTGTTCAAGAAGACCTTTGGAGAGAGGAGAACAAATAAGGTAATCCTCGATCTTTTATTTTACAAACACATGGCCTAAGTAGTATTGATGATTCTTTATGTAGTATATTTTCTGTTATTTTGTCCTTTGATAAGATGTGCAAAGACGCACGGAGATTCTAATATATTTTTTTAGTTTTGTAGCTCATAGGACGTTTAACGACCTGTGGTACGGCCGGAAGGGACCTCACCGTGCGCCCATACCACATCGAACCACAAGAAGATAGAAATTCTGATTTTGCTGTAGGGAATAGTGCTCTTAACGACCACTGGTACGGTTGGACGTGCCTTTACCGCGTGCCCGTACCGCGTGCCCGTACCGTACCCTCGAGCAAACCATCAGATTTCAAGCGAAGATACCAAATGGATAACGACCAGCAGTGTGGGCACGTGCGACCGTACCGAGTGCAATGCTAGAAGGGAGTCGTCGCCCCCATGTACGCGACTTCCATAACCAGCCCGAGGAGGTAACCTAAAAATCCCCAAAACAAATCTTTCGCTTTCTTCTTCCTCCAAACTCCAAACCATCTCCATTGGATCTTCAAATTTACTTAATCTTTATCCGATTCCTCGCAGTTAATCGATCCAAGGTATGATTCTCCTATGATCCTTAACTTATTTGTACAAAAGCTTCACTCAATCTTTCATCATTATCAATCTAGGATTAGGTCTTGTTCTTGATTCAATCTTGATATTGATCATGCTTAGTATTGTTTTAGAGGAGTTTCTTTTGTAATTAGTGTAGATAATCACTTATGTTATGTTTCTATTGGACTAAAAATTTATTAGAAATTTTATTTACTTTATCTTATTATTTTTAGATGAACACGAGGAGCCGTACACGTGAGATGGCTACGAAGTCCTTCGCACCACCCGTTGATACGTTGACCCCTGAGTCACTTGGTATCGAGTTCACCAAGGATTTTCAGCTAACTTGTTTCAATCGTCTCAAGCTCTGATAAATCAAGTCCACCAAGTGGGTGTGTCCCTATATCCTCAACCAACTTGGCATTTGTGCTGATTTCGATTTACTTTGTAACAATGTTGGTTTGTATGACGTTGTCTTTCAGGATGTTACCACGTATCGCCGCTTGATGCTTGAGTTCTTCAACAATTTGATGCATAAAGTGGACCCTTACGGTTGTACCGAGGAACAAAGGCCCAGAGTTGATCGCATCAAATTCCGCCTTATGGACTCATCAAGCTCTTCAATCTCGAGGATCCATATATGTTGGAGGAGTTGTGACCATTCTTGCACGCGCACTTCACATCAACCTAGGTAACATCAAGCCATTGACAGGGAGTCACCGTCTTGGTCTCCCTACTCTAAGAGAATGTGGTATGGTTTCCAAAACTCATGGTAGATACTTCCTTGATATACCTAGAGCGAATCACTTGATCCTAGCTCCTTTGCCTAATGTTTTATTGTCTATCGAGGATGGACATTCGCATTTTGACACGCAGGTTGAAGGTAATCTACCTGATGGCTCTGTTTTAACCATCTTCCACTGTGTTTAAATGTTGTTTTTGGTTAAGCAATTGCCAAACAAACTCTCAAATTTTTCCACTAATGACTAATAATTGCAAAGGTATGCAAATCCCTTCTTTGATTTATGTTGTGCAGGAAATCACTGCTTTTAAGGCAAAATAAGGAGTCATAATGAAGGATTTTGAGGAAGTACACACAATCAAGTAATTGGAGAAGCCAACCAGGGCATCAGCACGCTTAACGACCACTAGTACAGGCGCGGTCAGCCCATACCTCCCACCCATACCAGGTGGCGACGACTTTGTCTCGTAAAACACTACAACTTTCGTGAAGACGCCTATATATTTCGAGGCTCCAGCCGCCGGCTAGAGGGCCGCCATTCTCAGGTTGCATCACAACACCCCCAAAGGAGATCCACACCATTGTTCACGCATCGTTCATCACTTCCACCATCCATCCCTCCACTAGCCATAGCCATTGCTTTGAATTTTAGATCTCCTTGTGATTTGGCGACCATTGTAAGAATATTTGATTTCAGTCTATGTATTTGCATGATATTTTCTATCTCTGATCTATTTGTTATGAGTGAGTAGTCCTCACTGGCTATGGGTTGGGGAGAAACCTTGCAGTAATTATGTGCATCTAGATCATGGGAGAATTGTATTTTGTTTGGATTCGTGATTTGTATCTTTTCTTTCTTTGTCTCTCGTCTCGATCTATGGACTTGTAGGTACCCAAGATCCCATAGATTGATAAAGGCTTGAGGTGAGATACTTGGCTAGTGGGGATCTCATAGGAAACTCAGTGACAGAAAGGGAAGTACGATGTTTGCTTAGCGCCCCATTCAGGATCAACAACAACATCACCACTTAAAGCTTTAATCTATGTTTACACTTAATAATCGTTTGTAACCCGTGGCTTCGGTGTACTCTCGGTTAGATTTAAAGTCTATTGCTATGCGCGCTGCATCACAGGGGCTCTAGAATATTAGGATGTGTTGCCCACAAAATATTATCTCAATACAAACACTATACATGACTATGCTTATTATTATATTTCATCCCATTTGATGTGCAGCTACAGGTGGAACTTCAACCCTGGCCTATCTCCATCCATTAATTCAAACCCGCTGTAAAGTAAACTAGATTGGTCTAGTAAACTAAGGTAAAACAAACAAACAAAGTCTTGTAGATGTGTCTACCTTTTAGCAGTGCTTTCCGAGGTTCGATTAACTCTAGGTCTTCTAGGGAAAAAGCTATTATACTACATTCGTGAATCTGGGTCGAAGGTATCAACCCTTATACCTCGCACTCCTTTTAATTATATATTTCGAGGCTCCAGCCGCCGGCCAGAGAGCCGCCATTGTTAGATTGCATCACAACACCCCCAAAGGAGATCCACACCATTGTTCATCCATTGTTCATCACTTCCACAATCCATACCTCCAATATCCATTGCCATTACTTTGTAATTTTAGATCTCCTTGTAATTTGGCAAACATTGTAAGAATATTTGGTTTCAATCTAAGTATTTGCATGATGTTTTCTATTTCCAATCTATTTGTTATGAGTGAGTAGTCCTCATGGGCTGCAGGTTGGGGAGAAACCTCGCAGCAATTATGTGCATCTAGATCATGGGAGAATTGTATTTTGTTTGGATTCGTGATTTGTATATTTTGTTTCTTCGTCTCTCGTCTCAATTTGTGGACTTGTAGGTACCCAAGATCCCATAGATTGATAGAGGCTTGAGGTGAGATACTTGGCTAGCGGCAATCTCATAGGAAACTCAGTGATAGAAAGGGAAGTACGGTCTTTGCTTAGAGCCCCATTCGGGATCAACAACAACATCACCACTTAAAGCTTTAATCTATGTTTAACTTAATAATCATTTGTAACCCGTGGCTTCGGTGTACTCTCGGTTGTATTAAAACTCTATTGCTATGCCTGCTGCATCACGAGGGCTCTGGAATATTAGGATGTGTTTCCACAAAATATTATCTCAATACAAACACTATACATGACTATGCTTATTATTATCTTTCATCCCATTTGATGTGTAGCTGCAGGTGGATCTTCAACCCTGGCCTATCTCCATCCATTGATTTAAACCTGTTATAAAGTAAACTAGATTGGTCAGGTAAACTAAGGTAAAATGAACAAACAAAGTCTTGTAGATGTGTCCTTTTTTATTACCTTTTAGCAGTGCTTTCCGAGGTTCGATTAAACCTAGGTCTTCTAGGGAAAAAGCTATTATACTACATCCATGAATCTGGATCGAAGGTATCACTACCCCAACAAGAAATACCCATGGGAGGAGGAGAAGATGAAGAAGTAGAACAAGGAGGAACCGAACAAGACGAGCATCCAACAAACTACTACACCACCTATGAAGACGTCTATGCACTCGAAGGAAATATTCAAAACATGAACAACCTCTCCATCAACCTTCGATATGCTATGACAAGCCTCGCCACCCAATTCCATGATTGGAGCAGCCAATGGAACATGGGAAACTATCCATCGCCACCACAATGAGCAACAAAATGGCTTGCAAAACCCTGAGCTTGGGGATGTGTTCCCCCGGAAAATTGATTTGTGTAATAACAAGGTTGTACTCCAACTCCTTGAGAGCTTTGAAACACTCGTGTTGACTTGTTCCAAAACTTTGCTTCTTTCCTTTGCTTTTAAAGTTTGCTTTCATTTTTAGTTTGCTTTTGTTTGTGATTCGTTTATTAAAACCCTTGCTTGGTCGCAAGTTCTTTTCTATTCTTTAATCCCTATCCTTGAAAATACAAAAAGATTTTTTTGTTCTTCCTTTTTCGTAAATGTGGATTCACACTTTGCCTCTTTGCATTAATATTATTATGAGAATAATCGTGTTTGAGTTTTGAAGGAACACATCCCTATAATGAAGAGGATCATGGTGTCACTTATGAGAGGTATGTCCCATGTCTCCCACTTTTGAAGTTTGAGTTGTTTATCTTAGTTGGTTAATTTGCTGAGAGGCCATGCTTGTGGGAGTAATTTAATATGGTTAGAGTAAAACTTTTGATTAGTATGATGATTAGTTACTGAAGCTCTTGCTTTAGATCCTTTAGCTAACCGAGTCTTGCCTTGGAAATAATATTGCCAAACAAGTACAATAAGAAAAGGTCTAAAATTTATGACTTGTTTGATGAATGATTGTCTTGAGAGTATACCCTTGAACATACTTAACCCCATAGATATTTTGATAGTTTTAATGACACTCATGAAAGGAGTTGTTTGATTGAAATAGAGTCTAGTGGTAATTGTGATGCATGACAAAGCTAACCTTGTGGATCAAACCGTGGTACTAGCTCAAAAACGAGGAAATTCTGTGTCTCTAATGCACACCCTTGGGATGCCAACAACTGTTCTAGCTTTTGAACGATCTATGGTATAACCCCGGATTTCGTCTATGAGTTGATGAAATGAGTGGCATACGTGTCAATATATGGGCAAAATTATTGGTACTCTCAAAGGTTGCGCAAACACTTGCAAAAGAAACAGCCAGCGATCCTTGAAAGAATAAAAAGAAAAAGATATCTATGAGGATCCACATAACAAGTCCTTGGCATGGTCTCATTACTACTCTACGAATTTTTCTTGAAAACAATGATTGGATTAGAAATGTTTTTGATAGACTTGATTTATTGATGTGGGTGTAAATAAGACACTTCACTGTTATTCTACTTAGGACATGAAACTCTCTTACTCAATTATGCTATTTAAACATCCTAGTGTTCCTTGGCAAGTTGAGAGTTAACTAGAAGAATTGGATTGATTGCTATACTTCTAGTTATTTATACTTATATTAAACTTTACTTTGATTTTCTTAACTTACCGAAGCTTGTATAGTACTCTTGTCATCTCTCTAACTTTGATAAGCCTCACAAATGAATGAAGTGCTGAGCACATATGACTACCAACTATAAGTGAATCCTTATTCTCGTTGTTTCAAGTTTAAACACTGAATTTCTTATAGTTCTTTTGTTTCTTGTTGCTCGAGGGTGATCAAGGTTTGAGCATTGGGGAAGTTGATGGCTCCAAAATTAGCCATCTCCACCGTATTTAAACATTGTTTTCGGTCAAGCTATTTACAACAAACTCTCAATCCTTGCCACTAATGACTAATAATTGCAAAGATATGCAAAACCTTTCTTTGAATTGTGTTGTGCAGGAAATCACGGTTTTTAATGCGAAATCAGGAGTCATAATGAAGGTTTTTGAGGAAGTCCACACGTCCAAGGCATTGATTTCACATGAATACATGTGTTGCCTTGAAAGAGTACATGTTTTCTCTCTTCGAGCTTGTAGAAGAAATAAGGATGCAAGGCATTGATTTTCCATGATAAGCTATTTCACAACCATTAATTTATTATTGACTCTTCCTGCTCGAGGACGAGCAAGGTCTAGCTTGAGGAAGTTGATGTATGTGAAATACCACCTCCTTTAGCCATATAAAATGCGCCATTTATCTCTCATATCATGTTTCTTCCAGTTATAGCTATGCCTTATATGCATGACTTCTAGTTCTCATACACTTTCATATGAGCTTTGTACATTTAGTAGTTTAGGTAGAATTTTATCATTTTCATTGTCTATGACATGTGTGTAGGTGTTGATGATGATTATGGATAAAATAAAGGCAAAAGGAACAAAGAGAGCATAGTATGGAGGAGCTGCAGGGACCAGACTTAACCATTTGAGCTGTTGGAAAAGTGAATTTTTCCAACTTCTCAAAATAAATATCCAAGACCATAGGGTTGTAGCCCTCGACGATACAAACTCAACGAGCCCAAGAAAACCCAAAACAGAGTTTGTATGAAGAAATGGCGACCAAAATACTAAAGGGTACTACAAGTTCAACGACCCACTATACGGTCGGAACTAAAAGTTCCCACAAAATAGTTTGGCCGTATAGTTGGTAAAAAGGTCACAAATGACGGGATTTCGCCCCAGAGAAGATCCATAACCTTCCCTAAGTCATATGATGGTATTGGGGAACCCTAGGGCACCCCTAAGGCCTATATAAAGGAGGGAGGACCCAAAAAAAGAGCCACCACACCATAGCCCTTCAGGGGCGGAGCCCTGCCGCCGCCACCGCCACCCATCAGATCTCCACGGCGACGGAGCTCTACCTCAACCACACCTCCGAGATCTATATCTCCCTCAACACCATAACCATCAAGACATCCAAGCAAGAAGAAGAGGAGGATAAGGAAGACATCACCACCACCACACATCGATCTCCATCATCATCTCCCTCTCTCTCTCTCTCTTGTGTTTGGCAATTGTAAGATTGAACACAGTTGTGACATCACTATATATTTATATATGTTTTTCTGTTCATCCATGTGTGAGTGATTGATTCAATTCTAGGTTGAGGTATGATCTAGTGCGCTAAGTTAGAATTTAGTATGATCTAAGATGAGTTTATGTGATCCTTTGGTCCGGGAGTGCATTTTTCCTTGTGGTGACGTGCGAGAATCATGCATAGTGCACACAGAGTGACAGCCTTGTAATCAAATGGGGAACGTTTATTTGTCTGAGAAATCTCTTATAGATCACACATATATTTGCCCATCTAGTACTAGTGAGACCGAAACCTAGAAGCCCTCTCTCATTTCATTCAATCCTACAACTACAATTTCTTTAATTCAGTTCATAATCTTGTTTATTTTCGTCTTAGTTTATTTTTTTCTTGTTAAAAGTTCTTTTTTATTATATACTTTAAACCTCTCTCAATTATCACTGTTCTAGTAAGTTATAGAATAGGCTATTTCCAAACCACGGTTTGGGTGCGAAACGTGGCCGTATTGACAACATGGTTGCGGGGTCATGTTGTTTCCGTTCGTCGATCTTCCATCAGGACAAACTATTAAATATTTGCTGCTACAAGTACTGCAATAACCCTGTTGTTGGTGTAGGAATTCAGTCATCAGTAATCCACACTAAAAATTTCTAGTGATTTTACATTTTGCAAGAACTACACGACAGTAGGCAATTGCCTTTGTTCGGAGTAGCTAAGAACATGTGCATGACTTTAATTTTTTTAGAGAAGTGAATGCAAACCAACATGTCTAGTGACCTACTCCATATTAGGTAGCATGAAGAACAGACATGCGATTTAACTGGGTGTACATCATGATTACAAAAATGCAATTCACTGCGACAGGCTTGAACCTACTGTACTTCAAAAAAAAGAGTTGGAGATTTGGTTACCATGGTCGGATAGGCTTCTAAGCATCATCCATACCGGCACGGGTGACATCCTTGTCACCTAGGGTGTTGCGGTTGCATCGGCTATTTGCGTCGAGGAAGCAGATCTTGGGCGCTCGATGTCGGCTTGAGCGCGGTGGATGAGGGAGAATCGATGCACTGCATGGCTGCTCTGGTACGGTATGGGTGGGGAGGATGCCAGTGGCGTTGATGCAGCTCTTGGGCAGTTGGCGGGGTGGACAGGAAAGTGGGAAAAGGAAATCAGGTGCGGTGGATGACAACGGAATCGGTGACCTCGGTCAGGTGCAGTGGACATTAGTGAAGCGGCAATGGTGCTTCGGATGAGACCACAACTGATGCAGCTCCAGTATATTGTTTGTTGAGAAGTGCATGGTGTCGAGTTCCTACAGGCAAAGCTAGCTGAAGAAGTGTTGTGGGAGGTTCCATGCGTGAGAAATTTCGTAGTGTTTGAAATGTATGGGCGCGAGGGGGTGGGGACCACGTAATTTTGGGATTGTTTGAAACGGTGAGGCGTGAGAAATTTCGCAGTGTTTGAAATGGAGGGGCACGAGGGAGTGGGGACCACGTGATTTTGGTATCATTTGAAACGGAGGGGCGCGAGAAAAATTGTAGTTTTTGAAATGGAGGGGTGCGAGTGAGTGGGGACCACGTGATTTTGGCCGTCTAGCAATCTTGTTCGTCCATCCTAAATCAATGGGCCAGAGGGGATACCTTCCATTCGAAGGCTCTGGCATGGACGCCTGTGCAAGCAATCACTAGGTGTCCCAGAGTAGACTATAGGGGTAGATGTGTAGGTTACTATAGTAGCAGACCATTAATCAGGCTAGTGGAGCGCATGTCATTTTGGCGCTCCACGAGTTCAAAATTTTACTTATGGTATTCAGGAGTGAATGCATGCAACTCAAACAAAAGGTACTTACGTGATTACGTGCATGATAATATTAGGATACTGAGTTGCATGCATCGTGTATTAATGAGTGGATTCTGTTGGGTTGATCATTGTATTACACGTATTCTCTCTCTGTATGTACGTTGATCATAGTCTAGTTACTGAGTTGCATGGATGTGCACACAATCTCCATCACTTTTATTGAGTAACAAACCTTTTTTTGTGCGGTTGAGGCCCCCGTCCGTTGATGACTATCGCTAATCAACGTAGCTCACACATAATGTAGTTTGTAGTCATAACCAGACTTCTAATGAAATCAGACTAGTAACTCATAAGCACAGTTACATTTGTTGTTTTAGAAGTGTATTTTATGTAGTAGTAGGAACATCATCCAGGGAGATAGAGTTCAGCGTCTAGCAATCTTGTCCGTCCAATCAAAAATCAACGGGTCAAAGCGGATACCTCCCTGCAAAGGCTCTGGCACGAATGCCTATGCAAGGAATCGTTGGGTGTCACTGGGTAAACTATAGGGGTAGTTGTGCTTGTGACCCAAAGTAATCCAGACAATAGGTATCGTTGGGTGTCCCTGGGTAAACTATAGGGGTAGTTGTGCTTGTGACCCAAAGTACTCCAGACAATAGGTTTCCCTGATTCTGACGGTGCATTTTCTTTTCTAGATAGACACCGCGCCTCCTGATAGTACATATGTCTAAACGGTGGAGTAGTTGAGTAAGAAAAATATTCCGTGGGGTGAGTTTAGTACTACTATACACAATTTCTACTGCAATAAAGAAATTAAAAAGGAACCAGAGAAGAGAACAAGGTTGAACAAAACTTGTAAGTTAAACATAGACTATAACATGCATAAGTTATTAGTCTATGTTAATACAGGAGTAGTTCATTTATTAGGTAATAGACTCATTTTAGCTTGGTATGTGTGAATAACTTTCTGCCACATAAGAAATGTTACTGAGTTGGACCCTTAGTTACTTATGAAGTTATTTGTACTATGACTAGCCTAAAAAGATTCTTCCCCTAAATTTTGCTTATCTCCAGCAACAACCCTATATTATCTCCCCTATATCATAACCACTATATTTTAATAGGGCAGAGCAAAAAAGCACCCAATAACTCACTCATCGACGTAGGGGCCACATATAGGGGAGATAGAACAGTTGATAAGTATACTAGATACTGGATCCCTACTCATCTGACAAAGTAGAAAGTATGACCAAATTTAAAAATCACTCGTTGATGATTTAATTATTTTGATTTATCAGACATACTCTCCCTCCATCCTAATTTTTATGAAAATGCCCTCCAACCTAATTTAAAAAAGGATGTCACATATTTGACTAAATTTGAATGTATATGTACACTAAATAGTGACTACTATATAGTAAGTGTATTGTTACAAAAGCTTCACAAAGCACATTCGATTGTTAAGAGTGCAATATAATTATGCGAAGATGGATGAGAAAAAAACGATCCATGAACCAAAAGAAAGAAAAGAGAGGGCCACACCGGGAAGTCCTCTCCCTTCCTAGTTCCCACTCCAAGATTCAGCAGTTGCAACACTGTGGCCGCCCTGTGGAGGCAGGGCCTCGACGACCTCCGCAATGGTGGCGACCTAGACGGCTAGCATGAGATGGCTTCTGTCTTCCTACTTAGCGGGGCGTGACCTGGACGATCTCTGCAATGGTAGCTACTAGCTGTAGAGCTCCGTGACTTCCTTCTTCAAATTTTCGCGCTCAGCACAAAGCGTCGAGCAGTCACGCTAGTATGATCATTCGAGCTTCATTTGAAAAGCCAAATTGGTTCGGATGCGATTACACTCTAGGTTGAGCTCGAAGTTTTTCTACCGAATATTGATGTTATAGCTATTGATTTCATCTACTTTGGCCGAGATTCTCGCCCTGACTTCCTGCATGGAAAATGCATCAGTGGTAAGAGAGCATGGAGTGCATGTAGAGAAGAACATAAAATGTATAAGCCCATGCAGTTATGAAAAGTGTTAAGTATAGCATCTTTCTTAGGATGTAATTTTTGATCTTCCCTTACAGTCTATGCTTATTGGTTAGCTAGTGTCATTGGCCTTCGGCTTCTTACCCTTCTGGTTAGGTTAGGCTGACTATATGTCTTGTTTTTTCCATTCTCATCTAAAGTAAATAAAGCGTATAGTGACTATAGTACCTCTCTTCTTTGACCGAGAGTGGGCATGATGGCATCGTACGCATCAGATATATCCATCGTGCTATCGACCCGTGGGGTGGAAAATTCGATGCTCGAGCCGCCTGCCCTGGAAGATGTATAGAGACGGTTCAATAGTAGGAGCAAACATCCCAGGAATCAACGGAAGTACAAACCTACCCGGATTCTTGGTCAACATGATAGCCGCTCTTTGGATACATGCGCAAAGACGTCCGAGCCTATAGGTCACCCTGCCGGTGGGATTTCTCCACGTCTCTAACCACCGCCATATTTTTGTTCTTATGACGAGACAGGATATTTTGTGACATCGTTGGATGAATAAGTAGAGAAGAAAAGGAGGAGCTGTGGAAGAAGGACAATTGGTTTCTGCGAAGGCGGAGTGAGGTAGTACTAGTAGGAGGAGAGAGAAGAGTGAATAGTGGAAGCAAAATGTCAAGGTCTAGGTGTCGTCGTCGGCCTTCGAGCAATCTCGTTGGTCCATCATACTAAGCGATCGACCTACTAGCTGTAAATATTTACGACCCACCCAAAGTTCTGTACTAGTAGTAGTAATGTCTTGTCAAAGCAGTGGACAATATTACATTCGAGAGACATGTTTTTTTTGTTCGGCCACTACGTGTGACGAAGTAACTCATAAAAAAGGTTTTCTTTATTATTTCTTTCTACTCGGAAGAGTGGGTCTCCTACCTAGTCTAAACGCTGGAGCATATTTTATTTTCTTAGTGCATCCACTATGTTGGCCACAAGCTATCCACAAGGGGAAATGGATAAGGACAAGCTATTTTGGTTGAAATTTGTCCGAAAATTGTTTATTTAGCCTTCAAATTTATAGTTTTCCCGAGCTTCAAAACCATTTATGGTCCGCTACTGGATAAGGAGTTTCACATGCATAGTGGAGTCTACCCATAAGCTCAAAAACTTAAAGGTGACCCTTGAGGGTAGTCCATAAGCATTAATATATTATTATTAGGTACAAATAGCAATAGAAACAAATGCCAATCACAACAATGTGTGAGATGGCAGCTGGGTCCTAGCTTATGGACAAATTTGGCTAGTTACATAGTGGTTCAATTAATTGGCTTATGTTGTACTAAGTGGGTCCCATCTTTAGAATTGGTTTTTGCCGGCAAGTCTAGTAAATTTCTAGTAGACTTGGAAAAAAAGTCTAGTACGTACATTTCTTAGCCACGTCTAGTAACCGCTCACGCTGTGTTTTCTCATAGTAGTAGTAGTAGTCACATTGAATATACTTGGGGCTTGACGCATAAGCATCACAAACGGTGGCCAAAAGATCGAACGGTAAACTTAAAGATAACTTAGGGCTTCTTTGGATAACAGGATTTAAAAACATAGGAATTTTACTCGATCACAGGTACAAAACAATGGATTGCAAAATAGAGGAAATAGCTTTCTTTGGATCATAGAATTTCAAAACATAGGATAACAGGGTCGAAGGTACAAACAGAGGAAATCTATTGGCTTAAAGTCATTTCGATGAAATATAAGAAACACGCAGGAAAATTGCCTCAATCCAACGCGAATGAGTGTGAAAAAGTGGATGTTGAAATTCCTCTGGGATTGGGGTGTAGAAATGCAATCCATATGAATTTTGGAGGTATGATTCCTTTCATCCAAAGGGCTTCCTTATGAAAAAAATCCTATGGGTCGAATTCCTCCAAAATTCCTTTGAAAATCCTTCGATCCAAAGAGACCCTTAATCAAGGTGTGTGTTCTCACGACAGACGAACACCTTCCAATAGAAGGTGATGCGGTCATAGATTTTCCTCTTGAACCTCTCTGCGGTGACCTTGAACATAAGGCAGTCACCCGCCTTCAACTCATGGAAAGCAGCAAAGGTAGCCCACTCTTTGTCCAGGACGATCTGGTCTTTGTTGCGGTTGGCATGGACAACCCACTTGCATTCCTCGCATGCTTAGACCACCACTAGTTGTGGGTAGGGGTGTCCCTTCACGTAAGGCTTGAAGTAAGTCAGGATGATAAGCATATACAAGTCATGCTGGACTAACTAGATGTAGAAGCACCTAGGACGATGCGCGGTGGCATGTAGTCCAACCAACCTAGGGTGTCTTCTTGGTTTGACAGAACTAGCGACCAACCTGGAAGAACTTGCCCTTCCCAAGGAATCCACTCTCCTACTTGGCAGCTTCAACTCTATGATGGGGAGAGCATCTTCATAACCACCTGGAGCTGGAGCAGTCCGGTCAAGAATGTAGTCTAAGTTCAGCATTACAACTAGGTCGTCCTACATGAAAATTACCATTGCGTTAGTCCTTTGGAATTACCAAAACACCACAATGCATTGTATAAATTGACTAAAGATCACAATGCATCATTTTACCATCAAAATTACCTAAATAGCACAAGGTATCAGGTAAATTAAATTGCCAATAGAGCACAATTCATCATCAGAATCACCTAACCCGATGGGTCCTCAAAATTATCTGAACAACTACTATAAGGCATACCATTTAATTAGATTGATTAAACAGCACAATGCATAATCTGAATGGATAAAATAGCACAATGCATTATCTTGATAGACAAAACCGCAAATATGCAGTGCATCATCAAAAATACCAAAACAGCACAAGGTATCATGTAATGAAATTTAGTAAGGAGTGTCTGCACAATAAAAACTACCTAAACTGATGGGTCATTGAAATAATCTGAATAGCTAGAAGGCATTTTATTTAATCCTAAACAGAAGAACGCAGATCAAAATGGACGAAACAACAGAGTGAGGAGACATGACACAATGCATCATAAAAAATACCAAAATAGCACAACCTGTCATGGAAAATTCCTAAACAGCACAATGCATCATCTAAGTACCAAAGTAGAACACTACATCATCATCATCAATAATATTCCATAACTAAGAGGAATAGCACAAAAGACAATTATCAAGAATATGACATATAAAGAATAGCACAAAAGACAATTATCAAGAATATGACATATGACTAAGCAGTTCAACAAAGGTCCTGCAGTACACGTTGCAAAAAATCTGACTAGATGCACGTCGGATGTGGATTAAAGCCCCAATCCTCCAGATCTACATAGTTGGGGGGCGCGAACGTGCATAGGGTTCGATGGGTTGAAAACATGAACATGGCACCACTGACGAAGAACCAACTATATACACCAAAGAAGCACAGACAATCGCTGATGAAGGGGGAGCCACCAATAGGGGATTCACCACGTACACTCTGAAAATTCGCACATTGGGAATGCGAGTCCAACCTGCAGACGAAAATGACATCTCCGCCACCACACGCGCATTCAGTCCCAATGCACGCAGCGCCAAAGGCTTGGACGACCACTCGGCGGGCGATGAGGGTTTCGGCGCGGCCGATAGAAACCCTAAGGACGACTAACACCTCATCTTGGGCACGACCCGCACACATGCGAAAAGCGAAGGACACTTCAGAGAGGGTGTTGCGGTCGGTGGAATCAAACAAGACACTTGCAGCTCCGAAGCACAGCTTGATGAGGACCCCAGCTCAACCACAGACAAAGGTTTTGGCATTGGTTTCATCAAAGAAACGGCTGGGTTAACGATTGAGAGTTGTGAGGTGAGTGTGAGAATGTGATAGCGAGAGAGAGAATGGTGGGGGAGGAGTTATAGAATGGGAGTGGGTAACCCTCTATCCTCTTTAGTAGTACCGTACTAAAAAAACTATATTTCACATATCATCACTTTTTGACGAACTAGTTCATTTCTTTGAACCGACTAAAACAGTGGGTACTCTTTAGGTTTCAAACTTCCATCTACTACCTGTTTTGCTAGTAGTAAGTATAGTACAATACTTTGTATTACCCTCCATGGTAGTATACAACTTTTTTTAGATAGAGGAAATTGCATGATCCACCATCTTTTCATCGCACGTTTGCACAAAACACTTAGTGGACGTCGTGTTTGCACATTTTAATAGTTTTTGGCCTAATATGCACAATTTTTCCCAATTAGTGCTATAATGACCGATTTAACCTCATTGGTAGAATTACTGACAAGTGGTCCCCAAATGTCATTGCTCCCATTCACATATAAATATTAAATGATGCTAAAAATTTGATACTAACGATATTGATCACCCACAATACTTTTTGGATGCATGTAGCTGGGATGTAAGAGATGTATTTCATATGAAACGTCAATATTTACACAAAGGTACCAAAATATTAGTCCGTCGCACATTGAATTTGTGAAGGATTTATTTGGTCATAATAAACTTGTTTTTAAACATAACTTGTTTGTACATAGTATTTGACATTTCATTCACATAACCAAATGTCCATCGAAGAGTTTCTTTAAAAGTGTCAGATGAATGATATAAGTCTGTTTATTACACCTCACATAAAAAATAACACGATTTATCATAAACTTTAAGCTGATAATTATTTTTCCAGGATTTATTTTCTTGAGAGCAAGCATGGTGAAAATGCCTCGGAATGTCATCAGCCCAGTTTCTAGACAAAGTTTATACATGTTTCACTTATGATTACAAAGTTTTTTGAGTTCTCAAGGTTTCGTAGTAAACTTCACACTCTTAAATTAATTTAAGCTGATTTATCAATGTTAGATAAAATTTGAACTATGAATAAGTAGTAGATTGCTCTTAAAGTTATACAAGTATCTTTTGAAGGTACCCACCCAGACTATCAATATATTGGAAACCAATGAATTTGTTGAATTCAACTTCTTGCTACATGTACAAAATTTGACTTTTATTTGAAAACAATAGAACAACATTATACGATGACCTCTGACTTGTACTACTTGTCGTGAAAAATGATTATTATCAAGAGAGCTGACATATAAAAACAAACTAATTGAAAATATGGCCTGACATGTATGAACATATCATTAGGCTTCAGGCCGAAAGACAAGCTAAATGGCCTTATATATGTACAACATACTTTATGGTAATATTCCCATATTTTGTAGATGAGTGCATCTTGGCCAGGTGAACAATAATGTTACCAGTACTGGGAGTTTCCAAAACTTAGGAATAAAAAAATCATTTTCAAATTTGAAATACAAGTAAACATGATCGAATGCTCTTAAAAGTTACAAACATCCTTTGAGTCTTTATGGTACCGAGGCGGTTAATACTTCAAAAACCAACGAGAGTTCTATAGGATTAAAGTTCTTGCTACGAATATGCATGTTGAAAATTTGATCCTCACTAGCTACGAACAAAAATAATGAAAACCCTAAAAATGAAGCCTTCTTCATGGAGTCCTCTTGCGTGTACTACTATTTGCACTAAAAAATAATTAATAATCATGAGTCATCATAAATTACAAAAAAAATAGTTACACAATATATGGCCAACAATGTATGAACACTCTTGGGTTTCAAGCCGAATGACAAAGGTAACAATCATATGCACACTGTATTGTATTGTAATATTCCCATATTTGGTAGATGTGTGCATCTTGGCAAGGTGAAAAATGGTGGCAACCAGAGTTTCCAACTTATAGGAACAATAAAACTTTTTCAGTTTTTGAAGCGACAAGATTTTTTTTGTATGCAAGTACGAAGAAAAATGGCTCAGAGTACCATAACAACAACCCTAGTTTTCAGACAAAGTGTGGACCTTCATACACTTATGATTGATTACCAAGTTTTATGAGTTCTCAGGCTTCCTAGCCAACTATTTTCCATGCTTAATTTTAGGGTGCTTTTTTGCTAATGTATGGACATCGATGTAATTTTACCTTTTTTAGGTCCTTGATGTAAAATGTACTCCCACCGTCTCAGTAAAATTTGAACCTAGAAGCAAGTGGTAAAATTTAAACGTATTTAAGATTATTAGTTGTTAATGAGTATGAACATTCTTGGAGTTTCAAGCCAAACGACCAAAGTCATGGCCATATCAACATCATACTTTATGCGGATGATGATACCGTATCCAAGAATTTGCATGCCGCCAAATTTGGCCATATATTTTGAAAACAAACAAAGAGGAAGTAGGTATGAAGAGTATGGCTCGATCAGTTGCTCTCTCGAGAATGAGCTGAACCCGACTCTTTTATTTCCTTGCTTAATTTTGGGGTACTTGATGCTAAATGTAAGGACCTTGATGTAATTTTCCTATTTTTAGGTCCTTGATGTAAGCTGTACTCCCACCGTCCGTGTTGAATTCGAACCTAAAAGCAAGTGGTAAAATTTAAAACGTATTTAAGATTATTAGTTGTCGATGAGTATGAACATCCTTGGAATGCAAGACGAACGACCAAGGTCATGGACATATCTACATCATACTTTATGGTGATGATTCATGATCCCATATCCAAGAATTTGCATGCCGACAAATTTGGCCATATTTTGAAAAAAATAAAGAGGAAGTAGTATGAAGAGTATGGCTCGATCAACTTTTCTCTCTAGAAGGAGCAAAATAGGACTATTTTCCCTGCTTAATTTAAGGGTGCTCCGTGATAAATGTATGGACCTCCATGTAATTTTACCTTTTTAAGTCATTGAAGTAAAATGTACTCCACTATTCATGTAATATTCGAACCTAAAAGCAAGTTGTAAAATTTAAACGTATTTAAGATTATTATTTGTCGATGAGTATGAACATTCTTAGATTTTTCATGGCCATATCTACATCATACTTTTTTTATCGTAATATCTACATCATACTTTATGCTGATGATTTGAAAACTAACAAAGAGGAAGTAGTATGAAGAGTATGGCTCGATCAGCTTCTCTCACGAGAAGGAGCAAAACATGATTGTTTTCCCTGCTTAATTTTAGGGCCCTTTGTGCTAAATATATGGACCTCAATGTAATTTTACCTTTTTAGGTCCTTGGTGTGAAATGTACTCCCTCCGTCCGTGTAAAATTCAAACCTAAAAGCAAGTGGTAAAATTTAAACGTATTTGAGATTATTAGTTGTCGATGAGTATGAACATTCTTGGATTTCAAGACGAACGACCAAGGTCATGGCCATATCTACATCCTACTTTATGCCGATGATTCATGATCCCATATCCAAGAATTTGCATGCCACCAAATTTGTCCATATTTTGAAAACAAACGAAGAGGGAGTAGTATGAGAGTATGGCTCGATCACCTTTTCTCTCGATTAGGAGCAAAACATGATTGGCTTCCCTACTTAATTTTAGGGTGCTTCGTGCTAAATGTATGGACCTCAATGTAATTTTACCTTTTTTAGGTCCTTGATATAAAATGTACTCCCACCATCCGTACATGTAAAATTCGAACCTAAATGTAAGTGGTAAAATTTAAACATGTTTAATATTATTCGTTGTCGATGAGTATGAACATTCTTGGATTTCAGGACGAACGACCAAGGACATGGCCATATCTACATCATACATTATGTTGATGATTCATGATCCCATATCCAAGAATTTGCATGCCACCAAATTTGGCCATATTTTAAAAACAAACGAAGATGAAGTAGAATGAAGAGTATGGGTCGGTTAGCTTTTCTCTCGAGAAGGAGCAAAACATGATTGTTCTCCCTGCGTAATTTTAGGGTGCTTCGTGCTAAATGTATGGACCTCGATGTAATTTTACCTTTTTTAGGTCCTTGATGTAAAATGTACTCCCACGGTCCATACGTGTTAAATGCGAACCTAAAAGCAAGTGGTAATATTTAAACATATTTAAGATTTTTAGCTATCGATGAGTATGAACATTCTTTGATTTCAAGACGAACGACCAAGGTCATGGCCATATCTACATCATACTTTATGTTGATGATGATCCCATGTCTAGGAATTTTCATGCCACCAAATTTGGCCACATATTTTGAAAACAAACAAGTATGAAGTGTATGGCTTGATCAGCTGCTCTCTCGAGAAGGAGCCGGACCCGACTATTTCCCTTTTTTAATTTTAGGGTGCTTCGTGCTAAATGTAAGGACATCTATGTAGTTTTATCCATTTTTAAGTCCTTGATGTAAATTGTACTCCCACCGTCCGTGATGTTCCAATATTTCTCTTATATCTCTTATCTCTGCTACTATAATGGAGCAGTTTTGAATTGGCTCAATAGCACCAATCCTGACCATTGGGCTGTTAGATCCAATGGTTCAGAGCATCTAGATTCGTGTTGAGCGAGTAGTACCTAGAGTAAACTCCACCATGTTCAAGAACCATCATGTCACAGCCCCCAAAATTTTATAGCACAGTAGTTTGTATTCTTAATATGTCTAGATAGTTATTATTAATAGATTTAATGTATGCATTTTTCTCTAACAAGACTATTGACTTAATGTTTGGTAAATCACATTTTTTTGTTAAATCAAATTTCATACAGTATATACGTTTGTAGCACGTGCCTATTACTAGTACTACTATAATGGAGCAGGTTTGAATTGGATCCATAGCACCAATCCTGGTCGTTGGGATGTTAGATCCAATGGTTCAGAGCAGCTGTATTCATGTTGAATAGTACCTAGAGCAAACTCCACCATGTTCTAGAACCATCATGGCACCACCCCCGAAATTTCATAGCGGTAGGCTATATTCTCAATATGTGTAGATAGTTATTATTAATAGACTTAATGTATGTATTTTTTTCTCTAATAAGACTATTGGTTAATAACAACTTAATGTTTGTTAAATCACATTTCATACAGTATATATGTGTGTGGCATGTGCCTTTAACTAGTGGGAGTAAATCGGTGTGAATCATGGCATGGTAACAATGTTGCCACTCGGAGTTTCCAACCATTAGGAAAGGAAAAAATCAATTTTCCAAGTGACAGGAGTGTATTTTCTGTAAAGAAAGTAGGAAGAATATGCATTTTCTATAGAAAAGAAATAAAGAGAAAGAAGAGAAACTATGAGCACAAAGGAAGCAACTCGAGAGAGCGGCAAAGAGGAGGAGTTGAAGGTGGTGCGATATCAGAGCAAAGTTGTGATGGCTTCCTGACACGAGGTACAGTGTACAGTCACCTAGTAGTACGGAACTAGTACTAGTGAATTTTAGGACCTTTAATATATACTATATGCATGCAAAACAAATTATGTTTTGTCTCTCCTTCACTGCCTCATTACCATCCCCACACCCCGACTAGCTGATCTATCCCTCGTCCAAAACATGGCGCTGCGCACGTGTGTCGACCTGCCTTGTCGGCAGCTTTCTGTCAGTATTAGGCGTGTTGCATTGGTGTGCATAAGAAGAAACCATTTTTGGGCTTGGCAGAAAAAGGTACAGTGCTCATACTATTATTAGAGTCGGATTTCAAACTTTCGTAGTTTCGAATTTTTCACTTCCTTCCCATACATCCGGGGGGAAGGTTATTCAAAAGATAGTGGTACACAATGGATTGTTTATACTGTATGCAGTAGGTATCATCACATTCGATGCACTTCATTATGATCTGGCGAGATTTACCACTACTCCATTGTCGTTCCATTTCACACCCTGCGAAGAGGAAGCCACCAAGCACACCCATAGCTCGCTGAATCGAAAGTACAGTAGAAGTAGTACGAAGGATATGGCTCAGCCGCTCGCTCGAGAAGGACCCACACTCGTCTGCTTTTCATTGCTTCATTTTAGGGCCCTTTATGCTAAATGTATGGACCTCTATGTAATTTTTGATTTTTTAGGTCTTCAATGTAAACTGTACTCCCACCGACCTTCTCAAATTTATCTAAACGTAAGTGCGATAGATTGCTCTTAAAATTGTCCAAAAATCTTGTGATGCTAAGCAGGAATTCGGTACATCGAACACCACTGAAACTTCTGAAAAATTCTTGTTCTTGCTATGCATCCGCATCCCGACAAAGTTGACACGGTTTTGATAACATTTCAAATAAATAATAAAAATTATAATATTTTTTGTGGCATCATGTTACATGTATCTGGAAACACACGTTATAAAAAGTATAATACAAACATTATTAATTATTGTTTGGTTTCGATAATACTTTATTTTGATGATCCCATATCCAAGAATTTTCATGCCGCCAAATTTGGCCATATTTTGAAAACAAACGAAGAGAAGTAGTATGAAGAGTATGGCTCAATCAGCTTCTCTCTCGAGAAGGAGCCAACCCTAACTCTTTTCCATGCTTATTTTTAGGGTGCTTCATTTATGCTAAATGTATGGATGTCGATGTAATTTTACCTTTTTTAGGTCCTTGCTGTAAAATGTACTCCCATAGTCCATGTAAAAGTCGAACCTAAAAGCAAGTGGTAAAATTTAAACGTATTTAAGATTATTATTTGTTGATGAGTATGAATATTGTTGCTTTTCAAGCCAAACGACCAACATCATGGCCATATCCACATCATACTTTATGCTGATGATTCATGATCCCATATCCAAGAATTTGCATGCCGCCAAATCTATCCATATTTTGAAAACAAACAAAGAGGAAGTAGTATGAAGTGTATGGCTCGATCAGCTTTTCTCCCGAAAAGGAGCAAAACATGATTGTTTGCCTTGCTTAATTTTAGGGTGCTTCGTGCTAAATGTATGGACCTCGATGTAATTTTACCCTTTTTTATGTCCTTGATGTAAAATGTACTCCCACCATCCGTATGTGTAAAATTCGAACGTAAAAGCAAGTGGTAAAATTTAAATGTATTTAAGATTATTAGTTGTCGATGAGTATGAACATTCTTGTATTTAAAGACGAACGACCAAGGTCATGGCCATGTCTACATCATACTTTATGCTGATGATGATCCGATGTCTAGGGATTTTCATGCCGCCAAATTTAGCCATAGATTTTGAAAACTAATGAAGAGAAAGTAGTATGAAGAATGGCTCGATCATCTTCTCATCTCTCGAGAAGGAGCCAAACATGATTATTTTCGCTGCTTAATTTTAGGGTGCTTTGTGCTAAATGTATGGACCTCGATGTAATTTTACCCCTTTTTAGATCCTTGATGTAAAATGTGCTACCACCATCCATGTAAAATTCAAACATAAAAGCAAATGGTAGAATTTAAAAGTATTTAAGATTATTAGTTGTCAATAAGTATAAACATTTTTGCATTTCAAGCCAAACGGCCAGGGTCATGGACATATGTACATCATACTTTATGCTGATGATTCTTGATCCCATATTGAAGAATTTGCAAGCCGCAAAATTTGGCCATATTTTGAAAACAATAAAGAGGAAGTAGTTGATACATCGTAAACGTATCTATAATTTTTTATGTTCCATGCTTGTTTTATATCTACTTTCTTATGTTTTGTTCACACTTTGGGATATTTTTATACATTTTCTGAAACTAACCTATCAATAAGATGCCATAGAGCCAGTTGCCTGTTTTCTGCTGTTTTTGGTTTCAGAAAAGCTAGTAAGGAAATATTCTTGGAATTGGACGGGACAAAAGCCAAAGTTAATATTTTACCCGAAGCAACACAAAGTCCGGAGGAGAGATGAAGTGGCACACCAGGGCGGCCGCACCTGGTGGCGACGCGGTCTAGGGGGCGTGCCACCAGGGGGTGTGGGCCCCCTGGTACTCCACCGACCTTTCCCCATCGCCTATAAAAGTCTCCCAGGACGAAAACCCTAAGTACCTGATCAGAAATCGACGAAAGAGTCTGTAGCCGCTGCCATCTCCATCCCTAGATCAGGGGATCCGAAGCTCTTCCCGACACCCTGCCAGAAAGGAGTGATCGCCCTGGAGGCCTTCATCATCACCATGCCTGCCTCCGGTGTGATGCGTGAGTAGTTCATCCTTGGACTATGGGTCCATTTAGTAGCTAGATGGTTGGTTCTCCTCCTTTGTGCTATCATGTTTAGATCTTGTGAGCTCCGTTCATGATCAAGATCATTTATTTATAATCTTACATGTTGTGTTTGCGAGGATTCGATGGATATTTAGATGCTATTTAAGATTGATTATTGATTCTATCATGTCTATGTTATTTGTGATCTTGCATGCTCTCTATTGTTAGTAACTATCTTAGCCAAGTAGATGCTTGTAACTCCAAAAGGGAGTATTTATGCTTGATAGTGGGTTCATGCCTCTATTAATCTGGGGAAGTGACATAAATCTCTAAGGTTGTAGATGTGTTGTTGCTACAAGGGAGAAAACAGCAATCCTTTATCTATGGGGCAATCATATTGTTTACTTTACACACTTTGCTTAATGCAATTATTTGTTGCTTGCAACTTAATACTAGAAGGGGTTCGGATGATAATCTAAAGGTGGATTATTAGTCATAGATGTAGTTGGATTACGGTCTATGTATTATGTTGTAATTCCCAATCAAATCTCATAGTAGTCAAGATGTATAGTATATGCATTGTTATGCTTTCTCAATCTATTAATTGCCCTGCTGTAATTTGTTCACCCAACATGCTATTTATCTTAAGGAGAAACACCTCTAGTGAACTATGGACCCCATTCCATTCTTTTACCATTGATATACCATCTACCGTTTACTGTTTACTTTCTGCAAGCAATTACTATCTTCCACACCATACGTTTAATCCTTTGTTTTCAGCAAAACCGGTGAGATTGATAACCTCACTGTAAGTTGGGGCAAAGTTCTGTGGTTGTGTTGTGTAGGATTCCAAGTTGTTAGCAACACCTTGGAGTTGTTTCCTTGCTCCTACTGGTTCGATAACCTTGGTTTCATAACTGAGGGAAACCTGCTATTGTGCTTATCATACCTTCCTCTTGGGGTTTCCAACGAGCTCGAGATATCTTGAGCCATCAGTAGTACGAAGAGTATGGCTTGGTCAGGTTCTCTCTGGAGAAGGAGTTGGACCCGACTATTTTCCTTTGCTTAATTTGAAGGCGTGCTTCATGCTAAATTTATGTACCTCGATGTAATTTTCCCCTTATAGGTCCTTGGTGAAAACAAATGAAGATGAAGTACTATGAAGAGTATGACTCGGTCAGCTGCTCTCTCGAGAAGGAGCCGAACCCGACTATTTTATTTGCTTAATTTTAGAGTTTGAACAATCTTGGATTTCAAGCCGAACGACCAGGGTGGCCATATCTACATCATAGTTTATATCGATGATTCATGATCCCATATCCAAGAATTTGCATGCCACCAAATTGGGCCATATTTTAAAAACAAACAAAGAGGAAGTAGTATGAAGAGTATGGCTCGACCAGCTGCTCTGTCGAGAAGGAGCCGAACCTGACTGTTTTCCCTGCTTAATTTTAGGGTGCTTCGTGCTAAATGTATGAACCTCGATGTAATTTTAACTTTTTAGGTTCTTTCTATAAAATGTACTCCCACCGTCCGTGTAAAATTCGAACATAAAAGCAAGTGGCAAAATTTAAACATATTTAAGCTTATTAGTTATCAATGAATGTGAAAATTCTTGCATTTCAAGCCAAATGATGAGGGTCATGGACATATCTAAATCATACTTTATGCTGCTGATTCATGATCCCATATCGAGGAATTTTCATGCCATAAAATTTGGCCATACTTTGAAAACAAATGAAGAGGAAGTAGTATGAAGATTATAGCTCGACCAGCTGCTCTCTCGAGAAGGAGCTGAACTCGACTGTTTTCCCAGCTTAATTTCAGGGTACTTCATGCTAAATTTATGTACCTCGATGTAATTTTACCTTTTTTAAGTGCTTGATGTAAAATGTACTCGCACCGTCCATGTAAAATTCGAGCCTAAAAGCAAGTGGTAAAATTTAAACGTATTTAGGATTATTAATTGTCGATGAGTATGAACATTCTTTGATTTCAAGACGAATGACCAAGGTCATGGCCATATCTCATCATATATAGTTTATGCTGATGATTCGTGATCCCATATCCAAGAATTTGCATGCCGCCAAAGGTTGCCAAATTTTGAAAACAAACGAAGAGGAAGTAGTATGAAGAGTATAGCTTGATCAGCTTCTCTCACGAGAAGGAGAAAAACATGACGATTTTCCCTTCTTAATTTTAGGGTGCTTCCTGCTAAATGTATGGACCTTGATGTAATTTTACCTTTTTAGGTCCTTGATTTGAAATGTACTCCACCATCCGTACATGTAAAATTCGAACCTAAAAGAAAGTGGTAAAATTTAAATGTATTTAAGATTATTAGTTGTCGATAAGTATGAACATTCTTGGATTTCAAGGTGAATGACCAAGGTCATGGCCATATCTACATCATACTGTATGCTGATGATTCATGATCCCATATCGAAGAATTTGCATGCTGCCAAATTTGGCCATATTTTGAAAACAAACAAAGAGGAAGTAGTATGAAGAGTATGGCTCGATCAACATTTCTCTCGAGAAGGAGCAAAACATTACTATTTTCCCTACTTAATTTTAGGGTGCTTCATGCTAAACGTATGAACCTCGATGTAATTTTACCTTTTTTAGGTCCTTGATGTAAAATTTACTCCCACTGTCCGTACGTGTAAAATTTGAACCGAAAAACAAGTTGTAAAATTTAAACGTATTAAAGATTATTAGTTGTCGATGAGTATAAACATTCTTGGATTTCAAGACGAACAACCAAGGTCATGGCCATATCTACATCATACTTTATGGTGATGATTCATGATCCCATATCCAAGAATTTACATGTCGCCATATTTGGCCATATTTTGAAAACAAACGAAGAGGAAGTAGTATGAAGAGTATGGGTCAATCAGCTTTTCTCTCGAGAAGGAGCAAAGCATGATTGTTTTCCCTACTTAATTTTAGGGTGCTTTGTGCTAAATGTATGGACCTCGACATAATTTTACATTTTTTAGGTCATTCATGTAAAATGTACTCCCACCATCCATACATGTAAAATTTGAACCTAAAATCAAGTCATAAAATTTAAACATATTTAACATTATTATTTATAAATGAGTATGAACATTCTTGGATTTCAAGACGAACGACCAAGTTCATGGCCATATCTACATCATACTTTATGCTGATGATTCATGATCCCATATCCAAGAATTTCCATTCCACGAAATTTGGCCTTATTTTGAAAACAAATGCAGAGGAAGTAGTATGAAGAGTATGGGTTGATCTGCTTTTCTCTCGAGAAGGAGCAAAACATGATTGTTTTCCCTTCTTAATTTTTGGGTGCTTCGTACTAAATGTATGGACCTCGATGTAATTTTACCTTTTTAGGTCCTTGATGTAGAATGTACTCCCACCGCCCGTACGTGTAAAATTTGAACCTAAAAGCAAGTGGTAAAATTTAAACGTATTTAAGATTATTAGTCATCAATGTGTATGAGCATTCTTGGATTTCAATACGAACGACCAAGGTCATGGCCATATCTACATCATACTTTATGTTGTTGATTCATGGTCCCATATCCAAGAATTTGCATGCCACCAAATTTGGCCATATTTTGAAAACAAACAAAGAGGAAGTAGTATGAAGAGTATTGCTTGATCAGCTTTTCTCTCGAGAAGGATCAAAACATGATTGTTTTCCCTACTTATTTTTAGGGTTCTTAATGCTAAATGTATGGATCTCGATGTAATTTTACCTTTTTTAGGTCCTTGATGTAAAATGTACTCCCACCTTTCGTCTGTGTCAAATTAGAACCTAAAAGCAAGTGGTAAAATTTAACCGTATTTAAGATTATTTGTTTTCGAGGAGTATGAACATTCTTGGATTTCAATGCGAACAACTAAGGTCATGGCCATATCTACTTCATACTTTATGTTGATGATGATCCCATGCCCAGGAATTTGAGTGCCACCAAATTTGGCCATATATTTTGAAAACAAACAAAGAGAAAGTAGTATTAAGAGTATGGATCGATCTGCTGCTCTCTCTAGAGGGAGCCGGACCCAACTATTTCCCTTGCTTAATTTTAGGGTGCTTCGTGCTAAATGTAAGGACCTCTATGTAATTTTCTGCAATTTTGGTCCTTGATGTAAATTGTACTCCCACTGTCCGTGATGTTCCCATATTTGGGAGTAAATGGGTGAATCATGGCATGGTAACAATGTTGCCACTCGGAGTTTCCAACCATTAGATAAATCTATCACTAAAACATGACTATATACATTCTAATCTAGATAAATCTGAGAACATTATATCGATCGGAGGGAGTGGTATATATGCACTCAAAACAAATTTTGTTTTATCTCTCCTTCAGTGCCTCATCACCATCCCCACATGCAAAAAAAATTGAGGACATTTCGAACTTTTTTTCATTGGCACGGTGTGATTTGCTATCCCTGGCTACCGGTAGGAAAAAACAGTAGCGCCTCAAACTAGGGGCTAGCATTATGGCCTGGAGCGTTTAAGAAATATATCTAATTTTCTGTTATTATTCCTTTTTGCATCAGCATCTATGTTAACGTCCCGCGTTAGTTTTTCCTAATATACCTGGTCGGAGGAGTCGATCCGACAATCGGAGGAGAACTGCCCACCCCTCCATGTTTTTTTGGCTGAGAAACCGCGCGGCCATCATCGTCTTCCTCTACCACTATGGCCGCTTGTGCACCATCGTAGCCCCTCTCCACCCTTGTAGAAAGGTAGAAACTGCCAACCCATCCCGACTAATCTTCCGCAGTACTCTTCCCCAGAACGACATCTGGGGTGATGAAGCGTAAGATATCTGAGTGCTACAACTAGGCAATGGGATTTGGCAACCTCCACTATGGACCGCTGAGCAACAACACCGATCGCACCGATCTTCTGAGCGCCGCTCGCCTGGCTCATGGCATGGTTGGCATGCATCGAGGGATTGCAGAAGATCCTGGTTTCCAGTTTGGTTTGCCCTCCCTACTTCACTCTGACCCATAGACATGGCCACTAGACTGTGACGAGCAGGTAAAACTCAGTTTTGCATGATTTTTGTAGGATTCAAATCCTTAGATTCTTTCCTATGGATTGCATTTGGATCAAAGGAATCATGGTACCCAAATTCTTTTGAACTGCACCCCCCACCCATGCTTAAATCTCGTAGGAATTGGAACATCTATTTGAGCCTCCACTCTCATCACGTGCGTAGGATCGAAATATTCCATTCACGTAGGTAGCGGTCCTACGTTTTATAATCACCTGTTTTTACCAGCAAACCTGTGAAATTCCTGTGTTCTCAGTCCTGCGATCCAAAGAGGCCCAAGACTTTTGCTTCATTGTCCCCCTCTCCTCCAAACATACTAATCTGAAAACACAAGAACGACTAGGATTGTTGATACCCGTAACAGAAGGTGTATTGTCCAATCAAGGCTGGCGTTATATTTGAAGTTTCATGTGTTTTACAAACACAAGATTTCTGTAAAAAGTTGGTTGTTTAGTTTACATGAATACAAAGACATAGGATTACTTTAAAACATGGTAAAAGCAAAGTCAAACCTCACGGGAGAGTATATATATGATGTTATCGTGTCTCTTGGGACCTCATTCTTGTTCTTTGCCCGCGTAGGAATTTGAAAATGAGGTCCAAGTTGGATATGAAGAATTGCATATGAGTTTTGGAGGATTCTAACCCATAGGATTTTGGAAGATATCAAATTCCTATGGAGTCCCTTCTTAGTTCATATGCCCTCCATTCCATAAGAATCTAAACATGAGTTCCAACCTCATTCTATTTCTCCTTTGAGAAGTCCAATGCGCTCACACTATATTCCTAGAAAACTCCTGAGTTTGTTTCCTATTCACCATCCAAAGACACCTGTTACAAAATTCCTGCATTTTTAATTCCTAATATGAATTTACCGTACCTACCATGTCAATCCTGTGTTTTTCCTATTCCTACGTTTTTTAAAAACCATTGATCGAAAGAGGCCCCTAATCTTGTTAATCAATCGTAGGAAAATTGCCTGCATTTTTCCTCTGGTCCAGTCTAAACCAAACGGCTGAACTGTGCGAGCATATGAAACTTAACTATTCCTACACTTTTTCTTTAATGCAAACAAGACCTTATTCCTTGGTGTGTTTATCGGCATGCATTCATGATTTTTTTCATCACGTTTCTGCATCTTTCAGATAGTAGTTTTTCCACAAAGCTAGCCAGCACTCCCCCCTTTGTCAAACACCTTGCATGGCCCTTGATATGAATAAAATCTGTTGTAGGGCATTGACGCGTTGCTGATGCCACTAGACAATCCAACAATAGAAGCATTTGTACCAGCTGATGATGACATACCCGAAACATGGGATGATGAAGGATTTGAAAACGAGGGTCGTTGGATTGGTTCTAACAGAGAATAGATTGCGATTGCAAAGCAACCGGGGCGCTGGTACCTCCAAAATGTCTATAGTATGGCATGTATCGAGCTGCCACATGTGCAGCGTGTTAATATTTATCCATCAGGTAACCAGTGTTTCCCCGACCCCCCATGCACTTACAGCTACAAGCACATGGTTATCGATCTACTGAAGATACAAATAGCAAAGAAACCATACATATTTGACAACCAATGGCACTACAACGCGATGGCGGTGTTTAACAAATTCATTGCTACCATAGATTTTCCTAGTGAGAGGTACTAGATTATCCTTCAAAATGACTATCTTGCACCAGCAACGTATATCGATGCCATTGCCACGAGTCTAATCAGTGGTACTGTTGATTGCATATACACGGTGACAGAACCACGAGGAGATGTTCTTGTCTAGGAACCAAATAAGTGGAGTGAGTCTTGTTATTTAAAAGTAAAATTTATAAATTACTTACAACTGCATTGTTCGTGATACTTTTGCTAACTGAAATGCATAGATAGATATACTTGCAGGCCCGCGTGTCATACATGCTCTAGTAATTTATGAGCCGGCAAACATCCAAGCCAGTGACGATGCTGAGGCTGGAGATATTGCATTACATAGCTGGTACTTGGCAGAGCTTGGCTAGGATATCTTGTGCATTCACACCAGGGGTGCATGAACCAGTAGCCATGGTGATCCTATATCATACATAGGTAGAGAACTGCTCTCTTATCCCTCGCTCCGCTGCCATGTTTTCTAGAGGGCCCTTAATTTGGATGACCATGTAGCACCAGACTGGATCAAAAGGGATAATCTTGAAGGGAGGTTAGTGTTTGTGGGAATCAACCATCCATTCATCCTCGGGCCCCCTACAAACCCCGAACTTGGTGTTGCCGATGTTGACGAAGCTATACAAGTGTTCAAAGGAGACTGTGTGTTTGCTACACACGTACGCTACGAACATCGCCCACAACCAGTTCCAGATTAGAGCCGCATGCACGTCAATGGGGGGCTGCCATAGGTTCATCACTTAACTACACTAGAGCAGAACATAGGGAGCAAATGTTCGAGGCGCCAATATGGTTCGTACCAATCCTGCCTCGTTAGAACTATTTGAAGTTTGACCAAAATGCAGAAAAGATGATTATGAGCACTCGCAACATCATTTCTATAGCTAGTACTTGTCACCATGTAATGTACAATACTATATGCATAGTAATTTCATACTGTATTGTAGTATTAGCACTTGCAACATCATTTCCACTATTGCTTATACTAGGCACTATATACGTAATAATATACTTTCATAGTATGTGTTTGATGTTTCCCTATTCAAGCACTCAAGTTGACATGCCCAATTTTCTAGGCTATTAATTTTGGCATGACAATTAGTAGTACTGTATTGGTGGCCGTTGGATTTGCGATACGGTGGATATTGCGGCGAAACAACCGTGAAATAAAGGCAAGGTTTGCTTTGTCCACATCATACGTCTGACCTCGCCGCATTTATTCCCTCACCAACCTTAGCCCCAACCCCAGCTCTCTCTCACACAGCACTCCTTAATCGTCATTACGCTTCCCTCCATTGACGACCACCACCATTACAACTTACTTGTATTAGGTGCATCGGATGTGGGCGACGGGCCCTGCAACCTCATCTATAAAGCCGTCACATCCCTCAGACATCATGGTGGCAGCACGGTATGTACATAATCCCCGAAACCCTTGATCTTGATGATGAGATGCGGTCAAGCTTTTATTAGCGCTTGGTTAACATTGGGTTGGTGTTCAGTATAGTTATAATCTAGTGCATTTAACCCATTTGTATACTACAATTCAGTTTTACACATGCAAGCTAGTTCCGGGGCTAGATCTATGGTGAACTGTAATAATAAGTTCAAATTTTGTATTGATTGATCCACGGCTGATGATGATTTGGGAGTCCACTCGGTATGTTTTGCTTGGTTGGTCTCAGGGGCAGAGGTCCCTTTAATTTGGGCAAGTTAGGGCAGCTTCTTCCCTACCCTGATTTTTGCCAAAATTTCAAGTATATGTATGCATCTCTTGCATCGGCAGCAGATAGAGATCATCATGTTTCTCTGTTCGTGGGTGTTCGGTATATGTACTGCTCGATAATGAACTGCACTAATGTGATGCCTAGACCTTGGAAGTAGTACTAATATAACCGGCGTTCATGCTAGCTAGAATTAAGACTTTAATTTGTGTACTTTGACAAGAAAATTGCTCCACTTTACTTTCTTAGTTGATCTTGTATTGTACTCAGCACTGTACTATTTCACAATTATTGATAGCTGGTAGAGACATTATCTGCCTAGGTTGTGACATGGTTAATTTAGTGCACGTCAGCGTGCCAGCCTAGCTATAAAATGCGCCAGGATTTCAAATTGTTAATTTAGTGCACTGCAGCGTGCCAGCCAAGCTAGTCGGCATCCTGGATGCAGCTCCAGAGGCCTTGCAAAAAAACCTTGTTCAAAGAGCCATCCAATCTTCCCCATGTCTGCTGTTTTTATCCCCACTTGCCAACGCCGCATGGCCCCGCATTTGGGATCATCTCTAGTGCGTGCTACGCACATTTTCCTTGCCATCTCGCCCGCTGCACCGGATCTTGCAGGCCGTGCCCCCCCTCTCCAAAAGTCCCCTGACTGTCATACTCTGGTCCGACCGCTTCCCCCAATCCATCCTGATGTCGCAATCGATGCACAACCCGGTGCATGTCATCTGGAGCAAGGTCGGCGATGACGTTTTCAACGAAATCGCTATGCGTCTGGACACTACCAACGCCGCCCAGCTGGCCGCATGCTCCAAGGAGTTGTACCACCAATTTGCGGGAGGAAAAGGTAGCAGATGCCCCAATGACCACTACAGGACATTCGTCCCCTACAACGACGTCTACGACCACATAATCTGGTGCTTTCATAGCTAGCAAGTCTGTATGGAGCCTGAATGCGAGTTCATCACCTTGTTAGTAGAGGTAGAACCTATGGTAGAGCTCGTCCGCCACCTCAGGGTTGCCCACTCGAGGACTGTGCCCATAATGCCCTATAGGCACAAACAATGGGAGCCGTCTAAGCTGGTGCGCACAGGGGGCTCGCGGAGAGCGGATATCATCGGCATCGGGAAAGAGGGCACCGTGTTCGTCGCCCAAATTGATGGCCACACCACGGACATCGTCATATCCCCCAATTTCGTCAGTTCAGGGGCGTGCGAATCGCCGTGGTACAAGGTGAAGCTTTGGTCGCTATCTCTGTGGCATGAGCTCCGTGCGGTCAAAATGGTGGCGACATTAGAGCTGATAAGTAGGCTGTCATCAGCCTAAGGTCGTACCTGTCGCAGCCACGGTGTTACCTGGAAGCTTCTGAACCATTCGTCGGAATTCTCCACGGATTAGGAGTATTGCATCGACAAGTTCCAAAAGTGAGATAAAACATCTAAATCTTCTTATGATGATCCCAGTGTTAAGATATGTAACGTCATACTAATTAATTACTACTTTATGTTCGTGACAGATTCAATTTGTATGGGGAGAGGTGAAACAAGATTGCAACAATGTATACCTATTTCCAATGTATGTTGCTGACATAGTGAGCCCATAGGTGACAGTGTGAAAAGGAAAGCGTAATAGGCAGGAAAGAGCGCACCAAGTGTTTTGGACAGAGATGAGAGGGCACCAAGTGAAGTCATTGGATACCAGTCCAGTTTTGGCGCACGCTGTCTATGTCCCTTGTTCTTTAGATATTTTTACATGAATATATGTCAAAAGAATTATCGCTTTTTTCCTCCGGTAGTGAGGTCCGTGTTCCGAACCCGGACGAGCCACAGCACAATGCAATTTTACTAAAGAGGAGGTAAAATATAGGCCATTCTGCCCATCTTTAGCCTAGAACAATTTAATTCGGCCTTAGGGGTCAGGAGACTTCCTGACGACAACCCATTTTAATTTTTATCAAGGAGCCCATGGAGAATAGTGCATGGAGTATAGCCCATTGAGTATAGTAGATGTAGAATAGCCCAAAATCTTTAATTCGACGTCTTTGGAATTGCCTTTTAAAACAAAAAAATCCGCCTACCCATGTTTTTAAGAAACTACTCCATTATCTGGCATTTAATAAATTGAGATGACATGATCGCTTCCCTTTTATTTTAATAAGAGAGATAACATGGACACATAAAATCTTTTAAGAAGGCTAATATATAAGTTATAGGTACTATAAAGCTTTTAATGATAATGTTCATCTTATTTCTTTCTTGTAGTGGCAACGCACATGGTTTATATGTGTTTTGAAGTCTTGAGTCCGATTCTCTGTGCTTGACATAAAATTATCTTGGGTTTACATTTTTTCTTCTAGCAATATTTCTTTATGGAGAGGCAGACATCGGACCCACCAGCCTGCGGCATCCCTCGAGTTTAATGCTCGGATTTCAAAAAAAGTTAAATACTTGTACAGATAGGCTAGCATCAGGGACCCACCCGCCAGAACATTCAAGGCTGCATTAGGGACCTACAAGCCAGAACATACCAGAGAGGATGAAATAGGGGCCTCAGCAGCAAGACCATACACGACTGGCACATCGAGCAACGTTGCCAAGGTCAAAACAGCAGACAAGACTAAAAAACGTCCATTATACGTAGGTTTCATTTACAGAGAGACTGGTATATAGGACCCAGTAGCACGGCCTTATATAGATTCTACCTCGAGCGACGTTGCCAAGTTCGAAACAGGGAGGCACGAGCGAGAAAAAAGCCCAGCATGCACACGTTTCTTCTAATGAGAGGCTCACATGGGGGACCCAGCAGCCTGGAAAAATGCCTGATGTATCGAGCAACGCTATCAAGTTCGAAACACGGAGGCACGACCGAGGGTAAAAACTCCATCATACACATCTTTCTTATAATGAGTGGATGACATGTGGGGCCGAGCAGCATGATTAAACGGTAGATGCAATGAGCAACACTATCAAGTTCGGAACATGGAGGCGCTACCAAGGGGAAAATTCTATCATACACACGTCTCTTCTAATGAGAGGATGACATGTGGGACCCAGCAGCATGATTAAGCGGCAGATGCATCGAGCAAGGCTATCAAGTTTAGAATAGGGTAGCACGAGCGAAGGAAAAAGTTCCATCATACACACGATTCTTCTAATGAGAGGCTGACATGTGGGACCCAGCAGCCTGACTAAACGGCAAATGCATCAAGCAACATTATCGAGTTCAAATCAGAGAGGCGCGACCGAAAAGTATGGTCCGCTAGAGACATTGACGTCCGGGACCCACACGCCTCAAAGGACTTCGGCAAGTCAACATCGCGCGAGGGAACTAAAATCTTGCTTTTGTCACGCGCTGGCCGAGCTTCCTCCATGTTTTTAGCAGTTCCATCATAGTAGAAGGTCGCGAAACCATAAAAAAAGTTTTCCATCGGCCATGATCAAGCCGAGAAATTCGTCACGAAAGATGCTCCTTCTACGATGACCATCGGGCTAAGTCATTGCGGAAGGAAATATTTCTTATAGTGATTGTAAGAATATTTGATTTCAATCTAAGTATTTGTGCGATGTTTTCTATCTCTGGTCTATTTGTTATGAGTGAGTAGTCCTCACCGGCTGCGGGTTGGGGAGAAACCTTGCAGCGATTATGTGTATCTAATTCATGGAAGTATTGTATTTTTTTTGCAATTGAGATTTGTATTTTTTGTTTCTTTGTCTCTTGTTTCGATCTGTCGACTTGTAGGTACCCAAAGATCCCTAGATTGATAAAGGCTTGAGGTGAGATACTTGCCTAGCGGCGATCTCATAGGAACCCAAGTAACAGAAAGGGTAATATGGTCTTCGCTAGTGACCCATTCGGGATCACAACAACATCACCACCTAAAGCTTTGATCTGTGTTTTACAATTAATAATCGTTTGTAGCCCGTTGCCTTAGTGTGCACTCAGTTGGATTAAAAGACTATTGTTATGTCCGCTACATCACGGGGGCTCTAGTATATTAGGATGTGTTGCCCACAAGAAATTATCTCCGTTCAAACATTACACATGACTATGCTTATTATTATCTTTATCACATATGATGTGCAGTTGCAAGTGAATCTTCAACCTTGGCCTATCTCCATCCATTGATTTAACCCATTATAAAAGTAAACTAGATTGGTCCGGTAAACTAAGATAAAAGGAACAAACAAAGTCTTGTATATGTGTCCTTTTTATTTCCTTTTATCATTGCTTCCAAGGTTCGGTTAGACCTAGGTCTTCTAGGGAAAAATATATTATACTGCATCCATTAATCCGGATCAAAGGTATCAATACGGTGTAAAGGGATTGTGTAATCACTAAATGAACATTGGGGATGTTCGTTTAAGTAGGAGTTCTGGTAATTTAGTTTGAGTACAGGAACTCATATTATAGATTAAACAATGTAAGTGAATTTTGCAAAGTTGTTGTAGTTGGAATCTGGTATAGACTAACTTGGTTGTAACTGAGATAATAGAACTATATAATATTCTAGATACTTACTTTACATACTAGTACCGTATTGTTTGAGTGTAAACTTGTAAACTTAAAGATAAAATTCCTAAAGCATACTTAAGTAAACCTCACTTACTCCATGAAGGGTTAATAAGTGAATTAATCCTAGAGTAATTAATTCCAAAGTTATTGTAAAAAAGGATCATGCTTGCGTCCATGATACTTGATATTAGAAAGAAAGTTCTTTTATCAAGATTATCTAGGAGTTGAAAGATTCAAAAATCATCTTGTGTAAAAGATATTTTGATATCTAAAACATTATTTGATTGCAACATGGCAAAGTATAATTTAGTTGGAAACAAATTCTCACATTGGATGAGCATTGGCCACCCAATAGGTCTGAGAAATAAAATTATACAAATGTTCGTTCTTATGAACTATAGTAGTTTAAATCATGAAAGTTTTCATGATAGGATGAATAAAGGTATAGGTAAAAAATTTACTGTACTAAAGGGTAACTAATAGTAGAATCTGGAATAACACGAATCATGTGATGATTGTGATCCACTTCGAAGTGTAAGTTTGAGAGTATTGGTGTTTGACTAATAAGCTTGAACCTAAGTACCATATGATCGGTGCCACTATTGATGTTGGTTGATTCTTATAAAAGAGAAGAAAATGTTGAAAGAGAATCCATAAATATAATTGACAGAAATTAATGAATTGGAAGTGTCCATCTATCGTTGTATTGGGAACGGTAGTACCTAAGAAGGTTAGATAGAGGTGTGGGGACTAGCAGGGAAGCTATCGACGGCGTCCGTAGGCGGGATTGGATACAACCAAGCGTAGCTAGACACAGGAAGTACCCAGGTTCGGAGCCCTCATGGTGAGGTAAAACTCCTACTCCTGCCGATCTGACTATGAGTGATATACGAACTACAAGTGCTCCTCGAGCTGTATTCTCTAGCTACTGTCTTAAATGCACTGAGACCAACCCTTTCTACTGAGGCCTTGCCTCTCCTTATATAGGCAGAGAGGCAACAGTCTCACTGGCCAATCCGACTGGTAGGCCCCGCAGGTGGGTCCCAGCCGGCTGGTCATCTACAGTATCTGGTACAACATGTCCCATCGGAGAACGAGCGGTATGGCTATCGTAGGCATAGTGGACGTCGTGTGAGCCTATCGTCAGCACCGGGCCACTGTTCCCGCGTCATCCCCGCAAAGTCTTCAGTATGGCTGAGTAGTTGCCAATCTTGTCGTCGTACAGGGCATACCGCGTACTGTTCCGCATGTCGCCCTGTCTCCTCGATTAGTTTCGGCTACGCTGTCGTAGCCGGCTGCTTCTCGCCGATCCGGCTACCTTGCGATAGCCGGCCCGGCCTGCCTTGTCCGGCTGCACCTGGCTAGCCAGACGCAATTCGACTGCCCTGTTTCTTGTCTGGTTGGGGTATCCGGGGGTCATCCCCCTGACACTAGCCCCCAAGCACGTGTGGATTCCACCCTTAGGTGAAATGTGCGCGCGCTCCCTCTTTGTTTTGAATTTCTGACCGGCTATGCCTGGCGGATGCGCTACCCGTGACGTCAGTGCTGACGCCGGCCACGTGCGCACGCGCCATCATTACTCAGCGGCGGCAAGCGTAACGTCCCATCGCACGTCGCCTCGGGAAACTGCCGCCTGACGCTTCGGTTCTTGCTCCAGGATCCTCTCTGCGTCCCGCGTCTGCACACGGGATCCGGGCGGCGGTTGGGGTAAGGATCACCTGGATGGGTGCCGCGTGGCGCTACGGACAGTTGCCCTTTCGGCCCTTTAAAGGGACGCCTAGGGGGCAGTTCCTTTCTTCTGCTCCCCTGCTTCTAGTTTCCCTCTTCCCCTTCTGCCTCCTGCTCTCTGCACCTTGCTGCCGCTGCTGTTGTAGCCCGTTGCGCCGCCCGTTTGTCGTCATCAGCGGTACAGGTCACCGTCAATCGTCCACCACCATGCCCTCTGACAAGCTGGAGACCGCCGCTGAACACGGAGCGTGGTGTGGCTCCTCTGTCACGGAGGATCACATCCAGAAGTACCGCGCCACCCGCGTCCTTATATCGGAGGAGGAAGTGGCGGTGTGGTCGCATCAGCGGGGGAGGAGTCACTGCATCCGGCGGAGGGACAACGGACGGTCTTCCTCTCGCACCTGGCGTTTGGGTTCGCACTGTCGGTGCACCTGTTCTTCCTCACCTTCCTTGCCTTCTTCGACCTCCGCCTCCACCACCTCGGTTCCAACGCAATCGGCACGCTGGCGCACTTCATCCCGTTCCACGAGAGCTATCTCGGGATCCAGCCAGATCTTGGGCTCTTCTGCCGGCTGTTTCGGGTCCGATGGTCGTCTGTGGCAGCGCCTCCATCTACTCCCGCGCACAGACAGGCTACCCGAAGTTCCGGCTGCATGACATGGTATGACTGTGGCAGCAGTCGTACTTCTACGTCAAGAACCTCACGACCGCGACCGGATCAACCTTCCTATGTTCCAGGACGTGGAGTCCAGCCCGCAGCACTGGGATCTGAAGATCTACGGCGAGACGGTGGAGTCAGACGAGATGCTGAATCGCATGCGCGCCCTCGTCACTACCGGACTAACAGGCCTGGACATCACCCTCAGTTGGATGTCCCGGCTGATGATGCCGCTGTAGCAGCGAGCGCACAAGATGTGCTTTTATTCCGGCCGGCTGGACCCGACCCGGCTATCTCGCCACGACCCCGCTACCACAATCTGAAGGAGTGGGTGTGGATGATTTATGTGCTCGTCGTTCGACGTAGAGCTCATTGGGAACCCCAAGAGGAAGGTGAGCATAGCAGCAAGTTTTCCCTCAGTTATGAAACCAAGGTTTAATCGAACCAGTAGGAGCAAGGAAACACCCCAAAGGTGTTACTAGCTGAGCTTTGGCAGGGCGCACTACCGGTGCTAGTAGCAACATGGAGACCTGCACAACACAACCATAGAACTTTGTCCCCAACTTGCGATGAGGTTGTCAATCTCACCGTGTTTTGCAAAAAACAAAGGATTAAACGTATCGAATGGAAAGAAGTAAAAGTTTGTAGAAAGTAAACACAAAACAACAGAGAATACTAAGCATAAAACTAAAACAATATCAAGCATGGCATGACAAAGCATAGGCCACAGTCAAAAACAAGCTCTTTTTACCATAAAAGTATGAACTTCCCTACTCTTTTCCAAACCAAACCAAACTATTTGCAAACCAATGTATGAAAGAGGGGGTCGAACCAATTTATTCAGAAAACTAATCAAACCAAGGCAAACGAAAACCAAAACGAAAATGAAAAAAGAAGACGCTCTAAGAAAAACACAACTGTGCATGAAACAATAAAAATGAAGCGTTTGGAAGAAACCTGGGATTTTTATTGATGAAGAAGGGGGTGCCTTGGGCATCCCCAAGCTTTGACGCTTGTACTTCTTAGATATTTCTTGGGGTGACACGCGTGGCATCCCCAAGCTTGAGCTTTAGTCCATCCTTCATCTCATTACTCATTCCTTCCATACACCTGAAATTTTTCCTTCATACAAAACTTCCCACAATCTCATTAGCAACATTAGTGCACTCAAGATAAATAAGTCTTAAGGTTCAGTTCTAACACCAAATAAACTTCCATTAGAACACTACCTACTGTAGCACTTCCCTAAAAAAGCTCAATTCCCCAAAAGAACTCAAGAAGGAACCAACAAGAAGCAAATGCAGAAAATGGCAGAAATCTGTCAAAACAGACTAGCAGGTAAAGACGAATTTTTTCAAAGACCTTCTGGTGCTCAAATCAAAACATGTTAAACTAACGAAAGTTATATAACAACCTGGGGCAGAAGCACAAAAAAATACAGCTCAATCCTACATATAGAGCTCCCTCACGAATTTTTACGGTGAAGCACAAAAATCTGTTTCGGGACATCAACTTTCCCAATCATTACTTCACTCTCATTAGAGGTTACTCTTGGCACAAAAAGCAAATAAAAAGGATAATGAGAAGTTATTACAGAGGTAATAACTTCCAAGACTCATCTAAAACTTTTGGGTTATCTCCCAATAAGTACTTTTCTTTAACGCCTTTAAGTTAGGCATAAGAAGCAAAGAAAGAATCAAGTGTTCTCAAATGAAGAAGCATTAAGATCAATACTAGAAATATTTTCAACAAGGCAAGGTATATCATCCAATTAAGTTCTAGAGGATCCTTTCTCAATGCTCTTGGGTTCACTATTCTCATCAAAAGGGTTTGCAGGAACAATCCAATCAAGATTCTTTTCTATGGCATCATGTATTGCTACTAGTTTAAAGGGTATTGGTATCTTAGCTTCCTTGGCAACATCATAGAACTCCTTAAACAAAGTTTCTAGAATAAAATCCCTCTTTTCAGGATCCTCAATTTCTTTAAGCTTAAGAAACATTACTTGAATTAAGGGGTTGAGGTTAACAAACCTAGCTTCTAACATGTGAATTAAAGAATTTGCAGCAATCTCATAATTTGGAGCAAGTTCTACAAGGGATCTATCCTTAGTATCTTCATGTTTGCTAACATGATTAAAGAATTCTTCAATATTATCTTTCCCAATTATAGAACCACTACCAATTGAAAGGTCTTTCAAGGTGAATGTACGGATCAACATGGTGAGCTAAGGAAGAGGTGACAACTAAAGGAGACTTAATTTTTGTGTGTTTTTGATAAAGAAAGCAAACTTGTAAAAATAATTTTTTTGTGTTTTTGATAAAGAAACAAGCAAACTAAGCAAAAAGAAAACTAAGCAAGTTTTCCCTCAGTTATGAAACCAAGGTTTAATCGAACCAGTAGGAGCAAGGAAACACCCCAAAGGTGTTACTAGCTGAGCTTTGGTAGGGCGCACTACCAGTGCTAGTAGCAATGTGGAGACCTGCACAACACAACCACAGAACTTTGTCCCCAACTTGCGATGAGGTTGTCAATCTCACCGTATTTTGCGGAAAACAAAGGATTAAACGTATCGAATGGAAAGAAGTAAAATTTTGCAGAAAGTAAACACAAAGCAGTAAAAGATTGTAGATTGTATGTAAAAGACAAGGACCGGGATCCATAGTTCACTAGAGGTGGCTCTCCTTAAGATAGATAACATGCTGGGTGAAAAAATTACAGCGGGGCAATTGACAAACACCGAGAAAGCAATACATGCATATACTAATCATCTTGACTCCTTTGGGACTTGATTGGGCATTACAACATTATACATAGACCGCCATCCAACTGCATCTATGACTAATAATCCACCTTTAGGTTATCATCCGAACCCCCTCCAGTATTAAGTTGCAAGCAACATATTATTGCTTTACGAACTGCGTGTAAAGTAAACAATACGATTGTTCTATGAACAAAGGATTGTTGTTTTCTCCCTAGTAGCAACAACACATCTAGTACCTTAGAGATTTCTGTCACTTCCCCAGATTACAAGAGGCATGAACCCACTATCGAGCATAAATACTAACTCTTGGAGTTGCTATCTTCTACTTGCCCAAAATAGCTACTAACAACGGAAAGCATGCAAGATCACAAATAACAAAGACATGATAGAATCAATAATCAATCTGAAATAGCATCTCAATATCCATCGGATCCCCACAAACACAACATGCAGAATTACAAATAGATGATCTTGATCATGAACGGAGCTCACAAGATCTAAACATTAAAGGACAAAGGAGGAGAACCAGCCATCTAGCTACTACATGGATCCGTAGTCCAAGGATGAACTACTCACGCATCACACCGGAGGCTTGCATGGTGATGAAGAAGGCCTCCAAGGTGAATTCCCCTCTCCGGCAGGGTGCCGGGAAGAGCTTCAGATCCCTCTCGATCTGGTGATGGAGATGACGGCGGCTACAGACTCTTTCGTGGATTTTTGATCGGGTACTTAGGGTTTTCGTCCCGAGGGCATCTTATAGTCGGAAGGGGAGGCCGAGGGGGTGCCAGGGCTGGCCACACCACCCCCTGGCACGGGCCAGGCCTGGCCGCGCGGCCAGGTGGTGTGGCCGCCCTCTGGCCCTTCTCTGTCTCGTATTCTGGCACTTGATCCCTTCTGGAAAAATAGGCACTTTGGCTTTTGTCCCGTGCAATTCCGAGAATATTCATTTTCTGACTTTCCTGGAACCAAAAACAGCAGAAAACAGGCAGCTGGCACTGTGGCTCTTGTTAATAGGTTAGTCCAAGAAATCATAAGAAAAGTACTCCAAAGTTGGAACTAAACACAAGAAAGTGGATAAAACCAAGCATGGAACATCAAAAATTATAGATACATTTGCAATGTATTAACGATTACCAAGGAGCGGCTGCGGGAACGCTGGGCCTTTGGGCTGGCGCCCTACATTTGGGACAACCGCGCACCCCGGGTAAGTTCTTCCAACCGAAATTTTTGTTTCTCTTGCCCTTCTTTTTGTTTGCCCGGCTAATCTTTCGTACTCGGCAGATCTTCCCCTGCATCCTTTGCGAGGAGGGCAAACCTCCTCTTCAGGCGTTCGCGCCCGACTTGCCCGAGCCGCGCGCTCGGCGGTCTGGCGAGGAGTCGGACGGGGATGGGGACGCCTTTCCCAGCCGGAACGACGAGCCGGCCATTGATCCCCACGCGGAGGTCGACGAGGAGGAGGAGGCTGCTCTGGCCCCTGATCCGACACGACGCCTCACGACGGATGGCGAGTCCAGCCGGTTTGGCGCTGGCGGGAGCGGCTCCAGCCATTCCAGTGCCAGTCGGCCTGCCGCGGAGGAGCCAGCTCCTAAGAGGAGCCGAACCGGTGCCCTTCCCCCGAGCCGCCTTGGCCGGAAGAAAGGGCCGCCCCCGGTGGTACAGGGGTAAGTTCTTCTCTAGGCGCCCCTACTATTTTTGCTTCTTTCGGTTGTCTTTGGCTTACTTGCTTCTTTTTATTCCTTTTCTTCTTCTGTCTCTTTAGCATGCTGGTCTCCTTTGGAGCCACGAGCTCGGCAGGAGCACCGACTGGGTCGCCACCTCGTGCCCCGGCCATGTCTGTCTCCATGCCTCCTTCCTCCGAGGCATCGGCTCCGCCGCCGCCTCGAGCTGAACCGGCTGCCTCAGCCGGAGCGGGGGGTCCTCGGCCGGACATGGTGCTCCAGCCGGAAACGGTTGAGGCCTCCTCGCAGGGTGGGGACGGCTCTTCTGCGGGAACACGGAGTGCGGTAACCGGCAAGGAGCTCGTGGTTGTTGGCGACGACAACTCCGAGGACGAGCCGGGGGAGGAGTGGAGGACAGCGGTGGTTGCCGCGAAGGAGTCCTTGGCCGCCAACGTCGTGGATGACGACGCCTCCTCCGCTGCCTCGCTGACGGATCTCGCCGCCACCCTCGAACTGGCGGTGAAGGAGATCCGGCGGCTAGAGGCTGCAGCCGGCGGGAACCGGTCCTTGGAGCAGAAGCTTGCTGCTGCCAACCGAACCTCCTAGAGTAAGCTTGCTTCATCCGGAATCATTCTTTTTTTGACGATAGCCAATTTTGTCGCAGCTATCCTTGTGTGCGCTCAGCGTGAGATCGATCGCTTGAAGAAGGCGAACGATCGGCTGAGCAAGTCTAACTCCCTGTTGCGGATGGATAACAAGGATTGGCAAGCCAAGGTAGACGATCTGGAGGCCATCGTGAAGGAGCGTGACGCTCCGCTCGCCGGCCGGGTCGAAGCCTTCAATCTTCTCGAGGCCTAGAACAAGGACCAAGAGAAGGAGATCAAGTGGCTGGCGGCAAAGGAGAAGGCCCTGGTGGAGGAACTGATGCAAGTCGGTCATACGGCCAAGGGTAAGTTCCCTTTTTCGTCTTCTTTGTCTTTCTGGATCCGGTAGCCGGATCTGACTATCTTTTTTGTGACAGCATTTTATCCCGGCATAGACCTGCTGGCGTACAACTGGCTGCAAGAGAACTGTCCCGGAGCACAGCCGACAGCCCAGGAGCTTGTCGTCCTTCTCGGTGAGGAGGCTGCCAAGCTTCGCCAAGCGGCGCAGGCCATCTTCTTGTTTTTGTGGCCGGATGCTCCGGTCCCAAAAACGATGGCGCAGCTAGCCGCGAATGTGGGGGAGGTACCGGCTGCCATGGACCGGCTACGGGACATGGCGGCGCGAGCCGTAGAGGAGATGGCTCTGGCCCTCATGCTCTCGTGGTACAAGGACGCCCGCGTCGAGAAGATCGACGGAGGCTTCCGCACCGGTGCCGACCTTGCCGCCATCCGCCAGGCTCATCTGGAGCTCCAGGGCTCCGCGATCCAGATCGCCGACTACGTGGATCCCGACGTGGTGCTCACCGACTCGGAGTCTGTCGGTATTCTAGACGCGGAAGCTTCGACGTTGCCAGCTAGGGACGCCGGAACCGGGTCGGCCACCGCGCCTCCTCCTCCACCGGAGGCTGCTGCCAGCCAAAGCGCTCCGCACGGCAAGGGTCCTACCTTTTAGTTATCACCTCGGGATGCCGGGTGTATTTGTTTGTCTTGTCTTGTCTTCTCTTAAAACTTGTCCGCCTGTACCGGCTGCATCTGGCGCCGGGTAAACTTATGGGAGCTTCGTCTCCTCTTTTCCTTTTAATGTTAACTTGAACTAGCTTGGTTTCCCTTCAACTCGTGTGCTTTGCATATTCTTTCAATATTTTGCCGATTGACTTTATCCGACTGACTTCGCTCGGCTAAACGCCTTTTGCTGGGGAAACTGCACTTCTAGTGGGGGCGTGTTAGCGCACCCACTGGGTGTAGCCCCCGAAATTCGGAGTAGCTGGCGTAGCCTAGTATTAGAATCTTCCTTCTTTCCTCAGGTCCTCTAACTTTATCCGACTAGAAGCATCTTAGTCGGTTGCTTCCGCTGGCTGAACGCCTTCAGCCGGGGAAACTAACATTCCAGTGGGGGCGCGCGAGCGCACCCACTAGGTGTAGCCCCCGAGATTCGGAGTAGCTGGCTTAGCCAGGTACTTCGAATCTTCCTTTTCTTCTCTTGCTCCCGCCTTTGCCCTCACCTGGGTTCCGAACACCCAGCTAAACGCCCTTAGCCGGTCGGGAAACTACAAGATTCCATTGGGGGCGCACGAGCGCACCCAGTGGGTGTAGCCCCCGAGATTCGGAGCGCTTGATGAAGGCAAGGACTTCGAATCTTCTTCTCTTTTCTTCCTGAATTCCGACTCAAAGTAGTCATACAAGAATATACATACACATACATTCTCACATGTTAATAGGTTAGTGTGCTAAACTATAGCCGGAAGGCAGATTTGTTTTTTGAAAACTAGCTTACGCCTCTCTGGACACTTGGTCGCTTTCCCATGTGCTCTGCTGTTTTCGCTGCGTCCTTGCCGGGCAGCCAGGTTGCGGTCTGCAGCCGGAATCGAAGGGAGCTGACAATACATTGCGCATGGTACTAACGGCTTAGTAGCCGGATTGTCTTAAGCTAGTTGCGAGGCCAGGACGCCCAATCTGTCGTGTCTCCTCCCCATTTTTCATGTGGGATGCCTCAGGCTTTTGCTCTTGCTAGCCGGACAACCAAGTTGCAGTCTGTAGCTGAGACGAAGAGTGGGCTTCCGACATCGTCGCACACTACTCAGCCGGTTTGTTGACTTAGCAGGTCGCGCCAGCTGGCAAGCCCCCGGGTAGGGCTTGCCGGAGCCAGAAAATCTGAACCAAAAAACAGATGCATACGCATTTCTAGCAAGGAGCCCCCAAGCATCTCGTAGGGGTTCGCATTTTCATTCATAGGGTTTGTGGGATACATACATTGTCGGGTGACTAGGTGTAAAACGGGCACAACAGGGCCGCGTTCCAGGGACGCTTGGTCTCCTCGTCTGATTTGTCCATCTTGTTCTTGTGCGGCTGATGCGCGTCGATGAGGTAGTAGGAGTCGTTAGGCAGCGCCCGGCTGACGATGAAGGGGCCCTCCAAGGGTGGCGACAGCTTGTGCATGCCCTTCATGTCCTGTACCAGCCGGAGAACCAGGTTGCCCTCGCGAAACGCGACTAGGCAGATCCGGCCTGAATGGTAGCGACGTAGTCGTTGCTGGTACAAGGCCGATCTGGACAATGCCATCTCGCGGGCCTCTTCGAGGAGGTCCACGCCATCTTCCTGTGCCTCCTAGTTGGCCTTTTCATCGTAGAGGAGCTTACGCGGAGAGTCAAATTCGATATCCGCGGAGAGGACCGCTTCCGATCCGTAGCCGATTGACCTATTCGGTGTGGTGCGGAGGCTCCACAGCACCGCCGGAATCTCCTCGATCCAACATCCGGGTGACCACTCCAAAGGCTCGATGAGGCGTGGCTTGATGGCAGCTAACACAAGGCCGTTCGCCCTTTCGACTTGCCTGTTGGACTATCGGTGCGCGACGGAGGCAAGGTCTAGCCGGATGCCCTTGTTGCTACAGAATTGGGCGAAGGCTCCCTTGGCGAAGTTCGTGCCATTGTTGGTGATGATGCTGTTTGGGTAGCCAAACCGGTTGATGACGTCGGTGAAGAAGGTAACGACTATCGCCCCGTCTAGCTTCCGGATGGGCTTGGCCTCGATCCACTTTATAAATTTTTCCACCACCACCATCAAATGGGTCATGCCTGCGCGCTCCCGCTTGAAGGGACCGACCATGTCGAGGCCCCAAACAACGAAGGGCCAGGTGATCGGTATGGTCTTGAACACCGAAGTCGGCATGTGCCTAAGCTTCCCGAAGAGCTGGCACCCGTTGCACGCGCGGACTAGCTGTTCGGCATCCTCGACGGCGGTGGGCCAATAGAAAACGTGGCAAAACGCCTTGGCGACTATCGCCCTTGACGAAGCATGGTGCCCGCACTCGCCCTGGTGGATGTCCTTGAGTAGCCGGTAGCCTGTGTCAACATCGACACACCTTTGGAAGATGCCGGATACGTTGCGCTTGTACAGTTCTTTGTTGATGATGGTGTACGTGTGCGCGCGGCGTCGGATTTGCCTGGCCTCCACCTCCTCATCCGGAAGCTCCCCGTTGGCGATGTAGTTCATGAAGGGTTGTGCCTAGGATGGTACTTCCCAGATGACGAGGATGCTCCCGCTATCCGGTTGATGGTCGTCGGGGGGTCGTCCGGATGACGTACCCGGGACGGTAGCCTCCGAGCCACTTGACGAGTCGGCTGCCCCCGGGCCTTGCGAACTGGAGGGCACTAACTTGCCGGAGATGGTGCGGGCCTTCTTCTTTGGAGGTTCTACCGATTCTGCCTCTATCGCCCCATCAGCCGGAGTGCTCCCTGCCCATATGATGGAATCCGACTCGGGGGACGGGTTGATGGAGGGCTTGCGCAGGTGCTCCAAGGAGACCCCGGGTGGGATCACCTGCCTGGTGCATCCAATTCGGGTGAGAGAATCGGCCGCCTCGTTGTTGGTGCGGGGGACATGATGGAATTCACATCCGTCGAAGGAGGCGCTAAGCTTCTGTATGTGGAACCGGTAGAGAGCCATGTTTGCATCGCGGGCGTCCCATTCTCCGGATACTTGCTACACCACCAGATCTGAATCGCCAAAGCAGAGGATCCGGTTGACACCGATCTATTTGGCTAGCCGGAGTCCGTGCGCCAGTGCCTCGTATTCGGCTACGTTGTTGGAGGCCTTGAAGTGGATCTGCAGGACGTACTCCAACCGGTCTCCCTTGGGCGAGGTGAGCACGATGCCTGCTCCCAAGCCCCCGAGCATCTTCGACCCGTCGAAGTGCATCTTCTAGTGGTCTGAATCCAGAACCGGTGGGAGGTATTGTGTCTCGGCCTAGTCGACGAGGAATTCCGCCAGTGCCTGCGACTTGATCGTGAGCCAGGGCTCGTACTGGATGGAGTAGGCGGCGAGCTCGATGGCCCACTTGGCGACTCGGCCGGTGGCATCTTTGTTACCGATGATTTCTGAAAGGGGTGCCATGCACACGACCTTAATCGGATTCTCCTAGAAGTAGTTCTTGAGCTTCTTGCATGCCAATTACATGCCGTAGCACATCTTCTGGTAGTGGGGGTAGTTCTGCTTGGAGAGGGAGAGGACCTCGCTAAGGTAGTAGACGATCCTCTGAACTGGCTGAGCCTTGCCTTCCTTGCGGCGCTCCACCACCAGAACGACGCTGACGACCCAGCTGATGGCTGCTATATTGAGCAACAACGGCTCCTTGCTAGCCAGCGTGGCTAGAACCGGCGTTGTGGACAGCATGCGCTTGAGGTCGTGAAAGGCAACGTCAGCTTGCGAAGTCCAGGAGAACTTGTCTGTCTTCTTCATCAGCTGGTACAACAGGAGTGCCTTCTCCCCCAGCCGGCTGGCAAAACGACTGAGAGAGGCCAAGCATCCGGTGAACTTCTGGACTCCAAGCAAGCTCCTGGGCGGCTGCATCCTCTCGATGGCCGTGATCTTCTCCGGATTCGCCTTGATACCTCGTTGCGATACGAGGAAACCGAGCAGCTGACCGAATGGGACTCTGAAGACGCATTTCTCTAGTTTCAGCTTCATCTGGTACTGTCGGAGGTTGCCAAATGTCTCTCCCAGATCTTTGAGGAGGGTGCGCTTCTCCTTGGTCTTGATGACCACATCATCCACATAGGCGTGCATGTTTCGGCCTATCTACGAGTGCAAGCACTTCTACATGCAGCACTGATAGGTAGCGCCTGCATTCTTCAACCGAAAGGCATGGTTACATAGGAGAAAGCCCCGTAGGGGGTGATAAATGATGTCTTAATCTGATCAGCCGGGTTTAACTGTATCTGATTGTAATCAGAATAACAATCTAGAAAAGACAACAAATCATAGCCGGCCGTGGAATCGATGACTTGATCGATACGGGGCAATGCGAATGGGTCTTTCGGGCATGCCTTGTTCAGGCTGGTGTAGTTGATACACATGCGCTAGGTCTTGTTCTTCTTCAGCACCAGGACGGGGCTTGCCGGCCAGTCCAGGTGGTACACTTCCATAATGAACCCGACTGCAAGGAGCCGGGTGATCTCGTCACCGATAATCTTTCTCTTTTCCTCCGTGAACCGACGCAGAGGTTGCTTAACCGGCTTGGCATCCGGCCGCACATGAAGTGAGTGCTCGGCGAACTCCCTCGGTAAACCTGACATGTCCTTGGGTGACCATGCAAAGATGTCCCGATTCTCACGGAGGAAGTCGACGAGTGTGCCTTCCTATTTGCTATCCAAGTTGGCACCAATGGTGACAAACTTGGTCGGGTCGGAGGGGTCGAGCAGGATCCTCTTTACTTCCTTTGCCGGCTGGAAGGATCCTTATCCAGCCGGCTTGCTGCTAGCCGGTATGTCTTGCTGGGCCATGGCCACATTGCGCATGATCACACGCTTCTCCTCGGCTATGATGAGGGCCTCTGCCAATTTGGAACCGGCTGAGGCGCACTCCATTGACCGCCTGAAGCAGCCGGCGACGGTGATCACGCTGTTGGGTCCCGACATCTTTGTCTTGAGGTATGCATAGTGGGTGACGGCCATGAACTTGGCGTGGGCAGGGCGCCCGAGGAGAGCATGGTAGGAGCTCGTCAGGTTTACCACTTCAAACCAGATCGGCTAGCGGCGGAAGTTCTCCTCGGTCCCGAAGATGACGTCCAACTGGATTTTACCAAGCGGGGCGCAAGTCAGCCCTGGCAGCACGCCGTGGAACGTTGTGGTAGTCGGGCGCAGGTCGCATTCGTGAATGCCCAGCGTCTCCAGCGAAGACCGGTAGAGGAGGTTGAGGCTGCTGCCTCCATCGATGAGGACGCAAGAGAAACGGCAGGCACGCATGTTGGAGATGATGAGGGGGTCGAGCACCATGGCGTAGCCCCCGAGAGTCGCCAGCTGCTCCGGCTGGTCTTCTCGGCTCCAGGTGATGGGGGTTTCCGACCAGTTCAGGTACTGGGGGACCGGGGAGACAATGGCGTTGACCTCCTTGGAGCGCCGCCACGGCTGTGCTTGTCATCCAGCTCCGTCTCGAAGATGTGGTAGGCGGCGTGCAGCTGGGGGTAGCCGTTGTTGTTGTTGCCGCCGTCCAACATTGCCGGCTCCCCTAGCCGGTGGTGGTGGTCCACCAGGAGGGGGCGGCTGGCTACCCTGGTCTTTTAGCTGGCGAGTCCAGCTGTAATTCCAGGTGGTGTGCGTAGCCGGTTTGAAGGGACCATTGTGCCACTTGCACGTGCCGTCAAACATCTGGTCGAAGGTGAGCCGTGGCTTCTGCCTCCTTGCATCGTTAGCCGGTGCGTCGGGCGCACCCTCCACGGTATTGACCTGTCGCGCGTGGTAGCGGGGCTTCTGTTGCTAGGCTCGGCGGTCCCCGTGGAACCGGTTGTCGTTGCCGTGGCGTCTGGAGGATCCGGCTTCCCTAGCCGGATTGCTCGGACGGTCGCGAGCCAGCTCTATAGGAGTCGGACGCCCGTCAGCATTTACTCGGAGGGGTTTCTTCATGGCGGCATCCGCCGTGGCGTACTGGTCCGCAACAGTCATGAGCTCCGCCATGGTTTTCGGCTCATCACACAGTAGCCGGTGGCAAAGCATGGTGCCTTCTCGGCAACCCTCGATGAAGAGCTGATGGCCTGGCTCTCCAGGATGCCCTCGCAAGTGTTGCCCAGCTCCGTCCACTTGGCGAGGTACTCGCGGTCGGTCTCGCAGTTACCCTGGACGCACAAGTCTAGGTCGCGTGGGCGTCCCGAACGCTTGTACGTGCCATTGAAGTTGCGGACGCTGTTGAGCCATGTCCTTGCTGACCCGGTTAGCATAAGGGGGACGTAGCGCACGGCTGTGCGCTTGTTCCCATGGGCGATGCCGATTCCCGTAGCATAGTCGGTCAGCTAGTCTTCCGTCTTCATACTACTGTAGTACTTGGGGGTGTCCCTGGGCAGGGTGAACTTGTCCAGAAATGGCTCATTCCGGATGCGGGGTCCAAAACAAACCGGTCTGGTGGAGTCTTCTTCCTCCGTGATGCGCGCTTGAGCGAGGATCTCGATGCGGTCACGGGCATCCGAACGTTCCGGGTTGGGCGCTCCCACCCGACCCGAGAGACGGGAACCGGTGGGTCTTGGTGCTCTGGTTGGTGGAGGGGGAGGCGGTGGGTTACTGTTCACCGTTTTCTCCTGGCGCGGCTAGCCCTTGTTGCCAGAGCTACGGCGCTGATACATTGCAAATGTATCTATAATTTTTGATGTTCCATGCTTGGTTATATCCACTTCCTTGTGTTTTGTTCTAACTTTGGAGTACTTTTCATATGATTTCTTGGACTAACCTATTAACAAGAGCCACAGTGCCAGCTGCCTATTTTCTACTGTTTTTGGTTCCAGGAAAGTGAGAAAATGAATATTCTTGGAATTGGACGGGACAAAAGCCAAAGTTCCTATTTTTCCGGAAGTGATCAAGTGCCATAATACGAGACGGAGAAGGGACAGGGAGCCACCACACCACCTTGCCGCACGGCCAGGCTTGGCCCGCGCCAGGGGGTGGTGTGGCCGCTCCCGGCACCACCTCGACCTCTCCTTCCGCCTATATATTGCCCTCGGGACGAAAACCCTAAGTACCCGATAAAAAATCCACGAAAGAGTCTATAGCCACCGTCATCTCCATCCCTACATCGGGAGGGATCTGAAGCTCATCCCGGCACCCTGTCGGAGAGGGGAATTCACCCTGGAGGCCTTCTTCATCACCATGCAAGCCTCCGGTATGATGCGTGAGTAGTTCATCCTTGGACTACGGATCCATGTAGTAGCTATATGGCTGGTTTTCCTCCTTTGTGCTTCCATGTTTAGATCTTGTGAGCTTCGTTCATGATCAAGATCATCTATTTGTAATTCTACATGTTGTGTTTGCGGGGATCCAATGGATATTGAGATGCTATTTCAGATTGATTATTGATTCTATCATGTCTTTGTTATTTGTGATCTTGCATGCTTTCCGTTGTTAGTAGCTATCTTGGCCAAGTAGATGCTAGCAACTCCAAGAGTTAGTATTTATGCTCGATAGTGGGTTCATGCCTCTGGTAATCTGGGGAAGTGATAGAAATCTCTAAGGTACTAGATGTGTTGTTGCTACTAGGGAGAAAACAACAATCCTTTGTTCATAGAACAATCGTATTGTTTACTTTACACCTAGTATGTAAAGCAATAATCTGTTGCTTGCAACTTAATACTAGAGGGGGTTCGGATGATAACCTGAAGGTGGATTATTAGTCATAGATGCAGTTGTATGGCGGTCTATGTATTATGTTGTAATGTCCAATCAAGTCTCAAAGGAGTCAAGATGATTAGTATATGCATGTATTGCTTTCTCGGTGTTTGTCAATTGCCCCGCTGTAATTTGTTCACCCAACATGTTATCTATCTTAAGGAGAGCCACCTCTAGTGAACTATGGATCCCGGTCCTTTGTCTTTACATATAATCTACAATCTTTTACTGCTTTGTGTTTCCTTTCTGCAAACCTTTACTTCTTTCCATTCGATACGTTTAATCCTTTCTTTTCCGCAAAACACGGTGAGATTGATAACCTCATCGCAAGTTGGGGACAAAGTTATGTGGTTGTGTTGTGCAGGTCTCCACATTGCTACTAGCACCGGTAGTGCACCCTGCCAAAGCTCAGCTAGTAACACCTTTGGTGTGTTTCCTTGCTCCTACTAGTTCAATTAAACCTTGGTTTCATAACTGAGGGAAAACTTGCTGCTATGCTCATCATACCTTTCTCTTGGGGTTCCCAACGAGCTCTACGTCGAACGTCGAGTACATCAAAAAAAATTCTGGCGCCGTTGCCGGGGAGTCAAGGACATCTTCACAAGGGGAATCCCTCATAACCAATCTCTTTACTTTGTTGTTTTTGTTTTGCTTAGTTTTCTTTTTTCTTTGTTTGCTTGTTTTGTCCTTCAAAAACACACAAAAAAATAGTTTTGCTAGTTTGCTTTCTTTATCAAAAACACAAAAAAGTTAAGTCTCCTTTAGTTCTCACCTCTCCCTTAGCTCACCATGTTGATCCCTACATTCATCCTGAAAGACCTTCCAATTGGTAGTGGTTCTATAATTGGAAAGATAACATTGAAGAATTCTTTAATCATGTTAGTAAGCATGAAGATACTGAGGATAGGTCCCTTGTAGAACTTGCTCCAAACTATGAGATTGATGCAGCTTCTTTAATTCACATGTTAGAAGCTAGGTTTGTTAATCTCAACCCCTTAATGCAAGTAATGTGTCTTAAGCTTAAGGAAATTGAAGACCCTGAAAAGAGGGATTTTATACTAGAAACTTTGTTTAAAGAGTTCTATGATGTTGCCAAAGAAGTTAGGAAAGTATTTGAACGTTTCAATATGCTAGGCTCATGTGTAGATGTTGTTGGTACACGAGAAAAGATAAACAAAAACGAACCTAATGGGGAGGAACCTAAGATACCAGTACCCTTTAAACTAGTAGCAATACATGATGCCATAGAAAAGAATCTTGATTGGATTGTTCCTGCAAACCCTTTTGATGAGAATAGTGAACCCAAGAGCATTGAGAAAGGATCCTCTAGAACTTACTTGGATGATATATCTTGCCTTGTTGAAAATATTTCTAGTATTGATCTTAATGCTTCTTCATTTGACAACACTTGATTCTTTCTTTGCTTCTTATGCCTAACTTAAAGGCGTTAAAGAAAAGTACTTATTGGGAGATAACCCAAAAGTTTTAGATGAGTCTTGGAAGTTATTACCTCTGTAATAACCTCTCCTTATACTTTTTATTTGCTTTTTGTGCCAAGAGTAACCTCTAATGAGAGTGAAGTAATGATTGGGAAAGTTGCTGTCCCGAAACAGATTTTTATGCTTCACCGTAAAACTTAGTGAGAGAGCTCTGTATGTCTGATTGAGCTGTCACTTTTTGTGCTTCTTCCCCATGTTGTTATCTAACTTTCGTTAGTTCAACACTTTTTGATTTGAGAAACAGAAGGTCTTAGAAAAAATCATCTTTACCTGCTGGTCTGTTTTGATAGATTTCTGCCATTTTCTGCATTTGCTTCTTGTGGGTTCCTTTTTGAGTTCTTTTGGGGAATTGAGATTTTTGAGGGAAGTGCTATAGTAGCTAGTGTTCTAATGGAATTTTATTTGGTGTTATAACTGAACCTTAAGACTTATTTATCTTAAGTGCACTAATGTTGCTAATAAAGATCGTGTGAAGTTTTGTATGAAGGAAAAAATTTCAAGTGTATGGAAGGAATGAGTAATGAGATGAAGGACGGACTAAAGTTCAAGCTTGGGGATGCCACCCGTGTCACCCCAAGAAATATCCAAGAAGTACAAGCGTAAAAGCTTGGGGATGCCCAAGGCATCCCCTTCTTCATCAATAAAAATCCCAGGTTTCTTCCAAACGCTTCATTTTTATTGTTTCATGCACAGTTGTGTTTTTCTTGGAGCGTCTTCTTTTCCTTTTTCGTTTTGGTTTTTGTTTGCCTTGGTTTGCTTAGTTTGCTGAATAAATTGGTTGGACCCCCTCTTTCATACATTGGTTTGCAAATAGTTTGGTTTGGTTTGGTTTGGAAAAGAGTAGGAAAGTTCATACTTGTGTGGTAAAAAGAGCTTGTTTCTGACTATGGCCTATGATTTGTCATGCCATGCTTGATATTGTTTTGGATTTATGCTTAGTATTCCTTGCTGTAGCATGACTTGTTATAAACAATTGAGATTGCTTAATGTGCCTTGGATGAATCATGCGTTGTGTTAGCATATTAAAGCATAGTATAGTGGTATTCTCCTTTGATGCTTTATTTGGGTTGACTTGGCGCATGCTCACACCATGTTATGACTATCCAAAGTCACCATAGCCTTTATGATCCTTTAGTTTTCAACTTGTAGTATCACTTTATGCTTTGATCAATGATGTTTTGTCGCTCTGCATGATTATGTCCATTATTGCTCTCTTAGTTTGTCGCTCCAGTCTTTTGCTAGCCTCCACAACAAAGTATGAATTCCACTCATGCATCCAACTCCCTAAACCAAGTTATTCCAAAGAGTCTACCATACCTACCTTCTAGCTTATGCTATTCCAAGTACATTCATGCTTTTGTTTACATTCCACTTGTTATGAGAAAACTAGTGATTAAAGCTCTCACGAACTTGATGGCACACTTTACTTTTCTTGCCCTTAATAAACTTGAACCATTGTGTCTTCTATGTTGTATATGCTTGCACTTATTTTTCGGGAATTAGCAGAACCATGCTTTCATGGGGAACGCTTTCAACATTGCACTTGGTACTTGTACCTAGATGATATCATGCTCTTTTTTATATGGATGTCGTCGATGTGAAATGAAAGGGGAGATTGTAAGTCCATGGAGTTATGTATATGTGTTAGAGAAACGCCTGGGCCGCTGGTCTAATCCATGCTGACATGGTGGAAACCTGCAGCGTAACCATAATGAGTTGTCTATGAAGCATTGTTCTTATAAAAAAAAGAGTCCTATATTGAGAAAAAAAGAGAAAATAAAAAAAAGATACTATGAAAAGAGGAAAGAGAGAAAAATGCACCATATTCCCATGGTAAATAAGAAGAATGCTGAGATGCTTGTTGTCTGCTTGCCTTGTCATTTTGATATGGGGATTCTTCCGTATCATCGGGCAAGGGGTACCCTGTTGGCGGTTCTCTATGATACACATGTACTTAGGAAGACAAGAACTTACCAGTGACTAAACTTGAGTAGCATGAGGAGCGGCCCTCATATACAAGGGACATGAGATTTCTGACTTATACTTCGTCAAGCATGTACACGATAGTTTGTTCACTTTAACCTTAATCACTTCAAGATGCTTATGATAGGGGCAATGAGAGCTGAAAGCTATAAGTACCATAATTTTTGGAAGCTCTTTATGAGACTTGAATCCCTACTTCCTTTTACAAAAGGCTTTTCTTCCACCATTATATTGAGTCTCCACCTTCTATCTTTATGCACCTACTTTGAGAGCATAGTGGCCATTCTTAGTTCTATGTGCATTGTTCCAAGACTAGTTGATTGATGCATAACTTGTTATTGCTTGTTTTAAACTATTGTATCTAGTCACTCTTATGAACTTTGAAGGTGTCCTATGCATTTATATTTGCTACTCTATTGAGGGACAAGCTGAATACTATTGTGCTATGTTTTCTTTATGTGAAACAAACAAACGTCTTGCAAAGCATTGTTATTCATGAATCTTTTGTTTGTGCCTTTTCATGTTGCATCATAGTTTCTTTGCTTATTGCGAGAACTTTGTCTTTCATGTTATGATTGAAGTACTATGATCCCAGCTTTGAATGTTTTGCAAGTACTTTGATCAACTCTTTATATGGTGAATGTCACCTCAAAAATTATTCTTTCTTATTATGCCTTACCTACTCGAGGACGAGCAGGAGTTAAGCTTGGGGATGTTGATACATTGCAAATGTATCTTTAATTTTTTTATGTTCCATGCTTGGTTATATCCACTTTCTTGTGTTTTGTTCCAACTTTGGAGTACTTTTCATATGATTTCTTGGACTAACCTATGAACAAGAGCCACAATGCCAGCTGTCTGTTTTCTGCTGTTTTTGGATCCAGGAAAGTCAGAAAATGAATATTCTCGGAATTGGACGGGACAAAAGCCAAAGTGCTTATTTTTCCAGAAGTGATCAAGTGCCAGAATACGAGACGAAGAAGGGCCAGGGAGCCACCACATCACCTGGCCGCGTGGCCAGGCCTGGCCCGCGCCAGGGGGTGGTGTGGCCGCTCCCGACACCCCCTCGGCCTCTCCTTCCTCCTATATATTGCCCTCGGGACGAAAACCCTAAGTACCCGATCAAAAATCCACGAAAGAGTCTGTATCCGTCGTCATATCCATCCCTAGATCGAGAGGGATCTGAAGCTCTTCCCAGCACTCTACCGGAGAGGGGAATTCACCCTGGAGGCCTTCTTCATCACCATGCAAGCCTCCGGTGTGATGCGTGAGTAATTCATCCTTGGACTACGGATCCATGTAGTAGCTAGATGGCTGGTTCTCCTCCTTTGTGCTTTCATGTTTAGATCTTGTGAGCTCCGTTCATGATCAAGATCATCTATTTGTAATTCTACATGTTGTGTTTGCGGGTATCCGATGGATATTGAGATGCTATTTCATATTGATTATTGATTCTATCATGTCTTTGTTATTTGTGATCTTGCATGCTTTCCGTTGTTAGTAGCTATTGTCAGGGGGGCGATCCCCAGGTAACCCAACCGAATAAGAAACAAGACAGTCGGATCGCGTCCGGCTTACCAGATGCAGCCGGACAGGGCAAGACAGGCCGGCTATCCCCCGGTAGCCGGATGAGCAGGAAGCAGCCGGATACGGCGACGTAGCCGGACTCAATCAATGGGACAGGGCGACGTGTGTATCAGTGCACGGTACGCCCTGTACGGTGACAAGACTGGCAACTACCCGGCCATACCGAAGACTTTGCGTGGGTGACGCAGGAACAGTGGCCGGTGCTAACGACAGGCTCGCACGGCGTCCACTGTGCCTACGACAACCATACCGCTCGTACTCTGATGAGACAAGCCATATCGGACACTATGGATGACTAGTCGGCTGGGACCCGCCTGTGGGGCCCGCCAGTCGGACTGGCCAGTGAGACCTTTGCCTCTCTGCCTATATAAGGAGAGGCAAGGCCTCAGTAGAAAGGGTTGGTCTGACAGCATTTAAGGCACTAGCTAGCGTATACAGCTCGAGGAGCTCTTGTAGTTCGAGTATTCCACATAGTCAGATCCGGCAGGAGCAGGGGCTTTACCTCACCACGAGGGCCCCGAACCTGGGTACTTCTTGCGTCCCGCTACGCTCGCTCGTATCCAATCCCGCCTGCGGACGCCGTCGATAGCTTCCCTGCTAGTCCCCACACCTCTATCTAACCTCCTCAGGTACTGCCGTTCAAAATACAACGATAGTTGGCGCTCACCATGGGGCAAGATGGCTTCGACCGGAGTCATGTTCCGCACGGGACCCCGCACTTTAGCTGGTGAGCGCGTGGCCTCTGGCCTGGTGCTCACGCTCGGCAAGTTCGACTACGTCATCGACAACGCTTCCTGCTTCGCCGGAACCTCCTTCCCGGTGAACGACACCGTCCTGCTATTCGGCGACCTCCCCGTTTACATCGCCACCGTCCCGGAGCGTTTCCCTAGGGAAATCATCTCTGTCGCGGAGCTGCCGTGCTTAGGCGGTAGCGCCTCCGCTGCGCCTCGCGGCGTAGAGGTCATGATGGCCGGTTCTAGCTCCCATCCCCGCCAGCCGCGGGAGCGAGGCGCGGACGAGGTCAGAACTTCCGCTCCCCCGCAGCCCTAGAACCCGGTGGAGGATGCCATTGATCGGCTCCTGACACCGGTTAACCTCGGGGATAACCCGGAGGAGGCGGAGGCCAACTTCAGCATGGAGAGCCAGATCCTCTTCCATGAGGCCATGGAGCTAGCGGCAGCCCGCAAGCAGCTCGAGATCACCCGGCGCGAGTATGACCGCGCGCACGGCCTCACTCCGGCTACCGTGGAGCCGAGCCGGCACGGCCAGGTACGGCGTCGGGCCGGCGAGCTGGGCGGTAGGATGGAAAAGGACGGGGAACCGTATCCCGCGCCTGCCCTCACACGGCCCACCTATAGCACGCCCATCAAGAACTTGCACGCGGCGCGAGCCGCGGCAGAGGAACTACCCAGCCTGGAGGAGCGAGGAGCGAGCCCGCCAGCACGCTCGCGTGCAGGAGCTCCTCCGCGTCGCGGACGAGCAGGCCGGTGCCAACCGGCAGATGCAGGAAGACCTTAGCTACTCCAGGGGGAGCAGGCTACGTGCCAATAGCAGGGGCGCGCCGCGCGACACCCAGCAGGCGTCCTCCTCTCAGCCGCCCAGGGCCCGCAGTAGGCGTCGCAGCTCTGGCAACAGGGGCCAGCCGCACCAGGAGCAGACGGTGAACAGCAACTCGCCACCTCCCCCTCCGCCAGCCGGAGCGCCCAGACCAGCTGGTTCCCGTCTCTCGGGCCGGGTGGGAGCGCCCAACCCGGATTGTCCGGATGCCTGCGACCGCATCGAGCTCCTCACTCAAGCGCGCCTCACGGAGGAGGAAGATTCTACCTGTCTGGTTTGTTTTGGACCCCGCATCCGGAACGAGCCGTTTTCGGATAAATTCTCCCTGCCCAGGGACACCCCCAAGTACGACAGCAGCATGAAACCAGAAGACTGGCTGACTGACTACGCTACGGCAGTCGGCATCGCCCACGGGAACAAGCAGACAACCGTGCACTACGTCCCCCTCATGCTAACCGGGTCGGCGAGGACATGGCTCAATAGCCTCGCGCCCAACAGCATCAACGCCTGGCCTGACTTCAAGAAGGTGTTCGTCTGCAACTTCAACGGCACGTACAAGCGCCCAGGGCGCCCGCGCGACCTGGCCTTGTGCGTCCAGGGCGACCACGAGACCGACCGCGAGTACCTCGCCAAGTGGACGGAGCTGCGCAACACCTGCGAGGGCATCCTGGAGAGCCAAGCCATCGATTTCTTCATCGAGGGTTGCCGAGAGGGCACCATGCTTCGCCACCGGCTACTGTGTGACGAGCCGAAAACCATGGCGGAGCTCATGACGGTTGCGGACCCGTACGCCACAGCGGATGACGCCATGAAGAAGCCCCTCCGAGTACACGCGGACGGACGTCCGACTCCCACAGAGCCGGCTCGCGACCGGCCCAGCAATCCGGCTGGAGAAGCCAGATCCTCCAGGTGCCACGGCAATGACAACCGGTTCTATGGGGACCGCCAGGCTGGACAGCAGAAGCCTCGCTACCACGCGCGGCAGGTCAACGCTGTGGAAGGCGCGCCCGACGCGCCAGCTAATGAGACAAGGAGGCAGAAGCCATGACTCACCTTCGACCAGATGTTCGATGGCACGTGCAAGTGGCATAGCGGTCCCTTCAAGCCGGCTACACACACCACCCAGAACTGCAGCTGGACCCGCTAGCTAAAGGACCAGGGCAACCAGCCTCGTCCCCCGCCTCCCCCACCAGGTAGACCTCCACCACTGGCTAGGGGAGCCGGCAATGATGGTAACGGCGGCAACGGCGGAAACAACAACAACGGCTACCCCCAGCCGCACGCCGCCTACCACATCTTCGAGACGGAGCAGGACGACAAGCACAGCCGCAGGCGACGCTCCAAGGAGGTCAATACCATCGCCTCTCCGGTCCCCCAGTACCTGAACTGGTCGGAAACCCCCATCACCTGGAGCCGGGCAGATCAGCCTGAGCATCTACCGACTCCCGGGGGCTACGCCATGGTTCTCGACCCCCTCATCGTCTCCAACGCGCGCACTTGCCGATTCTCGCGCGTCCTCATCGACGAAGGCAGGAGCCTCAACCTCCTCTACAAGTCCTCGCTGGAGAAGCTAGGCATTCGCGAAAGTGACCTGCGCCCGACTACCACGACGTTCCACGGCGTACTGTCGGGGCCAGCCTGCGCCCCGCTGGGGAAAATCCAGCTGGACATCATCTTCGGGACCAAGGAGAACTTCCGCCGCAAACCAATCTGGTTCGAGGTGGTAAATCTGACGAGCTCCTACCACGCTCTCCTCGGGCACCCCGCCCTCGCCAAGTTCATGCCCCTGCCCCACTATGCCTACCTCAAGAAGAAGATGCCGGGACCCCACGGCGTGATCACCATCGCCGGCTGCTTCAGGTGAGCGATGGAGTGCGCTTCAGCCGGTTCCAAACTGGCAAAGGCCCTCATCATAGCCGAGGAGAAGCGCGTGATCATGCGCAATGTGGCCATGGCCCAGCAGGACATTCCGGCTAGCAGCAAGCCGGCTGGAGAAGGAGCCTTCCAGCCGGCAAAGGAGACGAAGAGGATCCTGCTCGACCCCTCCGATCCGACTAAGTTCGACACCATTGGCGCCGGCTTGGACAGCAAATAGGAAGGCGCGCTCGTCGACTTCCTCCGTGAGAATCGGAACATCTTCGCGTGGTCCCCCAAGGACATGCCGGGTGTGCCGAGGGAGTTCGCCGAGCACTCACTTCACGTGCGTCCGGATGCCAAGCCGGTCAAGCAACCTCTGCGCCGGTTCGCGTTGGAGAAGAGAAAGATAATCGGTGACGAGATCACCCGGCTCCTTGTAGTCGGGTTCATCATGGAAGTGTACCACCAGGACTGGTTGGCAAACCCAGTCCTGGTGCTGAAGAAGAACAAGACCTGGCGCATGTGTATCGACTACACCAGCCTGAATAAGGCGTGCCCAAAAGACCCCTTCGCCTTGCCCCGTATCGATCAAGTCATCGATTCCACGGCTGGCTGTGATTTGTTGCCTTTTTTAGATTATTATTCGGGGTACAATCAGATCTGGCTAAACCTGGCCGATCAGATTAAGACATCATTTATCACCCCCTACGGGGCTTTCTGCTATGTAACCATGCCTTTCGGCCTAAAGAACGCAGGCGCCACCTATCAGCGATGTATACATAAATGCTTGCACTCGCAGATAGGCCGAAACGTGCACGCTTACGTAGACGATGTGGTCATCAAGACCAAGGAGAAGCGCACCCTCCTCGAGGACCTGGGAGAAACATTTAGCAACCTCCGCCAGTACCAGATGAAGCTGAACCCAGAGAAGTGCGTCTTTGGAGTACCGTCCGGCCAGCTCCTCGGTTTCCTCGTTTCACAGCGAGGCATCAAGGCGAATCCGGAGAAGATCGCGGCCATCGAGAGGATGCAGCCGCCCAGGAACCTAATTGGAGTCCAGAAGTTCACCGGATGCCTGGCTTCCCTCAGTCGCTTCGTCAGCCGGCTGGGGGAGAAGGCACTCCCGTTGTACCAGCTGATGAAAAAGATGGACAAGTTCTCCTGGACTTCGCAAGCCGACGCCGCGTTTCACGACCTCAAGCACATGCTATCCACAGCGCCGGTTCTAGCCACGCCGGCTAGTAAGGAACCAATGTTGCTCTATATAGCAGCCATCAGCTGGGTCGTCAACGTCGTCCTGGTGGTGGAGCGCCCCAAGGAAGGCAAGGCTCAGCCGGTTCAGAGACCCGTCTACTACCTCAGCGAGGTTCTCTCCCTCTCCAAGAAGAAATACCCCCACTACCAGAAGATGTGCTACGTCGTGTACCTGGCATGCAAGAAGCTCAAGCACTACTTCCAGGAGCACCCGATTAAGGTCGTGTGTACTGCACCCCTTTCAGAAATCATCGGCAACAAGGACGCCACCAGCCAAGTCGCCAAGTGGGCCATCAAGGTCGCTGCCTACTCCATCCAGTACGAGCCCCGGCTCACGATCAAGTCGTAGGCGTTGGCGGACTTCCTCGTCGACTGGGCCGAGACCCAGTATCTCCCACCGGTTCCGGATTCGGACCATTGGCGGATGCACTTCGACGGGTCGAAGATGCTCGGGGGCTTGGGAGCCGGCATCGTGCTCACCTCGCCCAAAGGAGACCGGCTGGAGTACGTGCTGCAGATCCACTTCAAGGCCTCCAACAACGTTGCCGAATACGAGGCACAGGCGCACGGGCTCCGGCTGGCCAAGGAGATCGGTGTCAGCCGGATCCTGTGCTTCGGCGATTCGGACTTGGTGGTGCAGCAGGTATCCGGAGCATGGGACGCCAGAGACGCAAACATGGCTCTCTACCGGTTCTAGATCCAGAAGCTCATCGCCTCCTTCGACGGGTGCGAATTTCACCACATCCCCCGCGTCCACAACGAGGCAGCTGATGGGCTCTCCAAGATCGGATCCACCAGGCAGGCCATCCCACCAGGGGTCTCCTTGGAGCACCTGCGCAAGCCATCCATCAACCCGTCGCCAGAATCGGACTCCATCGTCTGGGCAGGAACCGTTCCGGCTGACGGAACGGCGGAAGCGGAGCCGGTAGAACCGCCAAAGAAGAAGACCCGCACCAATTCCGGCCAGGCACTGCCTTCCGGCTCACAAGACCCGGGGGCTACCGGCTCGCCTAGCAGCTCGGGGGCTGCCGTTCCGGGTATGCCACCCGGACGACCCCCTGACACCCGTCAACCGGAGGACAAGAGCGTCCTCGTCATCCGGGAAGTACCATCCTGGGCACAGCCCTTCATGAGCTACATCACCGATGGAGAACTTCCGGACGGCGAGGTGGAGGCCATGCAAATCCGGCGCCGCGCGCACACGTACACCATCATAAATGGTGAGCTGTACAAGCGCAGTGTATCCGGTATCTTCCAAAGATGTGTTGATGTGGACACGGACTACGGGCTACTCAAGGAGATCCACCAGGGCGAGTGCGGGCACCACGCTTCGTCAAGGGCGATAGTCGCCAAGGCATTCCGCCATGGTTTCTATTGGCCCACCGCCCTTGAGGACGTTGAGCAGCTGGTCTGCGCGTGCAATGGGTGCCAGCGCTTCGGGCAGCTCAGGCACATGCCAACTTCGGTACTCAAGACCATACCGATCACCTGGCCTTTCGCGGTTTGGGGCCTTGACATGGTCGGTCCCTTCAAGTGAGCACACGCGGGCATGACCCACCTGCTGGTGGCGGTGGACAAGTTCACGAAGTGGATCGAGGCCAAGCCTATCCGGAAGCTAGACGGGGCAACGGTGGTCACCTTCTTCACCGACATCATCAACCGTTTCGGCTACCCCAACATCATCATCACCAACAACGGCACGAACTTCACCAAGGGGGCCTTCGCCCGGTTCTGCAGTAACAAGGGCATCCGACTGGACCTCGCCTCCGTCGCGCACCCGCAATCCAACGGGCAAGTCGAAAGAGCAAACGGCTTGGTGCTAGCCGGCATCAAGCCACGCCTCATCGAGCCGTTAGAGCGGTCACCCGGATGTTGGATCGAAGAACTTCTGGCTGTGTTGTGGAGCCTCCGCACCACGCCGAATAGGTCAACTAGCTACACGCCATTCTTCCTGGTCTACGGATCGGAAGCCGTCCTCTCCGCCGACATCGAGTTCGACTCCCCTCGCAAGCTCCTCTACAACAAAAAAGCCAACCAGGAGGCACGGGAGGACGGAGTGGACCTCCTGGAGGAGGCCCGCGAGCTGGCCTTGTCCAGATCAGCCCTGTACCAGCAGCGACTACGTCGCTACCATTCAAGCCGGATCCGCCCAGTCGCATTCCGCGAGGGCGACCTAGTTCTCCGGCTGGTGCAAGACACGAAGGGCATGCACAAGCTATCGCCACCCTGGGAGGGCCCCTTCATCATCAGCCGGGCGCTGCCCAATGACTCCTACTACCTCATCGACGCGCAGCAGCCACGCAAGAACAAGATGGACAACTCGGACGAGGAAACCGAGCGTCCCTGGAACGCGGCCCTGCTGCGCCCGTTTTACACCTAGTCGCCAGGCAGTGTATGTATCTCGAAAGCCCTATGAATGAAAATGCGGACCCCCACGAGAATCTCGGGGGCTCCTTGCTAGAAATGTGTATGCATCTGTTTTCCGGTTATGATTTTCCGGCTCCGGCAACCCCTACCCGGGGGCTCGCCGGCTGGCCCGGCCTGCTAAGTCAACAAACCGACTGAGTACTGTGCGACGATGTTAGAGGCCCACTCTTCGTCTCAGGTATAGACCGCAACCCGGCTGTCCGGCTAGCAAGAGCAAAAGCCCGAGGCATCCCACATGAAAAACGGGGAGGAGACGCGGAAGATCGGGTGTCCCGGCCCTACAACTAGCTCGAACCAATCCAGCTGCTAAGCCATTAGTACCGTGTGCAATCTACTGCCAGGTCCCTTCGATTCCGGCTGCAGACCGCAACCCGGCTGCCCGGCAAGGACGCAGCGAAAACAGCAGAGCGCACGGGAACGCGACTAAGTGTCTAGAATGGGACAAGCTAGTTTTCGAAAAAACAAGCTGTTTTCCGGCTACAATTTGGCAGACTAACCTACTAACCTATGTGGACATGTGTGTATGCGTATGTACGTTTTATCCGACTACCTAGAGTCGGAATTCAGGAGAAGGAAAGAAGATTCGAAGTCCTTGCCTTCATCAAGCGCTCCGAATCTCGGGGGCTACACCCACTAGGTGCGCTCGCGCCCCCCTAGTGGAATCTTGTGGTTCCCGACCGGTTAAAGGTGTTTAGTCGGTCGATCGGAGCCCAGGTGAGGGCAAGGGCTGGAGCAAGAGAAGAAAGGAAGATTCGAAGCACCTGGCTACGCCAGCTACTCCGAATCTCGGGGGCTACACCAAGTGGGTGCGCTTGTGCGCCCCCACTGGAATGTTAGTTCCCCCGGCTGAAGGTGTCCAGCCAGTGAAAGCAACTGACCGAGACGAATCTAGTCGGATAAAGATAGAAGAATTGGGAAAGAAGGAATATTCGAAGCACCTGGCTACGCCAGCTACTGCGAATCTCGGGGGCTACACCCAGTGGGTGCGCTCGCACGCCCCCACTAGAGGTGCGGTTCCCCTGACTAAAAGTGTGTAGCCGGGCGAAGTAAGCCTGATAAAGTTAATCGGCGAAGTATGGAAAGAAAATTCGAAGCGCATAATTTGAATGAAATCCAAGCAAGGTCAATATTAACAAACAAAAGAGAGACGAAGCTCCCATAAGTTACCCGACATCAAAGACAGCCGGCACAAATAGACAAGGTTCATAAGTATGTAGCACAAGACAAATACACCCGGCATCCCGAGGCGATAACTAAACGGCAGGACCCTTGCCGTGAGGGAGATCTTGGCCAGCAGAAGCCTCGGGCGGCAGAGGGGGCGCGGAGCTTGATCCGGTTCTGTCGCTGGCAGGCGGCAGCATCGGGACCTCCACATCAGGAGTACCGACGGACTCCGAGTCGGTGAGCACCTCATCGGGATCCATGTAATCGGCGATCTTGATGGCGGATCCGCGGAGCTCCGGATGGGCCTGGCGGATGGCAGGAAGATCGGCTCCGGCACAGAAGCCACCATCGATCTTCTCGACGCGGGCGTCCTTGTACCAGGAGAGCATGAGGGCCAAGGCCATCTCCGCTCCGGCCCGCGCCACCAAGTCTTGTAGCCGGTCCACCGCAGCCGGCACCTCCCCCACCTTTGCAGCTAGCTGCGCCATCGTCTCCGGAACCGGAGCCTCCGGCCACACGAAGGAGAAGACGTCCCGTGCCACCTGGTGAAGCTTGGCAGCTTCCTCGCCAAGGAGAACGACGAGCTCCTGGTCCTTCGGCTGCGCTCCCGGCCAGTTCTCCTACAGCCGGTTGTAGGCCAGCAGGTCTATGCCGGGGTAAAAGGCTGTTAGAAAAGAGAAGTCAGATCCGGCTACCGGATCCGGAAAGAAAGGAAGATGGGAAAAGGACTCACCCTTGGCAGTGTGGCCGACCTGCATCAGCTCCTCCACCAGCGCCTTCTCCCTGGTTGCTAGCCGTTTGATCTCCTTCTCTTGGTCCTTGTTCTGGGCCTCGAGAAGGGAGAAGGCTTCGGTCCTGCTAGCGAGCGAGGCATCGTGCTCCTTGATGGTGGCCTCTAGACCATCCACCCACGCATGCCAATCCTTGTTCTGCAGCCGCAGAGTAGAATTGGACTTGCTCAGCTGGTCGTTCGCTTTCTTCAAGCGATCGATCTCGCGCTGAGCGCACACCAGGATGGTTGCAACAAGACCGGCTATCAGTACAAAAAAAAGGCAAGCCGGGTGAAGCGAACTTACTCTGGGAAGTCCCGTTGGCGGCAGCGAGCTTCTGCTCCAACGTCCGGTTCCCGCCAGCTGTGGCCTCCAGCAGCCGGATCTCCTTCACCGCCAGCTCGAGCGTGGCGGCAAGGTCCGACAGCGAGGCGGCGGAAGAAGCGTTGTCGTCCACGGCGTTGACGGCCAAGGACTTCTTCACCGCGACCACTGGCACCAGCCGTTCCTCCCCAGGCTCCTCGTCGGAGTTGTCATTGCCAACGACGACGAGCTCCTTGCCGGCAGCCCCCCGCGCGCCCGCGGAGGAGCCTTCCGGCTGGGACGACCCCGCTTCCGGCTGGGGGACTTCCGGCTGGGCAGAGGCGGTCGGCTCGGCCCGAGGGGGAGGCGAAGGCTGCGCCTCAGAAGAAGGAGGGGCTCTGGTCGGCACAGTCGGGGCACGGGGCGGCGAACCGGCTGGCGCACGTGCCGGGCTCGCGGCTCCGAAAGAAATCAGTGTGCTAAAGCGAAAAAGGAGAAGGCAAAGGCAAAACAAAATAGAGTCAGAAAACGAAGAAAAAGGGCAAATAGGTAGAAGACGCCGAAAGAAAAGGTGGAGGGGGAAGCAGCATACCCCGGCACAACCGGGGGCGACCCTTTCTTCCGGCCGAGACGCCTTGGCGGCAGGGTGCCGGACCGGCTCCTCTTGGGCGCCGGCTCCTCCGTCGAAGGGCGGCGGGAGCCAGAACAGCTGGAGCCGCTCCCACCCGCCTCCCCGTCCGTCGTGGAGCGCGTCGCCGGCTCCATGGTCAGCGCGGCCTCCTCCTCGTGCACCTCCGCGTGCGGTTCGGCGGCCGGCTCATCATTCCAGCTAGGGAAGGCATCGCTGTCCCCATCCGATTCCTCGCCGGACAGCCGAGCGCGCCGCTCGGGCAGGTCGGGCGTGAATTCTTTGAGGGGAGCCACGCCCTCCTCACGGATGATGCAAGGGAACATCTACCGAATACAAGAGATCAGCCAGACGAAAACAAAGAACAAGTACAAGAAACACCAAAAGAGCATCCGGTTAGAAGAGCTTACCCAGGGCGCGCGGTTCTCCCAAGTATAAGGCACCAGGCTGAACTTCCAGTTCTCCGGCAGCCGCTCCTTGGTGATTGTCCACACCCACTCCTTCAGGTTGTGGTAGCGGGGATCACGGTGCGACAGCCGGGTCGGGTCCAGCCGGCCGGAGTAGTAGCACATCTTGTGTGCTCGCTGCTGCAACAACATCATCAACCGGGACATCCAGCTGAGAGTGACGTCTAGGACGGTCAGCCGGCAGTGGACGAGCGAGCGCATGCGCTTCAGCAGCTCATCCGTCTCCGCCTTGTCGCTGTGGAACTTCAAGTCCCAGTTCTGCCGGCTGGACTCGATGTCCTGGAAGGCCGGCAGATTGATCCGGTCGACATTGGTGAGGTTCTTCACGTAGAAGTACGACTGCTGCCACAGTCGTACCGTATCGTGAAGAAGGAACTTGGGGTAGCCGGTCTGCGAGCGGGAGTAGATGGAGGCGCTGCCGCAGACGACTAGTGGCCCCTGGGTAAATTGCACCTGCGGCCGGACTCGGAAGAGCCGGCAGAAGAGCCCGAGATCCGGCTGAATCCCGAGGTAGCTCTCGCAGAAAGCCACGAAGTGCGCCAACGTTCCGATTGCATTGGCGCCGAGGTGGTGGAGGCGAAGATCGAAGAAAGCAAGGAAGGTCAAGAGGAACGGGTTCACCGGAAGGGCGAACCCGCGTGCCAAGTGGGAAAGGAAGATGACGCGCTCTCCCTCCGCCGGATGCGGCGACACCTCCCCGGCCGGCGCCAGCCGCACCGCCACCTCCTCCGCCGACGGGAGGACGCGGGTGGCGCGGTACTTCGCGATTTGGTCCTCGGTGACGGCGGAACCGCACCAGGCCCCGCGGTCGGTGGCCATTTCCGGTTGATGAGGGGGAGCGGCGATGGAAGATTGACGGTGGCCCGTAGCGTCGACGACGGCGAGCGGGCGGTGCAAAGGGAAAGGGCGCAGGAGCAGAAGCAGCGAGTGAGAAGGAAACTGCAGCGGGGGAGCGAAGGAAAGAAATCAGCTCCCCCGCGGTGTCCTTTAAAGGACCAGAAGGGCAACCGTCGACGGGGCACGTGGCGCGCATCAGGGTAACCCACACCCCAACCGCCGCCTAGATCCCGTGTGCTAGGGCAGGATGCGTAGAAGATCCTGGAGCGAGAACCGAAGCGCCGGACAGCAGTTTCCCGAGGCGACGTGCGACGGGACGTTACGCTGCCCACCGCAAGGTAATGATGGCACGTGCGCGCGTGGCCAGCGTTAGCACTGACGTCATGGGTAGCGCAACCGCCAAGCTCAGCCGGACACAAATTCAAAAGCAAGAGGAAGCGCGCGCACATTTCGCCTGACGGCGGAATCCACACGCGCTCGGGGGCTAGTGTCAGGGGGATGATCCCCAGGTACCCCAACCGAATAAGAAACAAGACAGTCGGATCGCGTCTGGCTGACCAGATGCAGCCGGACAGGGCAATACAGGCCGGCTATCCCTCGGTAGCCAGATCAGCAGGAAGCAGCCGGATACGGCGACGTAGCCGGACTCAATCAATGGGACCAGGCGACGTGTGTATTAGTGCATGGTATGCCCTGTACGGTGACAAGACTGGCAACTACCCGGCCATACCGAAGACTTTGCATGGGTGACGCAGGAACAGTGGCCGTGTTGACGACAGGCTCACACGGCGTCCACTGTGCGTATGACAGCCATACCGCTCGTACTCTGATGAGACAAGCCATATCAGACACTATAGATGACTAGTCGGCTGGGAACTGCCTTTGGGGCCCGCCAGTCGGACTGGCCAGTGAGACCTTTGCCTCTCTGCCTATATAAGGAGAGGCAAGGCCTCAGTAGAAAGGGTTGGCCTGACAGCATTTAAGGCAGTAGCTAGCGTATACAGCTCAAGGAGCTCTTGTAGTTCGAGTATTCCACATAGTCAGATCCAGCAGGAGTAGGGGCTTTACCTCACCACGAGGGCCCCGAACCTAGGTACTTCTTGCGTCCTGCTATGCTCGCTCGTATCCAATCCCGCCGGCGGATGCCGTCGATAGCTTCCTTGCTAGTCCCCACACCTCTATCTAACCTCCTCAGGTACTACCGTTCCCAATACAACGATAGCTATCTTGGCCAAGTAGATGCTAGCAACTCCAAGAGTTAGTATTTATGCTCGATAGTGGGTTCATGCCTCTGGTAATCTGGGGAAGTGATAGAAATCTCTAAGGTACTAGATGTGCTGTTGCTACTAGGGAGAAAACAACAATCCTTTATTTATAGAACAATCGTATTGTTTACTTTACACGCAATTCGTAAAGAAATAATCTATTGCTTGCAACTTAATACTGGAGGGGGTTTGGATGATAACCTGAAGGTGGATTATTAGTCATAGATGCAATTGGATGGCGGTCTATGTATTATGTTGTAATGCCCAATCGAGTCTCAAAGGAGTCAAGATGATTAGTATATGCATGTATTCCTTTCTCGGTGTTTGTCAATTTCCCCCCTTTAATTTGTTCACCCAGCATGTTATCTATCTTAAGGAGATCCACCTCTAGTGAACTATGGATCCCGGTCCTTTGTCTTTACATACAATCTACAATCTTTTACTGCTTTGTGTTTACTTTCTGCAAACTTTTACTTCTTTCCATTCGATACATTTAATCCTTTGTTTTCCGCAAAACACGGTGAGATTGACAAACTCATCGCAAGTTGGGGACAAAGTTCTGTCGTTGTGTTGTGCAGGTCTCCACGTTGCTACTAGCACCGATAGTGCGCCCTGCCAAAGCTCAGCTAGTAACACCTTTGGGGTGTTTCCTTGCTCCTACTGGTTCGATTAAACCTTGGTTTCATAACTGAGGGAAAACTTGCTGCTCTGCTCATCATACCTTCCTCTTGGGGTTCCCAACAAGCTCTACGTCGAACATCGAGTACATCAGGTGCCTGATGCGGGCCTTAGCCATCATAGGGGAGGATGCCTATTCGGTGTCGCGGCGCGGTCCCTTGCTGTTGACAGGCAGCTTGCTCCCCCTAGAGTAGCTGGGGTCATCCTGCATCTGCCGGTGGGCATCAGCCTACTCATCCGTGATGCGGAGGAGCTCCTGCACGCGAGCGTGCTGGCGGGCTCGCTCCTCGCCTTCCAGGTTGGGCAGTTGTTCTGTCGCGCCTCACGCCACGCGCAGGTTCTTGATGGGCGTGTATAGGTGGGCCGGATGAGGGCGGGCGGGGGATCCGGCTTCCCATCCTTTTCCATCCTTCCGCCCAGCTCGCCGCCCCGGCACCGCACCTGGTCGCGCCGGCTCGGTTCCGCGGTAGCCGGAGTGAAACCATGTGCGCGGTCGTACTCGCACCGGGTAATCTCGAGTTGCTTGCGGGTTGCCGCCAGCTCCATGGCCTCCTGGAGGAGGATCTGTCTCTCCATGGCAAAGTTGGCTTCCGCCTCCTCCGGATTATCCCCGAGGTTAACCGGCGTCAGAAGCCGATCAATGGCCTCCTCCACCGGATTCCAAGGCTGCGGAGGCGTGGAGGTTCCGCCTTTGTCTGCGCCCCGCTCCCGCGGCTGGCGGGGATGGGAACTGGAGCCGGCCATCATGACCTGCACGCCGCAGAAAGCGACGGGGGCCCTATCGCCCGGATGCGGTAACTCCGCGACGGAGGCGATCTCCCTAGGGAAACGCTCCAGAACGGCGGTGACATAGATGGGGAGGTCGCCGAAGAGCAAGATGGTTCCATTCATCGGGAAGGATGTTTCGGCAAAGAAGGAAGCGTTGTCGATGATGCAGTCGAACTTGCCGAGCGTGAGCACCAGGCCGTAGGCCACACGCTCACCGGCTGAAGTGTGGGGTCTCGTGCAGAACGTGACTCCGGTCGAAGCCATCTTGCCCCACGGTGGGCGCCAACTGTCATTGTATTGGGAACGGCAGTACCTAAGATGGTTAGATAGAGGTGTGGGGACTAGCAGGGAAGCTATCGACATCGCCTGCAGGTGGGATTGGATACAAGCAAGCGTAGCTAGACGCAGGAAGTACCCAGGTTCGGAGCCCTCGTGGTGAGGTAAAACTCCTACTCCTGCCGATCTGACTATGAGCGATATACGAACTACAAGTGCTCCTCGAGTTGTATTCTCTAGCTACTGTCTTAAATGCACTGAGACCAACCCTTTCTACTGAGGCCTTGCCTCTCCTTATATAGGCAGAGAGGCAACAGTCTCACTGGCCAGTCCGACTGGCAGGCCCCGTAGGTGGGTCCCAGTCGGCTGGTCATCTACAGTATCCGGTACAACATGTCCCATCGGAGTACGAGCGGTATGGCTGTCGTAGGCACAGTGGACGTCGTGTGAGCCTGTCGTTAGCACCGGGCCACTGTTCCCGCGTCATCCCCACAAAGTCTTCAGTATGGACGAGTAGTTGCCAGTCTTGTCGTCGTATAGGGCATACCGCGCACTGTTCCACACGTCGCCCTGTCTCCTTGATTGGTTCCGGCTACGCTGCCGTAGCCGGCTGCTTCTCGCCGATCCGGCTACCTTGCGATAGCCGGCCCGGCCTGCCTTGTCCGGCTGCACCTGGCAAGCGGGACGTGCGTCCAACTGCCCTATTTCTTGTCCGGTTGGGATATCCGGGGGTCATCCCCCCGACACCAGCTCAGGTATATGCAAGATATACATGTTATGAATGTATATTCTTTGCTTGTTAAACCTATGTAATTCTTCGGTATTATATACTGAATTGGTTGGTATGAAATGTCATACAACCACTCAATAGGAGAAATAAGACGGTCCGAGTAACTAGCAAAAGAATACAGCAATGATGTTCATCGATAAACAAATAATATGTTATTATGTCTGTCATTTGAATCAAGAACCATGTCATTAAGGTTTGTTCAGATAATTGTTATTTGGTTCCAGTATTTCGAGAACAAACTGATGTTCAAATAACTGTTGCATTCCATAGATGATGGATGAACCATTATAAATCTTGTTGGTGAAATAACATTCATAAAATTAAATGCTAAAGTGTCGCATGACGAAATGATTGAAATTTCACTTAAATATGACACCGCCATTTAAGTTATATTAGAAAGAAAGACATGAATAAACTCCATTTTGATGGAATTTTGGAGTCAAGTTGTCTTTGAACAAATTGACACTTGTTAGACTTTTCTGTAGATAACTAAAAATTTGTTCAAAGGCAAAAGCCTTTTATGGACAAATGACTAACTTGGTGGAAATAATACCTATTGATGTATTAGGTCCATTATGTAAAACAGTGTGTGGTGGATTATTCTACTTCATATACTTCAATCGAGGACTTGAATAGATATATGAGTATATCTGTTTAATAAGGAGAAGTAAAAGACATTTGAAACATGTTCAAAGGTTTTAGCATGAAGAAGAAATCATCCAATTTGTGGAAACAACACCATAAGAGTTATGGCATGTTTGAGTTTGTAGAGACTTTGATAAAGTCGTTGCGAATAAAGAAATCAATGTAACAATCAAGAGTTTATGATTAGATCATAAATGAAGAGATTTGAGTTACAAATTTACCAAACATATGATTGTTTTTCATAAACTTGAGTTTCTCAAAACACCATAGGAGTATGGAATGTTTTGAGAATATAATCAAACCTTGTTTAACTTAGTGAGATAAAATATAAACTTATCATTATGGTTTAAAATATTATACCATAGTGACATACCACTTTTACACTGAAAAGAGCAACATCATGATCCGTTGAAATGGCAAGGGATAAAACCCAGTTTGTCTTTTCTTAAATTTTGCTATGCAAGGAATATGTAAAATGTTTACAAAACCAAAGTTAGATATGCATGTATTTGTAGGTTATCCCAAAAGTAATCGTCGGTAATTCCTCCATCATAACACTAAAGACAAATGTGTTTTTCGCTAGAACGACAAGTTCTTTGAGAAGGAACTTCTCTTGAAAAGTTATGTGGGAGGACAATAGAAACTTTAATGAGGTTATTCAAACCTAAGTGACATGTTTATTTCTTTGTTTGTATCGATGGATGGAGATAGGCCAGGGCTAAGGATTTACATGTAGTTGTGCACACATATGGAATAGAGAAAATGATAATAATATTGTTCATGAGTTGATATATATACAGGATAAAATTTGTGGGTGATACTTCTGTAACTACTATAATATTTGTTGTCGGATTGATGAAAAGTACGCCATAAGGGGTTCCTCGAGGCGTGTGGAAGAGAGGGGTGTGAGACGTACGGTATTCCGGGACGGTGAGCACACAAGTTTACCCAGGCTCCAATCTGCCGGCTTTGGACAGATCCTACTCCTACTAGCAATCCAGTAATACGGCAGAGCTGGAATATGGGTTACAAGGGTTTCTCCTATGCGAGTTGAGATTGTAGACTATTGTGAGGGTTATCAGGTTGTGCCCTAAAGGCTCTCCCTAGGACGGCTTATATAGATATCTAGCCTAGGGTTTACAGGAGAGACCTATCTAGCTACGACTAAGAGTCGGTTACAGAGTACATCTTGAACTACAAGTAACACTGTGGGCCTATGTCGGTAAGTCTTTATGGGCTTTCTCGTAGCCGGACTGGACTCTGTCTCTTCTCCCTGACTGGGCCGCCCGTGAAGCAATGCTCTAACCCGAAGTAGGCCACCCTGGTCATTGAGGCATAGTGAGGATACCCGGAAAGTATATCCCCAACAGCAGCCCCCAGAAGCCTCCAAGATCTAGAGTCGGATGTCATCGTCACCTAGCTTGATCTTCGGCTTACGGAATCTAGAAGGGTTCTTGAAACTTCAAAAAGAAAGGATGGTATCCGGGTCTCAAATGAGTCAGACCTATGAATATATTATTCGGGTTTCCAGCTTGAAATTAAAACTAAGCCGGAACTTGGTCTCTGACGTGATCTGACATTAGTCATGGTAAGTCACGTCACTAACAAACATTCTCGTAAACACGACCGTTGGTGGGTCTACCTTTTGCGGAACCGAGACATCGTTTTAATGTGTGCGCGGAGATCGAGGCGGTGTAATCATTGTGTGGGGGTTACCCAGCTCCATGCGTGACGCGTGTCACGGTTACGGTACACATTTGCACGAATCTTGGCATAGATGAAGGATATAAGAGGTTGAGATTCTCTCCCTCTTCTCTTCACCAGCATTTGTGCTGTTTCCTTCCTTCCAACGCTCCCCACGAAAACAAAGCTCCTCTGCCTCCCCTCAATCTTCTAGCGCCGCCCATCTCAGGTCACCGGCCCATGCAAAGAATGGTTGCGACCTCATCTTCCGGCGCGGCGGCGATGGCAGCGACGGCTTAGGCAGCAAAGAAAGAGAGTCACCGCGGGGTTTGGATCTCGTGCGTCCTCGACGACACCAAGCTCCTCCTCGTGGAGAACGAACGGATCCTCCACGCCTGCGACTAGTGGAGTGGCTATGGTCAAACCGTCCCTAGTCCTCGCGCCGATGAGTGGGTGCACTTTGGCACCCACCTTGACAGAGGTTTGAGTTTCCCACCCTCAGATTTCTTTTCTGAGCGTATAGATCACTACGGAGTTCAACTCCATCTTAGAGATGAGCGCATATGCTTCTTTGTGCGAGGGGTACCTCGACATTAGGCGAGTCTCACTCTTTTCTGGTTTTATTTTCATATCCAGAGAAATTCTATCACAGCTGGTAATCCATACATTACCGGAACCATTAGTTTTTCCATTAGGAGAGAGCGCATTTATCCCCAGATTAAGGCCAGTGAGTCGATGAAACGGTGGCCGTCCACGTTCTTTTATCATGAGGACAGACCGGCTCCCGGGAAAAATACGGTTTTGCTGGCATTCGTCGACAGCGCCGCCACACCCCAAGAGTCCTAGGACACGGATGCTCCAGCTCTCACGGACGATTTTCTTCTTGCAAAGAGGTGGATCGAATATCTGATGAAGCACAAGGATCTGACTTAGTGCACTGATGGCTGGCACGCCGGATCCAGCCTCTCCAACACCACGGTGATCGGATCATGCACACCATCAGCAAGAGCAGGTCGGACTCTCTCCATATCTGCTCCACGCCATATCCGGAAAAGGAATATTAGTCCCAAATCAAATCGCTGATCAAGGAGCGGGTCAAGAGGAAAATTCTGGACTTGTCCTTGGACATGCACACAGCTGATGATCCTGTGACACTAGTAAGTTTTCCAACAGTAACTCAAATTATGTATCCATATTATACATTGTTTTGCAATACTGAGATTCCATTTTCCTTTTCAGCTTGCTGACCTCCCCGAGTTGGAGCTTGATCCTATCGAGGGATATCCTTCTGAGTTATCTCAGGACCACGGAGAGTTGGTTCCATTGCCGAACGCAATTACTCAGAAGCGTAAGGCTCTGACAGTGTCTATCGGCACAAAGGAGGTGCCCGTTGTGAAGAGGTAACTTTCCTCCCAAGGTCTTTGTATTTTATGTCTTATTCTTTCTAAAGTGTCATGATTTTTGTTCTATTACCTCTTCAGAGCTAGACAGCTCACCAAGGGCAAGGGGAAGGGAGCCTCGTCAAAGCCCCTGTGCTAGTCAAAACTTAATTTGACTTCTCCTATCGCAGCGCCTCCGACTCCTGCCCCCACAGCCTTCTGCAGCGTCGGATACTACTCCATCTCCGCCCGTTGAGGAAGATCTGGCTCAACCAGCAGAGCCAGCGATCCTTGGGTCGCAGACTGACGTCACCATGGGTGACTCGGGTTTTGATAAGGGTGAATCCTCTATAGGTAATGATCCCTTGGCAAAAACCTTCACCGAAAATCTTCTCAACAATCTGGGTCTTGCCAAACTTGGCATTTCTCGAAAATCTGTGGAGGAGATCCAATGGCTAGCCCAACAATGCCTGGAAAGCCGGACTATCACTACCGAAGAAGAAGCACAAGAAGCAGAGGACGTCAAGTACTCCAAACATCTTGAACAAGTCCGTCTTTGTGACGAGAGACTGAGAACTGGCGAGCTTCCGCCACCACTAGTGATACCACTGAGGTGAACATGACATACTCACTCATGAACAACATGTAAGTCGGAATTCCAACTCACTTTTTTAATTTACTTTATTTCATATCATCTAGCCCCTAACCATGAAGTTGGATAGATGATCCGGATTTATGCTTTCCTAGGATGCCAAAGAACAAACTAGTTTAGCCCCCAAGTCTCGTGCTGATAAAAATATTAGCCCAAATCTTTAATAGACTTCTGACCCTGGGTATTCTGACTTACCGAAAGTTAATTCATATAACCAGGAATTATTGAAGACTATTTGCAACAAGCGGAGAGAAATCAGAGCTCTCCGGCTTGAAAATGCTCAATTGAAAGTGTCAAGGGATGAGGCTGAAGGTAAACATTCCAGTACACAAACCTTGCCCTTTATTTCATAGTCAAATTTTTATTCAATTGTTGTTCTTTTGACTATAGCACTGGTAAAGCAATCATGTGCTATGATTGAAGAAGCCAAAAATCTGAAGACCCTGGCGCTGGAGAACACCGACTAACGTCAGGAGCCGGACAAGCTGAAGGAGGATCATGAACGGAGCATTGCTCCAATTCTTGAATCCTCTTCCATGGCCACCGACGAACGTGATCGAAGGCTCGTGGCCCAGGATCAAAGAATCTCGGATATCAACGATGCTTTTTTCAAAGAGAAGGACATCACCGAGGCACTCCGGGCTAAACTCTAGAGCCTACCGGAGGAGAAGATCAAAGTTGATGACGTCATCTTCGGTATGTTTCCGTCTTTCTGACTTTTTTGTCTTTTCTGACTCTTTGGAGCCCGGATCTATTTTACTAACCTTTTGCATTACATGAGCAGGTCCTATGAACTTACTAGATTCAGCCTCCGCCGAGTCTCGCACTAGCCGACTTACCCAAGTCGGTGATTTACTTCACGATTTCCGCCAATCCTTTGAGGATATTGGTGAAGTTCTCAAGGTTCCGGGCATGCATAGAATGTCAGGCTTTGAAGTGGGAGACAAGGCCAAGGAGATGCCCCAGCTCATCCAGGACTAGAACATGTCCTACACGCGGACCGCAGCGCAGAACGCTCTCACCATGGTTATGAGCCACCATGGAAGCATGGAAATCTCGCAAGTAACCAAAGGGTATTCGACTGTGGATGAAGACAAACAGGAGCAGGACATCAAAGAAATCATGGACACCTGTGCCGGATATGGGTGCCACATAGCTGACTTGACCAGCTACGACACTCCTTTCTTCACTCGCGTAGAGACGCCGCCTCCACCCGCCGAAGTAACTAGTGAAGTTTCTGACGACGAACAAACCATATCAGATTTGAACGTCTCGGAAAGATATCGGGGCGAGGGTGATGTTTCCAGTGAGCCGACTGCTCCTTCCTCTTACCCTGCATCATAGAGCATCCGAAAACTTTGTGTTGTTTTGAAAACAATTGGGTTGTAAATAAGTAGTTAAATACTTTTGCTAGTGTGAAGGTTTACTATATCTAATTAGCACTTTTGACTTTATAATTTTCGTGCCTGAAATTTTTACATAAGAACTTTTTGTTTTGCCTGTACTTATCGTTTATCTGGCTTTCCGCCTTGTCCCTTTTGTGAGCCGGCCAACCTTCAACACAGAAAATTTGCCGAGCAACGGAGCTCAATTTAAACTTGGAAACAATGTCGTCTTCCAGTACCAACAATTCACTACTCGAAAAATTCCCGCATCTGGCAATCAGATAAATAACCAAAGTATAGGCTAGAAAATTTAAATTTATACCCAAAGGTAGAAATTTTAGAATCGGAAATCTAAACCAGAACAATCATGAGCAGAAAGTACTTTCAAGTATTCTGGGATTTTCGATTGTGACATGATCATTTAGAAATAAGATGGTAATATAAAAATTCTCAGAAAAATGAGGCAACAAATACTTTATTTCTTATTGAACATGTACACATATATGATTACAAAGAAAGATAAACTAATAATAAAAGGGACATAGCTGAGCAATATTCCATGGTCTGTCTAATTCTTCCGGGTCTGTACTGCTCCAACTCTCTTTCTTTTGTTAGTAGCAGGTCTTTCTTTGACCGGCCGCATATTAGTTAGATAGTAAGAACCATTGTGAAATACTCGGCTAACTAAAAAGGGCCCTTCCCATACTGGGGAAAGTTTGTGCTTTCTTTTCTGCACAAGCCGGAGAACCAAATCGCCCTTATTCAAAGACCGGTTTCTGACTCTGTGGCTATGATATTTGCGTAACTTCTACTGATAGGCTGTTCATCTCATCTCAGCAACGACGCAAACTTCTTCGACTAATTCGAGATCATTTTGTCGAGAAATTTTAGCATCCTCTTCAATATACGCGGCAACTCTAGGAGAAGTGTGAATCAAATCACTAGGAAGAACTGCTTCTGCACCATAGACCAAGAAGAAAGGTGTCTATCCGGTTGACATGTTCGGAGTTGTTCGCAAGCTCCATATTACAGAAGGTAATTCCTCTGCCCAAGCCCCCGCAACACGTCGTAGTGGTGCTTGGAGTCTTGGTTTTAGGCCTTGTAGGATTAAACCATTTGCTCTTTTGACTTGTCCATTAGCATGTGGATGTGCGATTAATGCAATGTCAAGACGGATATTGTGTTTGTTGTAGAATTCGGCAAGCTCTCCTATAGAAAAGTTACTCCCGTTGTCCGTGATAATGCTATGCGGATAACCGTATTGGATTATGACATCCTTGAAAAATCTTCTGGCTGTTGCTCCATCACAACTGGTGACGGGTTTAGCCTCAATCCATTTTGTGAATTTATCCACCATCACTAAGAGATGAGTAAATACACTTGGAGCCGTTTAAATGGTCCTACCATATCAAGCCCCTAGACCACGAAAGGCCATGTTATAGGTATTGTTCGCAGCTGATCAGCCGGAACGTGAGCTTGCTTGGCGTACTTTTGGCAGCCTTTGCACGTCTTGACCAGCTGTTCAGCATCTTCCTTGGCTGTAAGACAAAAAAGACCGTGCCGGAAAGCTTTTGCCACTAGAGATTTGGCTACAGCATGGTGACCACACTCGCCTTCGTGGATTTCTCGTAGGATTTCGACTCTTTCTTTCGGAGATACACAACGCTGAAAGACCCTAGAAAAGCTCTGCTTATAGAGCTCACCACTAATTATAGTATAGGCTTTTTCTCGTTGGACGATCTGCTGGCTCAGAACTTCGTCTTCGGGTTATTTTCCATCTACCAAATAGTCAAGGTAGGGTTGAGTCTATCTTGGAATTACAGCCAGAACTACTACTAAAGGTGAGTCAGATTTGGTCAGATATTCCTCGTCTACTCCTTTTATAGAGGGAACTTTGAGGTGCTCTAAAAAGCGCCATCCGGAACCTTTTTCCGTGCAGAGCCTAAACGAGATAGTGTATCTGCTTCCTCATTTTCTGTTCGAGGGATGTGTTGAACCTCAAACCCTTTAAACGATTTAGATAGTTCATCCATGACAACTCTATATGCTGCCATGTGTTTATTCGCATTATAGGTATCCAAGACTTGTTGGGAAACAAGATCCGAATCTCCATAACACATCAAACGTCGGATGCCGATATCCTTAGCAATCCGGATTCCATGTAGTAGTGCTTCATACTCGGCAATGTTATTCGTCGTCGTGAAGTGGATCTGCAACACATAGAAAACTTTGTCTCCTTGGGGTGATTTGAGTACCACGCCAGCCCCCGAGCCCCCGAGCGCCTTAGACCTGTCAAAATTTAAGGTCTAGTATTCTGACTCTGGTAGGGTCATATTTTCCGTTGTCTCTATCCAATCAGCGACAAAGTCTGCGAGGATTTGGGATTTGATTATTGTACGAGGTTTATACTCAATGTCGAAAGCTTCTATGCCCCATTTTGCGACGCGTCCTGTAGCATCCCTGTTGTTGATTATATCTCTCATGGGAGCTATGCTCACCATCGTAATGGGATGTTCCTAGAAATAATGCCATAACTTACGAGATGCAAAAAACACACCATAAGCCAGCTTTTGATAGTGCGGATACCGCTGCTTTGATGTAGTTAGGTCCTCGCTGAGATAATAAGTCGGACGATGCACCAGGTGTTCCTGATTTTCCTCTGGTCTCTCCACCACCATAACGACACTGACGACTATGTTTGTCGCAGCGAGATAGAGCAACATCGGTTCTCGTGGTCCCGGTGCTGCAAGGATAGGAGCAGATGAGATTACTGTTTTTAGGTCTTGTAGTGTAGCTTCTGCTTTGTCAGTCCAAACAAACTTTTTGGACATTTTTAGGAGCTTGTAGAGTGGTGCGGCTCTTTCTCCGAGCTGGCTTACAAACCGACTGACTGCCGCAATGCAACCAGTTAGTCTTTGAACGTCCTTCAGGTGAGTCGGCTAGGAAATATTGAGTATAGCCTTAATCTTGTCCCGGTTCACCTCTATGCCTCTTTGAGACACGATGAAACATAACAATTTTCCAGCTGGTATTCCAAAGAAACACTTCTTTGGGTTAAGCATTATGTTATATTTTCATATATTGGCGAATGTTTCCTCCATGTCAGAAATTAATGTTTCCTTCTTTTTGGACATCACAGTAATGTCGTCCACGTATGCATGTACATTGCGTCCGATTTGGTCATGGAGGAAACACTTCATAGTGCGCTGGTACGTAGATCCTACGTTCTTGAGCCCAAAGGGCATCGTAACAAAATAGAAGGTTCCAAAAGGGGTTATGAATGAAGTTTTGACTTTGTCTGATTCCTTCATCCGGATTTGGTGATAACCGGAATATGCATCGAGAAAACATAAGAGTTCCGAGCCTGCCGTAGAATCGATAACTTGATCAATTCTAGGCAGAGCGAATGGATCTTTGGGACAAGCCTTGTTCAAGCAGTATAATCAACACACATCCTTAAATTAGTGGTGTCCTTTTTAGGGACTATTACAGGATTGGCCGACCACTCAGTGTGGATGACCTCTTCTATGAATCTGGCTAACTCTAGCCGGGCTAGTTCCTTAGCTATTGCCTTACGCTTTTCATCGCCGAAACATCGTAGGGACTATTTGACGGGTTTAGCGTTCGGGTGTACATTTAGAGAGTGCTCGGCAAGTTCCCTAGGTACTCCGGTCATGTCAGATGGCTGCCATGCGAAGATATCATGATTTTCTAGGAGGAACTTGACGAGGATGCTTTCCTATGCGCTATCTAGGCCTACACCTATCTAGGTCACCTTGTACGGGTCATCATCCTTCAACGGCGTCTTCTTCGTCTCTTCCAATGCCTTGAACTCCGGATTTGGCTTTGTCACCTCCTTCTTCATCGCGGGTATCTCGGACGGATCAATGGTCTTCTTGATCTCCTGGTACTCTTGAGCATGCAGCACGGCTTCAGCAAAGGCGGCATTTCCGTCTTCACACTCTCGCACCTTGTTCGGGTTTCCCCTGATAGTGATCACGCCTTTGGGACCTGGAATTTTTATCATATTGTAAATGTAACACGGACGAGCCATAAAAGCCTAGTAAGCCAGACGTCCGAATATAGCGTGGTATGTGCTCTTGAACGGGACCACTTCAAAGGAAAGTGCCTCCGTCCGGTAGTTCTTTGTAGTTCCAAAGTTCACATCCAAAGTGATCTCTCCCAGGGAATTTGCTTGTCTTCCTGGGACAACTCCGTGAAAGATCACAGAGTTGCGATTAAGCTAGGTCTCCGAGATCTGCATCCGGCGTAGCGTTTCGACATACAGAATATTAATGCTGATGATGCCGTCCATGAGAGTCTTGGAGAAACCATAGCCATCAATAAGTGGGTTGATGACTAAGGCGTATTTTCCTCGCCTGTGCAACTTAGGCGGATGATCAGCAAGGTCAAAGGTGATTGCCACTTCCGACCAGTCCAGGAATTGTGGGACAGCCGGAATAGTTGCGGTGAGCTCATTTAGAACTGCTTTCTTGACCTTAGCTGGTTGAGATCCGAGGAAGGTGACATAAGTGTCTTTCTTTCTTGGGAAGTTTTTCTTTCCCTCCGGCTTTGGATTTGAAGGGTCAGCTTCCTCCATGTCAGAATCTTCCTTGGTCTCTTTCTCTTTTTCGGGATTCTTCTTTCCCTTCTTCCGCTTAGCTCTGTAGCCAACAGTATCATATTTCTTGATGTCGTCATTAAAACGGCACTCAGCGTTTGTGTGGGACGATTTCAAACTGGCATATAAGTGATGCACACATGAGTTATTGGCAATGTCGATCCAGGAGTAGGTTTTGCTAGGTTGCTGGTCACCTCTACCCTGGAATCTTGATGTCCCGCGACCATGTCCACGGCCGTCGCCGCGCTCTCCTCGTCCTCCAGACCCGAAAGTAGTAGTGACCACTACCGTTTCCGTGTTGGGTTTTTCTTCTGAGGTGTTCTTGCGCTTCAGAGCTTGCTTCTTTGGTTGTTTTGCCGACTGTGGCACAACTATGGCGTTCAATAATCCCTCTGTGTTGTCGTCAGCATCTGCATACTTGCTCGTTGTTTCCATCATTTCTCCCAGATCAGTGACCTTGTCACACTTCAAGCGATAACGTAGTAAACCAATGAAAGCTTCAATCGCAGTTTGGTCATTTACTCCTTCATAGTAGTTCTTGGTGTCGATCCATCGTCCGAGGTAATCTCGCCAAGTTTCTCCAGCTTTCTGGGTGCAACGCTGTCGGTCTCCTACCGTACAGGGCCTCCGATATGTGCCTTTGAAATTCCGAAAGAACGCGCTTTGCATGTCATACCAGTTGTGGGTGGTGTTCTCCGGAAGTTCATTGAGCCATGATCGTGTCTTCTTCCGCAACATAAGTGGGAGATATCGGGTTGTGACCAAGCTGTTTCTGCCTTTGGCAATACAGCAAGCCTGGAAAAAATCCTGGAGCCAAGTATCTGGCCAGGCCACACCATCATAGGCTTGGATGTGTCTTGAGATAGCAAATCCTTCCGAGAAGTGTGTTTGTCGAATTCGTGGTCCAAAGCATTTTGGGCCCACGTATATATCGTTGTTTTCATAGCGTCGCTCCTCTATGTTAGAGTTAATCTGGTGTCTCGCATCACTTGGTGATAGGGAATGCCGTCTTGGTTGTTCGCTATAGATGCGGTGCCTTGGAGCCAGACTTCGGCTTCTGACACCACCTCCTCCGCCATGACGCCCTCCTTGGCCTCCTTGAGAGCCGTTGTGATGGCTGCTTGGTGGAGAGGGTGGAGAGGGTGGAGCAGGTGGATTGTTTCTGGCTGATCGCTGGCCTCCATCCGGAGCGTCATTATTCTGATTCCGGGGAGGGTCTTCATTGCAACGAGCCCCCTCCCGGCTTGACTCGGCACGGTGTCCGTCGTTCCTTCGTCCGTCACTCCCACTGCGATGGGGTTCAGTCGGACGGCTTGTATGTCTAGGAGGTGGCATTCTTTGATAGTCCTCCTCCCGACGTTTCTCGTTGTCTTCTTCCCTACGATCGTTTGACTCTCGCCGAGGAGGATTTCTCGGATACAGTGCAGCAATTGCCTCTTGCTTCGCGGCTGGGGCAAAGTTGCGCCAGTCACGTGCAGTTCTGTGGCGCTGCCCTGAAGATCTGGTTCTTAAGTAGTTGTCTTCCCGATGGTCGGAACGGTGATGCTGCTCCGGAACCCGTTGGGGCCTTACGTCATTCCAAGCCGGATCCATGCGGCATTGGTCAGATTGAGAGACCAGTTTTCCGCTTCCAGATTTCGCGACCTCTTGCTGCTCCAGACCCTTGGTGAGTAGCTTAATGCCCAATCAGACTTGTTCTAGGCCTGGATTATTTGCTAGGATATCTCGGGCCACAGTGGTGTTTTGTACTGGTGTTGGGTACACCAGATCTCCACTACTATCGAGCCGAGGCATCCCCGGATCTCGCTCAAAGAGAACCTTGTGTACTTCCATAAATTTGTCAGCCCGTACGTGGCATTTCCGGGTTTTGTGATGTTGCAGAGAGATGAGCTTCTCTGCAGTAGCCATGCGCTTCTTCTCTTCCTTGATGTTTTTGGCTTCATCCAGGAGTACTTGGCGACACGCTTCTAGGGCCTTAGCCCTTTCTTCAAATTCCGCAGCAGTGAGTTAAGCTTCAGTAAGGATAGGTGTAGTTAGTGCAGCATCGATGAGGTTTACGGGCACCTGCGGTGATTACGTGTCCATCCACCGAAGCTTCTTTGGGCTCGTCTAGGATTAAAGCTCCATCTGAGTCGTCCTCGTACTCCTCGGCAACCACTTCCTCCACCGGAGGATCTTTTGCCGGGGTCTTGTTCTACTTATTCTTCTTCTTTGCCTTCTTGGCAGCGCCGGTAGCCAAGACGGCTTTAGGTCCGTTTCCCAGAGTCAAGCTATGAGCGGTACTTTAGGACATCTAGACGTCGGGATTATCTCCAAGATCCATGTCATCCTGCGCTTTGGGAGAGTTTTCTCTGGATCCTGGCTTCTCCTTCTTCTACAGCTTTGAAGTTGAACTCCTCTTCATATTCCATGGAGAACTTTCAGAAATCTGCCGACCTCATCGAGTCATCCAAATATGCGGGTAGGTCGGTGTTTGTTCTGATCGCCTCCAGCACCGAGTCCTCGTTGTCTCCAGCATTGGCAGAGCCGGATCTAGATCCAACATATCCGACAAAGTGCGACGTGTGGGTCCTGAGGTAGTTGCGGCTTTCCTCGTGGGCTTCCTCGAAAATCCTGATGGTCTCGAGAACTTCATCCACGTTTGCAACTTGCAGCATCATGCGCCTCAACGTATGCCTCAGGAAAGGTTGGTATGTTCCGGCATTAGCAGAGCCGGAACCGAGGTTGTTATCCTGCTCCTCCTGGATTTCGACCTTGGCAGGTAGATCGATCTGGGATTCGGCCTCACTTGGGAGATCCACTCCAAATTCGATTTGAACCGCAAGATCTGCTTCAGGTTCGGCTTTCTCCACTATCTCCGCAACTGGTGCGGGTTGGGTGGGATTAGGGTTTTCTGAGATCCGGAACTATGCCGCCTCCGTGGACAAAGTGGACCCAGATATTTCTTCTGCCTCAATCATCACCGCTGGGGTGGGTGGGGTAGGTTCAGTGAAACCAATGTATACATCGATCTCGCCAAAAGACATTATGGTCTAAGCAGTTATGGCCTCCCTAGCCGGAATCCAAGTCTCGTCGAGAACGATGAGAGGGACGTAACTGGCGTAGAGGAGGCGACCGACGGTGATGGTCTCTCCGATTCTGATTCTTGCAGATTCCGCTCGGAACACAGATCTGAAGCTCACTTGCCCCGCGGTGGGCACTAACTGTCGTTGGATTGATGACAAGTACGACATGAGGGGGTCCTCGAGGCGTGTGGAAGAGAGGGATGTGAGACGTACGGTATTCCGGGATGGTGACCACACAAGTTTACCCAGGTTCGAATGCGCCGGCTTTGGATGGATCCTACTTTAGCTAGCAATCCAGTAATATGGAAGAGCCGTAATATTGGTTACAAGGGTTTCTCCTGTGCGAGTTGAGATTGTAGACTATTGTGAGGGTTATCATGTGGTGCCCTAAAGGCTCTCCCTAGGACGGTTTATATAGATATCCGGCCTAGGGTTTACAGGAGAGACCTATCCGACTATGACTAAGAGTTAGTTACAGAGTACATCTTGAACTACAAGTAACACTATCGGCCTATGTAGGTAAGTCTTTTGGGCCTTCCCATAGCCGGACTGGACTCCGTCTCTTCTCCCTGACTGGGCCGCCCGTGAAGCAATTCTCTAACCCGAAGTAGGCCACCCTGGTCAGCGAGGCATGGTGAGGATACCCGGAAAGTATATTCCCAACAATATTTTCTAGCCACATCTACTATAGACTTTTGTTCAACCACTACACCACCGTCGCACGAGGTTACACAATTATTAAGTAAAATAGGCCAAATACTTATGATATATGATATTACCGTTAGTCCCAAATGGATATCTAAACAACTAGTATACTCCCCTTGATGTCAATGGGTTTCACGCGTAGAAGTCAATTACCATTCATATCACCTCAATACCTATACTAATCCTCGGGGTCTTGGGTACCTGACAAGTCTTTGGATCAAGATAAGAGACAAGAATACAAAGGATAAATTCAATATCAAAATCACCACACAGTGCTCCATGTTGGAGGATGCAAATAATGCTACAAGGCTATGCCTTAGCTTGTAGCCAGTGAGGACTACTCACTCATGATTAGATCATAAATCATAAACACTATATATAAAGTCTTAAGATAATTACCAAATAGTATTATAGTGTTGCCAATGGCAATGAGATCGAGATTATAAGTAGATGACTATGACTACGGTGGGGAAATAAAGATGGAGAGGAGGGATGACTATGGTGGTGGAGAAAGGGTGGATCTCCTCTCATCATATGTGAATGATTTTAGATGTGATGTGTTGTGGCGTTGCGTTAGGGTTTCTGACGGCTCAGATCTGGATGATATATAGATGTCATCACAAAAGTTGCTTCGTTTGACCTAGAGGAGACATTGTCACTTGGTATGGGCAGACTGTACCGATGGGGCCTATCCGTACTTATGCTTATTAAAGCCTTTTGACGACTCCTTCGTGGCCTCTTTGAAAAAATTAGATACTCATAATTCTTAGTTAATTAGCCTAAATTTCACCATAAATCTATCCATTTTTACAAGTAGAAAAATCAAAGAGAGGATTTGCACATATGTGCAATAATTAGTCATTAGTGACAAAGCAAGAGATATATTTCATCACTTATTTGACTAATATGAGGTTTAAACATTGAGAAAATAGTTGTATTTCACCGCCATCAAGAGACCAAATATGGGAAATTGCGGAATAATGTTGGCTCGGATCCTCGAACCTGGGATGCGCGCGGTTGATGGCTCGGGTGGCAGGGCCTACTCATTAGAACAATGGTCAGGACAACGATTGCACATGATGTAACCTACAGGTAAGAAACCGAGTCAACTAGACGGTAAGTTAGACATGGAAAACGGTGACCCACATCAAATAGAACTAGGGGCACAGATGTCAAGAGACCTCGTCGGCTGGTGGCATTTCTGCAATTGGCTAGTGCGTAGTGTCAGCGTCCTAATTTCGGAGTGAATGGGAACACAGTCATAATAAACTCAAAAATTAATGAAAAATTGATCTTGTACACAACTTTGCATTGGGATTCTACAACTAAATATATAATATGGAACTATGAGCTAATAAATGATATCATGCATTATAGGAACTAGACTCCTCTCTGCAGCCCCTAGGATGCGGCGGTAAGAGAAAACATTGATTACTATAGGAGCTAAGTAAGTCATCTACAACAAAGTTGGAAGATGTGCTGCAGTGTTATAAGAAAAGTCGTTAGAACAACTAAATAGTATGCAAATATGTTGCCGACCTAGTCGTCATTTTCAAAAGTTGAAAATAGTAGATGAGATGTTGCGACCTTTATCGAGCCAATCCCTCGTTAAATGATATGTAATGATGTCACTTAGAGCCACTAAGTCTATAAGGTACTCTACGTTTTTTAAACCGGCAAGGTGAGACAAAACAACCTGTTTTATGTGTCCATTTTTACGGCACAATCCGTTCTAAAGCCCGAGATGAAATGGAGTTGCGATGCTGCATCAAACGTTCGACATATGATGTAACAAACATATTATATATTCTCTCAGTGCTATGTGTTTCCCGTACACCATCACCCAGTCGTTAGATAATGATGCAAAAACTGGTCGGAGTAAAAAATAACGACAGCAAAGCAGGCTGATACAATACGTGATAGGAAACAGCAAAGACATGTACGTCTACTATTAACTCGAACATGTTAGCCGTCACAAAACGTAAGGAAAGTTTTCGTCCAAAATGATTAGTCCAATAGTATTTGTATGACTATAGACTTAAAACATGAACAACACAACCAAACATTAGAATCCGAAAAGCAGCGAACTGCGCTAAAGATAACAGTTATACAAAAAATATGCGATAAACTCGTGCGGAAAAGAGTAAGTGACCGAACAGACGTCACAACAGGACTATGTGAACATCGTACACAAGATAATCGGAGAAAAAATGTAAAAAAGACAAACACATGAAAACAATACATTCGTTATCATATAAGGATGAGAACATAAAGACGTGTTAGATGATAAACTTGCATTTATTCTCAATGGGGAACCAAAAAGTTACAACAACTTGTGCACAAAAGAGTAAGTGATGGAACGACGGCCACACCAATACTATGCGAAGATAATACGCAATATAAGCAAATAGGAAACATAAAAGAAAAGGACAAACATAGAAAGACAATACATTTGTTATCATATATTGATGAGAACACAAAGACGTGTTAGACAATAAACTTGCATTTACTCTTGATAGCGAACTGAAAAGTTACAACGGTAGATCGAAACAAAGAGAGAAAACACATAAACACTTGTTAGAATAAAAAAACTACATTTCTTTTGGGTAGCAAATAGAAAATTATAGTTGTGGATCAAAATAAATAAACAAAATATGCCTACATCTAAAGTCTACCTACAGAAGGCTATAAGATACATCTGACGCCAAGAAGCGTCGTGTAGCAAAGACCCCCATTTCGTCACCGCTGTGATGACAAAGCCTCGCGTAGCAAAGTCTAGGACATCATAAACGATTCTTCATCGCTCTCTTTGTAGCGGCAAATACGCGATGAAGAGAGTGAGGAAAATTCAACCATGCCGCTCGGGGCATCGTCTTGTATCTACGAGAGGGCATTGTCTTCTGCTATCGTGAAGAAGTGGCGTACCAGTGACACCGCGACAAAGAATCGGCGAGCAGACATGCATCGGCGTGAACCGTAGAATCGCGTCTAGCCTAACGCCAGAGACGTCAGAGGATCTCGTGCAACCAAGGTTTAGTGTGTTTCCTATAGCTACGGGCTACTACAAAGGCACAAACCTACGCTTTCGTTGCCCGTTGTACTACAAAGCATCAAACCACCACCCGGAATACGTCAGATACGGCAAAACTATCATTCAGGGTGCTGGCGGTGTCTCTTCTAGCATAACATGCAGATAAGATAAGCCGAACCAGCTAATGCGATGCGAGAAACCACGAACACGAAGGGATAATTTATAAGATAAGCGGTGGTTCTAGCGCAGAGGATACACGCAACTAGGAACCACGATACCGCCTCACCGTGAAAACACGCATCCGTGTAGAGTCTACGTTACCAACCGTGCTATCAGCCGTGACAAATCACCGACGCCTAGGGTCTATGTTGCTAGCTAGTCCCTCTGCCGCGAGCATATACACAAACACTTATTAGAAGGAAAAAACTACATTTCATATGGATAGCGAGTAGAAAATTATAGTTGCAGATCGAAACAAAGAAACAAAAGATGCCTACATCTACAAAGAAAAAACTAGATCTAAAGTCTACCTACAGAAGGCTATAAGATACATCTAACGCCAAGAAGCATCGTACCAAAGCCCCCTGCGTCGCCACCACTTTGACGACAAAGGCTCGTGTAGAAAAGCCTAGGACATCATAAACGATTCTTCATCACTCTCGTTGCAGCGTCAAATATGCGATGAAGAGAGTGAGGAAAATTCGGCCATGCCGCCCGGGGCATGATCTTCTATCTTTGAGAGGGCGCCGTCTTCTGCCATTGCGAAGAAGTGGCGTACCAACGACACCGTGACAAAGAATCGGCGAGCAGACATGAAACCGGCGTGAACCCATAGAATCGTGTCCAGCCTAACTCTAGAGAAGTCACAGGATCATGCACAGCCGACGTTTAGTGTTTTGCCTATCGCTATGTTCTACGTACAAATGAAAGAACCTACGCTTCCATTGCCCGTTGTACTACATAGCACCAAGCCACTACCCCGAACGCATCAGATATGACAAAAGCCGTCGTTTGGGGTGGCGGCGAACGGTGTCTCTTCTAGCACAACATGCAGAGAAGGTAAGCCGAACCAGCTAATGCAATGCGAGCAACCACAAAGACAAAGGGGTATTTTATAGGTTAAGCGGTGGTTCTGACGCTGAGGATACACGCAACTGGGACCCACGATACTATCTCACTGCGAAAAGATGCATCCGTGTAGAGTATACGCTACCAACAGTGCTATCAGCCGCAAGAAATTGCCGACGCCTAGGGTCTATGCTGCCATCTAGTCCCTCTACCGCGAGAATACACATAAACACTTGTTAGAAGGAAAAAACAATATTTCCTCTAGATAGCGAACAGAAAATTATAGTTGCATATCGGAAAAAAGAAACAAAAGAATGCCTACAGCTACAAATAAAAACTACATCTAAAGTCTACCTACAGAAGGCTATAAGATACATCTGACGGAAAGAAACATCATGTACCAAATCCCCCGACGTCGTCACTATGTCATAACTGATTCTTCATCGCTCTCTTTGCAGCAGCAAATACGCGACGAAGAGAGTGAGGAAAATTTGGCCATGCCACCCGGGGCATCGTCTTCTATCTTTGAGAGGGCGTCGTCTTCTATCATCACGAAGAAGTGGCATACCAACGATGCCACGATAAAGAATTGGCGAGCGGACATGACACTGACGTGAACCCGTAGAAGCGTGTCTAGCCTAACGCTAGAGACATCATCGGATTACATGCAGGTGAGTTTCAGTGTGGTTGCTATCGCTATAGGGTACATACAAAGGAACGAACCTACGCTTTCGCTGCCTGTCATACTATAGAGAACCAGGTCACCAACCCGAACATGTCAGATACGACAAAATCGTTGTTCGGGTGACCTACGGTATCTCTTCTAGCACAATGTGTAGAGAAGGTAAGCCAAACCATCTAACGCGATGCGAGAAACCATGTAGACGAATGGGGTCTTTTGTAGGATAAGCGATGGTTTTGGCGTCGAGAATACACACAACTTGGACCCATGATACCGCCTCGCCGTGAAAACACACGTCTATGTAATGTATACGCTACTAGTAGTGCTATCGGCCACGATAAACCAATGACGCTTAAGGTCTATGTTGCAAGATAGTCCCTCTTTCGTGAGCATACACGTCTGTCCATGCTTTCCGATGCCATCTCTCCTGCCAGCTCGTCTCTCTGCTGCGATAACCCATGTACGGCTAAAGTGTAGGATGGTGCGTTGGCTCTGATGGGGCCCCACATTCATGAGGAACCACGTCTAGATAGAGTCTACGGCACCACATATGCTCTCAACAGGTCCCACATCTGCGAGAATCCTCGGCCAGCACGGGCTTGCGACACTGGGCGAGACCCATGGCTGCGAGAGACCGCTCCTGTCATGGGATCATAGAGCCACATCATATCAGTGCGGTCCAGAATGCATCTCATAGAGCTAGGCCCTTCACATGTATGGTGACGGTGGGCCTAGTGAGCGTGCATGGTGCACCATACGGCGAGTAAGGGTCCTACGAGGTCCGCCTATTCGTGACTAAGTTCATGATTTAGGGTTGAAAACAGACGCCAAAGATCACCGGGAGCAGGATTGGAGTAAAATTTCTTGTCTGAGGGACTGTTTTCAGCCGCTGATCATCGACATCCCACAGCCGAAAAGAATCGGGGCGACGTGGATAGCAGTTTCGGCCAAAATAATCTAGCGCTATTATTTACTCTGACATTAATATATACTAGTATCATATGCATAGATACTAGTGTATGATATTTCCCACTATTACTATCCTAAGAGCATGTTCGACAATGCTTTGTCTCCTAGTTTCCAAGAAATTCGCGGTTGAGAAGCACCAAACGTCCAAACTCCACAGAGCTAGATCCAAGAAGCCAACCATAATTTGTGTACAAATCGCGGAGCACCACATATGGGAATTACCAGATCGGTAAAGGACGAAGCAACAATAAATTACATCATTCTTCCACCGCCTAGTCAGAAATGTTTTGATGTGCCGGAGATACTCTCCCTCATCCCCTTATCTATTCCCTATGTCTCCTGAATCGACAACGATGGCACCTCGAGTTGTGACCTAGCCTCTTCCATACCCACACCCACCCTACCGTCGTAGGAGTCCTCTCCTCCACCTAGCATGTAGCCGCCACTGATCCCAACTCCTTCGGCTGCCACCCATCTCCACGTGGGCTTCTCTGGCCATTGTGACCCTTTCTTCTCTGCTGCTCAATAGGTCATCTCAATAGTGACCCAACTCATCTTAGATAGGATTCGTCACTACCGCGAGCTCATCTACCTCCAGCCTTATCAAGAAACACTAGACCCGACCTCATCCACTACGAGATCCTCTGTCGGATCCCTGCCTAGAACTCCCCCCTCGAGCAACACAAGCAACAACGGACCCCCCTCCGTGACCTCCTCTGGTAGTATTTGCAGCATGCTATCATTGTGCAGCTTCAGGTGAGCTAATTATCTACATGCATTTTTGTAGTTAGTATTGTTAACTAGATGGGGTATCCATATATGTGATTTATGTGTATGTTGGCACTGTTAACTAAACGTGATGTCTATTGTGCCATGCAATCTCTCTGGTCTGAACAATATTTATGTATACACTATTGTCCAAAATTCTTCCATGTGAAAATCTGAACATTTTTGTGTGTACATTAGTGTGAAGAATTACGGTTTATGAAATTTTATGTGAAATAATGCTATAGAAGTGACATGAATTTTGTAGATTAGTGTCAATAATGGTAGCCCAATGCACCAAATTCTGGAGACTCAAATTTCTGTGTTGTGCATCCTAAGTTTAAGAATGATAGAAGATCTTACACATCTAAAAATTGCATTGGTGCAATAGATGGGGTTCACATAAGGGAATTCATTGCCCCAGATAAGAAAGTGAGGTACATTGGAAGACCATGTGCAGTAACTCAATGGTTGTATGTGACTACGACATGTATTTCACTTATGCTTCAATTGGACAACATGGTTTCATGCATGACACAACTGTTCTATACCATGCAATTGATAAGGACATGATTACCTTCCTGTATCCTCCAAAGGGTGAGCATTTTTTATGTTAATATATTTGGTGCAATCATGTTAGAAATAAAATATGCACACAGTCTTTGTTTTGTTTAGGTAAAGTACTTCCTTATAAATGCAGGATATCCTAATCGATTTGGATATCTTGCACCATACGAAGGAGAAAGGTGTCATGTTCCTGAGATTCACAGAGGTGTACCACCAACTACTCATGTCGAGAAGTTCAATATGATCCACTCTTCCAAGCGTAATGTCATTGAGTGTGTCTTCGCAGTATTGAAGATGAAATGGAAAATTCTTATCAAGATACCAAGTTATTCCATTCAAACCCAAAATATGATTGTTGCTTCATGTATTACATTGCATAACTATATTCACGCTCATGATGTAGATGATATCCACTTTGAGCAATTTGACAGGGATCTAGATTATGTGCCAAAAATTCGGAAAGATATAAGCGATATGTTCCTCCTCATCGTGCTTCAGATTTATCAACTCCGGAGGCAGACATTCTAACATGGATGACTTTAGGGATGAACTAGCTACCTCAATTGCTAAAGGATGGTGATGACCAAGGCATGTTAGTGCCAATTTTGTTTCAATACTATCGTTGTATTGGGAACGGCGGTACCTGAGAAGGGTAGATAGAGGTGTGAAGACTAGCAGGGAACCTCTCGACGGCGTCCGCAGGCGGGATTGGGTATGAGCTAGTGTAGCAAGACACAAGAAATACCCAGGTTTGGAGCCCTCGTGGTGAGTTAAAACTCCTACTCCTACCGATCTGACTATGAGTAGAATACATGGTACAATTGCTCCTCGAGCTGTATGATCTAGCTACCTTCTTAAATGCTCAGAGTCCTACCCTTGCTATGAGAGCCTTGCCCCTCCTTATATAGGCAGAGGGGCAACGGTCTCACAGGCCAGTCCGGTTGGCGGGTCCCACAGGCGGGCCCCAGCCGGCTGGTCATATACAGTATCCAGTAAGGTATGTCATGTCAAAGTACAAGTCGTGCGGGTATAGTGAATGCTCTGCAAGCCTATCATCAGCATCCGGTCACTGTGCCCACGTCATCAGCAAAGTCTTCGGTATGGTCTTGTAGTTGGGGGTCTTGTTGCTCTACCAGGGCGTACCGTGCACTGTGCAGCACGTCGCCATGTCCTCCTGATTGCGCCCGGCTACATACGTGTAGCCGGATCCGTATCTTGTCGCCCTTCCTGGTTCCAGCTACCGGCTGGTAGCCGATACGAATTGCCTGTGTCCAGCTACAATCCGCTAGCCGGACACGAGCCGCCTGCCTTAGTTCTTGCCTGGTTGGGGTACCGACGGTCATCACCCGACACTAGCCCCCGAGCGTGTGTGGATTCCACCCTTAGGTGAAATGTGCGTGTGCTCCCTCTTGCGTTTGAAATTTGTGTCCAGCTGGCGCTTGACGGTTGTGCTGCCCGTGACACTAGTGCTGGCACCGGCCATGCTTGCACGTGACATCATTGTGCTGCTGCGCGCAGCGTTACGTCGCGTCACACATCGCGCACGTCGCCTTGGGAACCGTCGTCCACCGTTTCAGTTTCTGGCCCGGGATCTTTTGCGCGTTCGGTGCCGGCACAGAGGATCAGGAGCGGTGGTTGGGGTGTTGCGTGGTCTGGTGGACACCACGTGTCGTGGTAGACGGTTGCTCTCCCCGGTCATTAAAAGGCCGCGCGAGGGAGCCGTTCCCCCTTCCGCTCACTGCCTCCTTGCTACCTCATTGCACCCTTGCTACTTCACCATTGTTTCCGCGCGCTCACTGCCAGACTTAGCCGCGCCACCCGCTTAGCGTCGCCGGTGACACGGACCACCGCCACTCAGGACCCACCACCACGGCGGACGGAACCGTGATGGCCTCAGAGCGCAGAACCTGGTGCGGGTCCTCCATCACGGAGGAACATATTGCCAAGTATCGTGCCACCCGGGTCTTGCCACCGGAGATGGAGGTGAAGGTGCGGCTCACGCCACCGGAGGAGGAATCACCGCACCCGAAGGAGGGGGCGGGTGATCTTCCTCTTCTACCTTGCGTGTGGCTTTGCTTTTCCCGTGCACCCCTTGTTCCGCACATTTCTGGCCTTCTTCAATCTTTGCCTCCACCACCTCGGCATGAATGCCATCGGCATCCTCGCGTACTTCGCAGCATTCTGCGAGTGCTACCTCAGGATCCAGCCGGATCTCAGGCTCTTCTGCCGGCTCTTCTGCGTCCGGTCGCAGGTGTAGTTCACCCAGGGTCCGCTGGTGGCTTGTGCTGGCTCCTCCATCTACTCTCGCTCCCACACCAGCTACCCCAAGTTCCGGCTACAGGATACGGTCCGACTGTAGTAGCAGTCGTACTTCTACGTCAGCAATGTCATCGACGTCGACCGGATCAACCTGCTGGCCTTCCAGGACGTGGAGTCCAGCCGGCAGCACTGGGACTTGAAGATCCACAATGACAAGGCGGAGAAGGATACGATGTTGCACCAGATGCGCTCCCTCGTCACTGCCCTCCAGGTCTTCACGCCTGACCTCCCCCAGCTGCACGCGTCGGTCCGGCGAGGAATCAGATGGTGACGCCGACGTCTTTCCTAACCGGAATGACGAGCCGACCCATGATCATCACACAGAGGTTGACGAGGAGGAGGAGGCTGCTCCAGCCCCCGAGTCGACTCGGCGCTGCGTGATGGCCCAAAATATATCGAGCTCGTTGGGGAACCCCAAGAGGAAGGTATGATGAGCAAAACAGCAAGTTTTCCCTCAGTTATGAAACCAAGGTTATGGAACCAGTAGGAGCAAGGAAACACCTCCAAGGTGTTGTTTCCAACTTGGAATCCTGCACAACACAACCACAGAACTTTGCCCCCAACTTACAGTGAGGTTGTCAATCTCACAGGTTTTGCTAAAAACAAAGGATTAAACATATTGTGTGGAAGAAAGTAAATGCTTGCAGAAAGTAGACAGAAAACAGTGAACAGTTGTAGATTGATGGTAAAAGAAAGGACCGGGGTCCATAGTTCACTAGTGGTGGTTCTCCTTAAGATAGATGACATGTTGGGTGAACAAATTACAGCGGCGCAATTGACAAACATCGAGAAAGCATACGTGCATATACTAATCATCTTGACTCCTATGAGATTTGATTGGGCATTACAACATTATACATAGACCGTAATCCAACTGCATTTGTGACTAATAATCCACCTTCAGGTTATCAATCCGAACCCCCTCCAGTATTAAGTTGCAAGCAACATATAATTGCATTATGCATTGCGTGTAAAGTAAACAATATGATTGTTCTATGAATAAAGGATTGTTGTTTTCTCCCTAGTAGCAACAACAGATCTAGTACCTTAGAGATTTCTGTCACTTCCCCAGATTACTAGAGGCATGAACCCACTATCGAGCATAAATACTCCCTCTTGGAGTTTCTAGCATCTACTCGGCCAAGATATGTACTAACAACGGAGAGCATGCAAGATCACAAATAACAAAGACATGATAGAATCAATAATCAATCTGAAATAGCATCTCAATATCCATCGGATCCTCGCAAACACAACATGTATGATTACAAATAGATGATCTTGATCATGAACGGAGCTCACAAGATCTAAACATGGTAGCACAAAGGAGAAGAACCAACCATATAGCTACTACATGGACCCGTAGTCCAAGGATGAACTACTCACGCATCACACCGGAGGCTTGCATGGTGATGAAGAAGGCCTCTAGGGTGAATTCTCCCCTCTGGCAGGGTGCTGGGAAGAGCTTCAGATCCCTCCCGATCTAGGGATGGAGATGACGGCGGCTATAGACTCTTTCGTGGAATTTTGATCGGGTGCTTAGGGTTTATGTATCAGAGGCATCTTATAGGCGAAAGGGGAGGCCGAGGGGGTGCCCTAGGCGGACACACCACTCCCTGGCGCGGGTAAGGCCTGGCCGCGCGACCATGTGGTGTGGGCGGCCCCTGGCCCCTCTCTGTCTCGTATTCTGGCTCCGTGTCCCCCTCGGTGAAATATTGACTTTGGCTTTTATCCTGTCCAATTCCGAGAATATTCATTTTTTGACGTTCCTGGAACCAAAAACAGCAGAAAACAGGCAGCTGGCACTGTGGCATCTTGTTAATAGGTTAGTCCAAGAAAGTGTATAAAAATTACTCCAAAGTGTGGATAAAACATAAGAAAGTAGATATAAAACAAGCATGGAACATCAAAAAATATAGATACGTTTGCAACGTATCACCGTGCGACGGACGGCGACTCCAGCTGGTCTGGTGCCGGGGGAAGCAGGTCCAGCCGGCCCTTGGTGGAGGAGCCGGCCGCCAAGAGGAGCTAGACCGCCGCCCTGCCCCTGAGCCGCTTGGCCGGAAGAAGGCGCCACCGCCAGTGGTGCAAGGCTAAGGGCCCTCCTACCCTCCTTTTGTTTTGCGCCCCTTTCCCCTATTCTTCTTGTGTGGTTTTTCTTCTTCTTGTTTACTTATTGATTCTCCCTTATCCTTGCCGTTCGCTTGTCTCCTTCGGTGCTGCCAGCCCAGTGTGGGCATCCGCCGGCTCGCTGGTACACACGCCGCCTACCTCCCCACCTCATGTTGCCGCTACTGCCCCCACACTGTCATCACGGGCATCGCCGCCACCACCTCGCCGGGACCGGGGATGCCCCGCCGACCATGGTGGTGCAGCCAGACGCCACCGCGTCGGGCCCACAAAGCGAAGGTGGCTCCTCCTCGGGGACGAGGAGGGATGCAGCCGGCAAGGAGCTGGTGGTGGTCCAGGACAACAACTAGGATGGCGAGCCGGGGGAGGAATGGTGGGTGGCAGACCGCAAGGCGAAGGATTCGCTGACCCTGAACGCTGTCGACGACGTCGCCTCCTCTGCCGCCTCCCTGGCGGATCTGACCACCACCCTGGAGCTGGCGGTCAAGGAGATCCGGCTGCTCGAAGCTTTGGCTAGGAGCAACCGATTGTTGGAGCAGAAGCTGGCCACCGCCAACGGCATCTCCCAGAGTAAGTCATTTTACTCGGTTTTTTGTAGCCGGTTTCTCGTGCTCTCTTTTTTTTTTTGCGGATATCCGGTTTCTTGTAGCCATCATGGTGTGCGCCCAGTGGGAGATCGATCGCCTGAAGAAAGTGAACGACCGGCTGTCGAAGTCGAACTCCAACCTCCGACTGCAGAAAAAGGACTGGCACTCCAAGACAGACCGGCTGGAGGCCATCATCAAGGAGCACGACTCCGCCCTTGCTAGCCGGGTCGAGGCCTTTGATCTTCGCGATGCCCAGAGCAAGGACCAGGAGAAGGAGATCAAAAGGCTAGGGGAGTAGGAGAAGGCCCTCCAGGATGAGCTGATGCAGATCGGCCGCACAGCTAATGTCTATGCACGCTTCTATTCTTGTAGACAGTGTTGGGCCTCCAAGTGCAGAGGTTTGTAGAACAGCAGCAAGTTCCCCTTAAGTGGATCACCCAAGGTTTATCGAACTTAGGGAGGAAGTGGTCAAAGGTATCCCTCTCAAGCAACCCTAAAATCAAGATACAAGAAGTCTCTTGTGTCCCCAACACACCCAATACACTTGTCAGGTGTATAGGTGCACTAGTTCGGCGAAGAGATAGTGAAATACAAGTAATATGGATGATTATAACTGGTAATTGCAATCTGAAATAAGAGTGGCAGCAAGCAAACATGTAACAGGACTGATTGTAAACGTAGTTTCAATGCTTAGAAATAAGGCCTAGGGATCATACTTTCACTAGTGGACACTCTCAATAAAATATTTTCTATTCATTATGCTACCCTGAACTACTCTCCGGTTGGACGATGTAGGGCTATAACAGCACACCTTAAAGTTTACATTCCCCATCTAGATAACCCCTCACTGTCACCTTGAGCGCTAGATGGTTCCAAAAAACACCACAATCTCATAGAGACATCCAACTCAAATTATACTCATGATAAGTATTTCTGTAACCTTAGCCAAAGTGCCACACGGTGTGCACACTGTCAACTTCACACACGTGGGGATAAGCAGAGATTAATTAAAGCACTTGAGTAGCAGAATAGATCTATAGATTACAAAGCTCATGATCTCATAAGATCACGCATAGAGAGAGAGATGAACACATAGCTACCAGTAGAGCCATTAGCCTCGAGAGAGAACTACTCCCTCCTCATCATGGAGTCAGCAACGATGATGGAGATGGCGATGGAGTCGAGGGAGATGGCTCTGGGGGCACTTCCACGTCCCTGCAGGGTGCCGGAACAGAGACTTCTGTCTCCTGAATCACCTCTTCAGTGGCGGCGGCGCTACAGAACTTTTTGTGGAATTTTGATCGGGTACTTAGGGTTTTCATGTCGGGGTGCTTTTATAGGCGAAGGGGTAAGGTCGGTGGAGCTCCAGGGGTCCCACACCCCCTGGTGGGGCGCCTAGGGCTGGCCACGCCACCATAGGGTGTGGCCTCCTCCTGGCCCCCCTTCGGCTGCCCTTCAGACTCTGTGTTGCTTCGGGTAAAATATTGACTTTGGCTTTTGTCCCGTCCAATTCCGATAATATTTCCTTACTAGCTTTTCTGAAACCAAAAATAGCATAAAACAAGCAACTGGCATAGTGGCATATTGTTAATAGGTTAGTTCCAAAAAATGTATAAAAATACCTCAGAGTGTGAACAAAACATAAGAAAGTTGATATAAAACAAGCATGGAGCATCAAAAATTATAGATATGTTTACGGCGTATCAAGCATCCCCAAGCTTAACTCCTACTCGTCCTCGAGTAGGTAAGTGATAAAAAGAATAATTTTTGAGGTGACATGCACCATCACAATCTTGATCAAGGTATTGTAAAACATGTATAGCCTAGATCATAGTACTCTAACATAAGAACGAAAGATAGAGTTCTAACAATAAGACATAACAACTATGTTGTAACATGAAAAGGTACAAACATAAGATCATGAATAACAATGCATTGAAAGACGTTTGTTTGTTTCACATATAGAAAACATAATAAGAGTGGTATTCAGCTTGTCCCTCATGGTATAGCTAAACATAAATGCATATTACAACTTCAAAGTTCATAAGGGTGACTATATACAAATAATTTAAGAACAAGCAATGTCACTGAACTAAGAATGACACCTATGCTCTCTTAATTCGTGCACAAAGATAGAAGATGGAGACTCAACATAAAAGTAAAAATAAAGGACCTTCACAGAGGGAAGCAGGGATTTCAAGTTTCATAAAGAGCTTCCAAAAATTATGGTACTTATTAGCTTTCAGCTCTCATTGCCCCTATCATAAGCATCTTGAGGTGATTAAGGTTAAAGTGACACAAATATGAGGATATGGTTGACAAGTTATAAGTTGAAAATCTCATGCCCCTTGCTTACGAGTACCGAACCTCATGCTACTCAACTTTAATCACAAGTAAGTTCTTGTCATTGTAAGTACATGTGTATCATGGAGAACCACCAATGGGGTAACCCCTTGCCCCATGACACATGAGCTATCCCATATCAAAATGACAAGGAAATAGACAATGAGCATCTCAGCGATATTTTTATTTGCTATTTGCATAGGTTTTTATTGAGGATGCTTCACAGAATGCCTTCTATGGTTATGTTGCAAGTTTCCACCATGATTAGGCATGGCTTAGGCTATCCTCCCAGGTGTTTCTCTAACACATATACAAACTCCATGAGCTTACAAGCTCCCCTTTTATTTCACACTGCCGGGATCCATAAACAAAAGAACATGATATCAACTGAATAATAAGTGCAATGTTGAAAGCATTCCTCATGGTACATGGTTCTGTTAATTCTCAACTTATAAAGTGCAAGCATATAAGCAACATAGATGGACACAATGGTTCAAGTTTATTAAGTGCAAGAAAGTAAAGTGTGACATCAAGTTTGTGATAGCTTTAATCACTAATTTTCACATAACAATTTTAATTTGGAAGGTAGATAAAAACATGAATATACTTGGAATGGTGTAACACACCATGCATAAGAATTTATAGTGGACTCTTTGGAATAACTTGGTTTTTTGGGGGTTGGATGCATGAGCAGAACTCACACTTGGTATAGGCGGAGGCTAGCAAAAGACTAGGAGCGACCAACTAAGAGAGCAATAATGTCCATAATCATGCAAAGCGACAAAACATTATTAATTAAAGCATAAAGTGATATTACAAGTCAAAAACTAAATGATCATAGAGGCTAAGGTGACTGGTTCATAGTCTTAACATGGTGTAAGCATGTTCCAAGTCAACCCAAATAAAGCATCAAAGGAGAATACCACAATATTATGCTTTTGTATACTAAAACAACGCATGATTCTTTCAAGGCACATTAAGCAATCTCAATTGTTTGGAACAAGTCATGCTACAGCAATAATTACTAAGCATAAAGTCAAAGCAACATCAAACATGACATGATAAAGTCTAGACCACAGTCAAAACAAGCTTCCTTTTGTATAACCATAAGCATGAAACTTCCTACTCTTTTCTAGCACCAATCAAAAACTAAGGCTAAACGCAGTGCTAGCAAAGGAGAACACTCACAGAACAATAAGAGTGAAAACTAGACTATTCTAGGCAATGAATAACATGGTGTGTCTCTCTCCAAAATAAGTGTGTTGGTATCCAACCAACTTATTTAAGCAAACCAAACAAAAAAAACAAAGACGCTCCAAGAACAACACAATCATGCATGAAACAATAAAAATGAAGTGTTTTGGAAGAAAACCTGAGATTTTTATTGATGAAGAAGGGGATGCCTTGGGCATCCCCAAGCTTTGACGCTTGTACTTCTTGAATATTTCTTGGGGTGACACGGGTGGCATCCCCAAGCTTGAGATTTTGTCCATACTTCATCTCATCACATTATTCTTCACTATACTTGAAAATTTCCTTCATACAAAAGTTCACACAATCTTCATTAGCAACATTAGTGTATTCAAGATAATAAGTCTTTGGGTTTAGTTTAAACACAAGTAAAACTTCCATGAAAACACAAGCTACTGTAGAAATTCTTTCTAAAATCTCAAGTGATCAAAGAGAACTCAAAAAGAAACCGATTAAGAGGCAAATGCAAATAATGGCAGAAATCTATCAAAACAGACCAGCTGGTAAAGACCGATTTTTCGAATATCTTCTGTTGCTCAAATTTAAAAGAGCAAAACTAACGAAAGTTGGGTAATAACCTAGGGCATAAGTACAAAAAATTACAGCTCAATCCGACATAGTGATATTTTTCACGGTTTTTTACAGTGACGCACAGAAATCTGTTTCGGGACAGCAACTTCCCCATATCTTACTTCCCTCTCATTAGAGGTTATTCTGGGCACAAAAACCAAACAAAAAAATAAGGAGAGGTTATTACAGAGGCAATAACTTCCAAGACTCAACAAAACAAAAATAAATTGAAAGTAAAAATATAATGCGTTGTCTCCCAAAAGCTCTTTCTTTATAGCCATTAAGATAGGCATGATAATTTCGATGATGCTCACATAAGAAATATGAATTGAAGTAAAAAAGAGCATCAAGAAGCAAATATGGAAAAAAATAAGTCTAACCCACTTCCTCTGAAAAATAATCTTGTAAAGAAACAAGTCATGAAAGCACAAAGCAACAAGCATAGGAAAGCAAAACAATTGCAACTTCAAAAAATTCAACATAAAGAGGGGAAACTTAATATTGTCGAGATACATAAAACCATGTTTCCCTCTCTCATAATAACTTTCAGTAGCATCATCAATAAAATTAACAATATAAATATCACATAAAACATTCTTATCATGAGCCACATCCATAAAATAATTATTACTCTCCCTATAAGCATAGTCATTCTTATCAATCATAGTGGGAGCAAATTCGACAAAATAGCTATCATTATTATTCTCATCACCATAGTCATCAAATATAGGAGGCATATTGTAATCATAATTAATTTTCTCCTTAATAGTAGGTGGACTGAAAATATCATATTTATCATTGTAATCATCATATATTCGAGGTATAGTATTATTAGTAAATTTTCTCCTCCGTGCTTGGGGGACTAAAAATATCATGCTCATAAAAACCAGCTTCCCCAAGCTTAGAATTTTCCATAGCATTAGCAATAATGGTGTTCAAACAATTCATACTAATAACATTGCTATTAGCATGCAAATAAAGTTCCATAGGTTTTTCAGTTTTCTCTTTTAACACTTCATGTCCTAACTCAAGATAAATACTATAAAAGCTCTCTAAGTTTGTTGTTGTTTTACATTAAGCCTAACTAGTGAAAATAAAAACAAGAAACAGAAAGATATAATTGCAGAATCTAAAGGAAATAACTTTGAGCACTCACACACCAGCAACAGTACTAGAATATAGCTTAGTAGCCAGAGGATGTGAGTACCTTTTACCTTACCTCCCCAGCAACGGCGCCAGAAAATAGCTTGATGTCTACGCATGCTTCTATTCTTGTAGATAGTGTTGGGCCTCCAAGTGCAGAGGTTTGTAGAACAGCAGCAAGTTTCCCTTAAGTGGATCACCCAAGGTTTATCGAACTCAGGGAGGAAGTGGTCAAAAGTATCCCTCTCAAGCAACCCTGCAATCAAGATACAAGAAGTCTCTTGTGTCCCCAACACACCCAATACACTTGTCAGGTGTATAGGTGCACTAGTTCGGCAAAGATATAGTGAAATACAAGTATTATGGATGATTATAAGTGGTAATTGCAATCTGAAATAAGAGTGGCAGCAAGCAAACATGTAACATGACTGATTGTAAACGGTATTTCAATGCTTAGAAACAAGGCCTAGGGATCATACTTTCACTAGTGGACACTCTCATATAAATATTTTCTCTTCATTATGCTACCCTGAACTACTCTCCGGTTGGATGTAGGGCTATAACAGCACACCTTCAAGTTCACATCCCCCATCTAGGTAACCCCTCACTGTCACCTCAAGCACTAGATCATTCCAACAAACACCACAATCTCATAGAGACATCCAACTAAAATTATACTCATGATAAGTATTTCTTTAACCTTAGCCAAAGTGCTACACGGTGTGCACACTGTCAACTTCACACATGTGGGGATAAGCAGAGATTAATTAAAGCACGTGAGTAGCAGAATAGATCTATAGATTATAAAGCTCATGTTCTCATAAGATCACGCATAGAGAGAGAGATGAACACATAGCTACTGGTAGAGCCCTTAGCCTCGAGAGAGAACTACTCCCTCCTCATCATGGGAGTCAACAATGGCGATGGAGATAGCGGTGGAGTCGATGGAGATGGCTCTAGGGGAACTTCCCCGTCCAGGCAGGGTGCCGGAGCAGAGACATCTGTCCCTCGAATCTCCTCTTTGGTAGCGGAGGCACCGCGGAACTTTTTATGGAATTCTGATCGGGTACTTAGGGTTTTCGTCTTGGGGTGCTTTTATAGGCGAAGGGGCAAGATCGGTGGAGCTCCAGGGGGCCACACCCCCTGGTGACGCGCCCAGGGCTGGCCGCGCCACCATATGGTGTGGCCGCCTCCTGGCCCCCTTCGGCTGCCCTTCGGACTCCGTGTTGGGTCGGGTAAAATATTGTCTTTGGCTTTTGTCCCGTCGAATTCCGAGAATATTTCCTGACTTGCTTTTCTGAAACAAAAAACAACACAAAACAGGCAACTAGCACTGTGGCATCTTGTTAATAGGTTAGTTCCAGAAAATGTATAAAAATACCTCAAAGTGTGAATAAAACATAAGAAAGTTGATATAAAACAAGCATGGAGCATCAAAAATTATAGATACGTTTACGACGTATCAACCACCAAGGGTAAGTCTTTCTTCTGACTAGATTTTCCTGTCTGGATCTGGTAGCCAGACCTGACTTTCCTTTTCCGATAGCATTTTATCCGGGCATAGACCTGCTGGCCTACAACCGGCTCCACGAGAATTGGCCGGGAAAGCAGCCAACCTCCCAGGAGTTGGTTGCCCTTCTTGGTGAGGAGGCCGCTGAGCTACGGAAAACGGCTCACGCGGTCTTCGACTTCCTGTGGCCGGATGCGGATGCGCCGGAGAAGATCGCCTAGCTGGCGACCAAGGTCGTGGAGGTGCCGGCTGCCGTCGACCAGTTGAGGGACCTAGCGGCACGAGCCGAAGCGGATATGACCCTGGCGCTGATGTTGTCCTGGTACAAGGACGCACACGTCAAGAAGATCGATGGGGGCTTCCGTGCCGGCGCCGACCTCGCTGCCATCCGCCAGGCTCACCCCGAGCTTCGCGCCTCTGCCATCAAGATCACTGGCTACGCCGATGTCGACGAGGTCCTCACCGACTCGGAATCCACCGAGATGCCGGAGATGGAGGTCGAGCCAGCGCCGTAGCCGATGGGCGGAGATGTTAGAGCCGGAACCTCCAGCGCGCCTCCTCCGCCTCCCAGAGCTGCGCCCGACCAGGATCTCCCGCACGGCAAAGTCCCTGTCGTCTAGATTTGATTCCCGGGATGTCGGGTGGATTTGTAATAACTTTCCTTCTACTGAACTCGTTGGTGATGTCGATTACTTATGATGTCGGTTGAAGCTTATGGGAGCTTCGACTCCCTTTTACTTAATATGTTGTTTGCCTTCTCTCATTTTTCCTTGTGATCTTGTGTGCTTCAAAGTTTTTATCTTCTACCGGTTACAATTATCCAACTAAACTCTTTTAGTCGGGCGAACTCCAACTCTAGTGAGGGCACGCTAGCGCACCCACTGGGTGTAGCCCCTAAGATTCGGAGTAGTTGGCGAAGCCAAGTGCTTCGAATCTTCCTCTTTCTTTCCTTCAAACTCTTAGCTTCCTCCAACTAGACGCCTCTAGCCGGCTAGCCTGACCTTGCTTGGACCAACCGGTTACGCGCACCCACTGGGTGTAGTCCCCGTGATTCGGAGTAGTTGGCAAAGCCAAGTACTTCGAGTCTTCTCTTCTTTTCATGCCCTTGCCCTCACCTAGGCCTGAATATCTGGCTAAACTTCTTTAGCCGGTCGGAACTAGATGATTGCACTGGGGGTGCGCGAGCGCACCTAGTGGGTGTAGCCCCCGAGATTCGGAGCGCTTGATGAAGGCAAGGACTTCGAATTTTCTCTCCTTCTGATGATTGACTCATTGTAGTCGTACAAAACAAACACATATATGGGTTCACTTTTAGTATGTTAGTCAGCTAAGGTAGTGCTTATTAGCTGGAGAATAGCTTCGGTTTTTTCGAAAAATAGCTTGTGCTTCTCTAGACACTTAGTCGCTTTCCCATGCGCTCTACTGTTTATGCTGCGTCCTTGCCGGTCAGCCGGGTTATGGTCTGCAGCGGGAATCGAAGGGAGCTGACAATACATTGCGCATGGTACTAGGGGCTCAGTAGCCGGACAATCGCAAACTAGGCACAAGGCCAGACCGCTCGATATGTCGCATATTTTCATTATTTTTCGTGTGGGATGCCTCGAGCTTTTGCTCTTGCTAGCCAGACAACCGGGTTGTAGTCTGTAGCTGAGACGAAGAGTGGGCCTCTGACACATTCACACGCTACTCAGCCGGTTTATAGAATTAGCAGGCCAAGCCAACCAGCAAGTCCCGGGGTCGGAGTTGCCGGAGCCGGAAAAACTGAACCGGAAAAAGAACATATGCAAATTTCTGGCAAGAAGCCCCCGAGTATCTCTCGGGGTTCCGTATTTTTCATTCATAGGGTTCACGGGATACATACACTGCCAGGTGACTAGGTATAAAATGGACATAGTAGGACCATGTTCTAGGGGTGTTCCGTCTCCTTGTCTGACTTGTCCATCTTGTTCTTGCGCGGCTGCTACGCGTCGATGAAGTAGTAGGAATTGCTGTGCAGCGCCCGGCTGATGATGAAGGGGCCCTCCCAAGGTGGCGATAGTTTGTGCATTCCCTTCGTGTCCTGCACCAACCGGAGAACCAGGTCACCCTCGCGGAACGCGACGGGTCGGATCTGGCTCGAATGGGAGTGGCGTAGGCGTTGCTGGTATAGCACCGATCTGGACAATGCTAGCTCGCGGGCTTCCTCGAGGAGGTCCACACCATCCTCCCTCGCCTCCTGATTGGCCCGCTCATCATAGAGGAGCTTGCAAGGTGAGTCGAACTCGATGTCCATGGAGAGGATGGCTTCCGAGCCATAGACGAGGAAGAACGGGGTGAAGCCGGTTGACTGATTCGGCATGGTGCAGAGGCTCCACAAGACAGCCGGAAGTTCTTCGATCCAGCACCCAGGTGACTGCTCCAAAGGCTCGATGAGGCATGGCTTGATGTCGGCTAGCACTAGGCAGTTTGCCCTTTCGACTTACCCATTGGAATGCGGGTGCGCGACAGATGCTAGGTCCAGTCGAATTCCCTTGTTTCTGCAGAATCGAGCGAAGGCCCCCTTGGCGAAGTTCGTGCCATTATCCGTGATGATGCTATTGGGGTAGCCGAACCGGTTGATGATGTCGGTGAAGAAGGTGACGACTGTCGCCCCGTCTAGCTTTCGGATGGGATTGGCCTCTATCCACTTCGTGAACTTGTCCACCGCCACCAGCAAATGGGTCATGCCAGCACGCGTTCGCTTGAAGGGGCCGACCATGTCGAGCCCCCAGACGACGAAGGGATAGGTAATCGGTATGTTCTTGAGCACCATAGCCAGCATGTGCCTCAGTTGTCCAAAGTGCTAGCATCCGTTGCACGCCCGGACCAGCTTCTCGGCATCCTTGAGGGCGTTGGGCCAATAGAATCCATGGCGAAAAACCTTGGCGACTATCGCCCGAGATGAAGCATGGTGTCCGCACTCGCCCTGGTGGATGTCCTACAGCAGCCGATAGCCCGTGTCTACGTCGACACAACGCTGGAAAATGCCGGATATGCTGCGCTTGTACAGCTCTTTATTGATGATGGTGTATGTGTGCGCGCGTCGCCGGATCTGCCTGGCCTCCACCTCGTCATCGGGAGCTCCCCATTGGCGATGTTGTTCATGAAGGGTTGCGCCTAGGATGGTATCTTCTGGATGGTGAGGACGTTCTCGAGCTATGACTGAGGGACGTCAGGGGGTCGTCCGGGTGGGGTACCTAGGACTGTAGCCCTCGAGCAACATGACGAGCCGGCAGCCCTTGGGTCTTTCGAGCCAGAGGGTGCGGATGTTCCGGAGTTGGTGCGAGCCTACTTCTTTGCCGTTTCCGAGGGTTCCGAGTCTACCGAGCTGTCAGCCGTCGCGCTTCCAGCCCAGATGATAGAATCCGACTTGGGGGACGGAGTGATGGAGGGCTTGCGCAAATGTTCCAAGGAGACCCCTGGCGAGATCGCCTGCCAGGTGGACCCGATTCGGGCGAGCGAATCGGCTGCCTCGTTGTTTGCACGGGGGACGTGATGGAACTCACATCCGTAGAAGCAGATGCTGAGCTTCTGCACATGGAAGCGGTAGAGGGCCATGTTCGTATCGCGGGCGTCCCATTCCCCGGACACTTGCTGCACCACTAGATTTGAATCGCCGAAGCAAAGGATCCGGTTGATGCCAATCTCCTTGGCTAGCCGGAGGCCATGCACCAGCACCTCGTACTCGGCGACATTGTTGGAGGCCTTGAAGTGGATCTGGAGAACATACTCTAGCCGGTCTCCCTTGGGCGAGGTGAGGATGATGCTAGCTCCCAAGCCCCCGAGCATCTTCGAGCCGTCGAAGTGCATCCTCTAGTGATCCGAGTCAGGAACCAACGGCAGGTACTGGGTTTCGGCCCAGTCGACGAGGAAGTATGCCAGAGCCTGTGACTTGATCGTGAGCCTTGGCTCGTACTTGATGGGGTAGGCGGCGAGCTCGATTACCCACTTGGCGACTCGGCCAGTGGCGTCCTTGTTGCCGATGATCTCTTAAAGGTGTGCGGTGCACACCACCTTAATCGTATGCTCCTAGAAGTAGTGCTTCAGCTTCTTGCACGCCAGGTACACGCCGTAACACATCTTCTGGTAGTGGGGGTAGTTCTGCTTGGAGAGGGAGAGGACCTCACTAAGGTAGTAGACGGGCCTCTGAACCGGCTGGACCTTGCCTTCCTCGGGATGCTCCACCACCAGGACAACACTGAGGACCCGGCTAATGGCTGCTATATAGACCAACATCGGCTCCTTACTAGCCGGCGCGGCTAGAACCGGCGTTGTGGATAGCATGCACTTGAGGTCATGGAAGGCGACGTCAACTTGCAAGGTCTAGGAGAACTTGTCCTTCTTCTTCATCAGCTGGTACAGTGGGGCTTGTTCGTCTACGGTACCAAAGTTCGCAGGCCAGCGCATGGCGGTACCTAAGTTGCCTGAAATTGCCGTGTTTCGAAAAGTTGGGCCGCCAACTACTGAGTGGGCCAAATTCAAACATTTCGTTAAACTGCCCCGTGAAGTAGATGGTCGAGACCCTCATGTAGGTCATCTGTCCGTGACGCGAGCGCTAACACGATAACCTCTTAGGAAAATCGAGTAGCTAAGTGGATTGGATGCGTTGACCAATTTCACAAATCCATTCCCACCTTTCCCCTCGCACCGGTGGCGTCGGAATCGACCCTCCAGGCAGGACAATCCCTTCGGACATTTGACTTCTGGCGCCAAGTTGCTGCGCCTAGTCGTTGATCCCGAGATCTAATGGCGCATGCCGTAGCCGCCATTGCGAGGCTCTAGCCTGCCTCCGCCACCGACGAGCTAAGCAACTCGGAGGATGGCAGATCCTACTATCAAGGAAGAAGAAGTTCTGGCTACAAGCGGGTGAGCTGCCCTTCTCTTTGCTATTCGCACTAATTATAACTGCTAGCTGGATACTGAACCTCAAATTGTTTGTTAGCCCAACACTGACAAACATATTTTGTCCACAATTTTCTGTCAAGTGGGATCTCCGCGGATCACCCTTACCTGGTTACGGTAGTCCTCTATAGGTACGACTCTAAGGGCAAGTGGTATGGACACCATTGTTTCACGATGGAAGAAGCGCATGCGCAGATCCGCACTATATCTGTTATGGTTGCTGCTCTGCGTAATCATGATGAATTATGGCCGAAGCAGACTACAAAGTTCAGCTTCATGGATGAACGTGGCATCATGGTTCCTCTAACGTGTGACAGTCAGCTAATTGGGTTGATGAAAAGGTATGCTTCGGCTGCCATGTTTGAGCTGAAATGTGATGTAATGGATGTGGAAGCTGCTGCAACTGGGAGTTGCCCTTCTATTCTTGGATAGGGTGGTTACTCGAACCCAATTAGCTCCTAGTAAGCAAAGGTCTCTTGGGGTTCGCACGTTTGTGCTGAATTGTAATTTTTGTTTTATTTACTCTATAGATATTGGGTAGTTATGCAACAGTCTTATTTCTTTGACAGGAAGTGCCGCAAGGTTAGAAACATGACTGACAGGTCAGTCATTTTGCTGCCCGAAGAAATTAAAAATGAGTGGAAAGATGATGCTGGACACGATTCTGGTGCCCATTGTCCTGGCGATGCGGAGTACGTGAAGCTAAGAAAATTGGCATCGGGGAGAGGAAGAAGGCAGGAAATGAAGAAGCCAGTGGACGTGAAGGCTTGGCACCTAGGCTACGGAAGAAGGCTGCAGACAATGAAGATGCATAGTAATGTATTGAACTTGAACCTATATACGTATGTAATTCTGTTAAATTCTGGAGCTCTGTGTGTGGCACGTTGCTGGGCGAAACAATCTACCCATGTTCTCTGAGTAAAATGTACCATGACTTAGGGTTTGGAAACGCCCGAGTCAGTAGTTGAATCCGAAACTGTGATTGTGCCACTTCTATCCGAAAACACGCAGCACCGGTTCCACGATTGCTGAGGGCAGGAGGTCCCCAAATACGACGGAATGTAAGTGGCATAGAAATAAATTATTTAAGATGACACACTCCACGAAGCAGCAACTTATTTCAGATGCTGCACAACGACGTGGAAACATAAACAGCAATGGCAAGCGATAATGCCCAGATGAGGAGGAAATCGGTACCACTTTCTGGCCTAATCTTGAGCCCGTCTATCTCACCGCCTCTCTGCTCCTGCATCCCCTGCATCTGGCGAAGCTCCCGGATCTCCAGTAACTGGGTGTACGTGCTTCCACTTTATAAATTGTGGTTGTGCCATTTGCATGCGGCACAATCCACGTAGATTACGTTTAAACAAACCACCAATGTCAGAATACACTAGTAGAAAAGGGGTCTTTGGTCCACGGTCATGTTCCCATTCCAGGACAGAGATCTAAATCGAGGCAAAAATTGATCTAAATCACAAATTCTTCCACAAATTATTCGAGACAGAGATCTAAATCGAGGCATTTCATTAATTCAACCACAAATACTTCTAAACAAAGGTGCGATTTCACATCCTACACTAGTCAACAATTTCACTTCCGCTCCCACTGTCCTCCGAGTCGCCGGCTTCCTCGTCATCGTCGGACGGAACCTCCACAATTTCCGCATTGTTCACGAGACGGAGCACCTCCTCACGGCGAGCGGCGGGGATGACGGTGTACTTGGTCCGTCCAGGGACGGATCAGAACCTCTCCTGCCCTTCTCGGTTGTGGAGATCCCGGTGCACCACGCGCCCGTCAATGATGCGGTTGCCAATCTTGGCCTTCCGCTCCTTCTTGAACAGCTCCGCCAGTACGGGCTGGCCGCCGCGTACCGAGGCAGCTCCCTCTTCCACGCGGACATCTGGCGGCGGCATGCCGCGATTTTGCTCTCCATCTCGGCTCGGCCAGGGAGTGGAGCCACCGGTACCCCCGCATAGCTGATGCGCCATCCATGGGGCACCGTCGTGGCCGGCGGCGCGAGGATGTTGAAGTGCACGAACATCACCGCCTCGTAGAAGTTCAGCGAGGGCATCAACATGGCGGCGCGGTGGAGATTGGAGAGGAGCGAGGGGATGGACGACGAAGCGACGGCGCGGTGGAGATTGGAGAGGACGAGGGGATGGACGACGTAGCGACACGCTGTGGCGCCTCCTATTTGTACACGAGGATGACGAAGCGACGGTCGGAATATCCAAGGGGCATTGGTCAGACAAAAGAAGTAATGCGGGGTTAACACAGATTAACGGGCGACCAATTTTTTTCCTCCCAGGACTTCGGGGCCAATAGTTCAGACTGCTAGGTTAACAAGTACAACTATTACAAATTAAAAAGGCACGGAGCTTAAGCTAAATAGAACTTGTTATCACACATCTCCTTGATCTTCCTAATCTTAGCCTGATGCGCATCTTCCTGTGAGAGCAAGGATCGAATTGTCTGCTCCTTCCTTTTAGCATCTTCCTTGCACAGCTTCAATTGTTTCTCTGCATTTTTCCTCATGCACTTATCAATACTCGTAGTTGTGAACTGCAGGACTTTGGCCTGGTGAAGATCATTCCTTGCTTGAGTCAGTTCTTGCTCTGCTTTAGCCTTCAGGGCCAACACCGCATCCCTCTCCTTCTCGACTTTGCTAACCTTGTATTGCACCCACCTGAGATCTCGCTTAAGCTTGGTCGTGTCAACTGGTTCCCATAGCTTCATCTCAACACTGTCAAGAAGTGAGATGAATATGGATTCTTTCAACTCAACAGTCATTTCCCATAGTTTGTCCAGCGTTTTCTGCATCGATTTGGGCCACTCTGGATCTACCCATTTGACAACACCGCAATTTCCGCCTTGCATCATTGCACGATGTCCTTGACACCGTAGAAACCTCCTGCCTGCGTTTCGTCCTTCGAACGCTATAAATTTAGCGGGCACATATCCATGTTTACATAGCACAGGACTGTCTTCATCCGCTAAACCATGATAGTCGGAGTCATACATCATCTAGTTGGCCTAACACATCATACGCGCATGAGTAAACAGATTAGATCTAGCTCAAAAAATAGATAACTGGCCACAGATGATAGAGATAGAGATGAGACAACTCACATCGAAATCACCGTCCCTGTCGTCACGATGCGTTTCCTTGCTGTCTCCCCTTGAACCCATGGCGAGAGGGGAGGGGGTGGCTACCGGAGAGGGGATTGGGATGGAGGCTCCGTCGGCTTGCGGCTATGGCAGGATGGGAGTGAAGTGGGGAAAGTGGCTTTGAGGGGAAGGAAGAGAAGTACGGGGAGGAAGAGAAATAATGGGGACGTGACACTGGGATATGGCGCACTGAACTCGTGAGTCGTGACACTCGCAAAAGGGGAGCGCCCGGTGTTGCCAGTTTGTCTAGAGCAAGCGTGGCCAATCATGCCGCAGAATAGCCTACTCGCGGATCACTCTCACAAAGACCATCCCAATAGTCCAAGCGCCCCGATCGAACGGTATGTAACAATTGTCAAGCAGAACAAATGTGTTAGGGCGTGCCTTCTAGAAGACTCGGTATAATGGCCACCCAAGCAATTACACTTGTGTATCCATGTGTGGTTTGTGAAAAGAACAGACATGCAATCACACTAGGTGGATCCATGTGTGGTTTGTTTAGAAGAACACACATGCAATGACTTTGTGGTTCATGAAATGAACACATATGCAATGACACTGTTGGATCCATGTGTGGTTCATGAAAAAAACAGACATGCAATGACACTGGTGGATCCTTATGTGGTTTGTTTAGAGGAACATACATGCAATTACACTGGGTGTGGTTCATGAAAAGAACAGACATGCAATGACCACGGTGGATCCTTATGTGGTTTGTGAAAAGAACAGACATGCAATGACACTGGTGGATCCTTATGTGGTTCATGAGAAGAACAGACATGCAATGACACTGGTGGATCCTTATGTGGTTTGTTTAGAAGAACACACATGCAATGACACTGGTGGATCCTTATGTGGTTTGTTTAGAAGAACACACATGCAATGACACTGGTGGATCCTTATGTGGTTTATTTAGAAGAACACACATGCAATCACTTTAGCTGTCGTTCATGAAAAGAACACACATGCAATGACACTGGTGGATCCATGTGCGGTTCATGAAAAGAAAAGACATGCAATGACACTGGTGGATCCTTATGTGGTTTGTTTACAGGAACAAACATGCACTGACAATGGGTGTGGTTCATGAAAATAACAGACATGCAATGACACTGGTGGATCCATGTGTGGTTCTTGAAAAAACTGACATGCAATGACTCTAGTTGTGGTTCATGAAAACAACAAACATGCAATGACACTGGTGCATCCATATGTGGTTTGTGGAAGTAACAGACATGCAATGACTCTAGTTGTGATTCATGAAAAGAACAGACATACAATGACACTGGTGTATCCATGTGTGGTTCATGAGAAGAACAGACATGCAATCACACTAGGTGGATCCATGTGTGGTTTGTTTAGAAGAACACACATGCAATGACTCTAGTTATGGTTCATGAAAAGAACACACATGCAATGACACTAGTGGATCCATGTGTGGTTCTTGATAAGAACAAACATGCAATGACACTGGCGGATCCTTATGCGGTTTGTTTAGAGGAACAGACATGCAATGACACTAGGTGTGGTTCATGAAAAGAACAGACATGGAATGACACCGGTGGATCCTTATGTGGTTTGTGACAAGAACAGACATGCACTGACACTGGTGGATCCTTATGTGGTTCATGAGAAGAACAGACATGCAATGACACTGGTGGATCCTTATGTGGTTTGTTTAGAAGAACACACATGCAATGACACTGGTGGATCCTTATGTGGTTTGTTTAGAAGAACACACATGCAATGACTCTAATTGTCGTTCATGAGAAGAACACACATGCAATAACACTTGTGTATCCATGTGTGGTTTGTGAAAAGAACAGACATGCAATCACACTAGGTGGATCCATGTGTCGTTTGTTTAGAAGAACACACATGCAATACTCTAGGTGTGGTTCATGATAAGAAGACACATCCAATGACACTGGTGTATCCATGTGCGGTTCATGAAAAGAACAGACATGCAGTGACATGGGTGGATCCTCATGTGGTTTGTTTAGAGGAACAGACATGCAATGTCAATGGGTGTGGTTCATGAGAAGAACACACATGCAATGACATTGGTGGATCCATGTGTGGTTTGTTTATAAGAATAGACAAGCAATCACACTAGGTGGATCCATGTGTGGTTTGTTTAGAGGAACACACATACAATTACTCTAGTTATGGTTCATGAAAACAATACACATGCAATGACACTGGTGGATCTATGTGTGGTTCATGAAAAGAACAGACATGCAATGACACTGGTGGATCCTTATGTGGTTTGTTTAGAGGCACAGACATGCAGTGACACTGGGTGTGGTTCATGAAAAGAACAGACATGCAATGACCCCGGTGGATCCTTATGTGGTTGTGAAAAGAACAGACATGCAATGACACTGGTGGATCCTTATGTGGTTCATGAGAAGAACAAACATGCAATGACACTTATGGATCCTTATGTGGTTTGTTTAGAAGAACACAGATGCAATGACACGGGTGCATCCTTATGTGGTTTGTTTAGAAGAACACACATGCAATGACTCTAGCTGTCGTTCATGAGAAGAACACACATGCAATGACACAGGTGTATCCATGCGTGGTTTGTGAAAAGAACATACATGCAATCACACTAGGTGGATCCATGTGTGGTTTGCTTAGAAGAACACACATGCAATGACTCTAGTTGTGGTACATGAAAAAGAACACACATTCAATGACACTGGTGGATCCATGTGCAGTTCGTGAAAAGAACAGACATGCAATGACACTGGTGGATCCTTATGTGGTTTGTTTAGAGGAACAGACATGCAATGACAATGGGTGTGGTTCATGAAAAGAACAGACATGCAATGACACTGCTAGATCTATGTGTGGTTCATGAGAAGAACAGACATGCAATGACACTGGTGGATCCATGTGTGGTTCTTGAAAAGAACTGACATGCAATGACTCTAGCTATGGTTCATGAAAAGAACAGACATGCAATGACACTGGTGGATCCATATGTGGTTTGTGGAAGTAACAGACATGCACGACTCTAGTTGTGATTCATGAAAAGAACAGACATACAATGACACTAGTGTATCCATGTGTGGTTCTTGAAAAGAACAGACATCCAATTACACTAGGTGGATCCATGTGTGGTTTGTTTAGAAGAACACACATGCAATGACTCTAGGTGTGGTTCGTGATAAGAACACACATCCAATGACACTGGTGGATCCATGTGCGGTTCATTAAAAGAATAGACATGCAATGACACTGGTGGATCCTTATGTGTTTTGTTTAGAGGAACTGACATGCAATGACAATGGGTGTGGTTCATGAGAAGAACACACATGCAATGGCACTGGTGGATCCATGTGTAGTTTGTTTAGAGGAACAGACATGCAATCACACTAGGTGGATCCACGTGTGGTTTGTTTAGAAGAACACACATGCAATGACTCTAGTTATGGTTCAGGATAAGAACAAACATGCAATGACACTGGCGGATCCTTATGTGGTTTGTTTAGAGGAACATACATGCAATGACACTAGGTGTGGTTCATGAAAAGAACAGACATGCAATGACCCCGGTGGATCCTTATGTGGTTTGTGAAAAGAACAGACATGCAATGACACTACTGGAACCTTATGTGGTTCATGACAAGAATAGACATGGAATGATACTGGTGGATCCTTATGTGGTTTTTTTAGAAGAACACACATGCAATGACACTGGTGGATCCGTATGTGGTCTGTTAGAAAAACACACATGCAATGACACTGGTGGATCCTTATGTGGTTTGTTTAGAAGAACACACATGCAATCACTTTAGCTGTCGTTCATGAAAAGAACACACATGAAATGACACTGGTGGATCCATGTGCGGTTCATGAAAAGAAAAGACATGCAATGACACTGGTGGATCCTTATGTGGTTTGTTTACAGGAACAGACATGCAATGACAATGGGTGTGGTTCATGAAAATAACAGACATGCAATGACACTGGTGGATCCATGTGTGGTTCTTGAAAAGAACTGACATGCAATGACTCTAGTTGTGGTTCATGAAAAAAACAGACATGCAATGACACTGGTGGATCCATATGGGGTTGTGGAAGTAACAGACCTGCAATGACTCTAGTTATGATTCATGAAAAGAACATACATAAAATGGCACTAGTGTATCCATGTGTGGTTCATTAGAAGAACAGACATGCAATCACACTAGGTGGATCCATGTGTGGTTTGTTTAGAAGAACACACATGCAATGACTCTAGTTATGGTTCATGAAAAGAACACACATGCAATGACACTAGTGGACCCATGTGTGGTTCTTGATAAGAACAGACATGCAATGACACTGGCGGATCCTTATGTGGTTTGTTTAGAGGAACAGATATGCAATGACACTAGGTGTGGTTCATGAAAAGAACAGACATGCAATGACACCGATGGATCCTTATGTGGTTTGTGACAAGAACAGACATGCAATGACACTGGTGGATCCTTATATGGTTCATCAGAAGAACATACATGCAATGACACTGGTGGATCCTTATGTGGTTTGTTTAGAAGAACACACATGCAATGACACTTGTGGATCCTTATGTGGTTTGTTTAGAAGAACACACATGCAAAGACTCTAGTTGTCGTTCATGAGAAGAACACACATGCAATAACACTGGTGTATCCATGTGTGGTTTGTGAAAAGAACAGACGTGCAATCACACTAGGTAGATCCATGTGTGGCTTGTTTAGAAGAACACACATGCAATGACTCATGGTGTTGTTCATGATAAGAACACACATCCAATGACACTGGTGTATCCATGTGCGGTTCATGAAAAGAACAGACATGTAGTGACACGGATGGATCCTTATGTGGTTTGTTTAGAGGAACAGACATGCAATGAAAATGGGCGTGGTTCCTGAGAAGAACACACATGAAATGGCATTGGTGGATCCATGTGTGGTTTGTTTAGAAGAACAGACAAGCAATCACACTAGGTGGATCCATGTGTGGTTTGTTTAGAAGAACACACATGCAATTACTCTAGTTATGGTTCATGAGAAGAACACACATCCAATGACACTGGTGGATCCTTATGTGGTTCATGAAAAGAACAAACATGCAATGACACTGGTGGATCCTTATGTGGTTTGTTTATAGGAACACACATGTAGTGACACTGGGTGTGGTTCATGAAAAGAATAGACATGCAATGACACCGGTGGATCCTTATGTGGTTTGTGAAAATAACAGACATGCAATGACACTGGTGGATCCTTATGTGGTTCATGAGAAGAACAGACATGCAATGACACTTATGGATCCTTATGTGGTTTGTTTAGAAGAACACAGATGCAATGACACTGGTGCATCCTTATGTGGTTTGTTTAGAAGAACACACATGCAATGACTCTAGCTGTCGTTCATGAGAAGAACACACATCCAATGACACAGGTGTATCCATGTGTGGTTTGTGAAAAGAACATTCATGCAATCACACTAGGTGGATCCATGTGTGGTTTGCTTAGAAGAACACACATGCAATGACTCTTGTTGTGGTACATGAAAAAGAACACACATGCAATGACACTTGTGCATCCATGTGCGATTCATGAAAAGCACATACATGCAATGACACTGGTGGATCCTTATGTGGTTTGTTTAGAGGAACAGACATGCAATGACAATGGGTGTGGTTCATGAAAAGAACAGACATGCAATGACACTGGTGGATCCAAGTGTGGTTCATGAGAAGAACAGACATGCAATGACACTGATGGATCCATGTGTGGTTCGTGAAAAGAACTGACATGCAATGACTCTAGTTATGGTTCATGAAAAGAACAGAGATGCAATGACACGGGTGGATCCATATTTGTTTTGTGGAAGTAACAGACATGCAATGACTCTAGCTGTGATTCATGAAAAGAACAGACATACAATGACATTGGTGTATCCATGTGTGGTTCATGAAAAGAACAGACATGCAATCACACTAGGTGGATCCATGTGTGGTTTGTTTAGTAGAACACACATGCAATGACTCTACTTGTGGTTCATGATAAGAACACATATCCAATGACACTGGTGGATCCATGTGCGGTTCATGAAAATAACAGACATGCAATGACACTGGTGGATCCTTATGTGGTTTGTTTAGAGGAACTGACATGCAATGACAATGTGTGTGGTTCATGAAAAGAACGTACATGCAATGACACTAGTGGATCAATGTGTGGTTCATGAGAAGAACAGACATGCAATGACACTAGTGGATCCATTTGCGGTTCATGAAACGAACTGACATGCAATGACTCTAGCTTTGGTTCATGAAAAGAACAGACATGCAATGACACTGGTGCATCCGTATGTGGTTTGTGGAAGTAACATACATGCAATGACTCTAGCTGTGATTCATGAAAAAGAACAGACATACAATGACACGGGTAGATCCATGTGTGGTTCATGAGAAGAACACACATCCAATGACACTGGTGGATCCTTATGTGGTTCATGAAAAGAACAAACTTGCAATGACACTGGTGGATCCTTATGTGGTTTGTTTAGAAGAACACACATGCAATGACACTGGGTGTGGTTCATGAAAAGAACAGACATGCACTCACACTAGGCGGATCAATGTGTGGTTTGTTTAGAAAAACACACATGCAATGACTCTAGTTTTGGTTCATGAAAAGAACACACATGCAATGACATTGGTGGATCCATGTGTGGTCATGAAAAGAACAGACATGCAATGACACTGGTGGATCCTTATGTGTTTTGTTTAGAGAACCAGACATGCAATGACACTGGTGGATCCATGTGTGGTTCATGAAAAGAACAGACATGCAATAACACTGGTGGATCCATGTGTGGTTCATGAAAAGAACACACATGCAATGACACTGGTGGATCCTTATGTGGTTCATGAGAAGAACAAACATGCAATGACACTGGTGAATCCTTATGTGGTTTGTTTAGAGGAAAAAACATGCAATGACAATGGGTGTGGTTCATGAGAAGAACACACATGCAATGACACTGGTGTATCCACGTGTGGTTTGTGAAAAGAACAGACATACAATCACACTAAGTGGATCCATGTGTGGTTTGTTTAGAAGAACACACATGCAATGACTATAGGTGTGGTTCATGATAAGAACACACATCCAATGACACTGGTGGATCCATGTGCGGTTCATGAAAATAACAGACATGCAATGACACTGGTGGATCCTTATGTGGTTTGTTTAGAGGAACATACATGCAATGACACTGGTGGATCCATGTGTGGTTCATGGGAACAACAGACATGCAATGACACTGGTGGATCCATGTGTGGTTCATGAAAAGACCTGACATGCAATGACTCTAGTCATGGTTCATGAAAAGAACAGGCATGCAATGACACTTGTGGATCCATGTGTGGTTCATGAGAAGAACAGACATCCAATGACACTGGTGGATCCTTATGTGGTTCATGAAAAGAACAGACATGCAATGACACTGGTGGATCCTTATGTGGTTTGTTTAGAAGAACACAAATGCAATGACACTAGGTGTGGTTCATGAAAAGAACAGACATGCTCTCACACTAGGCAGATCCATGTGTGGTTTGTTTAGAAAAACACACATGCAATGACTCTAGTTATGGTGCGCGAAAAGAACACACATGCAATGACACTGGTGGATCCATGTGTGGTTCATCAAAAGAATAGACATGCAATGACACTGGTGGATCCTTATGTGTTTTGTTTAGAGGAACAGACATGCAATGACACTGGGTATGGATCATGAAAAGAACAAACATGCAATCACACTGGTGGATCCATTTGTGGTTTGTGGAATTATCAGACATGCAATGACTCTAGCTGTGATTCATGAAAAGAACAGACATACAATGACACTGGTGTATCCATGTGTGGTTCATGAAAAGAACAGACATGCAATCACACTAGGTGGATCCATGTGTAGTTTGTTTAGAAGAACACACATGCAATGACTCTAGGTGTGGTTCATGATAAGAATACACATCCAATGACACTGGTGGATCCATCTGCGGTTCATGAAAAGAACAGACATGCAATGACACTGGTGGATTCTTATGTGGTTTGTTTAGAAGAAAAGACATGCAATGACACTTGGTGTGGTTCATGAAAAGAACAGACATGCAATGACACTTGTGGATCTAGTTGTGGTTCATGATAAGAACACACATCAAATGACACTGGTGGATCCTTATGTGGTTTCTGAAAAGAATAGACATGCAATCACACTAGGTGGATCCATGTGTGGTTTGTTTAGAAGAACACACATGCAATGACTCTAGCTGTGGTTCATGAAAAGAACACACATGCAATAACACTGGTGGATCCATGTGTGGTTCATGAAAAGAACAGACATGCAATGGCACTGGTGGATCCTTATGTGGTTTGTTTAGAGGAACATACATGCAATGACACTCGGTGTGGTTCATGAAAAGAACAGACATGCAATGACACTGGTGGATCCATGTGTGGTTCATGAGAAGAACACACATCCAATGACACTGGTGGATCCTTATGTGGTTCATGAAAAGAACTGACATGCAATGACACTGGTGGATCCTTATGTGGTTCATGAAAAGAACATACATGCAATGACACTGGTGGATCCATGTGTGGTTCATGAGAAGAACACACATCCAATGACACTGGTGGATCCTTATGTGGTTCATGAAAAGAACTGACATGCAATGACACTGGTGGATCCTTATGTGGTTCATGAAAAGAACATACATGCAATGACACTGCTGGATCTATGTGTGGTTCCTGAAAAGAACAGACATGTAATGACACCGATGGATCCTTATGTGGTTCATGAAAAGAACAAACATGCAATGACACTGGTGGATCCTTATGTGGTTTGTGAAAATAATAGACATGCAATGACACTGGTGGATCCTTATGTGTTTCATGAGAAGAACAAACATGCAATGACACTGGTGGATCCTTATGTGGTTTGTTTAGAAGAACACGCATGCAATGACACTGGTGGATCCTTATGTGGTTTGTTTAGAAGAACACACATGCAATGACTCTAGTTGTTGTTCATGAGAAGAACACACATGCAATGACAATGGTGTATCCATGTGTGGTTTGTGAAAAGAACAGACATGCAATCACACTAGGTGGATCCATGTGTGGTTTGTTTAGAAGAACACACATGCAATGACTCTAGGTGTGGTTCATGGAAAGAACACACACGCAATGACACTGGTGGATCCATGTGAGGTTCATGAAAAGAACAGACATGCAATGACACTGGTGGATCCTTATGTGGTTTGTGAAAAGAACAGACATGCAATGACACTGGTGGATCCTTATGTGTTTCATGAGAAGAACAAACATGCAATGACACTAGTGGATCCTTATTTGGTTTGTTTAGAAGAACACACATGCAATGACACTGGTGGTTCCTTATGTGGTTTGTTTATAAGAACGCACATCCAATGACTCTATCTGTCATTCATGAGAAGAACACACATCCAATGACACTAGTGTATCCATGTGTGTTTTGTTTAGAAGAACACACATCCAATGACTCTAGGTGTGGTTCATGAAAAGAACACACACGCAATGACACTGGTGGATCCATGTGCTGTTCATGAAAAGAACAGACATGCAATGACACTGGTGGATCCTTATGTGGTTTGTTTAGAGGAACATACATGCAATGACAATGGGTGTGGTTCATGAGAAGAACACACATGCAATGGAACTGGTGGATCCATGTTTGGTTTGTTTAGAAGAACAGACATACAATCACACTAGGTGGATCCATGTGTGGTTTGTTTAGAAGAACACACATGCAATGACTCTAGTTATGGTTCATGAAAAGAACACACATGTAATGACACTGGTAGATCCATTTGTGGTTCATGAAATGAACAGACACGCAATGACACTGGTGGATCCTTATGTGGTTTATTTAGAGGAACAGACATGCAATGACACTGGGTGTGGTTCATGAAAAGAATAGACATGCAATGACACCGGTTGATCCTTATGTTATTTGTGAAAAGAACAGATATGCAATGACACTGGTGGATCCTTATGTTGTTCATGAGAAGCACAGACATGCAATGACACTGATGGATCCTTATGTCGTTTGTTTAGAAGAACACTCATGCAATGACACTGGTCCATCCTTATGTGGTTCGTTTAGAAGAACACACAAGCAATGACTCTAGCTGTGATTCATGAGAAGAACACACATGCAATGACACTGGTGTATCCATGTGTGGTTTGTGAAAAGAACAGACATGCAATCACACTAGGTGGATCCATGTGTGGTTTGTTTAGAAGAAGATACATGCAATGACTCTAGTTGTGGTTCATGAAAAATACACACATGCAATGACACTGGTTGATCCTTATGTGGTTTGTTTAGAGGAACAAACATGCAATGACAATGGGTGTGGTTCATGGAAAGAATAGAGAGGCAATGACACTGGTGGATCCATGTGTGGTTCATGAGAACAACAAACATAGAATGACACTGGTGGATCCATGTGTGGTTCATGAAAAGAACTGAAATGCAATTACTCTAGCTATGGTTCTTGAAAAAAACAGACATACAATGACACTGGTGGATCCATATGTGGTTTGTGGAAGTAACAGACATGCAATGACTCTAGCTGTGATTCATGAAAAGAACAGACATACAATGACACTGGTGTATCCATGTGTGGTTCATGAAAATAACAGACATGAAATCACACTAGGTGGATCCATGTGTGGTTTGTTTAGAAGAACACACATGTAATGACTCTACGTGTGGTTCATGATAAGAACACATATCCAATAACACTGGTGGATCCATGTGCGGTTCATGAATAGAACAGACATGCAATGACACTGGTGGATCCTTATGTGGTTTGTTTAGTGGAACAGACATACAATGACAATGTGTGTGGTTCATGAAAAGAACATACATGCAATGACACTGGTGTATCCATGTGTGGTTCATGAGAAGAACAGACATGCAATGACACTGGTGGATCCATGTGTGGTTCATGAAATGAACTGACATGCAATGACTCTAGCTTTGGTTCATCAAAAGAACAAACATGCAATGACACTGGTGGATCCATATGTGGTATGTGGAAGTAACAAACATGCAATGACTCTAGCTGTGATTCATGAAAAGAACAGACATACAATGACACGGGTGGATCCATGTGTGGTTCATGAGAATAACACACATCCAATGACACTGGTGGATCGTTATGTGGTTCATGAAAAGAACACACATGCAATGACAATGGTGGATCCTTATGTGGTTTTTTAGAAGAACACACATGCAATGACACTGGGTGGATCCATGTGTGCTTTTTTTAGAAGAACACACATGCAATGACCCTAGCTATGGTTCATGAAAATAACACACATTCAATGACACTGGTGGATCCATGTGTGGTTTTTGAAAAGAACAGACATACAATCACACTATGTGGATCCATGTGTGGTTTGTTGAGAAGAACACATATGCAATGACTCTAGCTGTGGTTCATGAAAAGAACACATGTTCAATGACACTGGTGGATCCATGTGTGGTTCATGGAAACAACACACATGCAATCACACCGGTGGATCCATGTGTGGTTTGTTTAGAAGAACACACATGCAATGACTCTAGTTGTGGTTCATGAAAAGAACACACATGCAATGACACTGGTGGATCCATGTGTGGTTCATGAAAAGAACAGACATGCAATGACACTGGTGGATTCTTATGTGGTTTGTTTAGAGGAACAGACATGCAATGACACTGGGTGTGATTCATGAAAAGAACAAACATGCAATGACACTGGTGGATCCAGGTGTGGTTCATGAAAAACAGACATGCAATGACACTGGTGGATCCATGTGTCTATTGTTTAGAAAAACACACATGTAATGACACTAGGTGTGGTTCATGAAAAGAACAGACATGCAATCACACTAGGTGGATCCATGTGTGGTTTGTTTAGAAGAACACACATGCAATGAATCTAGCTGTGGTTCATGAAAAGAATAGACATGCAATGACACTAGTGGATCCATGCGTGGTTCATGAAAAGAAGAGACATGCAATGACACTGGTGGATCCTTATGTGGTTTGTTTAGAGGAATAGACATGCAATGACACTGGGTGTGCATCATGAAAAGAACAAACATGCAATGACACTGGTGGATCCATGTGTGGTTCATGATAAGAACACACATCCAATGACACTGGTGGATCCTTATGTGGTTTGTGAAAAGAACAGACATGCAATCACACTAGGTGGATCCATGTGTGGTTTGTTTAGAAGAACGCACATGCAATGACTCAAGATGTGTTTCATGAAAAGAACACACATGCAATGACTCTGGTGGATCCATGTGTGGTTCATGAGAAGAACAGACATGCAATGACACTGGTGGTTCCATGTGTGGTTCATGAAAAGAACTGACATGCAATGACTCTAGCTGTGGTTCATGAAAAGAACAGACATGCAATGACACTAGTGGATCCATATGTTGTTTGTGGAAATAACAGACATGCAATGACAGTGGTGGATCCTTATGTGGTTCATGAAAAGAACAGACATGCAATGACACTGGTGGATCCATGTGTGGTTCATGAAAGGAACAGACATGTAATGACACTGGGTGTGGTTCTTGAAAAGAACAGACATGCAATGACACTGCTGTGATCCATGAAAAGAACAGACATGCAATGCCACTGGTGGATCCATGTGTGGTTCATGAGAAGAACACACATGCAATGACATTGGTGGATCCTTATGTGGTTCATGAAAAGAATAGACATGCAATGACACTGGTGGATCTATGTGTGGTTCATGAAAGCAACAGACATGTAATGACACTGGGTGTGGTTCATGAAAAGAACAGACATGCAATGACACTGCTGGATCCATATGTGGTTTGTGAAAAGAATAGACATGCAATCACACTGGGTGGATCTATGTGTGGTTCTTGAGAAGAACACACATGCAATGACACTGGTGATATGTGGTTTGTGAAAAGAACAGACATGCAATGACTCTAACTATGGTTAATGAAAAGAGCAGACATGCAATCACACTAGGTGGGTCCATATGTGGTTTATGAGAACAACACACATCCAATGAACTCTAGTGGATCTATCTTGGCATAATTTGATGTATTCCACGATGTATTTGATTGTACAAGACACTTTCCATTTTTATACTACTGAGTTTTGCCCTTGGTTTTATGTGGTACTACTTATCGCAAAAAATCAAAGCTGGATTAGTTAGTTACAGAATACCTATTCCCTTGCGGGAAATTGTTTTTCTTTGCCCCCCTCTCTCTATCTTTCGTAGAAGACCAAATATGTGCTCACCCTGTCTGCTACTCCCTGATTGGTTGTCATAGTTGTCACGCGGATCTTGCGCACCAACCGTTGATTCTTTGTGATCCAACGATGATCATTTCACACGTCGTGCCCTTCATAGTACAGCGTGAGACAACATGGACGTCTCCCTCAACGAGACTTCTAGAGGAAGGAACACGATGCCGTCCTTGGAAAAAGTCGCCAAGCGGTCATGTCAAGTTTAATCAAGTCTAAAAAGCCTACTACTGCTACTACAACACATGCACAGGGAAACGGGGTCATAGAGTGCACGGTTGTCGACGTGACGCTGCAATTTATTGCCACTTGATTTTAATAAGACATATCTCATTTTTACGCAGCGCTCTCAATCTCACTACCAACTGGGCCCTACCGCTAGTAACTTCCATGAGTCAAGGCCCCCCTCGAGTAGATCTAACATTGCTAGAAATTGGTTCCGTGCCACTTGCATGCAGTGGAATCGAGGTCTGCCACGAGCGTGTTTTCAATGCAGCTCTAAAGTGGAGATCGTGGCTGTTTCAAAAAAAAAGGGAACCCAAAAAAAACGGGTGGAGATCATGGTAGCCCCCCGCCCACCACACGTGTCCACTCGAGGACTACGAACGGTCCGGAGTTTATAACCCCCCTCAACCTTCTTCTTCCATGAGCTCGTGTCATTTTCCCCTAGTCTGTCTAGTCCCAAGACCCCAATCTACACCTACCCGCGCGCGCCGAAGCTCCCTCACTTGCACTACCTCCTTCCCTTGGTCTGCCATGAAGCTTACGCGTGGAGACGAGCCGGAGGTGAAGCCAGTTGAAGGCATAGCAACAGATGGCTCAGTCGTCGCCAAGCAGGCGGAGACGTCTTCTCCGGGCACGAACGCCGCTCGTCGCCACGCCATCGAGGGTGCGAGCTCATCCGTCCATCCAGTAGCCGTCACCGCCGAGCAGCAGGTGGTAGCCATTGTCACCGAGTAGCAGGTAGTAGCCGTCGCCGCCGAGCAGCAGGTGGCCGACAACGTCGTGGTGCCAGCGGCAGATCTGGATGGGGGGCAGGCGACGGGCGGAGGCAATCCGGTGCTCTACATCAACAACCCCATCGTCCTACAAGAAATATTAGACGCAATCACGGATAATGACGAGTTCGAGGAGGAGGTGAGGAGTCCGAGGTACTACATTGCTAGCTTCTCTAGTTGCATCCGCAGATTTCACTGTTCATACATAGGATTTGCTCAATAATGTACAGATTCTTTTGCTCTTGAAGTAGGGTACTATATATATGGTTCGATCGGTCGATTGATGCATCTGCCATCTAGTCACAAAACCCCAATCTGCTCATCTGCCATCTAGTTGAGTTTGCTAGTTGAGTGTTGATTTCGATACATAGCAGACCTATAACATTACATTTCTATTCCTTACTGAGCCCAATTATTCAATTTCTCCCCAAAATAGTGCAAGGGCATCTGATGGTGTCGTTTTCTTAGGGATGGTTAGTGAAACCTGAGGCAGCAATGCACATAAACAATATAGGTTGTGATGTTGGTATTATGGATCTCCGACTCCATCGCTGAAAAAAATGAGGCCCTAATTTTTTTCTCATATGGAACCTATATATATAATCTTTGTATTGTTTCTGATCTATGAATGCGTTGTATGATGCATATGTATATCCCTGAATATTGTTTTGTACGATTACATTTCAATTTCTTATTGTGGCCAATGATTCAAATTTGCCCCAAAGAGAGGCAGACACATTGGTGTCAGATTTTTCCAGGGATGAGTGAGCGAACCTGGGGCCATGTACAAGATCAATATAAGGTGTGCAATTGTTACTTGGTTCACTTACGCCATCTCTATAGAAACTTATGAGGCCGCAATCTTTATTCTACATTCATAGAACTATGATATTTGAATTATCTATTCCATGCATTCATAGTGTATAAGAATTACATTTTAGTTTGTCATCGAGGCCGATGATTGAAATTTTCCCCAAAAGAGTTCAAGGGGAGAGACATATGATGGTGTCGTGTTTTAGGGATGGGTTGGTGAACCTGAGGCAGCAATGCACACAAACAATATAGGTTGTGCTATTGGTACTTTGGTTCTCCAACTCCATCTCTAAAACAAATTATGAGGCCCTTGATTTATTCTCATATGGAACTACATATATGATCCTTGATTTGTTTCTGATCTTTTAATGATTGGTATGATGCATATGTATATGAATGATTTTGATCATAAGTATTTTTAACATGTACCTGAAGATTAATTGCTTGGGTTTTTATTTATAATTACAATATTTAGGCTTGTTTTTGTACCTGACTTTGTATATCCTTGAATATTGTTTTGTACGATTACATTTCAATTTATTATTATGGCCAATGATTCAAATTTGCCCCAAAGAGAGGCAGACACATTTCAGGGATGGGTTAGCGAACCTGGGGCCATGTACAAGATCAATATAAGCTGTGCAAGTGTTACTTGGTTCGCTTACGCCATCCATGTAGAAACTTATGAGGCCACAATCTTTATTCTACATTCATAGAACTATGATATTCGAATTATCTATTCCATGCATTCATAGTGTATAAGAATTACATTTTAGTTTGTCACCGAGGCGATGATTGAAATTTACCCCAAAATAGTTCAAGGGGAGACATGTATGATGGTGTCGTGTTTTAGGGATGGGTTGGTGAACCGAGGCATCAATGCACACAAACAATATAGGTTGTGATGTTGGTACTTTGGTTCGCCAACTCCATCTCTGAAACAAATTATGAGGCCCTAGATTTATTCTCATATGGAACTACATATATGATCCTTGAATTGTTTCTGATCTTTTAATGATTGGTATGGTGCATATGTATATGAATGGTTTTGATCATAAGTTTTTTTAACATGTACCTGAAGATCAATTGTTTGGTTTTTTATTTATAATTACAATATTTAGGCTTGTTTTTGTACCTGACTATGTATATCCCTGAATATTGTTTTGTACGATTACATTTCAATTTCTTATTGTGGCCAATGATTCAAATTTGTCCCAAAAGAGAGGCAGACAGATTGGTGTCAGATTTTTTCAGGGACGAGTTAGTGAACCTGGGGCGATGTACAAGAACAATATAGGTTGTGCAATTTGTTACTTGGTTCACTCACGCCATCCCTGAATAAACTTATGAGGCCGCAATCTTTATTCTACATACGCTCTGATGCAATTATTTGTCATAGTGTTGAGATGAAATGATATATGAACCGATCAAACTATTGCTGAGATGCTTTATCTTTGATATCCACGGATATATTGTCTTACATATACATGTTGTAAATTCTTGAGTTGTAATACAATTCAATCATATGTATGAGTTCTAAGTTATGTTCTTAAAAATCAACAGGAGGAGGATGATGAGTGGACGATAGCAAGGTATCCAGGGACAACAAGAGGCGCTACATGCTCAGGCGGTTACGGTGTGGGATAATCCGTTTCCACCATAGGGGGAGACTGTTTTGCCCATTCTGTGGTAGAGCAATCAACGTGGACCTCAACAGCATGATCCAGCACGCGGAGGGTGTTAGCAGAGGCGGAGGCAGAAGCCATAGGCCGATTACCTTGGCGCGGCAGCCTACGGCAAATTCCTCCGGGAGTATGTCAGGACTGGCATGTATCCCATCGACTAGGCTGTCGCTGCCTCCTGCTAATGCCCCTGCCTTGCTAGGCGTCTCCGTGTCCCAGCCTCCTGCTGCCGCCCCTGCTTTTATTTTGTTCTAGTTAATTATTACCTGTGTGTGGCATGTAAGACAATATATTCGTGGTGTCTCTGGTGAACCTTCTATATTAATCTACTCCTTTATATGGAGTGCCTTAAAATTTCTAGTGTTCAATTATATTACTGATCATGCTCATGCACACTACAAAATATTCCTAGTGCTCGATTATATTATAATTGCCAAGGAATACATCAACAAGTTAAATTGGTCGATATTTTGTATTGAAGTAACTAAATGTATCAAACACATAATAAACTAGAAACTAAAATCTAGTTCAAACACATAATGTATCACCACTTGAAACTAAAATCTTGTTGTCGTCCTTGACTTGCTTCCCCTTCAACCGCTTGATGTCGCCACCGTCCCAAGATCCCTGCTCGTCCTGAAACTGCTTTCTGTCCTCCTCATGCTTCTTCTCCTGGGCTAGCTTGCAACCAGGGCATAGCTCTCTCGTGAAAAACCCCGCCTTAACCATCCCATCTTTCATGGTAATGAGCTTACTGTACAACTCGTACGCCATGTAGGCGTCTCTGGCTGCATACTCGAGGCGCAGCTGGCTTATCGGCTTCCACTCCCAGTAGTCATGATCGAGTCGCTTCAATTTCTTCAGTTTTTCAAAGGATTTATGTGGGGCCCCCGGATTAATCCTCTGAGGATCCCTGTTATGCACAGAACCACGATCCCATAATCAGTTAGTCGTGGCACATAACCGACAAGTATCATTACAACATCCGAGAATGTACCGAATTACCAGACTTACATAAATGCCGTTATGGCTACATCAATAATCAGCAGCGGACTTCAACAAGCGCAGAGCCCGAGCCATGCCTTAACCTACATGCAGCTGACTGTGAGAACGTCCTAGCTCGCAAAGTCGCCATCCTCGCCTTCTTCTGAGATCTGGCCAAGTCAATTGCCAGGGACAATGCCGATGAGTACTTTGAATGTACTCGCAAACCACCTTAATAGAATAATAATAGCAAGAGGATATGCAATATGGTTGTGCTAGTAGGAGGGCTCCAAGAGAGGTTCTTTTCTCAAATAGTTTCTCCTGTAGATATAACATCTACATATCTTTGTTGAAAACTTTTGTAAAACGTTTTGGAAACCTTTTTGAAAAGTTTTGAAAACCTTAGGACTGGGTCACCCATTTGTTCCTTTCTCCCAGTCGTCCCACGACCAAACTCCTTCCACCCCTTTCTGACCATCCCATGGTCATAGTAGGGATCCTTCCCGACCATCCCATGGTCAAAACATTTTCAAGCCATTTCTTTTTAGAAATCCTTTTTGAAAACAAAACCAGCACCGCTCTACAGAAGTTTTTCCAACCCGTCCTTAACCGTGGATACGGCTATTCGAATAGATTTACACTCTGCAGAGGTTGCGCACTTTAGCCACACCATCCGGGTACACTACCCTAATCTTCACCGATCGTGGGTCCAGTAACCGATCAAGACTCTCTGGATGCCCACTCCAATATAAGTGCCTACCCTGTGGGTGTTAATCCCCTCAACACCGGGACGTCGGGTGAGGACCAACCGGAGCGCTTTTTCCACTCCGCGAGAGTGTGTGCTTTCAATGAGGGGCCCATAGTAACGCGTGGAGGCCTGCCGACCCTTTGTTCCCTCTCCAGGTCCCACCTTTATCGGAGAAGGCCCACCCTCCAGGGATCCCCGATCCCCAGTAGTAGTTGTGAGGCAGCTCATACCAGAATAGACAACCATCAAATCCCACCCTGTCCCATACCAGAGTAATGTGGTTGCACAGGGTTAAGTTGTTATAGCTAGACTGCAAAGAACCAGGTTTGTTTTTGTAAACCTTCTTCCTCCGGTTTTCCTCCAGCATTTTGTAAAACAAAACCTTTTTCTTTCTCAACATCCCATGGGAGGTCCCACCTCACCAAGGTTTTATCATAAAACATTTGGTAAAACTTTTTTCGGGGTCTTCCCATCCGCTAGTTTTTGCTTCGGCTAAAACGGGGTCTCCAAAGGGGCATGGTGGATATGCACCATCTATTCTACTAGGGACAAGTAGGTGTCACCAAGGGGGTTGTACTTAGTAGTACCAAGGTGTAAGGGTTTGGAGGATCCAAACCACTACCATGCATATATGTATATATCAACATATAGTAAAACAATGCAGTTTTTAATAAACAGTAGCTAAAACATGCATAAGTAAAATAGTAGGACAAGGCTTATGAGCAAGAAGGTGGCTTGCCTGATGATCAGAAATATGGAATAATTGTCCCTGGACTTCTTCTAGATAACCCAGAATACCAATATACAATAATAACCATCTTCTTCTGATGTCCGATGTAATCGCAACTATCGTCGATAGGGAACACACATGCAAACAAGCAAGAGCACAATCAACACAGGGCATACAAACACCAATACAATACAGCAAGCAATTGAATAATACAGAATTAAGATTCAGATCATTTGGGAGAGGATTGGTTTTTAGGAGATTGAGATGGCCTTGGAGAAGGGAATGAATACCCCTTAGGATTTATAGTCTAGGAATTACCTAAGAGATGGATTTTTGGACAAGACCATATTATGTGTGATACCATTGTAAAAACATGATACCAACAAAAGTAGTTTCACTATTTTATCAATTACCAAAGATTTATACTGTTTTTTTTATAATGAATAAAACTCTAGTTTTTAGGAAATAATTCACCAGAAAAGTTCTGGAGCTCCATAAATTATTTCCTTGTATGGTTAGGTAGGTCTTGAGGTACTTGTCCCCTGAGAGTTGGAATCACTCCAAAATAATTACCAAAATGCCCTCAGGAAATTCCCAAAGGCAGTTCTGTAGGAAACTTGTCTTTTTCACCAGATTAAATGTACAGGAATTTTTGATTTGATTCCAGTGGCACAAGGTAGGTATTTAGAATAAATTTCTATATAAATTGGAATCAACCTTTTTGGACTTGTGGAACTCTAGTAGTGATTTTTCTACTGAAAATACCCTAGCTAGAGATGATTAATTCGCCAAGGTGGGACAGAGAATCAATAAAACTTGATCTCCTGGGTTTCGATAGGACTTGGGGTACCGCATCCCAGGGAGATGGAATGAGGTCAAAACCTCTGTTGGTTTGACCTAGAGAAAATCTTAAATTTAGGTCAGAGCTGTTTTAGTTATTTTTAATAAGGACAACCTACTCTTCACCTTGGCCTAGGACCAAGTCCATGAAATATGTATAGGTAATACCTACCAGGGGCAGTTGGTTTTACTCCAATTGGAGGTGTAAATCTCACACAAGGATTTTATTAGTGGGAAAAGATACATTTGAGGGTTTATTTTACTAGTAAACTCCTAGTCAATATTTTTAGTTACTTTCTATTCTGCATGTTAGGGAAAAGATACAGGAACATGTCAAAATTTGGAACTGGGCAGAAAGAGGTATTTTTCATTTTTATCTTGAATTAAACCTATTGGTAATACTATGGATAGAAGGATTTGAATAAAAGAAAAGGAGAAGGGGTACTACCAGGCTGATTCCTTCACCTCAATGGGCCGCGCAGAGGGAAATCCGGCCCACCCAGGGGCGAGAAATGCACGGGAGGGGGGTTTAAATCCCGCGCGGCGGGGCCCAGTGGTCAGCCTCACGGGGGAGCAAAGGGGTAAGTGGAAATTCCGACCGTTGGATCAAGTGGCGATCGACGGCCGGGGTTATTCTTCTCCCAGGGACTCGTGACGGCGATGGTTGGGAACCCTAGCTCGGGGCGGCGCCGGCAGGAGAGCTCGCTGGGGCGTGGAGGAGAGGCGGGGACGCTGCAGGGAGACGCGGTCGACGACAGCGGTTCTGGCGAGGTGCGGAAGCGGCGGGTTCCGCGTGGGGGCGGTTTTGCATGCTTCCATGGCTCGGCTAGCTCGGGAGCTCGGCGGTGCAGGCTTGGGGCTGCGTGCATGTGGGCGGCGAGGGTGTGGGGTGGATGCGGAGGTCCTGGGAGGGCATCAGGACGGCTTCGGCAGGGCTGCAGGTGCTCGGGGAGGTCGGGCTCGACGGGCGTGAGCTCCTCTCGGACAGGCACTCCGGCGACGGCTCCGGTGTACCTGGGACAGAAGAGAGGGCACAGGGGAGTAGATCTGAGTGAGAGGGTTGAGGAAACGTGGATAAGAGGGAGGAAGGTGGCCTGGTTCGAGAGGGTACCTGCCTTTTTAGAGCAAGGCCGAGAGGAGGGCTTCCTCTCCTTCCATGGTGAGGGAGAGCCGGGGGACGATATCTGGAGCTCGGGGAGGGGTAGGGGAGAGTGTGGAGGTGAAATGAGGGAGCAAGGGCAGGGTGAGAACCTCTGGCCTCTTTATCTCGGGTTGGAGTGTCTCATGGTGGGCTAGGACCATGGATGGCTTGGAGGGATGGAGCTGGCCATCCATTGGGTAGCAGGGGGTGGAGAGAGGGGGAGGTGTTACCTGAGGTCGTGCAGGAGCAGAGAGGGCCAGCTAGTGGCTGCTGCAAGAAAGGTTGGCAAGCCAAGACACCCACATGGAGTTGAGTACTAGTGTCCAAGCACTAGAGGACAAGCATGCTACAGTAATTGCTACAGTAATCGCGACCAGAGATGAGTGCTGGGTGTTAGGGTGCATTGCCTTGCAAGGTTGGTGGTGGTTTGATCTTGATTTAGTCCCATACTAGCTAGATTTGCCAAATTGAGAGAATGGGTGCTTTTGAAGGAAATTCAAAAGTTTGCACAGAACAAAGTGGGGAGATGGTACTGGTGGATAGGTGAGGTCAAGGTAGAAGTCCAGGAATTATGTGGGCTTTTTCTGAAGATTTAAAGTCCACTTAAATCCATTTACTCAAAAACTGCAGAAATAAAGTATTGGAGCTCATTTGATACTTTTACATTGGAATTTGTTGAATTTTGATGTGAGATGGTCCTAGATACCATATCACACCTTGAGGAATTTTATTGGGATTTATTGAGGTGGGAAAGTATTTTTAAAGGATTATTTCTTGTTTCTGCCATTTAAGAAAAAGGCCAAAAAGAAATAATAAAGAATCTCAAAACTATTTATTTTTGAAGTGGGAATATAGGGTATGATATATAGGACTCAATTGAGCCAAAAGTCGGGGAAGTGTTTTGGCGAAAACTAAACTTTCCTTTATGAGGAGTTTTGGAGATTTTGCCTATTGAGGGAATTAAATAGTTTTGGTCCATAATAAATATGGATAATTGTTGATAATTCTTGATGATCAAGGTAGATGATGTATACAAGGTGTAGCAAGCATTTGCAACCTTGGTATTGGAGAATCCAAGTTGATTTTGGTGAAATACCTTAGATTAAGGATCTAGGGTGATGTTAATTTCATACCATCAAGACATGGTTGTAACTTGGAGTTCAGATCTCCCCTTGGGGCATGGGGTAGATTTTTGGATATACTAAGTGATGTAGTTAACATGGTACAGAGGTTTGAGCTTGATCCTGCTTGAGCTCACCAAGACAAGCTTTCAAACTTTGAATAAAATAAGCCTGCCATAGCAGATTATCAACTAGCCCTTAAAACCTTGTGGGTTTAAGCAGAACAAAGTTCCACTTGAAACAAGTGAAGTAGGTGTTGACATACCTATATGATTATAACACAACCATCCAAATATTTGGTCCGTAGAAGGTTGGATGGTGGTGTGAGCTTATACCAAAGTTGGCATGATGACTAGATTTGCAGGAAAAGTTATTTTCTTGCCTGCAAAACCATCAAGAACTAGTGGGTTGGAGGGTGGTCTAACCAAGGGAAAGAGTGGGTCTTGGTAGTCCTTAGGATGGTTAATCATATGGTTCAGGTGCATTTCCAAAAATGCACAAGGGTTGAGAAAGGGAGGCATTCAAAAAGGTGATGTTGGAAACAGATTTCCAGACTTAGCCAAATTTGGCAAATTTAGGGTTTTTGACTAGAATGTTGGTGGAGATGATTTTGATGGGTTGCAATGTACCCAAGCATCATCAAGTGGATGATATTTAGGATTAGATTGAGTATAAGGGATCCATGCTTGATATTTGGCTTCATTGACTTGGAAGCTTCTAGAATAGATCACTACAAAATTGATCTGGGTAAGGGTTTCAGATGATCACCTAGTAGCTTGGGAATCAGATCTAGATTGTATCCTTGCTTAGGGTGGGATGATTTGGAGACATCTTGATCCTAGTGATGATCTCCTAGAGTATATCATACTATCTCCTAAGCAGACAATTCAAACAGCAGATCAAGGCAACTCATCAAATAGTAGATCAAGGAAACTCATCTTACAATCAAACCAACTACTACTAGGGTTACCATAAAGCTTAGCTTGAGGTAAGGATGGGTGTTTTGAATAGGTTAGAGTTGAATAAGATGAGAGTCTTTGGTATCTCTACCAAGAGTAGAATTCAAATGCTTCATAAAAAGGTTTTGTTAAATCTAGAGATAAGAATAGTAGAAGGTTATGTCTTGGAAACATAAGGAGATTATGTTATATAGCTCTCCATAGTTTGATCAATAGAAGCTACTAAATAGTTTTGGTTACATAAGCATCTTGGCTCATGTTTTGAAATGCCAGAACATTTGAGAATATGGAAATTAAGCCAAGACTGTTTTGGGAAGTAGCTTTTGTCAACTAGTGTTGAGGTAAGGAGTATATCGTCTAATACACATTCACATGCATAAGAATATCCAAACAACAAGCAAACACTTCAGCATTCAACAAGAAAAAGTTTTTGTTCCCGCTGATTTTTGCATTCTGGACAACTAATTAGGGTTGCCGAAATTGGGATGTTACAATTTATCGATGATTTCCACTGCCAGATCACCCATGCCATCCTTCGCTGGGTAGGGTTTGATCTTGTACAGATTTTGGATGTCGATGCGGTGCCCATCTGGGATTTTTATCAACGCACGAGAAAACATAATTGTGTCATTTGTGATATCCACGCTAGTGAAAGTTATCCCTTTCCTACACAAGAACTCGACCAGAGCCGGACAATGCATCTCAGTTGGTTTACTCCTGCACTTAGATGGTTTTAGGGATGTAAGGGAACAAGGGATGCAGAAGTGGTGATCTCAAATTTAAATTTCACATACGTGTAGAAGTGGTAAACGAGGACTTCCTCATGTATGGCGATTTGCACGAAAGTGATCTCTTGTGGAGGATTTTTTTCGCTTATTTGCACGGGTGTACTCCAAGTCTAGCCCCCACAAACTTGTGCTTCTCTTTCTCAAGCAATTGCTCAAACCTGGTGAGAGTTGTCTCCACAATCGCTTCATCATTTGTGTACACCACTGTCAAAGTCATGGTGCCATGGGCAGGGACCAAGTGGGTCTCTGTTGTGCATTTCCCATCATCCATGCCTGCAAGGAAATGGGTGAAAGGAAATGTCTGCAAGGAAATGCCTGCGAGAGGAAGAAGAAGATGAACCGACGGTTCCAGAACAGAGGAAGAAGAAGCGCCCAGGAAAAACTTCAGAGGAATGACTAAGGAAGAGGAATGACTATAGAAGAAACGTGGTAACTACAACTTTCGGTTCGAGAACTCACCGTGGTTACGTGGAGATCATGGCAGTGCCGCCGGTTCAACAAGTGGGGCCAGTTCCTACGAGAATATGGAATTAGTTATGCATTTTTCTATGCGAGAAATTGAGAGAAATCATTTATATTTTGTCTTTCATAATTTTGTCTTTCATGCATACACAATAGAACCCTTACAGGCCCAATATGGCAGAACTTGAGCTACCACAAATACCTCGGCAGAGGTGGCAGAATTGGTGCGGGTGCAACCATGGCGACGGTGAGCTTGAATTCTAGAGGAGGAAAACGGAACCGAGCATGGTCGACACGGTGATAGTCTCACCCGGAAGCAATTCTCATCCCCGCACCATGCCATGGGTGCATCCATGGTGAGGCCGAGCTCCGACTCCGGATGGGGAGGAGAGCGGGGCCGAGCAGCTTCGTCACGTCCCAGCTCTGCGCCATGGCTGCAACCACAGGTTGTCGCTCCGAGGAAGAAGACGTGTAATGGATGCAGGCGCCAACGCTGCAAGCCTACAGGGAGGAGAGCTGGGCCGAGCAGGTCCGTCCACATCCCAGCTCCGCGCCATGGCTGCGACGCCCCACAGATTGCCGCTCCGAGGAAGAAGAAGACGCGTAATGGATGCAGGCGCCAACGTTGCAAGCCTAATTGACATCTAAGCGACGGGAGCGACAGGAGCGACATAACGGCGAGAACTGATAGGGGGGCCAACTTGACGGCCGTTAGCCTGATTTTTTGTATTGAAACGTAAAGTTGAATTCGTGCTGAAAAAGACCCTCTGAGTATTTGGCACACCAACTGTAGTCATCGCGGCTGATTTCAGGGAACTTGGGTACCGCGTTGCCTGGGCGACCCAACTTTCGGGCCGCAAAATGATATTCTCGGTACAGTGGGAGTGCATTTTCCCCTAGTCGGCTGATGAAATGGCTAAGGGAGGTCAGGCATCCGGTGAACTTTTGGACACAAAGAAAGCTCTTGGGCGGCTGCATCCTCTCGATGGCTACAATCTTCTCCTGGTTTGCCTCGATCCCTCATTGCGAAACGAGAACACCGAGTAGCTGGCTGGATGGGACGTTGAAGATGCACTTCTCTGGGTTCAGCTTCATCTGGTACCGGCGAAGTTTGCCGAATGTTTCCCCCAAGTCCTCGAGGAGGGTGCGCTTCTCCTTCGTCTTGATGACGACGTCATCCACGTAAGCATGCATGTTTTGGCCAATCTGTGAGTGCAAGCATTTCTGCATATATCACTGATAGGTAGCGCCTGGATTTTTCACACCGAAAGGCATGGTTATGTAACAGAAAGCCCCATACGGGGTGATAAATGACATCTTAATCTGGTAAAGCCGGGTTCAAACGGATCTGATTGTAACTGGAGTAACAGTCCAAGAAGGACAAAAAGTTGCAGCCGACCGTGGAATCGATAACCTGATCGATACGGGCAAAGTGAAGGGGTCTTTCGGGAATGCCTTATTCAGGCTGGTGTAGTCGATACACATATGCCAAGTCTTGTTTTTCTTCAACACCAGGACTAGGTTGGCCAGCCAGTCTGGGTGGTATACTTCCATGATGAACCCTGCTGCAAGAAGCCGGGTGATCTCGTCACCAATGATCTTCTCTTCTCTTCTGCAAACCGGCGCAAAGGCTACTTGACCGGCTTGGCGTTCGGCCGCTCATGGAGCGAGTGCTCGGCGAACTCCCTCGGAACGCCCGGCATGTCCTTGGGTGACCATGCAAAGATGTCCCGATTCTCACAGAGGAAGTCGACGAGCGCGCCTTCCTATTTGCTATCCAAGTTGGTACCGATGGTGACGAACTTGGTCAGGTTGGTGGATCAAGCAGGATCCTCTTCATCTCCTTAGTTGGCTGGAAAGCCGCGTCACCAACCAGCTTGATTTTAGCCGGCACCTCTTGTTGGGCCAAGGCCATGTTGTGCATGATCTCGTGCATCTCTTCGGCTATGATGAAGGCTTTAGCCAGCTTGGAGCCAGCCGACACGCACTCCATCGATCGCCTGACGCAGCCGGCAATGGTGATCATGCCGTTTGGCCCCAGCATCTTTGTCTTGAGGTATGCATAGTGGGGGACGGCCATGAACTTGGCGAGGGCGGGGCGCGCAAGGAGAGCATGGTAGGAGCTTGCTAGGTTCACCACCTCAAACCATACTGGCTCCCGCCGGAAGTTCTCCTCGGTTCCGAAGATGACGTCCAACTGGATTTTACCCAGCGGGGCGCAAGCCGGCCCTGGCAGTACACCGTGGAATGTCGTGGTAGTCGGGCGTAGGTCACACTCGTGGATGCCGAGCTTCTCCAAGGAGTACCGGTAGAGTAGGTTGAGGCTGCTGCCTCCGTCGATGAGGACACACGAGAAGCGGCAGGTGCGCTCGTTGGAGATGATGAAGGGGTCCATCACCATGGCATAGCCCCTGGGATTCGGGAGGCAGTCCGGCTGATCCTCCTGGCTCCAGGTGATGGGGGGCTCCGACTAGTTCAGGTACTGGGGAACAGGGGAGGCGATGGTGTTGACTTCCTTGGAGCACCGCCTGCGGCTGTGCTTGTCGTCCGACTCGGTCTCGAAGATGTGGTAAGAAGCGTGTGGATGAGAGTAGTTGTTGTTATTGTTGCCGCCATTGCAGTTGTTGCCGGCTCCCCTAGACAATGGTGGTGGTCCGCCGGGAGGGGGCGGTGGTAGACGGGGTTGCCCTCCTTGGTCTTTCATCTGGCAGGTCCAGTTGCAGTTCCAGGTGGTGTGAGTAGCCGGTATGACGAGTCCATTCTGCCACTTGCATGGGCCATCGAACATTTGGTTCGACGGTGAACCACGGCTTATGTCTTCTTGCGATGCCAGCCGGCGCATCGGGCACACCCTCCAAGGCATTGACCTGCCTCGCATGGTAGGGGGCTTCTGCTGACCGGCTTGGCAGTCCCCATGGAACCGGTTGTCATTGCCGTGCCGCCTGGAGGATCCGGATTCTCCGCCCAGATTACTTGGTTGGTCGCGAGCCGGCTCCCTGGGAGTCGGTCAGCCGTCGGCATTCAACCGGAGGGGTTTCGTCATCGCGGCACCAGCCGTGGCGTACTGGTCTACAATCGTCATGAGCTCCGCATTGGTTTTTGGCTCATCACACGGTAGCTGGTGGCGAAGCATGGTGCCTTCTCGGCACCCCTCAACGAAGAACCCGATCGTCTGGTTCACTAGGATACCCTAAAAGTGTTGCGCAGCTCGGTCCACCTAGCGAGGTACTCGTGGTCGCCCTGGATGCACATGGACAGATCGCGAGGGCGACCCGGACGCTTGTACGTGCCGTTGAAGTTGCGGATGAACACCCTCTCGAAGTCCGGCTAGGCGTTGATGCTGTTGGGCGCGAGGCTGTTGAGCCATGTCCTTGCCGAGCCGGTTAGCATGAGGGGGACGTAGTGCACCGCTATGCACTTGTTCCCGTGGGTGATGCCGACTGCCGTGGGGTAATCGGGCAGCTAGTCCTCTGGCTTCATGCTGCTGTCGTACTTGGGGGTATCCCGTGGTAGGGTAAACTTATTCGGAAATGGTTCATTCTGGATGCTAGGTCTAAAACAAACCGGCCCGATGGAATCTTCCTCTTCCGTGATGTGTGCTTGAGCTAGGAGATCGATGCGGTCACGGGCATCCGGACGGTCCGGGTTGGGCGCTCCTACCTGGCCCGAGAGACGAGAACCGGCAGGTCATGGCGCTCCAGTTGGTGGAGGGGGCAGTGGTGGGTTGTTGTTCATCGTCTGCTCCTGACGCGGCTAGCCCCTATGGCCAGAGTTGCGACACTTGCTGCGGGATCTTGCTGGAAGAGAGGACGCTTGCTAGGTCTCGCGGGGTGCGCCCTTGTTGTTGTCGGGCGGCTTTCTTCCCCTGGAGCAGCTGGGGTCCTCGTGCATCTGCCGGATGGCATCAGCCTGCTCATCCGTGATCCGGAGGAGCTCCTGTACCTGGGCGTGTTTCCGGTCTCGCTCCTCGCCCTCCATGTTGGGTAGCTCGTCCACCGCAGCTCGCGCTGCGTGCAGGTTCTTGATGGGTGTGATGTAGGTGGGCCGGACAAGGAGAGGCGATGGATCTGGCTCGCCATCCCTCTCCATTGTTCCGCCTAGCTCACCGCCCCAGTGTCGCACCTGTCCATGCCGGCTCGGCTCCTTGGTAGCCAGAGTGTGGCCATGGGCACGGTCGTACTCGCGCATGGTGATGTCGACTTGCTTCTTGGCGGCAGCCAGCTCGATGGCCTCCTATAGGAGGAGCTGCCTCTCCATGGTGAAGTTTGCCTCCGCCTCCTCCGGGTTGTCCCTGAGGTTAACTAGAGTGAGGAGTCGGTTAATGGCCTCCTCCACCGGGTTCTTCGACCGTGGTGGGGTGGAAGTTCCGGCCTCGTCGCCGCCCTGCTCCTGAGGACGGCGAGGCTGGGAGATGGAGCCAGACATCATGACCTTGACACCGCGCGGAGCGACTGAAATGCCACTGCTGGGGAGCAGCGACTCTGAGACGGAGACGATCTCTCTAGGGAAATGCTCTAGCACAGTGGCGACGTACAGGGAAGGTCGCCGAAAAGCAGGATGGCGCCATTTTCCGGAAAGGTGGATCCGTCTAAACACGACACGTTGTCGATGACGCAGTCAAACTTGCCGAGCATAAGCACTAGGCCGGAGGCCACGCGCTCACCGGCTGAAGTGCGGGGTCCCATGCCGAACATGAATCCGGTCGAAGCCATCTAGCCCCATGGTAGGCGCCAACTGTCGTTGTATTGGGAACGGCAGTACCTGAGAAGGTTAGATAGAGGTGTGGGACTAGCAGGAAAGCTCTCGATGGAGTCTGAAGGTGGGATTGGGTACGAGCTAGTGTAGCGAGACACAAGAAGTACCCAAGTTCGGAGCCCTCATGGCGAGGTAAAACTCCTACTCCTGCCGATCTGACTATGAGTAGAATATGGGGTACAATCGCTCCTCGAGCTATATGATCTAGCTACCTTCTTAAATACTCAGAGTCCAACCCTTGCTATGAGAGCATTGCCCCTCCTTATATAGGCAAAGGGGCAACGGTCTCACTGGTCGTTCCGGCTGGCGGGTCCCATAGACGGGCCCTAGCCGGCTAGTCATCTACAGTATCTGGTAAGGTATGTCATGTCAAAGTACAAGTCGTGCGGGTCGTCGTGGGTACAGTGAACACCGTGCGAGCCTGTCGTCAGCATCTGGTCACTGTGCCCGCATCATCAGCAAAGTCTTCGGTATGGTCTTGTAGTTGGGGGTATTGTCGATGTACCAGGGCGTACCGTGCACTGTGCAGCACGTCGCCATGTCCTCCTGATTGCGCCCGGCTACGTATGTGTAGCTGGATTCGTATCTTGTCGCCCTTCCTGGTTCTGGCTATCGGCTGGTAGCCGGTACGAATTGCCTATGTCCGGCTACGGTCTGCTAGCCGGACGCGAGCCGCATGCCTTAGTTCTTCCCTGGTTGGGGTACCCGGGGGTCATCCCCCCAACAAATACCATTTTGCAAAATATGATGATTTTTTGCACTCGATACCACCACTACAAGAAAAATGGTCTTCATTGCATGTATTATATCTGTGTTTAGATTACCTAAATATTTTCCTCCTTTGATCTTGCATTTTATGCTCTAAACAACAAATAGATCTAGATAGTACACATGGCAGAATCGTTAAAAAATCAGGTCGTAGCGCTAGAAAGTACACGTCCAAGTAAGGAGTTCATCCCAAATACATGTCCAGGTTTTCAATTGAGCCAAAATCTCTGGGAAAAACGACTAAACTACCAAGATAAACAATAGCCAAACAAGCTAGAAATAAGACTACCAATTGAGTAGGCCAGCCCCGCTACCATAACCGCATCCCAACCTGAGGCTAGGAGAACCCCGAACAATCTCCACTCTGCACGAGAAGCTCGTGCCAGTTTGGAAAGCTGGACCAGGAGAGATTCCGGGAAGCCAGGCTATTTCCTAACAGGCCCTAAGGGCATGTTTGGTAGGTAACATGCCATTTGGGGCTTGTTCTGGCTAGGCTCGAGGGGGGCATGTCCACGGGAAAACAACACATGGTCAGTGTTGCCCATTTTGTTTGGTTGCCTAGTTTTCACTTGGTTGCATAGGGTGGAAAAATATCCCCTTATGTTTGGTAGGCTGGGAAACACCCCTTTTGGCTTATATGTTGCAACACAATTGATGGCATCCATTTCATAGAAAACAAAAAAACCTACCATTGCAACTGCCAAGATCGAATTTAGGCGATACTTGTAACGGTTTCAGAGGAACTCACCCTCAAAGACCGTAAGCAGGATAATGTTCCCGCAAAAAAATGTGGCTATTGTACAATGTACTCGGCCGTCCTTAAGGACATGAAGACAATCAACACCACAAATGAGCAGCACCTCCATAATCAGTCACACGTTCAATGTGATAACAACCTCTGTCCCTTGCTCCAGTTGGGCAGCGGAAGTAGTGGATCCTCGGGAACTCTAGCAGCACTACGACATGGTGGTGGTGGATAAGATCTTGAGCAGGGATTCGCCTAAGCACCGTCCTCATGGCAATAATGGACAAGCTAGCAAGGGGGAGAAGATGCCAACCAAAGGGCATATGAGAGGTGAAGGGGATGAGGGAGAGGAGAGGAGCTCCACCCCCTCCTTTTATAGGAGAGGAGGGAGGCACACAAGGGGTGGCCGGCGCCCCATGGTGGTGCCCCCACCTCTCCCCTCCATTATGTGGGTGGACATTCCACTCACAAAATAAAGGGTCACTTTTATTCCCTTAAATCTCTACTAAAAAATCAAGAGTCCTTCCATTAAAACACTTTAAAGTCACTTGATTTAATGCCAATAAATTTAATGAACACTTCATTTAATGAGTACTTCATTTAATAAACACATTAATAATTTAATCCCTTGCAGTATTTCAGTACACCGAAACTATTCTGATAGTTATATCAAAATAATTTCTGCATTTTCTAGTATTTTCTCCTGCGTTCCGTATCACCTCAAATGTGTCAATAAGCCTTAAGTGTGTCACCCTACGGGTTCTTCAACTAAGTGGACATGATCGAGACTATCTCCGATCGATAATCATTAGTGGGATCTAGAGATCCATAACGACTCCCACTTACTCAATGATGAATTAGTGATCGCCTGAACCTTTTTCATAGTAACCAATTCCTTTTGTCTCGCGGTATTTTACTTGTCCGAGATCTGATCATTTAGTATCATCCATGACTAGTTTGATCTCGTCATTGACAAGTACTATTTTCCCATTCCCGTGATATAACATTCTTAGTGATCTCATCACTTGCTTGCAAGCTATGTCAATTTGATATCACCAAGAGGACCATGAGTATATCTCTCTGTCATCAGGATGGACAAGTCCCACTCTTGATCCACGAGCCTCAACTAACACTTTCCAAGTACCCAACGACATCTATATAATCTCACCCTATTATAGTGTGGCGTTTGATGGAATCAAAGTACTCTTCCAGTGTTAGTGATTGATGTGATCTCATGGTCTAAGGATTAGTGTTAATTCGAATGAGATAGCAATATAAACTTTGAAGACATGATCGTATTACTAAACCTACTGTGGGTGAATGTTCATCACATCATTCTCTAATGAAATGACCTTGTTATTAACAACATTCAATGTTCATGATCAGAAAACCTTGATCATCGGTTAATCAACAAGCTAGTGTAATGAGAGGCTTTACTAGGAACTTTTTCTTTGTTTATTAAACACACATGTATTAACGTTTCCGGTTAACAAAATTATAGCATGAGAAATAAAATTCTATTATAATCTTAGAATAAGATAATAACCATTTATTATTGCCTCTCGGGCATATTCCTTTCAACAATGGTGTTTGGTTGACCACAGTAGGCTACATATGGTTACAATGATTATACATGGGCATTTTTGGGCCAGGCCAGGCTTGACCAAGCCCGTCCGTGAAAATCCTAGGCCTGAGCCCGGCCTGGCCCAGCTGTCGGGCCTGAAAATCAAGCCTAGGCATGGCCCGTGTTGCACGTTTTTCGTCGGGTCGTTGGGCCTCGGGCCAGGCCTTTCCCTATTTTGCGCATTCTTCAAGCCCAAGCCTGGCCCGTGACACCTTCGGGCCGCAGAACTGGAGCCCAGGCCGGGCCCGCGGGCCTCAAAAGCTCAGCCCCGCAGGATTGTTTTAGGCCAGGTCGGGCCGGGCTGCCCACGCCGAGATATAACCAAGATCCAGATTGGTGAGCTTACCATTTCATATGAATCACTGAAATCAAAGCATCAGGAGTAAAAAATATTACAGTAAAACAATGATCAGTACCAAAAAGGGATCATGGTGCCAACATACCACCACATCAAAAGTGTGTGCTAATCTACCAACTCTGGTTCAACATGGCTATCAACATCAAAATACACCTAGCAGAAATGACACAAATAACACATCACTCCTACGATATTTCCTTGATCATCTTCAACTTATTCTTGTTAGCATCGCTAGCTTTGAGCATATCAAATAACCATGTACCCAAGTTTCTTCTTTTCCTCTTTTATAACATCTTTTCATCATTCCATTACTATTGCTTGGCCTTCATGATCTCCAGTTCAGATTTCTGCAACTTCTTAAGCATCTCCACTTCGTTGTTCAACACGGCGTTCTGCTGCTGTGTCATGACCTCATCCTTTAGGTCCTTCATCCTGGACAAGTTATCCTCCACAATATTTTTCTCTGATTCATCCATGAATCTCTTCACATCAACTAAGAGAGTCGAGTAATTATTGTCGATCTTGCTCTTCTCCTCTGCTGGCTCTTGTAGCAATTTTTGCATTCTGAATCTTCTTGTCGATTCTAGCGCAGTTGTTATCATCATAAAATCCCCATTCCCATTGCATTTTTTGAAGCGGTTCCATGGAAGAACACAAAAAATTCCTACTAGAAGAACGCACCAACCAAGATCTATCTATAGAGAAATACAGTAATGAGGGGGTTTGCTGTTCATACCTTTTAAGACCGGAAGCGGTATTATGTTCCCGCACAAACGTTGCTGATGAGACCAAGCGTAGAAGACCTGAGGGTCTAGAAGGCTTCAACCGTCCAGCACCACTAATGGCAGTCCCTCCGAAGTTTTACACACGTTCGGTGTAAAAGACATCTCCGGGCCCCCGGTTCAGCAAGGCAGCGAAAGAACAAGATCCGGGCCAACTCTGGTTGCACGGTGGCGTGCGGTGGGTGGAGAAAGTCAACCTCGTTGCGTATGTTCCAAACAAGGGAACACACACGAGAGGGAGATAGGGAGAGAGAGAAGGCGAATGGCCAAATGTGGGATGAGGTTTGGAGGAGGCACCACCTTTATATAGGGAAAATCTGGGCACCCCTGCCTCTCCAAGTCCTAGGGTGGGACTAATTGGAGGAGATGGGGAGGAGGCCATGAACGGCGGACGGTGGGGTGGGTCCCACCTGCATGCCTAGCCTACCTAGGGGCGGAGGTGGTGGGTTCCCCCACCTGGCGTGCCCTAGCCCACCAAGGGGTGGCGGCTCCCTCTTGGTGTTGGTCCACATAGAGATAAAATGAATTTCATATGTGGTGATCCCAAGATCTAGCTGAGGTGGAAGCACACGAGGATTAACACTAAACACACAGTTGCGAAATTGATGAAGCACGTCACTTGATGTAGTGTAGTCCTCATGATCCGATCCGATCCACGATTGTCGAAGTGCTGATCATACAACACTTCTGCCAGTATCCACACGTATGAGGAGGAGCGCTAGTGATGGACTGCTAGGTCCGGTACGACGGCTGGACTAAACTGGAGCTAGGGTTTCCAACACATGGAATGACCTAATCATGTTCCTTGGGCATCTGCTCCCTAGTATATATAGGGAGTTAAAGTTGGATCCAATCACTTGCGCCCCATTCACTAAAATACCTATATTAGTCACTATGAGTCCAATTCACTAACTCAATTCGTGTCCGATTTGGGTCCAACCCAAACTTGCTCCTTCTCTTAAGTGTGTGACCCAACAGGCTCATGGTGACCCGAACACTATTCGAGTCTTACTCATGATCGATCAGTCGGCAGCGGCTCCTAGCATAATGTGTCTACTCCCAAGTACCAAAGAGTCATGAAGACATACCTTCCAATGCGACTTGTGTCCAAGTCCCTTTTGCCTCACAATACATATTGTCAAGCTATAGGCAAATAATTGTCATCCTTCAAATAGCTTAACTCTCTTCTCGATCTTAGATAAGTGATTCATCCGACTAACTCTTAGTCGGGCGCCTTGGTTAACACTTAACTGAGTCATGCATGGCCATGCTTTCTAAATCATATCTCCCGAGAGGGCCCATAGAATATCTCTCTAGCCAGAGGGCCAAAATCCCATCTTGGTCATCCACATCACGCAGCTTGATTCTCAGCCGACCCGAACTCTACCCTTATAACTGCCCTTGGACGGAACAACATTTGACAGAACCTAAGTCGGTGATCCACAACTCAGATTGTGCAATAACATCAGGTCTAAGGATTACATTGATTGAGATATACAAATGACGACTTGTTTGTTGTATCTCAATATGGGTCAATCTGACTCGTTAACCCGAATTCGTGTAAGTCAAAATAGCATCACTATGCCCATGACAAGTGGAACTGAGTCATCAACCAACTTTCACATTAGTTTAAGTTGTGTGTCTAACACAACCTCAATAAACAAGGATATTTAGTATGAACAACATGAATATATAGTTCCAAAACTAAATCACATATTCAATGATATACATCAGAAGTTCACATAGGGACAATTTAATAACTTTATGAATACATTGGGAATTACATCATATATGATTGCCTCTAGGGCATATTCCCAACACTTAGGCCCTCTCCCCTCCGAGGAGGGCCCATGTAGGGTATTGCCCATATTTATTTAATTAAATAAATATATTTAATATTAATTCCAATAATTAAATATTAAATACCTTTTTATTCAATCCCTTTACTCAAAACTCCTTTTGAATAATCTCCAAACACTTCAGTATGTTTTCAGAATGTTTCTAGTTCTCTCTCTTCCTATTTCTTTCATGGTCGCGGATAAACCCGCAGCGTCTCTACCCTTAAGCGTGACACCCTTACAGTTTGGGAATGCTCAGACATGATCGATAGATCTCTCTGATCAATGACCAACATTGGTGTATGGAAACTCATGACAGTCCCTTCACATTCCATGAATTTGATTGATCACTTGAACCTTTTAGACATTGAGTCTCATTCCCTTTGCACTATGATACCTGGTTTGTCCAAGACCTGATCTCTGGTATCGGTATGCCTAGTTTGATCTTGTTATTGACAAACACATTTACTAATTCCCGAGATATTACATCCTCGTGACCTAGTCACATGCTTACAAGCTCATTGATGTAATCTCACCAAGTAGTCCCAGAGTTTGTATCCATCATTCAGATAGGAAAATCCCGATCTTGATACATAGGCCTCAACCTATTCCTTTATAATATCCAATACACACCTTTATGGCCACCCAGTTACGAACATGACGGTTGATGTGATCAAAGCATCCACGAGAGATAGTGATTAATTTGATCTCATGGTCAAAGGACTGAATCACTATGCTTTGCTAGATATTGCAATATTGAACTTTGTGACTGGATCACATTGAAATTCTATGGTCGGGTGTGTCATCACTTTATTTATCTAATGAAGCAACCTCATTATCAGTTGAACTTAAATAAGTCCATGATCAGAAAATCTCGATCATCAGCTGCTCAACGAACTAGTACTAGAGGATACTAGGGACCTGGTTTGTTTATATACCACACTTGTATTAATGTTCCCACTTAATATAGTTCTAGCATGATACAAAACTAGTGTGAACATTAGAGATATATAACAATAAAACAACTTTATTATTGGCCTCTAGGGCATATCTCCTTATTTCTTGCTATTTGGGCATTCCTTGTCCAACCAAGTGGACATTCCTTGTCCAACCAAGCCACAAATCCACAACTTCTGACTTCCTACAAATCATAAGATCTTGCTCCTTATCTATGGATGAGCTAGTATGTAAAATATCAGTACACAGAAACTTACATTCTGCACTAGGCAGAGCTAAAATCGACGGCCAATGTTGGTTCCTTCAAATGCAACATAAGTCACAGGCACAAGCTTGTGACAAGGCATACATGGGGACAATCTACTGCAATGCTGGTGAATACGGGATATTCGTTGCAGTCAAGAGCATAATCCATGTCCGTGAGGTCCTAACAGACAAGAAACCGAATCAACATCGAGTTCAATAGAAGCCAAATCGAAAATCCCCAAATCTATGGAAAGCACTAATCATGATGAAGAATTTGGGGAAATTGAGCTTATCCCTAGATAGGACTAGTCAAAGGTCTCACCATCATTCCAGCTCGGCATGGTGACTTTGCTGGTCGCACTATAAGCTCGTCATAGAGGAGGTAGTATTCTCACTTGTTGCCGCCGCCGGTGATCGAATATGAGGGAGCTGACCAGTGAGGAGTGACTAGGGAATGGATCTCGATAGAGAAAATGGATAGTGGAAATAGAGAAAGATTTTCAGCGGGAGGTGACGGAATTCTTCCCGCCTCAGTTTTCCATTTTTGAAGTGGCACGCGCGTTGTCCCGCCATCTCCATGCGTGGGTGAGCTCGTGCATAGAATCTCCTTTTTTGTACCTTGAGAGCGCAAGACAAGGGTGGCTTGCTAGAAACATCCAAATCGGCAGTTCCTGACGGGCCTTGCCCAGGAGTATTTTAAAGTTCGTGTGGCCACAACACGATGGCCAAGCACCAACCGGCCAAACTTCTTCTCCTAGAAAGGCTGGCTATCGGACAAACTACCAAACACGTCCTAAACCTAGCATTTGATTCTCGTCCCTCTCTCCAACTCCTAGAGGCTCGTGAGTCCGGTGAATCACCTCATTAAACTTTTTTTAGCATCATCACCTCACCTCATTAAACTTGGGTTTCCTAATTCAGTCAAGGTCAAAACGGGCCATCCTCTAAGAGCTCTAAGCTCCCTAGAATTGTCGAGCCCTAGTTGCTTCGATCGATCATAGTTGGTATGGGCCTAGCTATAAGTTCCTTAACTCGATCATAGTTGGCATGGGCCCGGCTGTAAGCTCCTTAAGATGTTTAGTCATGCATGACCGTAGGTCGGTTCATTTAGTCAAATATCTCGATTGACTCGATAATTAAGGCGATTGTTATCCAGATTCACCGCTCCACAAACGCATCTTCTTATCCTCCTCCAATCCCCTCGCCGCCAACGCCTTACCTAGCGCCTTCGCCATCTCTCCCAGCTGGTTGTCGTCCGCTCCCACTAGCTAACTCCCCACCATCTATCTATCCCCTTCCCCATCGCGATCGGAGGACCGCTGGAATTTCGATGTGCATGGTTGCCAGCATCCTTTCTTGTTCCGCCTGCGACCTCCCACCATGGACTCCTCGAACGCCTAGGCTTTCGTGTCGCCCCGCCCACCATGGACTCCTCGAACACCAGCGCAGTCCACTGTGGGAGGTCACTACCTCCATGGACGCCCCTGCCCTAGCTCGCTACCTCCATGAAAGTAACTCCTAGAGGAAGGATGTGGTTTTGGATAAAGTAGTCATAGTAGTAGAGAGAAAGGATAGTGGCTCTAGTGAGAGCAAATCGTGGTTCATGCCATGGAGCCAGATCAGGAAATAGGAGGGGAATTCGAGATAGGAGAGTCATGAAAATGGATGTACTGGTGGATTAGGAATAAATAAAAATGGATTTGGCATGAGCAGTGGCCAAGGAAAGAGAACTCCACCACCAAAACCAACATCCAACCTACCATGGAAGAAGGGATCTATTAACTGCCAGCTGGATCCAGAGTTTCAAAAATCCAACACTAATCACCGACTTGTAGAAACGAAACCGAACTACAGAATAAAAAACAATTATAAAACTAATGCGGTCTCCTCAGTTCAGGTCTTCAGTTTTTGCAAGCTAGAATTTTAGAAGAACGAAAGTACAAGTTGGATTACCATCTAAGAAAGAGGCATGAAAAACTACCAAGGATCCGAATCATGAAAAATTCCACATAACACAAGAACCGAAAATTGAAATCCATCTTTTGGCATCTTGCAACCCTTTGTCTCATACACAAATCAAGAAAACAAACTTCACCTAGATCTAGAAAACAGGCTTGTCCCCCGGTGGTGGACAGGCCGCGTTGGGGAACACAGGGTGTGAGCTTGCTGGGAGGCCAAGAAGGGGCAGCATCGCATGGTGGAGTATGTCGGTGGCGCTAGGAGTCATCCTTGGCATTGTCCTTCACCTGGCGATGTTCAGTACCACACGGATATGGAAACCCTCCCATCCCGACCGTCTCCTTGCTCTAAATCGCACCACCACGGGTCTCCACCTTCGGCCTCCTCTCTCCCACAACCAATGGCGTGAGGGCGCGAGCGGCTGTCTCCTTGTGCCTGTTGAGGGCACGGGGTCCCGGCGGCCAACTACAAGCCTCAGAGGATGGGGCTGGCACAATTCGGTGAGAGGTTGCAGCATCTCCTGCCGGAGGGGAACACTGGGGCGGAGCACGTCCGGTGGAGAAGAAGGATGAGAGGGAAGGGTGGTGCCCGCTAGAGAGTAGTGGCTTTTCCCACCGGTGAGGGTAATAGGGCCATCGGGATGGACGCATGTGGAGAGACTGGGAGATGGATAGGGGTGGGAATTTGGTTCGGTGGGTGGTCCGGGGAAGAGACAATCGACTCGGTCCGTTCAAACTTGGCCAACTGTGACATCCCAGCATTAGGATCCAACGAAGGGTAGAAATAGGAATATAAGTTTGTGCATGCGTGCATCTGTAAAATTAGGGTAAATTTTCTGCCAAACAAAACACTAAAGGGATCAGAGTTTCTTTCACTAAATGGAGGTAGGAATAGCTCTTGCTTAGTGACTGCTATGAATTTTGACATGACCTTTAGGCAGTATTAAGAATTTGGGGAAATTTCTTTGAATTCAAATTTTAAATTCAAATCCATTTGAAAATATTGGAATATTAGAAGTTATTAATATTGAAGGGTTTTTCCAAAATAAAACCTTATTAACATTGTATGATTATGGTATAGAAATAGTAATCAACAATAAGGATTAAAGGCAAGGAAAATTAAATAAGAAATAAATTCTTATTTCTTTATTTCATAATAAGATTACAATTGATGATAAATACATCAAAAGTATAAGGTTACAAAGAACAGAAATTAAACTTTATTAACTTGTAATAATATCTTTACAAGATCTTTTACAAAAAGAGTACAAAGAAGGTTACAAATAAAACCTATACTACCTATCTACACCTATACAAAATATTGTATGTCCAAATCTTGTTCCTGCAAATAAGATAAACAACTAGAAGGAAAATAAGGGTTAGTTAGATAGTTTTACTCTCAGTGGCAGTGAAGTGCACTGTTCATATTACATCATTGAGCAAATAAAGGGGCAAGTTTCACCAATGGTGAAGTATCTGTTCTTTCAGTAAATAGTCAGAGACTATAGTAGAGGCCAAGTGGATAGAAGTAAGTTTCACCAGGCTATCAACAAGTAAACAGGTAATAGTAAAAGCCAAGTTACTTGAGCTGATCCACATGCACAGCTCACACAGACACACAGCTTAGTCAACTAACTGCATGGAGTGTGATGGCAAGCCAACAGCAGTAGTACAAGCACTCACACAGAGCACCAGTCGAAGCAAAGTACAGGAACTCACTCCTCAAGGACACACTCAGAGCCTATTGCGCTTGTCGAAACCATAGCCAAATACTCAACCATATTACCAAAACAACCACCAGTTCTTCACAAGATGGTAACATAAGGAGGGGGTGGAGCAGGTGAATAGCAAGGCAAAGCACAAAATCACAGGAGCAGCACCAGGAGGTGCAGAGCTAGATCAAGCTAGCAAGAAACACCACAACCTCATCAACCATCAAGTAATTTGGTGAGTACAAATAACACCACCACATGATCAAGTCATCATAGAATCAATGGAGCATGTGTTGTTTATTTGATCTTCTCAGAAAAACACCCAAGTGAGGTGTACATCCATCCTAGAAGAAAGATAAAAGGAAAATGATAAAACTTTACCAACTACTACCAAGATCTCAGCTTTTGCATCATTGATCTTGGAGAGGAATCTCTAGTTTTATAACTAGATACACAAGCATCTTGGGATAAACATTTTTGGGCACATCCTATGGATGGTAACACCACAGAAATGACATATCTTAAAACCTTATCTTAAATACTAAGGATCCACCTTAATCTTCTTATAATAGCCTATTCATCACAGATCATAAAAGAAGTAAAGCAGCATGTAAATATGGCTACTTTTCTGTGGTTTTGCCTCAGACCAGCATCACAGGCTAACTTATTTAATATAAGGATCTGCAACTCTCAGGTACAATAGAACATGAATAAAAACAGCCTAGTTCTGAGACAAAGCCTGTGTGCCACTCCATAGAGGGTATCACAAGAGCTTATCTTAACCAAGTGGTTTTGCCAGGGATTCCATAATCAAATATTGCAACAGATCATCTAGTCATTTTCCTAACATAACAATTAGGAATCATAATTAATATATCTGAATCTTGTACTAGGAAAGTATCAGAGAGTAGTTGGATTAAACATCCAACTACAATTCTTTCATACCAAAGTATATCAACAAGATCCAGAGAGCTAGTCTCAATCAGATCATAGCTATCATACATGATAGTAAGTAAAGTTCAGTTAACAGACTACTAACAGAAACAACTGTCAACCATGAACATCACTGCATAACAGTGAGTTATACACAGCTAGATCCAGCAAGATAACTGCATTAGATAAACATGGCATCAAGGTATGAACCCTAGACAGGGGGATTACTCGTGTTCATCATGCCCAGGAAGTAGCTAGAGCATAATAGGGAGCACATAACAGGGAGTAGTCAGACTTAGTCAAGGTCCTCGCAAAATAACCGAAGAGGAAGCAGAGGAATGGTCGGCGGCGGAGCAGAAGCGACGGCACGGGGAGCACCCAGAAGGGGCGCTGCAACCCGTGCCTACAGCACGCCAGAACCGCCGGAGAAGAGGGGAGTACACCGTGAGAAATCCCGGCGCACCATCACCGATGCTCCAGGGCGACCAAACCCTAACCCTAGTTTCGGGCTGGGGTCAGTGCGGCCAGGAGGGAGCACCAACAGTGGATCTGCTTGGATAGAATGGAGCAGTGTCATCGAATTATCCATCCTGCACCGTGGCGACGGCAACAGCGGCCGGACCTGGCCGGATTCATGCGCGGCGGCGGCAGCGAGCGCAGGAGGTGACCGCGTGAGCAAGAGAGAGAGAGAGAGAGGGGAGAGGAGTGTGATTACGTGGGGGTACTGGGCATGTGGGGAGCCCAGTACTACCCTAGTGGCTTAACTGGGCCGAGTGGGCTAGGTTAGGTTGGGTCGGGCCAGCCCAGTGGGACAGGCCCGCATGTAATAGGGTTATTTAAAAGGAAATAATTACAAATATGCCCCTGAAATAAAAACAGCTCTAGATAAATAAATAAAAATCTTAAAAAATACAAATAACATATCTATGAACTCACAAAAATATTTTCTATTGAGTAAAAATAATCAATAGAATTTTTGGAAACTAAAATTTAGGGCTATTATTAATAGGATGCCAATTACTGTTGAATTTTATAAAAATATATGAAACACTTAAAATTGAATAAAATCCACTTTTAAGATCCTAAATGAATATACTATTATATAAAAAATATTAGTTTGTATTTTTGAAAAGTAAATTCAGTGTGATACAAATTAAGTCTTATTTCCTTAAAGGAATTTTAGTAAATATTTAAAAGAGAAAGAAATAAGTAAGTTCATGTTTTTAATAATACTTTTCATTTTATTAATCAAAGAAAATAGTAAACTTTTTACTAAGAGGGTAAAACACGCAAGGAAGCAGATAATAAATCATTGCATGAAATTACTATGCATTACATATTGCTTCTTTAAATATTGTCCTTACCGGGCAATAATGGTTCTTTGTAGAAACCGGAGCTCAAGGTCAGGTGGAAGCATCCAACTTCACTACCTTGCAGTCACAAGGCAAGTTCATAACTTGCTCATGTCCTTTGAAGAGTCTTTATCAAAGCTATTGCAAATTGTGTGTTATCATCTATGATCTGGAGAGAGAAAATGTTATCTTCTCTAATAAATAAGATGTAGTTATCATCCTAAGTGATGATAAAGATCAGCAATGGAACTTAGGGTTCCAATTGCATAAGTCACCTAGGCTTAACAACCCATGACATCAGTGATTCTAGCGTCGTATAATATGCATTGACCATGAGATTTGAATGGGACAAAGAAAGTCAGTTGTATCTTATTCCTTTCTTATGGAGGCAAGATGACCTTATCGTGATGTTGGGATTCCTGGTATGGATCCTACATATGGGTGGGCAACCTTAGGCCCCACGATTTTGGTGTCAAGATTATTTATGAGTGGCTGCCGGAGGTATAGTCGGGCCTTTTAGGGAGCTTGCCAGGGGCATCACCATTTCATAGAGTCTTCAGGAACTCACCAGGGTTATAGCTTGCCCTAGTTGGAGGCTTAACGGAGGTGTAGTCAGCCCCGGAAGATCGTGTAGACATATGGGGTCGTGGAGAGGGCAGTGATTGGTTTGGATCACCTACTGGGCCCCACATCATGGAATTGTGGACGGGAAAGTACGCCCGATTGTGCAACAAGGAGTTGGTCTCTCATGGGTAAAGCAACGAACCTTTGCAGAGTGTAAGAATTGTGACATGTTACTCCCTATTCCGGGAAGGAGCTACGAACACGGCAGGAAAGGAACTCCATGAAGTTCTGGTCAACCTGTGAAGGATGATGGGCATAGTTTTTAATAATAAAATCAATCTTTGAAGAAATGTTTACAAAAATTGCATAGTACCAAGGACGTATCATCCGAGGTGGTAGATAGAGCATCAAACTTCCCACCTTGCATATAATAAACCTGATGGGTAACACTATTACTCACTCTTTCCTTTGAACCCCTGCTTAGACTCTAAGAATCCAGAAGACACTTTGATGTACGTAGCTGATGGACAAGAGGATGTCTGCTACGAAGAACTAGACCTGTCTAGAGGAGTTGAAGGGGTGGACTACGAGATACGCTATGGAGTGGAGGGCAATGAGTCGGAGTAGTTGCCTTAGTTATTAGTAAACCAATTGAGCCGAGCAGCAGGAACTATATAGAATAAGTTGTTGAGATAAATTCGAAGTATGAGTTTGGATTTTATATCTTCCGCTGAAACTACTAAGTTTGGTTTGTAATTTCATAATGCTTGAAGTTTCAGAACTATTGGTTTGTAATAATGAAGTGTGTATGTTTGTAATATGGACCCGCAATGTTTCTGTTGTACCACTCTAAGGGATGTCATATTTACGGAACGGTGTTCTATGAATGCCATATCAATGACTATAGTGTACTACACATGCAGTGGTATGTTGGGTCATCGCAGCTGGTATCAGAGAAATTGCTTTGACCTTAGGTTGGAAACCTAGTAAAGGGAAATAATTGTAGGAGTCTTGGATCAACGGTAAAGAGTTTTCTAGATTATATGATGAATATTCAATTGGGAATATTTCGTTATATTTTTTAGTGCGATAATTCTTTATTTGATGCATCATTATAATTAATGGATACTAATTATATTTATTTCTATACAGTGGAAATAGCACCAAAGTTTCCAAAACAGACTTTGGCAAGGAAAGAAGAGACTCTCGATGATTATCAGGGGGCTTTAACTGAACAGCGTCAAGAACTTCTGAGGGTTTTTGGTTGCACAACTAATATCCCAGTCAATACCATTACCTACCATGATGGGCGAATGTTAGCCAAATATCGTGTTAGCATCCAACTACCAAAGAAGCTTCGTTTATATCACAATTTACTTATGGGGGAAGGTAGAAGTCACCTAGCAGCATATCATGTTGCTATTGTGGAGGCGATAGCCAATATTCGGGAGCACAAGACAGAAGAGTGATACGTCCATTTTCCATCACTATTCTATATCATAATTTATTGTTATTCATTGATATATTTCATATTAAGAGATGATAATTATGTTATTTCATCTATTTTTGCATGGTTGATGACTTTTGGAGCATGGAACGTTGGAGTCGGGATTCTGATGGAAAAGGTGTTGTTTGGAGGCAAAATTCGCGAAGATCAGAAAATCCAGGAAAATATACAGAAAATCCTATTTTTCCAGAAGAAGAAGGAAGCCAGAAGGAGGAGTGGAGATGCGCCACAGGGGGCCCACACCACCCCTGGCACATGCCACCCTAGGCCGTGCCACCAGGTGGTGTGGCCGCCCTGTCCCACCTCTGGCTCTCCCCTCTAGCGTATATATTCCTCCTGAAACCCTAAGACTCGGGGAGCGACCACAGAAAGATTCTGCCGCCTCCGCGGGGTGGAAAACAGCAAGAGAGAAAGATCTCTCTAGCAGACAAAATTCTGTCGTGGGAATTCCTTCCCAGAGAGGGGAGATCGTCGCCATCAACCCCACCATCAAGCTGGACTTCATCAGGATAATCGTCATCATCACCACCATCATCACCATCAGCACCCTCATCACCATTTCCATATTGCTGTAACAATTGGGTTGAATCTTGCATAGTTCCTAGGGGAATCTTTCCCGTTGTTGATTATTCTTTGTAGTTGATGCTATTGAGTGAACCATTGAATTATTGTTTATGTTCAGATTGTTATACATCATTATTCCATCTCTGATCATGATCCATATGATGTCTTGTGAGTAGTTCGTTTTGTTCTTGAGGACATGGGAGAAGTCATGTTGTTAGTAGTGGAGTTGTGTTGAGAAAGATTCAATAGTTTGATATTTAATTTGTGGTGTACTTCTTCCAGTGGTGTCATGTGAATGTCAACTACATGACACTTCACCTATATGGGCCTAGGGGAATGCATTGTGTATTTGGCTACTAATCGTACGGGTTGCCGGAGTGATAGAAACCTGAACCCCCGTTAGGAAACCATTGCACAAGGGACGTAAGGGTCTTAGAGTTTAAAGTTGTGGTTAGGTTTCTACCTTAATTACTTTCTTATACTTACAGATGTTTGCAAGGGGTATAATCACAAGTATGTATTAGTCCTAGGAAGGTCGGTACATTAGCATAGGTTCACCCACACAACACTTAGCAAGCTAAAGAAGATTAATCAACTATATGAAGCGAAAGCACTTCACAGTCTTCCCATGTGCCCTCGAGAATGTTTGGTCATCTTAAGTAATACAACCGGCTTGTCCTTTGCTGCATAAAGGATTGGGCCACTTGGTGCATTTATTCCTACTGTCTTTTATTTACTCGTACTTCTTTTACTTCATTTATCAAAATCCCCTAAAAATCCATTTGCTAAGTATTTGCAGAGAATTCCTTATCCATACCACTAGCCAGCACCTTCTGCTCCTCATTGGGTTCGACACTCTTACTTATCGAAAATACTACGATACACCCCCTATACTTGTGGATCATCAAGACTCTTTTCTAGCGCCATTGCCGGGGAGTGAAGCACTATTGGAGAGTGGAACTGCTAAAGGAAACTTCTACTGTGAGTATTGTTTACTTCTGTTAGTTGCTTTATTTTCGTTATGGATAATTAGCTGAATTTCTTATTTGGTAATGCTACTACCACTGCTAAGGTAGTAGATGAGCCACCACCTGCTGAGAATGATGCTTTTAAAATACCTACAAGAATTATTTATCGTGTTATGGATAACTACTTTGTTGGGGATGGAACTGTCCATCCCGGTGATCATTTACTCTTTATACACGAATTATATGGATTGTTCAAGTGTGCAGGTATTACTACAGATCAAGTTAAGAAGAAGTTATTCACATTATCACTGAAAGGAAGAGCTGAGGAATGGTATAAGCTGCTGAAGAATGGTCAAGCTCTTGAATGGGAGGAAATAGTGCCTCTCTTTTATTCAAAGTTTTATCCTCCTAGTGAGATTCATAAAGATCATCAAATATATAACTTTTGGCCTCTTGATGGAGAGAGTACAGCAGCTCAAGCTTGGGGGAGATTGAAGTTACTAATGCTCATATGTCCCATTCATGAGCTCCCCAACAATATTATTATCAATAACTTTTATGCAAGGCTTTATCTACATGATAAGGATTTATTGGATGTTTCTTGTGCTGGATCATTCACTCGCATGGAAGAAGAAGCTAAATGGGATCTTCTGGGCCGTATTCAAGACAATGCTGAAGCTTGGGAGAATGACAAAGGTAGAAAGTCAGGTATAAATTATGATTATGAATGCATTGAATCTTTTATGGGAACTGGTGACTTTCAAAACATTAGTAATGCTTATGGTCTTGATTTACAAGTTATTACAAATTTCTTTAAGGATTTTGCTTCTTATATTGAAATTCCAAAAAGGGGATGGAACAATTACCATGCACCTTATAAAGATATTGTTGACCGTGTTCCTGTTGGGAGTACTGAGTATTGCACTATTGATCACATCTTACGTGAACCTTATATCGAGAAGATTCCCTTCCCAGATAAGGTAAAGGATCATCCTATGATAACTAGTGTAATCACTAAAACTGAAAAGAGAACTATAAAACCTGATGAACAAATAAACGTTGAACCTGTGGTAGAAATTGTGAAACACCTTGTCACTAAAGGCATAGAAGATGGACACATAGTCTTTTATGAGGATTCTTCTAATATTGTTTCACATCCTAATATAACTAAAAAGGCTAGTGTCCCTGTGCTTTCCGTTAGAATTGGTGATCATTGCTATTATGGTTTATGCGATATTGGTGCAAGTTCCAGTGTTATTACTTATGAGCTTAATAGAGAAATTATGCATGAAGTCAGTCCCTGCAAGTTGGAAGAGATTGGTGTGGTTATTCACCTTGCTAATAGAGAGACCATCTCTCCAATTGGTATTGTACGAGATGTGGAAGTTCTTTGTTGTAAGATTAAGTATCCTGATAATTTTCTAGTACTTGGTTCAGCTGCTAGTAAAACTTATCCTATCATTTTTGGTAGACCTTTCTTGAGTACTTGTGGAGCTATTATAGATTGCAAGAGGTAGAAGATCTTGACTAAATTTGATGGGGAATCTTATGAGTTTAATTTTTCGAAATTTACTAAAGAACCTTCTGAAGAGGAAACCCATAATGAGGATTTTAGAGTTGAACAACTTGCTTCTATTTCTCTTGCTCCTAACAACACTTTGCAGCAATTTATGGAAGACCACGAAAGTGAGATCTTCATGGAAGAAAGGAATGAGATTGACGAGATTCTCCGTTGTCAGCCCAAGATGCTTAAGCATAACTTGCCTGTAGAAGACATGGTTACCATGTTGCCACCTAAAAAGGATCCAGTCTTCGATCTAAAACCTCTCCCTGATGATCTTAAATATGCTTATATTGATGATAAAAAGATATATCCTGTTATTATTAGCTCTAAACTTTCAGGGAAGGAAGAGGAAAGGTTATTGGAGGTTTTGAAGAAACACCGAGGAGCTATGGACTATACTCTAGATGATTTAAAAGGGATTTCGCCTACTATATGTCAGCATTCTATCAATATAGAACCAGATGCAAAGCCAGTAGTAGAGCACCAACGACGTTTAAATCCTAAGATGAAGGAAGTGGTAAGGAATGAGGTATTGAAACTCCTTGATGCTGGTATTATTTACTCTATTGTTGATAGTGAATGGGTTAGTCCTGTCCATTGTGTTCCCAAAAAAGGAGGAATTACCGTTGTTCCTAATGATAATGATGAGATTATTCCCCAAAGAATAGTAGTAGGCTATAGGATGTGCATTGATTTTAGAAAAGTCAACAAAGTTACTAAGAAAGATCATTACCCGCTTCCTTTTATTGATCAGATGTTGGAAAGGTTGTCTAAAAAGACCCATTTTGTTTTCTTGATGGTTATTCTGGTTTCTCTCAAATTGCTGTTAAGCAACAAGATCAAGAAAAAACTTCTTTTACTTGCCCTTATGAAACTTATGCTTATAGACGTATGCATTTTGGTTTATGTAATGCTCCTGCTACTTTTCAAAGATGCATGTCTGCTATCTTTCATGGTTTGTGTGAGGAAATTGTGGAAGTGTTCATGGATGACTTTTCTGTCTATGGAACTTCTTTTGATAATTGTCTGTACAACCTTGATAAAGTTTTGCAGAGGTGTGAAGAAACTAATCTTGTTCTTAATTGGGAGAAGTGCCACTTCATGGTTAATGAAGGGATTGTCCTTGAGCATAAAGTTTCTAAAAGAGGCATAGAAGTTGATAGAGCTAAGGTTGAGGCAATTGAGAAAATGCCATGTCCAAGAGACATCAAAGAGATTCGTAGTATCCTTGGTCATCCTGTTTTCTATAGAAGGTTTATTAAAGACTTTTCTAGGATATCAAAACCCCTCACTAATCTTCTTCAAAAAGATGTACCCTTCGTTTTTGATGACGATTGTAAGGAAGCTTTTGAAACTCTTAAGAAGGCTTTAACTACAGCCCCTATTGTTCAACCACCTGATTGGAGTTTACCCTTTGAAATAATGTGTGATGCTAGTGATTTTGTTGTAGGTGCTGTCCTTGGGCAACGAATTGATAAAAAGCTAAATGTTATTCATTATGCTAGTAAGACTCTAGACGCTGCTCAAAGGAATTATGCTACTACTGAAAAAGAATTTCTAGCTATCGTTTTTGCTTGTGATAAGTTTAGACCCTATATTGTAGACTCAAAAGTCACCATTCATACTGATCATTATGCTATTAAATACCTTACGACGAAGAAGGATGCTAAGCCTAGGCTTATTAAATGGGTGCTGCTTTTACAAGAGTTTGATCTACATATAGTAGATAGGAAAGGTGTTGAAAACCTTGTAGCTGATAATTTATCTCCATTGGAAAACATCTCTTTTGACCCTATGCCTATAATGATAGTTTCCCAAATGAACAGTTGGCTACAGTAGGGGTAAGCTCACGAGGGAGCCCTTGGTACGCTGATTATGCTAACTTTATTGTCTCCAAGTATTTGCCTCCAACTTTTACAGCTCAGCAAAGAAGGAAGTTCTTTTATGATTTGAGGCATTATTTTTGGGATGACCCACACTTATATAAAGAAGGAGTGGATGGTATTATGCGAAGATGTGTTCTAGAATATGAACAAAATGAGATATTGCGTAAATGTCATGGTAGTGCTTATGGAGGACATCATGCAGGAGATAGAACTGCGCAAAAGGTGCTACAATCAGGTTTCTACTGGCCTACCCTTTTTAAAGATGCAAGAAAATTTGTTTTATCTTGTGATGAATGCCAGCGTGTTGGTAATATTTCTAGACGCAATGAAATGCCTATGAACTACTCTCTAGTTATTGAACCCTTTGATTGCTAGGGATTTGACTTTATGGGTCTTTTTCCTCCCTCGAAAGGTTATACTCATATTCTTTTTGCCGTTGATTATGTTATTAAGTGGGTAGAAGCCATTCCTATGAAGAGTGCTGACGGGGAGACTTCTCTAAAAATGCTTAAGGATGTTATCTTTCCTAGGTTTGGAGTGCCTAGGTATCTCATGACTGATGGGTGTTCTCATTTCATTCATGGTGGTTGTAGAAAGACCCTTGCTAAATATGATGTTAATCATACAATTGCTTCAGCTTATCACCCCCAAACAAGTGGGCAAGTAGAGTTATCAAATAGAGAAATTAATCCATCTTGCAAAAGACTGTTAATATATCTAGAAAAAACTGGGCTAAAAAGTTAAATGATGCTTTATGGGCTTATAGAACTGCCTACAAAAACCCTATGGGGATGTCTCCTTCTAAAATGGTTTATGGGAAAGCTTGTCACCTACCTTTAGAATTAGAACACAAAGCTTACTGGGTAGTTAAAGAACTCAATAGAGATTGTAAGCTCGTAGGTGAGAAAAGATTATTTGATTTATGTTCCTTAGATGAATGGAGGAGTGAATCCTATGAAAATGCTAGGCTCTTTAAATAAAAAGTTAAAAGATGGCATGACAAGCGAATACTTAAGAGAGAATTTCATGTTGGTGAGAAAGTTCTATTGTATAGGTCTCGTCTCAGATTTTTTGCAGGAAAGCTACTGTCAAAATGGGAAGGACCCTTCATTATTGAAGAAGTGTACCGTTCGGGAGCAATAAAAATTTCTTCTTTAAAAGATAATACTACACAAGTAGTGAATGGGCAGCGACTCAAGCACTATATTGCTAGAGATTTTTACAATGAAGATGTTGATGCCTTTCAAGTTATAACTCCAGAGAAATTTATCAAGGACCAAATTCAGAGACCTGCAGAGTTTGTTTCCAAATAGGTAACAGTTCTGGTAAGAAAAGTTCCGCGAAAATAATATCCAACTATATTTTTGCAGTTTTTAGACAATAAGGGAAGTTATGAAGCAAAAAAAGGGACGGAAACGGAGCCAGGGTGGCTCACACCACCCTGTGGCGCGGGCCCACCCCTAGCCGCGCCACCAGGTGGTGTGGCCACTCAGGACTCTGCCTCCGACTCGTTTTCTCCTAGTACCTTCCTTTTGTTGTGAAACTTCGTAATATATGACCCCCCGGATCTCTCGAGGTTTGTATATCGTGTTTTCGCTGTGTTTTTGTTTCGATCTTTTTTTGCCAGGAACTATCTTTGAAGCTTAGAAGCATAATGGTGTCCGCCAAGGATAAGGGGAAGGAGCCTATGGAGGAAGATCTCCAAGACCCCAAGCAGGGGCTGGTACCTTTAGTCACTTGCCCTGCATCAACGGAAGCCCTACGAGTCACTAAGGAGTTCAGCGATAAGTACCGAGACTTGAGGAGGAAGGTGGACATGCTTCAATGGGAGAATAGTAGGCATCGCAAGATGCTAGAAGATTTCCTCACGTCAACTAAGAAAATATTACCACCACCACCGAAGGAGTAATTCGTCATCAGGTTTGACATCCCCTTGGTTTGTTCCAATCTTGGGGGAGTGTCGTGGTATCACATCACTATCTTCTATCTTTTTACCTTATTAGTAGAGTCATATCATGAATAGAAAAGTTATCATGTAGGATGGTTTGCATTATGGAAGTGTCCCCTCTCTCGTTAGGTATGTATCCCTTGGTGTGAGATGCCATTATGGAATATTAATGAGAAGTTCTATCATTTACTCTTTTGCATAGCTTATATTAGTTTTCAATTCGTGGTTATATGATTGATCTTGTTGTTAGTATTGGTATCACTTTGGGATCATTGAGTTAATTTAGTTGGTTTTGGCAAACCTGGCTCGGTCAGTAGCAACACTATTTTTGAGAGTTGAATGAAAAGATAAAAGTACTCTAAAGAAAAATAATTCCATCATCTTTCTTTCTTGATTTGCTCATAAGTCTAGTATTCTCTAGTTAAGATCTTTTGTGCTTCCAAGGAAGATTGCATGTTTGTTTTTATCACTTGTATGTTTGTTTGTTTCCTTCAACTCTTATACTTGCTACCCAACCTTGCTAGCCAAAAATCTGTACTGAGAGAAAATTCTTCGCGTGCATCCACTTCCTTTAAACCAAACCCATGCCATTTGTGTCCACCATACCTACCTATTAGCATTATTTCTATTCCAAGTAAATTCTTGTTTTATCTACCTCCCAAATGAAACTTGTTATGTGAAAGTTAGTGATTAAAGCTCTCATGAACTTGATGGCACACTTTACTTTCTTGTACTTAATAAACTTGAACCATTGTGCCCATCTATGTTGCGTATATGCTTGTGCTTTGTGAGTTGTGAATTAGCAGAACCATGTTGTCATGGGGAACGCTTTCAACATTGCACTGGTACTTTATACCTAGCTGATATCATGTTCTTTTGTCTATGGATGTCGTCGGTGTGAAATGAAAGGGGAGCTTGTAAGTCCATGGAGTTATGCATGTGTGTTAGAGAAACGCTTGGGCTGCTGTTCTAATCCATGCTGACAGGGTGGAAACCTACAGTGTAACCATAACGAGCATCTATGAAGCATTCTTCTTATAAAAAAGAGATAGAGATTGAGAAAAAGAGAAAAAGAAAAAAAGAGATATTATGAAAAGAGGAAAGAGAGAAAAAACCACCATATTCCCATGGTAAATAAGAAGATTGCTGAGATTCTTGTTGTCTGTTTGCCTTGTCATTTTGATATGGTGATTCTTCCGTATCATCGGGCAAGGGGTACCCTGTTGGCGGTTCTCTATGATACACATATGCTTACAATGACAATAACTTACCGGTGACTAAGCTTGAGTAGCATGAGGAGCGGCCTTCGTATTCAAGGGACATGAGATTCTCAATTTTCAACTTGTCAATGCATATCCTCATATTTGATCACTTTAACCTTAATCACCTAAAGATGCCTATGATAGGGGCAATGAGAGCTGAAAGCTAGTAAGTATCATAATTTTTGGGAGCTCTTTATGAGACTTGCAATCCCTGCTTCCCTCTGCGAAGGGCCTTTCTTTTACTTTTTAGTTGAGTCAGTAAACCTACTCCCTTCTATCTCAGCAAGTATTTTGAGTTGTTGTGTTTCATTCATATGATGATTTATTCAATCGTGTTTCTTGTGTTCCTTTTTTTGCACATTGCTCTTATCTGGGTGTTTACTACTTTGAAAGCTTTCATTGAAAATCAGTTATTTGTGAACTTCAGCAAATTATCAACTATTCTTCGACCAAGAGCTAAGTTTGCCATTACCAATTATGATTTACTTCATGTATCTTTATTGTGTTTCCTTTACTTATTGCAAGTTGAATTATATAATAGTGAGTTGTCTTCTATTATGATCTACGTATTGATGAATGTGATGCTTCGTGTCCGTATTCTTTTATCGACTCTTCACTCCATAAACCTCAGGTCATGTTTATTGAGTTCAGTTTCGCTTGAGGACAAGCGAAGTCTAAGCTTGGGGGAGTTGATACGTCCATTTTGCATCACTATTCTATATCATAATTTCCTATTATTCATTGATATATTTCATATTAAGAGATGATACTTATGTTATTTCATCTGTTTTTGCATGGTTGGTGACTTTGGAGCATGGACCGCTGCAGTCAGGATTCTGATGGAAAAGGTGATGTTTGGAGGCAAAATTCGCGAAGATCAGAAAATCCGGGAAAATATACGGAAAATCCTATTTTTCCAGAAGACGAAGGAAGCCAAAAGGAGGAGTGGAGATGGGCCACAGGGGGCCCACACCACCCCCTGGCGCGGGCCACCCTAGGTCGCGCCACCAGGTGGTGTGGCCGCCCTGGCCCACCTCTGGCTCTCCCCTCTGGCGTATATGTTCCTCCTGAAACCCTAAGACTCGGGGAGTGACCATAGAAAGATTATGCCGCCTCTGCGGGGCGGAAAACACCGAGAGAGAACGATCTCTCGAGCAGACAGATTTTTGCTGGGGGAATTCCTTCCCGGAGAGGGGAGATCATCACCATCAACACCACCATCAAGCTGGACTTCATCGGGATCATCATCATCATCACCACCATCATCACCATCAGCACCCTCATCATCATCTCCATATTGCTGTAACAATTGGATTGAATCTTGCATAGTTCATAGGGGATACTTTCCCGGTGTTGATTACTCTTTGTAGTTGATGCTATTGAGTGAACCATTGAATTATTGTTTATGTTCAGATTGTTATACATCATTATTCCATCTCTGATCATGATCCATATGATGTCTTGTGAGTAGTTCGTTTTGTTCTTGCGGACATGGGAGAAGTCATGTTGTTAGTAGTGGAGTTGTGTTGAGAAAGATTCAATAGTTTGATATTTAAGTTGTGGTGTACTTCTTCTAGTGGTGTCATGTGAACGTCGACTACATGACACTTCACCTATATGCGCCTAGGGGAATGCATTGTGTATTTGGCTACTAATCGTAGGCATTGCCGGAGTGACAGAAACCTGAACCCCCGTTAGGAAACCATTGCACAAGGGACGTAAGGGTCTTAGAGTTTAAAGCTCTGGTTAGGTTTCTACCTTAATTACTTTCTTGTACTTACGGATGTTTGCAAGGGGGTTTAATCACAAGTATGTATTAAGTCTTGGATGGGGCGGTACATTAGCACAGGTTCACCCACATAACACTTAGCAAGCTAAAGAAGATTAATCAACTATATGAAGCGAAAGCACTTGATAGTCTTCACATGTGCCCTCGCGAATGTTTGGTCATCTTAAGTAATACAACCGGCTTGTCCTTTGCTGCATAAAGGATTGGGCCACTTGCTGCATTTATTCCTACTATCTTTTATTTACCCGTACTTTGTTTACTTGCTTTATCAAAAACCCCTAAAAATCTGTTTGCTAAGTATTTGCAGAGAATTCCTGATTCATACCACTAGCCAGCACCTTCTGCTCCTCGTTGGGTTCGACACTCTTACTTATCAAAAATACTGCGATACACCCCCTATACTTGTGGGTCATTAAAGAGTTAGCTGGAAGCACATATTCTGTGATTCCTCATGACTCTATAGAAGAGGAACCGGAACCAGATCAACTTACTTTAGTAAGGAAGCATCCAAAACTAGCTTCTAAGTTTATGGATTTGGATCGACTGATGGTCGGGTCTTTGTATAAGACACATCAGGTTATCGTATAAGATCAGGTTGATATGTTAGAAGATTTAACGAATCCTGAAAGAAGGGAGAAGTTCGCATCTAAACTAGAGAATGAAGCAATGGATAGGGTTAACCCAGTTTTCAAGGATATACCTATAGATCCAGCATCTTTTACACCATATCCTTACTCACCGATACCACAACCTATTAGATATCCTGATGAGGGAACTAGTCATCCAGTACCACAGAGTTCTTGGGGAACTGAGGACTCGGAATTACCTATTGGGAATTCTGAAGGATGGAGGTACGGATCAATGGATGAATCTGTCGGGAATCCTATTCCTGTGGAAGATTTAGTTGGAGATATCGAGCAGACTAGTCGCATGGGCGTAAGATCTTATTCCGTTGATGGAAGAGATGTCCATGTGGAGGATGTAGAGTCCAAGGAGGAAGATCCTGAAGAAAGGGTGTTCGAGTCACTAGAAAATTATCCTACTCCAGATAACGTGCATTATCCAATCATAGCTGAGGACTATCGTACCCAGCAGAGTATTTGGGGGCACCGGAAGGGGAATATTCTGTTGATTCCTCTAGAATCGGGATGCGGGAGATGGATGAAGAAGAAAGTGATGGGGATGATTCGGAAGATACTTCAGATGAATTGGAAGGTATGTATGCACTTCAGCTAAATGATGTGTCAAGTCCGGAGACTTCTGATACTAAATATCGTCCGTCGAAGAGGCAAGTCATTCCATAGATGGTATGTCGTACTTCATGTCAGCACGGTTGCACTCTGGGTATGTACGATGAACGACACAACTTCTGGGGAGTGTGACTTTGACTAGTAGTATCTATGTAGGATACGAGAGTTAGAGTCGGAGGACTTAATGTAAATAAATAAGTGGGATGGTACCACATGATCTTGTAATGCTTAATTAGTAAGGGCTTGTAATCACGTTGTATAAATTATATTGTTTGTAATGTAGAATTTGTGTGTAATGCATATCTGGTTCTTATTTGGATCTTGTTTTCCATTGTGTGACTAGTTCTGTGCATGAAGTTGAGCTCAGAACACATATGCATGATGTAATTATGAGTATTCGCTTTATATTACAGGACTAGGGGTATGGAAACGGGTGTAGAAAACGAGACTGAGCAGCAGCGCATGGAGAGCGAAGCCAAAGAAAAGGCAGATGAATACGCTAGAATGCAAGCGAATTTACCACCACCACCACCAATGAGGCCGTTGATGGAGCAGAACTTTATGCAGTACATGCAAATGATGCAAGAGTCCCAGAACAAATTCATGGAGGGTTTGGTAGACCAAGTGGGATAGCAGAGGGCACCTCAAGGATGTGGTGTTAGTCTTTCGGATTTCTAGGATACTAGGCCTTTGCCTTTCGCATCCGCTCCTGAACCAATGGATGTAGAGGACTGGTTAATAGATACCAAAAGAAAGTTGAGAACTATAGGATGCAATGAGGAAGAAAAGTTGAGGTATGCAACGCATCTATTGACCGGACCTGCAGCGTCATGGTGGGAGAGTCAGCTAGCTATGCAACCTCCAAGAAGAGAGTACAATTGGGAGGACTTCAAACAAAGATTTCGTGAATACCATGTTCCGGAGAGTATCATAGAGTTGAAGCGTAGGGAGTTTGAAGAACTGCAACAAGGATACTCCAGTGTCATGAAGTATATTCGGGCGTTTAGTGATTTATCTCGTTATGCTGCTGAAGAAGTTAGCACGGAGGTGAGAAGGAAGAAGAGGTTCATGCGTGGACTAAATCCATTTGTGAAAATGCAGTTGAGGCTTGCCAACACTCAAACTTTTCAACAGTTGCTTGATGCAGCTATAACCTTTGAAGATGATTACAAAAATGTCCAAGAGGATCGTAGGAAGAGAGCAAAGAAGGAAACGAAGAGGATTCAAGCAAGTAAACCCAAAACTAATCTAGAGTTTCAACCTAGAAACAGACCCTACAACAACAACAACAACAACAACAGGAGTAGCAACAACATTGGAGGACAATTCAATCCTAGAAGGAATGTCATATGTCATAATTGCAAACTTCTAGGACATATAAGCAAGGATTGTCAGAAACCTGTGATAATTTGTTTTGGATGTGGACAAAAGGGTCATATTAAGCCTGATTGCCCAAACAAACCACCCGGTGGTTGTCCCACAAAAGGTGGAGGACAAGAAAGTGTAGGAGGAGGTGGACAGCCTAACCGAGCGGGAAGCTATACCAAAAATAACAATGGCAAGAGAGGTAGACCTACGGGAAAGCTGAATTGCGCAACCTTGGAGGAGGTGGATAACTCAATTCAGGCGGTGATAGGTACGCTCAATATTCTCACAAATCCCGGAAAAGTTGTATTTGATACTAGTGCAACTACTTATTTCATATCTGAAGAGTTTTGTGATAAATTCGGGATTAGAAGGGCACCGTTAGAAAAACCTATGACGGTAGTTACCGCCGGAGGGATTGTGGTAGTTAGAAATACTAAACTAAACCAAGTCATCTCAATCTGTGGTCAAACCTATTATGCGGATCTTTATGTGATCCCATTAAAAGGAATAGCAGTCGTGCTGGGAATGGATTGGATGACAGACTATGGAGCTCAGATCAATTGTGAAGAGAAAATTGTTTCAATCAAGTCTCCAAGTGGAGGAAGGATAGTCTATCAGGCAGATAAACATAGTCATATCATGGTAGATCTGTAGTTGAACTCAATGAAGGAGGTCAAATTAGAAGATATTCCGGTGGTGAAGGAGTTTCAAGATGTTTTTCTAGCAGAGTTACCAGGAATGCCACCTGATTGGGAAATAGAGTTCACTATTAACCTGATACCTGGTACAACACCAATAGCTCAAGCACCATATAAGATGGGGCCAAAGGAATTAAAAGAGCTTAAGGAGCAAATTGATGAACTAGCCCGGAAAGGATTCATACAGGAAAGTGTATCTCCGTGGGGAACTTCGGTGATTTTTGTGGATAAACGAGATGGTGGATGGAGAATGTGTGGGGATTATAGAAATCTCAACAATGTCACTATCAAGAACAAGTATCCATTACCAAGGATACAAGATCTATTTGACCAAGTAAAGGGAGCTAGAGTATTCTCCAAGATTGATCTAATATCAGGATACCATCAGATAAAAATTAAACATGAAGATGTTCCTAAAATAGCATTTGTATCAAGGTATGGACATCATGAGTATTTAGTCATACATTTTGGTTTGACTAATGCACCAGAAATATTCATGAATTTGATGAACAAAATCTTCATGCCTTACATGGACAAGTTTGTCATAGTATTCATTGATGATATTCTGATATACTCCAAAGATACAGAAGAACATGCAGAACATTTGAGACTAGCATTACAAATCTTAAGAGAACATAAGCTTCATGCTAAGTTCAGTAAGTGTCAATTTTGGTTGGACGAAGTAGAGTTTATTGGTCATGTGATCAGTAAGGATGGAATTGCTGCAAATCCGTCCAAAGTCCAATCAGTACTGGATTGGAAGGCACCAACCAATGTGAAGCAAATCCGAGGTTTCTTAGGTATGGCTGGTTACTATCGAAGATTCATAGAAGGTTTTTCCAAGATAGCTAGACCAATGACCAAATTATTAAGAAAGAATACACCTTTCATATGCGATGAGAAGTGCGAAGCAAGTTTTCAGGAGTTGAAAATCAGATCAACCACAGCACCAATCCTAGCAATTCCAGAACCAGGAAAAGATTACACAGTATATTGTGATGCACCCAAGGAAGGATTAGGTTGTGTGCTTATGCAAGATCGTAAGGTAATTGCTTATGGATCTAGGCAATTGAAACCACATGAAGTGAACTATCCAACCCATGATTTAGAATTAGCAGCAGTAGTGTGATACATCCATTTTGCATCACTATTCTATGTCTTAATTCACTATTATTCATTGATATATTTCGTATTGAGAGGTGATACTTATGTTATTTCATTTGTTTTTGGATAGTTGATGACTTTTGGAGCATGGACCGCTGCAGTCAGGATTCTGATGGAAAAGGTGCTGTTTGGAGGCAAAATTCGCGAAGATCAGAAAATCCGGGAAAATATACGGAAAATCCTATTTTTCCAGAAGACTCAGGATGCCAAAATATGGAGTGGAGGTGGTCCACAGGGGGCCCACACCACCCCATGGCGCGGGCAAGCCTAGGCCGCGCCAGGGAGTGGTGTGAATGCCCTGGCCCACTCCAGCCTCTCCCCTCTAGCGTATATCAACCTCCCGAATCCCTAAGCCTCAGAGAGCGACCACAGAAAGAGTCCGCCGCCTCTGCGGGGCGGAAAACACCGAGAGAGAAAGATCTCTCTGGCAGACAGATTTCTGCCTGGGGAATTGCTTCCTGGAGAGGGGAGATCATCGCCATCAACACCACCATCAAGCTGGACTTCATCGGGATCATCATCATCATCACCACCACCATCATCACCATCAGCACCCTCATCACCATCTCCATATTGTTGTAACAATTGGTTGAATCTTGCTATAGTTCATAGGGGAAACTTTCCCGGTGTTGATTACTCTTTGTAGTTGATGCTATTGAGTGAACCATTGAATTATTGTTTATGTTCAGATTGTTATTCATCATTATTTCATCTCTGATCATGATCCATATGATGTCTTGTGAGTAGTTCGTTTTGTTCTTGAGGACATGGGAGAAGTCTTGTTGTTAGTAGTGGAGTTGTGTTGAGAAAGATTCAATAGATTGTTATTTAAGTTGTGGTGTACTTCTTCTAGTGGTGTCATGTGAACGTCAACTACATGACACTTCACCTATATGGGCCTAGGGGAATGCATTGTGTATTTGGATACTAATCGTAGGAGTTGCCGGAGTGACAGAAACCTGAACCCCCATTACGAAACCATTGCACAAGGGACGTAAGGGTCTTAGAGTTTAAAGTTGTGGTTAGGTTTCTACCTTAATTACTTTCTTGTACTTACGGATGTTTGCAAGGGGGTTTAATCAAAAGTATGTATTAAGTCTTGGATGGGGCGGTACATTAGCACAGGTTCACCCACACAACACTTAGCAAGCTAGAGAAGATTAATCGACTATATGAAGCGAAAGCACTTGGCAGTCTTCCCATGTGTCCTCGAGAACGTTTGGTCATCTATAGAAATACAACCGGCTTGTCCTTTGCTGCATAAAGGATTGGGCCACTTGCTGCATTCATTCTTACTGTCTTTTATTTACTCGTATTTTGTTTACTTGCTTTATCGAAAACCCCTAAAAATCTGTTTGCTAAGTATTTGCAGAGAATTCCTGATCCATACCACTAGCCAGCACCTTTTGCTCCTCGTTGGGTACGACACTCTTACTTATCGAAAATACTGCGATACACCCCCCTATACTTGTGGGTCATCAAGACTATTTTCTGGCGCCGTTGCTGGGGAGTGAAGCGCTATTGGAGAGTGGAACTGGTAAAGGAAACTTCTACTATGAGTATTGTTTACTGCTGCTAGTTGCTTTATTTTCGTTATGGATAATTTGCTGAGTTTCTTATTTGGTAATGCTACTACCACTGCTAAGGTAGTAGATAAGCCACCACCTGCTGAGAAAGATGTTTTCAAAATACCTACAAGAATTATTGATCATGTTATGGATAACTACTATGTTGGGGATGGAACTGTCCATCCCGGTGATTATTTACTCTTTATACACGAATTCTGCGGGTTGTTCAAGTGTGAAGGTATTACTACAGATCAAGTTAAGAAGAAGTTATTCTCATTATCACTAAAAGGAAGAGCTGAGGAATGGTATAAGCTACTGAATAATGGTCAAGCTCTGGAATGGGAGGAAATAGTGCCTCTCTTTTATTCAAATTTTTATCCTCCTAGTGAGATTCATAAAGATCGGAATCAAATATACAACTTTTGGCCTCTTTATGGAGAGAGTACAGCTCAAGCTTGGGGGAGATTGAAGTTACTAATGCTCAAATGTCCCATTCATGAGCTCCCCAACAATATTATTATCAATAACTTTTATGCAAGGCTCCCTCTACATGATAAAGATTTATTGGATGCTTCTTGTGCTGGATCATTCACTCGCATGGAAGAAGAAGTTAAATGGGATCTTCTGGACCGTATTCAAGACAGTGCTGAAGCTTGGGGAATGACAAAGGTAGAAAGTCAGGTATAAATTATGATTATGATTGCATTGAATCTTTTATGGGAACTGATGACTTTCAAAATATTAAAAATGCTTATGGTCTAGACTCTCAAGCTATTGCTTCTTATTTTAAGGCTTTTGCTTCCTACATTGAAGTGCCTAAAAAGAAGTGGAATAAGTATCATGAACCTTATAAAGATGTTGCTAAGAGTGTTCCTGCAAGAAATACTGAAGTTTATACTGCTAATCATGTTTTACCTAAACCTTATATTGAGAAAATGCCTTTTCCAGTTAAGGTAAAGGAGCATTCTATGATAGCTAGTATGGTTAATGAAAGTACAAGTAAGGCTGATGAAGCTGATAAACAAATGGTTGATGAACCTATAATAGCAAATGTGAAAGACTTTGTCACTAAGTATGAGGAAGAGGGACACACTATCCTTTGTAAGGATACCTCTAATATTGTTTCACATAGTAGTGCTATGAGAGCTAGTTTTCCTGTGTTTTCTGTTAGAATAAGTGATCATTGTTATGATGGCCCTTGTGATAGTTATATTGTTAAGTTTATGCATGATACTGAAAGTTATTATGAGAGAGGGAAAAGTGTTCTTATGCATCTCAATAATATCAAGTTTCCCCGTTTTATGCTGAAAGTCTCTATGTTGCACTTCTTTTGCCTTCTTATGCAAGTTGCCTTTGGTTTCAACAACTTGTTTGTTTACAAAATCCCCTTGCATAGGAAGTGGGTTAGACTTAAATGAGTGTGTGTTTTTGCTTCTTAATGCTCTCTTTCACTTCAATTCAGGTCCCTATGAGAGCTTCTTCAAAATTATCATGCCCATCTTAATGGCTATAAAGAAATAGCTTTATGGGAGACAACCCAATTTGTTTTTGCTTTTAGTTTGTTTTTGTTTATTTGAGTCTTCGAAGTTATTACTTCAGTAATAACCGCTCCTTATCCGTTTTGTTTGGTTCTTGTGTCAAGATCAACCTCTAATGAGAGAGAAGTAAGATTTGGGGAAGTTGTTGTCCCGAAACAGATTTGTGTGCTTCACCGTAAAAATTCGTGAGAGATCTCTGTATGTCGGTTTGAGCTGTAATTATTTGTGCTTCTGCCCCAGGTTGTTATTTAACTTTATTTAGTTCTGTACTTTTTGATTTGAGCAACAGAAGATTTTCGAAAAAATTGATCTTTATCTGCTGGTCTGTTTTGACAGATTTATCCACTCTTGCATTTGCTTCTTTATTCGATTTCCTTTTTGAATTCTTTTTGGGCTTTCGAAAGGAGTTGCTACAGTAGCTTATGTTTTGATGGTTTTCAGTTGAAGTTGGACTCAAAAGGTTTTATCACTTCACTTATACTAATGTTGCTAATAAGAACTGTGTGAAGTTTTGTGTGAAAGAAATTTCTAGGAAGTGGAGATAATGGTGTAATAAGGAAGAGAAAGGTTTTATGACTCAAGTAATAAGTATTGAATATGAAGATATTGATGATATTCAAGTGATGACTCCAGAAGGATCCACTCAATACCAAATTCAGAGACCTGCAGAGTCCTTTTCCAACTAGGTAACAGTTCTGGTAAGAAAAGTTCCGCGAAAATACAATCCAACTATATTTTTGCAGTTTTCAGTCAATAAGGAAAGCTACGAAGCGAAAAAGGGACGGAACCGGAGCCAGGGTGGCCCACACCACCCCATGGAGCGGGCCCACCCCTGGCCGCGCCACCAGGTGGTGAGGCCACCCAGGACTCCGTCTTCGACCCGTTTTCTCCCAGTACCTTCCTTTTGATATGAAACTTCGTAATATATAACCCCCCGGATCCCTCGAGGTTCGTATATCGTGTTTTCTTCGTGTTTTTGTTTCGTTCTGTTTCTGCCAGGACATACTCTTTGAAGATTTAGAAGCACAATGGTGTCCGCCAAGGATAAAGGGAAAGAGCCTATGGAGGAAGACCTCCAAGACCCCGGGAAGGAGAAGGAGATCAAGAGTGAAGGTGAAGAGGAGGCAAAACACACCGGCACTACCGTTGCAAGCATCGGAGTGGTGGAAAATCCAGCCATTGGAGGGAATCCTCCTCATCACCGTTCAGATCCCTGGTCACTTCCTCCACGCACCAAGAATCCTTTCCACACTCTTATCCATGAGCATCAATACCAGAATATGCCCAGGGAGAAATTACCATCCAATTGGGATTTGCCTCGTTCTAGCCATGCAGGAAAAGAAGACTTCAAGGAGGAAGAGTGGGGAAAGAATAGCAAGAGCTAGAATTCTCAACCCGACATGATCATGAGCCGCATTGAGGAAAACTCGCAGCTTATTCGTAATCTCACCTTTGAGATTGAGGACTTGGGGAAACTGATCAAAGAGCTCATCAAGAGGATACCACCACCACCTAAGGAGTAATTCGTCATCAGGTTTGGCATCCCCTTGGTTTGTTCCAAGCTTGGGGGAGTGCCGCGGTATCATATCACTATCTTCCATTCTTTTTACCTTATTAGTAGAGTCATATCATGAATAGAGGAGTTATTATGTAGTATGGTTTGCATTATGGAAGTGTCCCCTCTCTCGTTAGATTTGTATCCCTTGGTGTGAGTTTTCGTTATGGAATACTAATGAGAAGTTCTATCATTCACTCTTTTGCATAGCTTATGTTAGTTTTCAATTCGTGGTTATATGATTGATCTTGTTGTTAGTATTGGTAGCACTCTGGGATCATTGAGTTAATTTAGTTGGTTTTGGCAAACCTGGCTCGGTCAGTAGCAACACCCTTTTTGAGAGTTGAAAAGAAAAAGATAGAAGTACTCGAGAGAAAAATAATTTCATCATCTTTCTTTCTTGATTTGCTCATAAGTTTAGTATTCTCTAGTTAAGTTCGTTTGTGCTTCCAAGGAAGATTGCATGTTTGTCTTTATCATTTGTATGTTTGTTTGTTTCCTTCAACTCTTATACTTGCTACCCAGCCTTGCTAGCCAAAAACCTGTACTGAGAGGGAATTCTTCTCGTGCATCCATCTCCCTCAAACCAAAACCTTTGCCATTTGTGTCCACCATACCCACCTAGTAGCATTATTGCTATTCCAAATAAATTCTTGTTTTGTCTACCTCCCAAATTAAACTTGTTATGCGAAAATTAGTGATTAAAGCTCTCACGAACTTGATGTCACACTTTACTTTCTTGCATTTAATAAACTTGAACCATTGGGTCCTTCTTTGTTGTGTATATGCTTGCGCTTTATGAGTTGAAGTTAGCCGAACCATGTATCATGGGGACCGCTTTCAACACTTCATTTGGTACTTTGTACCTAGTTGATATCATGTTCTTTTGCTTATGGATCCCGGCGGTGTGAAATAAAAGTGGAACTTGTAAGATCATGGAGTTTATATGTGCGTTAGAGAAACGCCTGGGCCGCTAGCCTAAGCCATGCCTAATCATGGTGGAAACTTGCCGCATAACTATAGTGAGCATTCTATGAAGCATCCTCCATAAAAACCTATGCAAATAGCAAATAAAAAGATCGCTGAGATGCTCACTGTCTGCTTGCCTTGTCATTTTGATTATGGGATAGCTCCTGTGTCATGTGCAAGGGGTACCCTGTTGGCGGTTCTCAATGATACGCACGTATTTACAATGACAAGAGCTTGCTCGTGACTGAAGTTGAGTAGCATGAGGATCGGTACTCATAAGTAAGGGGCATGAGATTTCAACTTATAACTTGTCAAGCATATCCTCTTAGTTGTGTCACTTTAACCTTAATCACCTAAAGATGCCTATGATATGGGCAATGAGAGCTGAAAGCTAGTAAGTATCATAATTTTTGGGAGCTCTTTATGAGACTTGCAATCCCTGCTTCCCTCTACGAAGGGCCTTTGTTTTTACTTTGTAGTTGAGTCAGTAAACATATTCCCTTCTATCTCAGCAGGTATTTTGAGTTGATGTGTTTCATTCATTCATATGATGATTTATTCAATCATGTTTCTTATGTTCCTTATTTTGCACATTGCTCTTATCTTGATGTTTACTAGTTTGAAAGCTATCATTGAAAAACCAGCTATTTGTGAACTCCAACAAATTATCAACTATTCTTCGACCAAGAGCTAAGTTTGCCATTGCCAATTATGATTCAGTTTATGTATCTTTATTGTGTTTCCTTTACTCATTGCAAGTTGGGTTATATAATAGTGAGTTGTCTTCTATTATGATCTATGTATTTGATGAATGTGATGCTTCTTGTCCGTATTCTTTTATCGACTCTTCACTCCATAAACCTGAGGTCATGTTTATTGAGCTCAGTTTCGCTTGGGGACAAGCGAAGTCTAAGCTTGGGGGAGTTGATACGTCCATTTTGCATCACTATTCTATGTCTTAAGTCACTATTATTCATTGATATATTTCGTATTGAGAGGTGATACTTATGTTATTTCATCTGTTTTTGCATGGTTGATGCTTTTGGAGCATGGACAGCTGCAGTCAGGATTCTGATGGAAAAGGTGATGTTTGGAGGCAAAATTCGCGAAGATCAGAAAATCCGGGAAAATATACGGAAAATCCTATTTTTCCAGAAGACTCGGGATGCCAGAAGATGGAGTGGAGGTGGGCCACAGGGGGCCCACACCACCCCATGGCACGGGCAAGCCTAGGCCGCGCCAGGGAGTGGTGTGGCCGCCCTGGCCCACTCCAGCCTCTCCCCTCTAGCGTATATCAACCTCCTGAAACCCTAAGACTCGGGGAGCGACCACAGAAAGATTTCGCCGCCTCTGCGGGGTGGAAAACACTGAGAGAGAAAGATCTCTCTAGCAGACAGATTTCTGCTGGGGGAATTCCTTCCCAGAGAGGGGAGATCGTCACCATCAACACCACCATCAAGCTGGACTTCATTTGGATCATCATCATCATCACCACCATCATCACCATCAGCACCCTCATCACCATCTCCATATTGCTGTAACAATTGGTTGAATCTTGCTAGAGTTCATAGGGGAAACTTTCCCGGTGTTGATTACTCTTTGTAGTTGATGCTATTGAGTGAACCATTGAATTATTGTTTATGTTCAGATTGTTATTCATCATTATTTCATCTCTGATCATGATCCATATGATGTCTTGTGAGTAGTTCGTTTTGTTCTTGAGGACATGGGAGAAGTCTTGTTGTTAGTAGTGGAGTTGTGTTGAGAAAGATTCAATAGATTGTTATTTAAGTTGTGGTGTACTTCTTCTAGTGGTGTCATGTCAACGTCGACTACATGACACTTCACCTATATGGGCCTAGGGGCATGCATTGTGTATTTGGCTACTAATCGTAGGGATTGCCGGAGTGACAGAAACCTGAACCCCCGTTAGGAAACCATTGCACAAGGGACGTAAGGGTCTTAGAGTTTAAAGCTGTGGTTAGGTTTCTACCTTAATTAATTTCTTGTACTTACGGATGTTTGCAAGGGGGTTTAATCACAAGTATGTATTAAGTCTTGGATGGGGCGGTACATTAGCACAGGTTCACCCACACAACACTTAGCAAGCTAGAGAAGATTAATCGACTATATGAAGCGAAAGCACTTGGCAGTCTTCCCATGTGTCCTCGAGAACGTTTGGTCATCTATAGAAATACAACCGCCTTGTCCTTTGCTGCATAAAGGATTGGGCCACTTGCTGCATTCATTCTTACTGTCTTTTATTTACTCGTACTTTGTTTACTTGCTTTATCGAAAACCCCTCAAAATCTGTTTGCTAAGTATTTGCAGAGAATTCCTGATCCATACCACTAGCCAGCACCTTCTGCTCCTCGTTGGGTTCGACACTCTTACTTATCGAAAATACTGCAATACACCCCCTATACTTGTGGGTCATCAAGACTATTTTCTGGCGCCGTTGCCGGGGAGTGAAACGCTATTGGAGAGTTTCCAGGAGCTGAAGAAGAGATTGATATCAGCCCCAATTTTGATCATGCCAGACATCAAGAAGCCGTTCGATGTGTATTGTGACACATCTAAGATTGGTCTAGGATGTGTATTGATGCAAGAAGGCAAAGTCATGGCGTATCTGTCTTGACAACTGAAGCATCATGAGCAGAACTATCCGACCCATGATCTTGAATTAGCAGCCGTGGTTTTAGCATTGAAGACATGGTGTCATTATCTGATGGTTAATCGCTGTGAGATTTACTCAGATCACAAGAGCTTAAAATATATCTTCACTTAGAAGGAGCTGAATATGAGGCAAAGGAGATGGATAGAATTAATCTAGGATTATGACCTTGACATTCACTGTCACCCCGGCAAAGCCAATGTGGTAGCGGATGCTCTTAGCAGATTGCCATGTAGGCCTAATACCATGATCAAGGAGAAGCAACCAAGTTTGTATGAAGAGTTGGAGCAGTTCAGGACTGAATTAGTTAGCAAAGGATTCTTAGCTAGCATTGAACTTCAACCCACTTTGATTAGCCAAATCAAGGAAGCCTAGAAGGGGAATGAAAGTATCAACGGAATCAAACATCGTATTGGTACAGGAAAGGTACCTGGATTCACTGAAGACGAAGAAGGAGTACTGTGGTACAAAGGACGTATCTGTGTACCAGCCGATTCAGAACTGAAGGAAGTTATCATGAAGGAAGCTCATGATACTCTTTATTCTATCCACCCCGGAGGAACAAAGATGTATCAGGATTTGAAGGAGCAATTTTGGTGGCACAAGATGACGAGAGAAATCGGAAGCTACATCGCCAAATGTCACATCTGTCAAAGAGTCAAAGCCGAGCATCAGAGACCTGCAGGACTGTTGCAACCATTGCAGATTCCGGAATGGAAATGGGATTCCATCAGAATGGACTTTATCACCGGTTTACCTACTTCTAGTAGGGGAAATGACTCAATCTGGGTCATAGTTGATAGACTGTCCAAGGTAGCCCATTTTATACGTGTCAAGACAACCTACCAAAGTTCGAAGCTAGCAGAGTTGTATATTGCTAGAATTGTTAGTCTGGATGGAACCCCAAGACCATAGTATCAGATCGAGGAACCCACTTTACCTCAAGATTTTGGCAGAAAGTCCAAAAAGGATTAGGAACCAAGATGAACTTCAGCACCGCGTATCACCCGCAAACTGATGGACAGACTGAGAGAGTCAACCATATCCTAGAGGATATGCTTAGAGCTGGTGTGTTGGAATACGGATCAAAATGGGAAGACTGCCTGCCTTTCGCAGAATTCTCATATAACAACAGTTATCAAGCTAGTCTGTAGATGGCACCATTTGAATTCCTATATGGAAGAAAGTGTCGTACCCCTTTGAATTGGTCGCAAGTAGGAGAGAGTCAGATCTTTGGACCCGACATTCTTCGAGAAGCAGAAGAGAAGGTTCACAAAGTCCGTGAGCACCTCAAGACCGCTCAATCCAGACAGAAGAGTTATGATGACAAGAGAAGGAGAGACCTGACTTTCAATGTCAAAGATTTTGTATATCTCAAGGTTTCACCATTGAAGGGAACTCAACGCTTTAGTCTGAAAGGAAAATTAGCCCCCAGATATATTGGACCCTTCAAGATTCCAAACCATCGAGGAGAAGTATCGTATCAACTGGAACAGCCTGAAGAGATGTCAGCCATCCACAATGTGTTCCATATCTCGTTACTTCGCAAATGCTTGGAAGTGCCTGAGAAAACGGAAGTTTTCAAGAACATCGATCACAGGGCTGTAGAAATCAACAATGACCTGACATATCGGGAAGTGCCCATCCGTATCTTAGAAGAAGCCTACAGAACCACCAGAACCAGGAGTATAAAGTTTCTCAAGATTCAGTGGAGCAACCATACCGAGGAGGAAGCCACTTGGGAGCGAGAAGATTACATCAGGATAGAGTTCCCAAATCTCTTTAGATCCTAGTTTTCTTTGTAAATCTCAGGGCGAGATTTCGTTTAAGGGGGAAGGTTTGTAACATCCCAAAACTTTAATCCAAGCTTATCAAGATCCAAATCATCAAAATTAGGGTTAACAAAAACTTTCCCAAATTAAAAATGAAAGAGGTTAGCTCAGGTTCACAATGTGTTCATGTTTCACAACTTTGGAAATGTCTTAAAATTCCCGATGATGCTATCACATATCAAGATATTGAGTTAGAAACAGATTTGACTTATGTCGAGAAACCCGGTAAGATTCTAGAGGAAAACTAGAAAAGGTTGAGAAACAGGGCAATCAAATATTGCAAGGTACAGTGGGAACTGAAGGGAATATGCCTTGAGAGGCAATAATAAAGTTGTTATTATACATATTCCAAGTATATGATAGATGTTTATTTTACATGCTATAATTGTATTAATTTGGAAACGTTAATACATGTGTGTTTGATAAATAAAAGGAAAGTTACTAGTTATGCCTCTCTTATAAACTAGCTCGTTGATTAACAAGATGATCAAGGTTTCCTGATCATGGACATTGGATGTTGTTAATAACGAGGTCACAACATTAGTGGAATGATGTGATGAACAATCATCCAAAGTATAGCATTACGATCAAAGTCATTGTGTTTATATTTCTATAACATCTAACAAAGTAATCCTAGTCCTTAGACCATGAGATCATGTTAATCACTAATACTGGAAGAGTATCTTGATAACATCAAACGTCACACCGTGAAAGGGTGATTATAAAGGTGGGTTTAGTGCTACGAAAGTGTTATGTAGAAGCTCATGGATCAAGAGTGGGATTTGTCCATCCCGATGACAGATAGATATTCTCTGGGCCCTCTCGGTGATATCACATTGGTTAGCTTGCAAGCAAGTGATAAGATCACTAGAATGTTATATCACGGGAATGAGAAAAGAGTACATGTCGGTAACGAGATCAAACTAGGTATGGAGATATCGATGATCGAATCTCGGACATGTAATATATCGCGAGACAAAGGGATTTAGTTACTAATGTTAAAGGTTCTCACAATCACAGAAGTCATCGTAGAATGTGTAGGAGTCAGTATGGATCTCCAGGTCCCGCTTCTGATTATTGATCTAAGAGGGGTCTCGATCATGTCTGCATTATTCACGAACCGTAGGGTGACACACTTAAGGGACACCAACACCATTTGGACCAAATGTGTTTCAGACGAATGAATTGCAAAGCGCTGGAATTATTTCAATAGACGCTGAAACTATTTCGGGTGAAATTGCAGAAATTGGTTATGCATGTAATATTGAAATGTTGCAGGGGGTTTTATGTGAATGTTTGTTAATTAAATTAATTAAAAAAATTCTGAATAAATTTAATAAAAGAGTTTTATTAAATGAGAGAGCATTAAATTTGGAGAAATTTAATGCATTTAAAGTGGAGACTTTAAAAGAGAATGTGAAGGGGCATTTTAATGTGGAGGGAGTTACCACCACATGAATGGGGGAGGTGAGGGGTCACCTCCATGAGGCGCCGGCCATGGAGGGGGTACCCCCCCTCCTCCTATAAAAGGCCACCCCTCTCACCCTTCTTCCTGACACCTCCTCATGAAGGATCTCTCTCCCCCTCTAGAATTATTTCCCCATGGTCTCGGATTAGCGAGATACATGTTCCCGGTGGCATTTTGTCTGGAAGGAGTTGCTGCTTCCGCTGCATCGCTGGAGCGAGGAGGCGGAGGCTGTTTCGTGGCCTGAACGTGTGTGCGAGTGCGGATGCGCTGCTGGTTTGCGGCGCTAGGACTTCCACACGATCTTGAGATTGGCAAGCGTACGACTACATCATCCACGAGTTCCTACTCGTTAACAAAACTTTGTTGTCTTCGAGGGTAAGTTCTCCATGGATGTATATCCACCCGTTGCTTGTATCTAGTAGATAGATCTTGGCGTATAGTTCTCATCGTAGGAAATTTTTTGTTTTCTATGCTGCAAACCCTTCAGTGGTATCAGAGCCTGATCTATGCGTAGGTGCTTTGCACGGGTAGTACACATATATTCATATGTGGGCAATGATGATCATGTTATTGCATCTTTCATGTACTTTGGATATTGGTGGCATAGTGGGATGAAGCGGCTTGGACCAACCTTACATGTCATCGCACATGAGACCGGTTCCACGACTGACATGCAACTAGTTTTGCATAAGTGGCTGGCGGGTGTCTATCTCTCCTACTATAGTCAATATCTAATTTACAACGAGTTGCTAATAATTTGGTTATCATCGTTGTTGTTCCATGTTTGTAGGTAAGAACGGTTCTTTCTCCGAAAGCCCTAAGCCATGTAAAACATGCAATTGATAAATTAGAGGCGTCTAGTTTAGATCGTTGTTGGGCTAGTGTCATGATATGGTAATGTTGTAAGTTGATGTATAGTTGATACTCTTACAACACACTTAACGTGTAAGTTCCATAGACCTTGGCCTTACACACAAAAGAATGATAGAGATCATACCAAGATGCATATGATAGTGATCAAATGCAAGAACCATATCATTTCACTTTACACATTTGATGTTCTCATCTTATATTGCTAGTTTGGCATTTTAGTAGCGTTATAAGATGATCCCTCATTAAATATCAAGATAAAAATGTGTTCTTCCTTTAGTACGCACCGTTTATGTTCCGCCGTTTCAAGACATCACGTGATGATCGGGTGTACTTGAATCCACGATCATATTTCGGGTGTAAGACAGTTTTACACACACGAGTACTAAGGTTCTTACTTGGCGAGCCTAGAATGTATAGACATGGCCTCGGAACGCGGACCAAAAGGTTAAGCATGAGTCATATAGTTGATATGATGCCCATATAGATGCTCGCCTTTGAAGCTAGACCGACTCACGTGATGATCGGACTTGGTGTAGTGGATTTGGTCCATGTAATCACCAAAAAGACACGAGGGATGTTGTTTTTGAGTGGGAGTTTAGTTGAACTCAATCTATCATAAACTTAGTCTAAATAAACTTTACAAATTTTGTTGTAGATGGCACCACCTGCTTTTAATTTCAATGTGTTCATGGAGAAACAAAAACTTGCTACGAATGGTAGCAACTTCACCAACTGGGCTATGAATTTGAGGATTCTCCTCTCTGCTGCACAAAAGCAATATGTGCTAGAAGCGCCGCTAGGCCCCCCACCAGCTCCTGATGCCCCTGACGAGGAAAAGAATGTCTATGTGACTCGTCAGGAGAACCAAAACTTAGTTCATTGCGGCATACTGTATGGGCTAGAGCCAGAACTTCGAAAGCGTTTTGAAAATGGCAATGCCTTTGATACCATGGGTGAATTGAAAATGATTTTCGATACCAATGCTACTCTAGAGAGTTATAATGCTTCAGAAAAGTTCTTTAGCTACATGATGGAAGAGAACAGCTCTGTAAGTGAGCACGCACTCAAAATGTCTGGGTACGCCGATAAGCTTGTGTCCTTGGGAACAATGATTCCCATTGACTTAGGCATACATCATGTTCTCCAATATCTGCCACCTAGCTACAAGAGCTTCATGATGAACTATAATATGCAGGGCATGAAGAAGACTCTCCCCGAGCTTCTATCAATGCTTAAAACTGCAGAAGTGGAGATTATGAAAGAACATCAAGTGTTGATGGTCAATAGAACTACCGGTTTCAAGAAAAACAAGAAGGGTAAACAGAAGGGAAAGAAGGGTGGCAAATCTGTTGCTGCACCTGAAAAGAAATCATGGGCTGGCCCTAAGTCTGATACCAAGTGCTACTATTGTAAGGGGACTGGCCATTGGAAGCGCGACTGCCCCAAGTTTTTGGCAGACAAGAAAGCCCGCAAGGCAAACAAAGATATATATGATATACATGTTATTGATGTGTACTTGACTAGTACTCGCAGTAGCACCTGGGTATTTGATATCGGATCGGTTGCTAACATATGTAACTCGAATCAGGGGTTGTGGAACAAGCGATCGCTAGCAAGGGATGAGTTCAAGATGTGTGTCGGCAATGGATCAAGAGTTGATGTGATCGCCGTCGGAACGCTACCTCTCCACCTACCATCGGGATTAGTTATAAACCTAAATAATTGTTATTTGGTGCCTGCACTAAGCATGATCATTATATCTGGATCTTGTTTGATGCGATGTGGTTATTCGTTTAAATCTTAAAACAATGGTTGTTTGATTTATATGGATAATATCTTTTATGGTCATGCACCCGTGATGAATGGTTTATTTCTGTTGAATATTGATAGTACTCATACGCACATCCATAATGTTGATGCTAAAAGGATTAAACTTAATGATGATATATCTGCATATATGTGGCACTGCCGTCTAGGTCATATTGGCGTTAAACGCATGAAGAAACTCCATTCCGATGGACTTTTGGAATCACTTGATTTTGAATCATTTGATACATGTGAGCCATGCCTTATGGGCAAGATGACTAGAACGTCGTTTTCTGGTTCAATGGAACGGGCAACAGATTTATTGGAAATCATACATACTGATGTATGCGGTCCAATGAGTGTGTCGGCACAAGGTGGATATCGTTATTTTGTTACTTTCACGGATGATTTCAGTAGATATGGGTATATCTATTTGATGAAACACAAATATGAAACCTTTGAAAAGTTCAAAGAATTTCAGAATGAAGTGGAAAATCATCGTAATAGAAAGATCAAATTTCTGCGGTCCGACTGTGGAGGTGAGTATCTAAGTTATGAGTTTAGCACACACATGAAAGAGTGTGGAATAGTTTCACAACTCACGCCTGCCAGAACACCACAAAATAATGGTGTGTCGGAGCGTCGTAATCGTACTCTATTGGATATGGTTCGATCTATGATGTCTCTGACTGACTTGCCACTATCATTTTGGGGTTATGCACTAGAAACCGTTGCATTCACTTTAAATCGGGCATCGTCTAAATCTGTTGAAATGACACCATATGAATTATGGTTTGGAAACCAACCTAAGCTGTCATTTCTTAAAGTTTGGGGATGCAATGTTTATGTGAAGAAACTTCAGCCGGATAAACTCGAACCCAAAGCGGAAAATGCGTCTTCATAGGATACCCTAAAGAAACAATTGGGTATTCCTTCTATCACAGATCTGAGGGAAAGGTTTTCGTTGCCAAGAATTGATCCTTTCTAGAGAAAGAGTTTCTCGCGAAAGGTGTGAGTAGTCGAAAGGTAGAACTCGAAGAGGTTATTGAACCTTCTCTTCATGAAATGGCGAGTAGCACAGCACGGGAAGTCGTTCCGGAGTTGACTTCACCAAATGAAGAAGGAACTAATGATAATGATCATGAAACTCCGAAAGAGAACACTACCGAACCTCGCAGGTCTAGCAGGACACGTACAGCTCCTGAACTTTACGGGAATCCTGTTATGAATTTCATGGTTGATGAAATGGATGACCCTGTGACATATGAAGAAGCGATGATGAGCCTGGATTCCAACAAATGGCTAGAAGCCATGAAATCCGAGATGGAATCCATGTAAGAAAACCAGGTTTGGACCTTGGTGGACTTACCTCATGATCGAAAGGCCGTTGAGAATAAATGGATTTTCAAAAGGAAAACTGATGGTGATGGTAATGTAACCGTCTATAAAGCTCGACTTGTCGCAAAAGGGTTTCAACAAATTCAAGGAGTTGACTAGATGAGACATTCTCCTCGTAGCGATGCTAAAATCAGTTAGGATTATGTTAGCAATTTCTGCATATTTCGATTATGAAATATGGCAGATGGATGTCAAAACTGCATTCCTCAATGGTAACATTGAAGAATAGTTGTATATGATACAACCAAAGGTTTTTTCGATCCAAAGGATGCTAACAAGGTGTGCAAGCTTCAGCGATCCATCTATGGACTGAAGCAAGCATCACGGAGTTGGAATCTCCGCTTTGATGAGGTGATCAAAGAGTTTGGATTTGTCCAAACTTATGGAGAGGTTTGTATTTACAAGAAAGTGAGTTGGAGCAATGTGGCATTTCTGATATTATACGTGGATGATATATTATTGATTGGAAATGATATAGATCTTTTAAACAGTGTTAAAAGTTATCTAAACAGCAAATTTTCTATGAAATACCTAGGTGAAGCGTCATATATATTAGGCATAAAGATCTATAGAGATAGATCGAGATGCCTAATAGGGCTATCGCAAAGTACATACCTTGATAAGATTTTAAAGAAGTTTAAAATGGACGAAAGTAAGAAGGGGTTCTTACCTATGTTGCAAGGCAAGACATTGAGTAAGACTCAAAGTCTGGCTATGGCGGAAGAAAGAGAGATAATGGATAAGACCCCCTATGCTTCAACCATAGGCTCTATAATGTACGCCATGCTATGTACAAGACCGGATGTGGCACATGCTATTAGTTTGACTAGTAGGTACCAATCTGATCCAGGTTTGGAACACTGGATAGCGGTCAAGAATATCCTTAAGTACTTGAGAAGAACTAGGGAAATGTTTCTTGTATACGAAGGTGAAGAACAGCTGGTCGCTAATTGTTATGTCAATGCTAGCTTTGACACTGATCCGGATGACTCTAAGTCTCAATCCGGAAACATATTTCTCATGAATGGAGCAGCAGTTAGTTGGAGGAGCTCCAAACAACCCGTCGTAACAAGGTCAACAACGGAGGCGGAATATATTGCTGCTTCAGAAGCAGCACAGGAAGCAGTTTGGATGAAGGAGTTCATTACCGAACTGGGTGTGGTTCCTAGTGCATTGGATCCAATGGTGATCTATTGTGACAACAATGGAGCCATAGCCAACGCAAAGTAACCAAGGTCTCACAAGAATTCCAAACATATTAAGCGCCAGTTTCACTCCATCCATGAGCATGTCAAGGATGGAGATATAAAGATTTGTAATGTACATACGGATCTCAATGTAGCAGATCCGTTGACTAAAACTCTCCCTAGAGCAAAACATGATCAACACCAGAACTCCATGGGTGTTAGATTTATCACCATGTAACTAGATTATTGTCTCTAGTGCAAGTGGGAGACTAAAGGGAATATGCCCTGAGAGGAAATAATAAAGTTGTTATTATACATATTCCAAATATATGATAGATGTTTATTTTACATGCTATAATTGTATTAATTTGGAAACGTTAATACATGTGTGTTTGATAAACAAAAGGAAAGTTACTAGTTATGCCTATCTTATAAACTAGCTCGTTGATTAACAAGATGATCAAGGTTTCCTGATCATGGACATTGGATGTTGTTAATAACGAGGTCACAACATTAGTGGAATGATGTGATGAACAATCATCCAAAGTATAGCATTACGATCAAAGTCATTGTGTTTATATTTCTATAACATCTAACAAAGTAATCCTAGTCCTTAGACCATGAGATCATGTTAATCACTAATACTGGAAGAGTATCTTGATAACATCAAACGTCACACCGTGAAAGGGTGATTATAAAGGTGGGTTTAGTGCTACGAAAGTGTTATGTAGAAGCTCATGGATCAAGAGTGGGATTTGTCCATCCCGATGACAGATAGATATTCTCTGGGCCCTCTCGGTGATATCACATTGGTTAGCTTGCAAGCAAGTGATAAGATCACTAGAATGTTATATCACGGGAATGAGAAAAGAGTACATGTCGGTAACGAGATCAAACTAGGTATGGAGATATCGATGATCGAATCTCGGACATGTAATATATCGCGAGACAAAGGGATTTAGTTACTAATGTTAAAGGTTCTCACGATCACAGAAGTCATCGTAGAATGTGTAGGAGTTAGTATGGATCTCCAGGTCCCGCTTCTGATTATTGATCTAAGAGGGGTCTCAATCATGTCTGCATTATTCACGAACCGTAGGGTGACACACTTAAGGGACACCAACACCATTTGGACCAAATGTGTTTCAGACGAATGAATTGCAAAGCGCTGGAATTATTTCAATAGACGCTGAAACTATTTCGGGTGAAATTGCAGAAATTGGTTCTGCATGTAATATTGAAATGTTGTAGGGGGTTTTATGTGAATGTTTGTTAATTAAATTAATTAACAAAATTCTGAATAAATTTAATAAAAGAGTTTTATTAAATGAGAGAGCATTAAATTTGGAGAAATTTAATGCATTTAAAGTGGAGACTTTAAAAGAGAATGTGAAGGGGCATTTTAATGTGGAGCGAGTTACCACCACATGAGTTGGGGAGGTGAGGGGTCACCTCCATGAGGCGCTGGCCATGGAGGGGGTACCCCCCCTCCTCCTATAAAAGGCCACCCCTCTCACCCTTCTTCCTGACACCTCCTTGTGAAGGATCTTCCCCCTCTAGCATTATTTCCCCATGGTCTCGGATTAGCGAGATACATGTTCCCGGTGGCATTTCATCTAGAAGGAGTTGTTGCTTCCGCTGCATCGCTGGAGCGAGGAGGCGGAGGTTGTTCGGTGGCCTGAACGTGTGTGCGAGTGCGGATGCACTGCTGGTTTGCGGCGCTAGGACTTCCACATGATCTTGAGATCGGCAAGCTTACGACTACATCATCCACGAGTTCCTACTCGTTAACAAAACTTTGTTGTCTTCGAGGGTAAGTTCTCCATGGATGTATATCCACCTGTTGCTTGTATCTAGTAGATAGATCTTGGTGTAAGTTCTCCATGGAATTTTTTTGCTTTCCATGCTGCGAACCCTTCAGGAACATCACCCAGAGCGAGAAGCCACCTAGGAGAAACAAGATGACTTGAGGGAAGCATATCCAGAATTATTCAGGTACCCATCCGCAACTTTGGGACGAAGTTTAATTTATGGGGGGAGTCTGTAACATCCCAGCATTAGGATCCAACGAAGGGTAGAAATAGGAATATAAGTTTGTGCATGCATGCATCTATAAAATCAGGGTAAATTTTTCGCCGAACAAAACACTAAATGGATCAGAGTTTCTTTCGCTAACTGGAAGTAGGAATAGCTCTTGCTTAGTGATTGCTATGAATTTTGACATGACCTTTAGGCAGTATTAAGATTTTGGGGAAATTACTTTGAATTCAAATCCATTTGAAAATATTTGAATATTAGAAGTTATTAATATTGAAGGGTTTTTCAAAAATAAAACCTTATTAACATTGTGTGATTATAGTATAGAAATAGTAATCAACAATTAGGATTAAAGGCAAGGAAAATTAAATAAGAAATAAATTCTTATTTCTTTATTTCATAATAGGGTTACTACTGATGATAAATACATCAAAAGTATAAGGTTACAAAGAACAGAAATTAAACTTTATTAACTTGTAATAATATCTTTACAAGATCTTTTACAAAAAGAATACAAAAAAGGTTACAAATAAAACCTATACTACCTATGTACTCCTATACTAAATCGTGTATGTCCAAATCTTGTTCCTGCAAATAAGATAAACAACTAGAAGAAAAATAAGGGGTTAGTTAGATAGTTTTACTCTCAGTGGTGAACAGTGAAGTGCACTGTTCATATTACATCATTGAGTAAATAAAGGGGCAAGTTTCACCAATGGTGAAGTATCTGTTCTTTCAGTAAATAGTCAGAGACTATAGTAGAGGCCAAGTGGATAGAAGTAAGTTTCACCAGGCTATCAACAAGCAAACAGGTAATAGTAAATGCCAGGTTACTTGAGATGATCCACATGCACAGCTCACATAGACACATAGCTTAGTCAACTAACTGCATGGAGTGTGCTGTCAAGCCAACAGCAGCAGTACAAGCACTCAAACAGAGCACCAGTCGAAGCAAAGTACAGGAAGTCACTTCTCCTTCTCAAGCACACACTCAGAGCCTATTGCGCTTGCCAAAACCATAGCCAAATACTCAACCAGATTACCAAAACAACCACCAGTTCTTCACAAGATGGTAACATAAGGAGGGGGTAGAGCAGGTGATAGCAAGGCCAAGCACAAAATCACAGGAGCAGCACCAGGAGGTGCAGAGCTAGATGAAGCCAGCAAGCAGCACCACAACCTCATCAACCATCAAGTAATTTGGTGAGTACAAATAACACCACCACATGATCAAGTCATCATAGAGTCAATGGAGCATGTATTGTTTATTTGATCTTCTCAGAAAAACACCCAAGTGAGGTGTACATCCATCCTAGAAGAAAGATAAAAAGGCAAATGATAAAACTTTACCAGCTACTACCAAGATCTCAGCTTTTGCATCATTGATCTTGGAGAGGAATCTCTAGTTTTATAACCAGATACACAAGCATCTTTGGATAAACATTTCTGGGCACATCCTATGGATGCTAGCACCACAGAAATGACATATCTTAAAACCTTATCTTAAATTGTAAGGATCCACCTTAATCTTCTTATAACAGCCTATTCATCACAGATCATCAAAGAAGTAAAGTAGCATGTAAATATGGCTACTTTTCTGTGGTTTTGCCTCAGACCAGCATCACAGGCTAACTTATTTAATAGAAGGATCTGCAACTCTCAGGTACAATAGAACATGAATAAAAACAGCCCAGTTCTGAGACAAAGCCTGTGTGCCACTCCATAGAGGGTATCGCAAGAGATTATCTTAACCAAGTGGTTTTGCTAGGGATTCCATAATCCAATATTGCAACAGATCATCTAATCATTTTCCTAACATAAAAATTAGGAATCATAATTAATATATCTGAATCTTGTACTAGGCAAGTATCAGAGAGTAGTTGGATTAAACATCCAACTACAATTATTTCATACCAAAGTATATCAACAAGAACCAGAGAGCTAATCTCAATTAGATCACAGCTATCATACATGATAGTAAGTAAAGTTCAGTTAACAGACTACTGACAGAAACGACTGTCAACCATGAACATCACTACATAATAGTGAGTTATACACAGCTAGATCCAGCAAGATAACTGCCTTAGATAAACATGGCATCAAGGTATGAACCCTAGACAGCGGGATTACTCGTGTTCATCATGCCCAGGAAGTAGCTAGAGCACAAGAAAGTAGCACATAATGGGGAGTAGTCAGACTTACTCAAGGTCCTCGCAAAAATAAGCGAAGAGGAAGCAGATGGCCGGCGGTGGAGCGGAAGGGGCGGCACGGGGAGCACCCCGAAGGGGCGCTGCAACCCGTGCCTATAGCATGTCAGAACCGCCGGAGAAGAGGGGAGTACACCGTGAGAAATCCCGACGCACCATCGCCGATGCTCCAGGGCGGCCAAACCCTAACCCTAGTTTCGGGCACGGGTTAGCACGGCCAGGAGGGAGCACCAATAGTGGATCTGCTTGGACAGAATGGAGCGGCGTCGTAGACTTACCCATCCTGCACCGTGGCGACGGCAACAGCGGACGGACCTGGCCAGATTCGTGAGCGGCGGCGGCAGCGAGCGGAGGAGGTGACCGCGTGAGCAAGAGAGAGAGAGGGGAGAGGAGTGTGAGTACGTGGGGGTACTGGGCCTGTGGGCAGCCCAGTACTACCCTAGTGGCTTAACTGGGCCGAGTGGGCTAGGTTAGGTTGGGCCGGGCCAGCCCAGTGGGTCAGGCCCGTATGTAATAGGGTTATTTAAAAGGAAATAATTACAAATATGACCCTGAAATAAAAACAACTCTAGATAAATAAATAAAAATCTTAAAAAATAATAATAACATATCTATGAACTCACAAAAATATTTTCTATTGAGTAAAAATAATCAATAGAATTTTTGGCAACTAAAATTTAGGGCTATTATTAATAGGATGCCAATAACTATTGAAATTTATAAAAATATATAAAACACTTAAAATTGAATAAAATTCAGTTTTAAGATCCTAAATGAATATACTATTATAGAAAAATATTAGTTTGTATTTTTGAAAAGTAAATTCAGTGTGATACAAATTAAGTCTTATTTCCTTAAAGGAATTTTAGTAAATATTTAAAAGAGAAAGAAATAAGTAAGTTCATGTTTTTAATAATACTTTTCTTTTTATTAATCAAAGAAAATAGTAAAAATTTTACTAAGAGGGTGAAACACGCAAGGAAGCAGATAATAAATCATTGCATGACATTACTATGCATTACATATTGCTTCTTTAAATATTGTCCTTACCGGGCAATAATGGTTCTTTGTAGAAACCGGAGCTCAAGGTCAGGTGGAAGCATCTGACTTCACTACCTTGCAGTCACAAGGCAAGTTCATAACTTGCTCATGTCCTTTGAAGAGTCTTTATCAAAGATATTGCAAATTGTGTGTTATCATCTATGATCTGGAGAGAGAAAATGGTATCTTCTCTAATAAATAAGATGTAGTTATCATCCTAAGTGATGATAAAGATCAGCAATGGAACTTAGGGTTCCAATTGCATAAGTCGCATAGGCTTAACAACCCATGACATCAGTGATTCTAGCCCCGTATAATACGCGTTAACCATGAGATTTGGAATGGGACAGAGAAGTCAGTTGTATCTTCTTCCTTTCATATGGAGGCAAGATGACCTTATCGTGACGTTGGGATTCCTGGTATGGATCCAACATATGGGTGGGAACCCTTAGGCCCCACGATTTTTGTGTTTAGATTATTTATGAGTGGTTTCCGGAGGTATAGTCGGGCCTTTTAGGGAGCTTGCCAGGGGCATCACCATTTCATAGAGTCTTCGGGAACTCACCAGGGTTATAGCTTGCCCTATTTGGAGGATTAACGGTGGTGTAGTCAGCCCCGGAGGATCGTGCAGACATATGGGTTCGTGGAGAGGGCAGTGATTGGCTTGGATCACCTACGAGGCCCCACATCATGGAATTGTGGATGGGAAAGTATGCCTGGTTATGCAACAAGGAGTTGGTCTCTCATGGGTAAAGCAACGCACCTCTGCAGAGTGTAAAAATTGTGACATGTTACTCCCTGTTCTGGGAAGGACCTACGAACGCGACAGGAAAGGAACTCCATGAAGTTCTGGTCAACCTGTGAAGGCTGATGGGCATAGTTTTTGATAATAAAATCAATCTTTGAAGAAATGTTTACAAAAATTGCATTGTACCAAGGACATATCGTCTAAGGTGGTAGATAGAGCATCAAACTTCCCACCTTGCATATAATGAACTTGCTAGGTAACACTGTTACTGTAACATCCCAAAACTTTAATCCAAGATATCAAGATCCAAAGCACCCAATTTAGGGTTAACACAAACTTTTTATTATTAAAACAAATAAGCATGCATATGTGTGTTGCATTAATATGGAATTGTTTTGAATTGCGATGTTTTGTTCTAATGGTTGTAAAATGATTCTAAGGTGATTTCCACATCATCTAGATCATTCCCAAGCAAAATACAAAGAAAAAGAAATCAATTGGAAGTAATAAAGGCAAATGGTCACTTTTGCCATTTAAATCCACTAGGTCACTTTAGGTGTTCCTAGAAGTGAATTCTTAACATAAACAATTCAATCTCTTTGCACCCCTTGCTAGTACAAGTAATGATCTACCAAGGCCCACTTTGAAATCTTACAAAAACATTTAAACACTAATTTTAAATGGCATTTGAAAATGGAATTCAAGTCATATACATAGATCACACCTTTTCAAAAACCACTCAAATGAATTCCCCTTGACCTTTCCAAACAGGCATAGAATCTCAAGCTTAAGTGGAGAACACTCAAAAAATTTGAATCCAAAATTCAAAACTTTTCTCCTTGCGGCCATTCTATCGAACACATGGTAGGCACTGAACCAAAACTAGATTAGCTTCACTATTTCCATAGTGATCATCAACCAATTTGGTCTCCCACTTAATCCCCTGTCCCCCTAGCATCTACCCCAGCCCAGACCAGCTCCCCCTTCACTACTAGCAACAGTGGCGCGCCGCCTAAATATGGTCGTCGCCGGCCAAATGCGGGCAACGCACCAGCGACCGCGCGGCGCCATTCCAGCATGCCCCTAGCTCTGCCAAACCCTACCGCCACCCACGGTCCCTTCCCCGAGCGTTGCCATCCCCTAGACCACCGAGGACAGCACGCGCCCTCTGCCTCTGCACCGTGCCCAGCTCATGCCAGAGCACCATCCCCGACAAGCCTGCACAAGCCGCGCTTTGCCTTCAGCTCACGTGCGCCGCTCCGCCATAACCCCAGCACCTCCCCAGACACGTCCTCTTCCCGCCGCGCAACCAGCAGCCGCCGTGAAACGTGTCGAGCACCGCCTCTGCCGCGCAGAGCGCCAGCCATTCCCGCCTGCATGCCACCGCCCCTAGTGTCGCCATCACACCATAGCTGACCACCAGGAGGCAAGCCACCATCTGCCTACCCTGCACATACCTCTAGCACCCTGTATCGTCGTCACCGACGTGCTCACTGTCGCCCTCACGGTCCCCTCGTCGAGCCTATATAAGGAGCCCTCCCCAGCACCATTTCCTCACACCACTCAGCTCCCCTCTCACCACTGATCCTTCCCCACCGATAGCCGTAGCCGCTCGAGCAGCCGTTCACCGGAATTGCACCGGAGTTCACCGCAGCAGAGGATGAAGGGGCCCGACGATTTCGTCCACCCTAGGAGTAGCCGTGACCTCACCTGAGTCCGTCGTCGTCTCCTCGTTCGATCGCCTCCATCATCACACTAGCTGGAGCCATGGTAAGCCCCTACTGCACCCCCACCAAGCCAATAGGGTTCCGTCTCGCCGGCGCCCTGTTCGTCGTCGACGACGTGCAACGGCAGTCGATCGTAGTTATAATCGTGCGGCCCACATCGCCCCATACCGCTTCGTGTTGAAAGAGCCGCTGACATGTGGGACCCCCCTGTCAGCTGTTCTCTGCGCCGCGGAGTGTGACTGGGCCGGCACATTAGTGTTCCCGCCTTAGCCCCCAGATTCAAATTTAGATTTTTCTATTTAGACTTAATCTAGTTTCTGTCCACTAGTTTGAAAATCAATTCAGAAAGATTTACTTAACCAAATTGAATGATTGCAATTTTGTAGGAAAGATAATTTAAATCTCTATCCAAGTTGGATTTAAATCATGTAGAGTTATAGATCATCTATAGCAAAAAAAACAAACAGAGACTTTTCTACATTCAAACAGTTTTCAAAAATAAACCATATTAGCTTTTTAGTTGATTCCAACTCTCAAAATTCACATTTGACAATAACTATCTTAATATGTAATAATATTTAGGGATGCATGTAGTGACTTTGGACTAGTACCAAAATAATGCTATATAGGCATTTCTAGTCACTTTAAATCATTAAATATTAATCTTAAACTTTATAAAATGTGATCCAACATTTAAATCACATTCCCATGTACTAGAATATGTGGTGATGACATGTGTCCACATGATCCCATATGTTAAATGGAGAATATTAAATCTTAATTATTTTCAATGAGTAGAAATTACTTTTCTCAAATAAGATAAATGAAACTAGTTCAATAAATATTGTGATGATTGTGATGATACTAGATCATCAAATGTGTACCTTAGTGTGCTAAATAGACTAATTAAGTATTGTTTGGTGATTGTGTATCCCGTATGTATTTATAGACGATAGTACTGACCAAGTCTACGAGGAGGAGCAGGAGTTCTACCCCGAAGAAGAAGAGGAGAATTTCAACCACTGCACCAACCAAGGCAAGCTAACACTTGCAAGTTTCTTAACTAAGCAAGCTATTATTGGCAAGCTAAAACTTTCAAGCCATCACTAGATTTAATTATAACCCAAGCAAGTTGCCTTTGGCATGCTTTGGTTATACCTTTTTGAATTATACCCATCCCAAGTTTTCTTACAAGCTTTACTTTCTTTTACTTTACCAAAGTTCCTTACTTTGTTTATAAATAGCATAAAGAGTATAAACCTTGGCCTATCTAGTTAGAATTAGATGTCATTCTATGGCATGAGATTGATATTAGCATCCCATCTTAGTGAACACTCTTAACTTAGTGATTAGAGCTAAACTAGAAACTTGATCACTTTAGATGGGGATACTTGGTGAAAATGCTTATGAAAACCTTGGAATGATGAGTCATTCTATTAAGATGTTTTGACATGTGTTGAGAAACACTACTGGTTTATGATGATGAAAAAGTTGAGGCATGAGCCTTAACCCTTTATAAAAACTGATGGTTGCGTTCGGATGTGATACCATTCCAAATTTTACCGTACAACCACAATACCTGAATTGGGTAAGGCTTAGCCAGAAGTTTATATGCATTAGTATTAGTTACCTTGCGTGAGAGGTTTGAGCTGAGGCTACCTCTCAATGTTGTCCACCTATGCAGTGCCCAGGATGGCAGATGGCCATGGCTAGGAGGCCAAGCTCATAGGAGAGGTGCTTATACTAGAGTGTGTAAAGGAAATGTTATGTTTGATTATCTGCATTCTAAGTATGATGATTCAGGGTTATCCCTAACAGATGTATCGAATTTTGTGGTGAAAGTGTACCACCTCTGCAGAGTGTCAAACTATTCGAATAGCCGCGTCCGCGGTTATGGACAGTTGGAGTGGCCATACTATTCCGTTGTCAGATGTTTTCAAAATGACTTATGAAATGAATTGTGACATGACTTGACCACAACAGAGTTGTGACTATGACAACTAAGTTCCCACTTAGGTGATTTAGAACTTTATTTTATCTTTCTTTGTTTCTGAACTTAGCTTAGGTTTCAAACTTAACTTTACAAATAAACTTAGAACTTAGTATTCCTACTAGAACTACCTTACTTGTTAGTTATAGTTTGCGAGTACTTAAAGAGTACTCATGGCTTTGTCCCTGGCTATTCCCGTGTCCAGACTATGAAGAGGACTATCCGGAAGAAGGGCAGAAGGACGGCTACGACAACTAGGATCATCTCCCATCGTCAGCATTTCCTGTGACACTAAAGATGGAGCCCACCGCTATGCTATTTATTCTGCTACTTGTTTGTACTAAGACTGGATCATGAGATCCTTTATTTGTGTAAGACCCTATTATGGTTTTTAATGGATGATAGTACTGTGATATCCAATCTGTTATGTCTCACAAAAATGGTAATCCTGGGATCGTGATGTATGGCATAATAGGCATCTGGGATTAAAAATCCGAGTGTTGACAAGTTTGTATCAGAGCCATCCTGACCATAGGAGACCCTAGTTAGAATGCATGTCCGAACCAAAACAACTTAGTTTCAAAAAAAACAAAGAAGTGAGTATTTATGAAAACCTATTTCCTCTCTTACCCTTGGGATTCTTTCTCTCAAAAAAATACATGTTCCTCAATAATTCTTACATTACTACATAAAATTTTGACCCACTTGATGACCTCACTAACTTTCTCATCCTAAATTTTTATAGATGGAAGTTCAGTACTGCAAGTTCTACCAGTTGGGAAACGGAGGGCAACTAATCTTCGAGAGGGATCTTGCTGCACTATCTGAGTACTTGGAGCGCCCACATCTGGAGTTCTTTGGAGCTCAACTCAATGGTCCCCCAGGAGGAGATTTACAATGGCTAGTAGTTACTGATCTTCGAGGCAAGATGGAGGCACCACTTTCCGAGAAGATTCAATTCACCATGAGAAAGAACAATTGGCTGGATGGATTAGCCAGGGAAATGCATGAAGCTCTCGCTCGTCTTTGCGCACAGAATGTCAACTTGATCTAAGGAACCCGCTTTGCTCACTATGCAAGGCGTGATTCTATTGGAATGCCTCTGGAGATGCCAAGTCACCCGGAGTTGAAGCGTCAAGTGGAGAACCTCGAGTTCCTACTGTACGACAGGCAGAAGGAATTGGATAATGCTCGAGAGTTCGCCAACCACAACCTTGCCATTGCCGCCTAGAAGGCCCAAAATTTCTCACTGCTTGTCAAGGATCGTCAGTCACTTCGCCGTCAACGCGCAAAGAAGGATTGCACCATCGACCGTATTAGCAAGAAGATGGCCGACCTCGAGAACACCACCAAGGAGCAAGAAGCTCAGCTTGCAGCAAAAGAAGAAGAGGAAGAAGGTGAAGACATCTAGGGGGATATTCACTCATACCTCAGCAATGATGATGACTATCTGGAAGATGATGCCATGGACTTCTACACCGACGATGATGACTCTGACTTCATCGACGATGAGTAGATGCACTAGAGCACTATCGTAGGAGTGAGAAGTATCGGTCCTATTGTATCTTAGCTTACAGAATGGTTCTTAAAGCCATCTGTTTTCCTTTTGTTGTGGTGTGTGTGTTTGTATCGAGTGCCTTGCTTGAATGAATGAAAAGAAGTTAGTTTGCAAACCTGAGTCAAACTCAAATTTTTAGCTTTGAAACCAAAACCATAAACCTTAGAACTTTCCCTCTTACCCCATTATCTATCTCAATCTTTAGATGACTCGTGGAAACCAAGGAGGGAGCAGCTCATCGCAGGACCCAATGCTGCAGATTCTGCAGACGCTCATTGCAGACCGCAAAGCTAGTAGGGCAGAGCGCCAAGCCAATCTAGCCACACTGCAGCAGATCGCCAAGATGGCTCACAACAATCAGAGCCATGGAAATCAGGATCATCATGGATCCAAACTCAAAAACTTCTAGAATACCAATCCCCCAATCTTTAGGAAGTCTGAAGACCCGTTGGATGCTGATGATTGGTTACAGACCATGGAAAACAACTTAGAAGTCCCCGAAGTGGATGCCAACGAGAAAGTTCTGTTTGCCACCCACTATCTAGCAGGAGATGCAAGAGCATGGTGGAACAGCACCCGTATGATGAACCACGGTCAAGTGATGATGTGGGAAGCATTCAAAGTCAAGTTCAGCCGCACCCATGTGCCACAGGGTTTAGTCACCCAAATGAGAGATGAATTCAGAGAACTAAAGCAAGGCAGAATGACTATGGTGGAGTACCGTGACAGATTCTTGTCCCTCGCCAGGTATGCAGAGGATGAGATCAACACTAAAGCCAAGAAGAAGGACAGATTCCTGAACAGACTGCATGATCAGATGCAGACAATACTCGTCAACATCCGTTTCGAGGATCTCGAAGAGCTAGTCGACTCTGCCATTCAGATGGAAGGGAAGATAAATCAAGCGAACGACAACCGCAAACGTCGGATGATGCACCAAGCTGGATCCAACAGTCACCAGAGGTATCGCCCCAACCTGTCTGCCAGATATGCTCCGCGGAACAATCAACCCCCAATGTCTCACCCAAGCTACCCCAACTGCAGCGGAGGAAATGTGAAGTCCGGAGGAAACAACAACAACCACCCCGGCAACTCCAGCAATTTCAACCATGCACCGCCCAAGCCCCACAACAACAACAACAACTACTACTACTACTACTACAACACTGCACCGAGAACTAGAAGCAATGTTGTGCCTGTTGTAGCAAAAGACAAGTCTCAGGTTACTTGTTTCGAGTGTGGAGTGAAGGGTCACTACTCCAATGAGTGTTCCAAGAAGATTGCCGCCACTGCCAATGTGAATGCCCCAGCTCAACAACAGCGTCATGTTCAACCCGGAAGAATATTCGCCCTAGGGAACCCTCACAACTGCAACGGCCGTCTCTTCCACTTGAACGCCGAAGAAGCCCAAGAAGCGCCAGATGTCGTGATGGGTATGTTTTCTGTCAACTCAGTTTTAGAAAGAGTGTTGTTTGATTCTGGAGCATCGCACTCGTTTGTCACCGAAGAATTTGCATGCACTAGTAAGATTCACCCAACCAACTTGAACCATGGCATGATAGTTCAAATACCTGGTTCAACCACCAAAGCTAGAAAAATTTGCAAAGTTGTGCCTATCAGAATACATGGGATAGATTTTTATGCCAATATAATAGTACTTAGAACCAAAGGTTTGGAAGTAGTACTAGGAATGGATTGGATGTCGAAGCATAAAGGATTGATCGACTGTGCCAAGAAAGTCATCACCATGACCAGTAGCTCTGGAGTATCAGTAGAGCATATATCTGAAACCTTGCCCCGTCAATTCAAGTGCAACAAGAGTCTAGCCCTATCCACCATAGACCAAGTCAGAGTAGTCTGTGAATACCCTGACGTATTCCCAGATGAATTACCCGGTATGCCCCCGGATAGGGATATCGAGTTCATTATTGAACTAATTCCTTGAACCGGACCCATAGCTTAGAGACCCTATAGCATGAACCCCTCAGAGTTAGTGGAACTAAAGAAGCAATTGGATGCTATGCTGGAGAAAGGCTTGATTCAACCAAGCGCATCGCCATGGAGATCGCCCGTGTTGTTCGTTGACAAGAAGGATGGAGGCAACCATTTGTGCACATATTACCGGAAGCTGAATGCCGTCACAATCAAGAACAAGTACCCCTTGCCAAAGATATAGGATCTATTTGATCAGTTGGCTGGTGCCAGGGTGTTCTCTAAGATTGATCTTAGGACTGGTTATCATCAACTTAAGATTTGTGCAACGGATATTCAAAGACCGCCTTTACCACCAGATATGGATTATATGAGTATACGGTCATGTCTTTTGGATTAACCAATGCCCCCGCTTATTTCATGAATCTCATGAATAAGATCTTTATGAATTTTTTGGATAAGTTTGTCGTTGTGTTTATCGACGATAAACTTATCTACTCCTAGTCAGAAGAAGACCATGAGCAACATCTGAGAATCATTGTTGAAACCCTTAGAGAGCATCAGTTGTATGCCAAGTTCGGCAAATGTGAGTTTTGGCTGAAATAAGTAGGATTCCTTGGACATATTGTGTCTGTCGGAGGAGTCGCTGTTGATCCCGCCAAGATCAAAGATGTCGAAGAATGGGAAGCCCCAACCACTCAAACCCAAGTTCGTGCATTTCTCGGATTAGCAGGATATTACCGCAAGTTCGTAGAAGGATTTTTGAGCATCGCAAGACCGATGACCCAATTGTTGAAGAAGGACAAGAAGTTTGACTGGACTGACAAATGTGAAGCAAGTTTCCAAGAGCTCAAAAAGAGATTGATTTCAGCCCCAATACTGATCATGCCAGATATCAAGAAGTCGTTTGACGTGTATTGTGATGCATCCAAGATTGGTCTCAGATGTGTATTGATGCAAGAAGGCAAAGTCATCGCATATCTGTCTCGACAACTGAAGCAGCATGAGCAAAACTACCCTACTCATGATCTTGAACTAGCAGTTGTAGTTTTAGCCTTGAAGACATGGCGTCATTACCTTATGGGTAATCGCTGTGAGATTTACTCAGATCACAAAAGCTTGAAGTATATCTTCACTCAGAAGGAGCTGAATATGAGGCAAAGGAGATGGATAGAGTTAATCAAGGATTACGACCTTGACATTCACTATCACCACGGCAAAGCTAATGTGGTAGCGGATGCTCTTAGCAAATTGCCATGTAGGTTAAACACCATGATCAAGGAAAAGTAACCAAGTTTGCATGAGGAGTTGGAGAAGTTTAGAACTGAGCTAGTTAGCAAAGGATTTTTAGCTACCATTGAACTTCAACCCACTTTGATTAGCCAAATCAAGGAAGCCTAGAAGGGAAATGCAAGTATCGACGGAATCAAGCATCATATTGGTACAAGAAAGGTACCTGGATTCACCGAAGACGAAGAAGGAGTTCTATGGTACAAAGGACGTATCTGTGTGCCAGCAGATTCGGATCTGAAGCAAGTTATCATGCAAGAAGCTCATGATACTCTTTATTCTATCCACCCCGGAGGAACAAAGATGTATCACGATTCGAAGGAGCAATTTTGGTGGCACAGGATGAAGAGAGAAATCGGAAGCTACATCGCCAAGTGTGATATCTGTCAAAGAGTCAAAGCGGAACATCAGAGACCCGCAGGACTGTTGCAACCATTGCAGATTCTGGAATGGAAATGGGATTCCGTCGGAATGGACTTTATCACCGGTTTTCCAACTTCTAGTAGGGGAAATGACTCTATCTGGGTCATCGTTGATAGACTATCCAAGGTAGCCCATTTTATACGTGTCAAGACAACCTACCAAAGTTCGAAGCTAGCAGAGTTGTATATTGCTAGAATTGTTAGTCTGGATGGAACCCCAAGACCATAGTGTCGGATCGAGGAACCCAATTTACCTCGAGATTTTGGCAGAAAGTTCAAGAAGGATTAGGAACCAAGTTGAATTTCAGCACAGCTTATCACCCACAGACCGATGGACAGACTGAAAGAGTCAACCAAATCTTAGAAGATATGTTGAGAGATTGTGTGCTCGAGTATGGATCAAAATGGGAAGATTGTCTGCCTTTCATAGAATTCGCATACAACAACAGTTACCAAGCCAGTTTGCAAATGGCCCCATTTGAGTTCCTAGATGGAAGGAAGTGTCGTACCCCTTTGAATTGGTCGCAAGTAGGAGAGAGTCAGATTTTCGGACCCGACATCCTACGAGAAGCCGAAGAGAAGGTTCACAAAGTCCGTGAGCACCTCAAGACCTCCCAATCTAGACAGAAGAGTTGTGCTGACAGAAGACGTAGAGACCTGACTTTCAATATTGGAGATTTTGTGTATCTCAAAGTTTCGCCATTGAAGGGAACGCAACGTTTTAGTCTGAAAGAAAAGTTAGCCCCCAGATATATCGGACCCTTCAAGATTCTGAATCATCGAGGAGAAGTATCGTATGAACTGGAACTGCCAGAGGAGATGTCTGCCATCCACAATGTGTTACATATCTTGTTACTTCGCAAATGCCTAGAAGTGCCGGAGAAGACCGAAGTTTTCAAGAACCTCGATCACCGAGCCATTGATATCAACAAGGATCTGACATATCGTTAAGTGCCCATCCGTATCTTGGAGGAAGCTTATAGAACCACCAGGAGCAAGATCCAATGGAGCAACCATACCGAAGAAGCTACTTGGGAGCGAGAAGATTACATTAGGACTGAGTTCCCAGATCTCTTTAGTTCCTAGTTTTCATTCTTAAATCTCGGGAAGAGATTTTGTTTAAGGGGGGAAGGTTTGTAACATCCCAAAACTTTAATCCAAGATATCAAGATCCAAAGAACCCAATTTAGGGTTAACAAAACCTTTTTATTATTAAAACAATTAAGCATGCATATGTGTGTTGCATTAATATGGAATTATTTTGAATTTCCATGTTTGTTGTTCTAATGGTTGTAAAATGATTCTAAGGTGATTTCCACATCATCTAGATCATTCCCAAGCAAAATCCAAAGAAAAAGAAATCAATTGGAAGTAATAAAGGCAAATGGTCACTTTTGCCATTTAAATCCACTAGGTCACTTTAGGTGTTCCTAGAAGTCAATTCTTAACAGAAACAATTTTATCTCTTTGCACCCCTTACTAGTACAAGTAATGATCTACCAAGGCCCACTTTGAAATCTTACAAAAACATTTAAAGACTAATTTTAAATGGCATTTGAAAATGGAATTCAACTCATATACATAGATCACACCTTTTCAAAAACCACTCAAATGAATTCCCCTTGACCTTTCCAACAGGCATAGAATCTCAAGCTTAACTGGAGAACACTCAAAAATTTTGAATCTAAAATTCAAAACTTTTCTCCTTGCGGCCATTCTGTCGAACACATGGCAGGCACTGAACCAAAACTAGATTAGCTTCATTGTTTCCACAGTGATCATCGACCAATTTGGTCTCCCACTTAATCCCCTGTCCCCCTAGCATCTACCCCAGCCTAGACCAGCTCCCCCTTCACCGCTAGCAACAGTGGCGCGCCACCCAAATATGGGCATCGCCGACCAAACGCGGGCAATGCACCAGCGACCACGCAGCGCCAATCCAGCATGCCCCTAGCTCCGCCAAACCCTACCGTCGCCCACGGTCCCTTCCCCGAGTGTTGCCAGCCCCTAGACCACCGAGGACAGCTCGCGCCCACTGCCACTTCACGTGCCCAGCTCACGCCAAAGCACCATCCCCGACAAGCCTGCACAAGCCACGCCTTGCCTTCAGCTCGTGTGCGCCGCTCCGCCATAACCCCAGTACCTCCCCAGACACGCCCTCTTCCCGCCGCGCGACCAGTAGCCGCCGTGAAACGCGTCGAGCACTGCCTCTGCCACGCAGAGTGCCAGCCTTTCCCTCCCGCATGCCACCGCCTCTAGCGTCGCCATCATGCCATAGCTAACCGCCAGGAGGCAAGCCACCGTCCGGCTACCCTGCCCATGCCTCTAACGCCCTGTATCGTCGTCACCGACAAGCTCACTGTCGCCCTCACAGTCCCCTCTTCGAGCCTATATAAGAAGCCCTCCCCAGCACCATTTCCTCACACCACTCAGCTCCCCTCTCACCACTGATCCTTCCCCACCATTAGCTGGAGCCGCTCGAGCAGCCGTTCACCTGAATTGCGTCGGAGTTCACCGCAGCAGAGGAGGAAGGGGCCCAACGATTTCGTCCACCCCAGGACCTGTTGTGACCTCGCCTGAGTCCGCCATCGTTTCCTCGTTCGATCGCCCCCATCGCCACACTAGATGGAGCCCTGGTATGCCCCCACTACACCCCCACCGATCCGCTAGGGTTCCGTCTCGCCGGCGCCCTATCCGTCGTCGACGACGAGCCACAGTCGTCGATCGTAGTTCTAATCGTGTGGCCCACATCGCCCCGTACCGCTTCGCGTTGGAAGAGCTGCTGACATGCGGGGCCCTCCTGTCAGCTGTTCTCTGCGCCGCGGAGTGTGACTGGGCCAGCCCATTAGTGTTCCCGCCTTAGCCCGCAGATTCAAATTTAGATTTTTCTATTCAGACTTAATCTAGTTTGTGTCCACTAGTTTGAAAATCAATTCAGAAAGATTTACTAAACAAAATTGAATGATTCCAATTTTGTTGGAAAGATAATTTAAATCTCTATCCAAGACCGTTGGATTTAAATCAATTAGAGTTATAGATCATCTATATAAAAAATAACAAAACAGAGACTTTTCTTCATTCAAATATTTTTCAAAAATCAACCATATTAGCTTTTTAGTTGATTCCAACTCTCAAGAATCACATTTGACAAAAACTATCTGAATATGTAATAATACTTAGGTTTGCATGCAGTAACTTTGGACTAGTACCAAAATAATGCTATATAGGCATTTCTAGTCACTTTAAATCATTAAATATTAATCTTAAACTTTATAAAATGTGATCCAACATTTAAATCACATTCCCATGTACTAGAATATGTGGTGATGACATGTGTCCACATGATCCCATATTTTAAATGGAGAATATTAAATCTTAATTATTTTCAATGAGTAGAAATTACTTTTCTCAAATAAAATAAATGAAACTAGTTCATTAAATCTTGGGATGATTGTGATGATACTAGATCATCAAATGTGTACCTTAGTGTGCTGAATAGACTAGTGAAGTATTGTTTGGTGATTGTGTATCCCGTATGTATTTATAGACGATAGTACCGACCAAGTCTACGAGGAGGAGGAGTTCTACCCCGAAGAAGAAGAGGAGAATTGCAACCACTGCACCAACCAAGGCAAGCTAACACTTGCAAGTTTCTTAACTAAGCAAGCTATTATTGGCAAGCTAAAACTTTCAAGCCATCACTAGATGCAATTATAAACCAAGCAAGATGCCTTAGGCATGCTTTGGTTATACCTTTTTGAATTATACCCATCCCAAGTTTTCTTACAAGCTTTACTTTCTTTTACTTTACCAAAGTTCCTTACTTTGTTTATAGATAGCATAAAGAGTATAAAACTTGGCCTATCTAGTTAGAATTAGATGTCATTCTATGGCATGAGATTGAGATTAGCATCCCACCTTAGTGAACACTCTTAACTTAGTGATTAGAGCTAAACTAAAAACTTGATCACTTTAGATGGGAATACTTGGTGAAAATGCTTATGAAAACCTTGGAATGATGAGTCATTCTATTGAGATGTTTTGACATGTGTTGAGAAACACTAGTGGTTTATGATGATGAAAACATTGAGGCATGAGCCTTAACCCTTTATAAAAACTGATGGTTGGGTTCGGATGCGATACCATTCCAAATTTTACCATACAACCACAATACCTGAATTGGGTAAGGCTTAGCCGGAAGTTTATATGCATTAGTATTAGTTCCCTCGTGGGAGAGGTTTGAGCTGAGGCTACCTCTCAATGTTGTCCACCTATGAAGTGCCCATGATGGCTGATGGCCATGGCTGGGAGGCTAAGTTCATAAGAGAGGTGCTTATACTAGAGTGTGTAAAGGAAAGGTTATGTTTGATTATCTGCATACTAAGTATGATGATTCAAGGTTATCCCTAACAGATGTATCGAATTTTGTGGTGAAAGTGTACCACCTCTATAGAGTGTCAAACTATTCGAATAGCCTCGTCCGCGATTATGGACAGTTGGAGTGGCCATACTGTTCCATTGTCAGATGTTTTCAAAATGACTTATGAAATGAATTGTGACATGACTTGACCACAACAGAGTTGTGACTATGACAACTAAGTTCCCACTTAGGTGATTTAGAACTTTATTTTATCTTTCTTTGTTTCTGAACTCAGCTTAGGTTTCAAACTTAACTTTACAAATAAACTTAGAACTTAGTATTCCTACTAGAACTACCTTACTTGTTAGTTATAGTTTGCGAGTACTTAAAGAGTACTCATGGCTTTGTCCCTGGCTATTCCCATGGCCAGACTATGAAGAGGACTATCTGGAAGAAGGACAGCAGGACGGCTACGACAACTAGGATCATCTCCCATCATCGGCATTGCCTGTGACACTGAAGATGGAGCCCACCGCTATGCTATTTATTCCGCTACTTGTTTGTACTAAGACTGGATCATGAGATCCTCTATTTGTGTAAGACCCTATTATGGTTTGTAATGGATGATGTACTATGATATCCAATCTGTTATGTCTCGCAAAAATGGTAATCCTGGGATTGCGATGTATGGCATAACAGGCATCTGGGATTAAAAATCCGGGTATTGACAGTTAGTCACTCTTTCCTTTGAACCCCTGCTTAGTCTCTGAGAATCCAGAAGACACTTTGATGTACATAGCTGATGGACAAGAGGATGTCTGCTACGAAGAACCAGACCTGTCCAGAGGAGTTGAAGGGGTGGACTACGAGATACGCTATGGAGTGGAGGGCAACGAGTCAGAGTAGTTACCTTAGTTATTAGTAAACCAATTGAGCCGAGCAGCAGGAACTATATAGAATAAGTTGTTGAGCTCAATTCGAAGTATGAGTTTGGATTTTATATCTTCTGCTGAAACTACTTAAGTTTGGTTTGTAATTTCATAATGCTTGAAGTTTGAGAACTATTGGTTTGTAATAATGAAGTGTGTATGTTTGTAATATGAACCCGCAATGTTTCTGTTGTACCACTCTGAGGGATGTGATATTTACGGAACCGTGTTATGTGAATGTCATATCAACGACTATAGTGTACTACACATGCAGTGGTATGCCGGGTCACCGCACCAACAGGCCGGCCCGGGCCGGCACTGCCTTCACGTGCCTAGCCCAGCACGACACGCCAGGGCCCGTCAAGCTCGCGGGCCGTGCTGGCACAGGAGCCTGGCCTCGAGGCCCGGGCACGTCCCAACTGTGCCGGACCGGCACGTTGGCCAGTTAGGCACGCGAAGCACGTCGAGCAGCGTGGAGCAGGAAATGGTTAAGTTCGGCCAAATTTCTTATATAGCACAAAAGGATTGGTGGTCCGGTGGTTCAGAGCAGCGCGGAGCGGGAGAAGGTTGCGAGTTTGAACCCTAGTGCCATCCTTTTGGAGACTAATATTAACTTGTACTCCAAGGCAGAGGCTAAACAGGCCGTGTCGGACCGACACGTGTGCCTGAGGCTACGGCCCAGGCACGGCCCCAGCCGGGCCACGGGCCAGCACGGGCCCGTCTTCCACGTGTCGTGTCGGGCTCTTGCCGGGCCAAAATGGCGTGTCGCGGGCTAGCCCACCGGGGGCACGGCCCGTTTGCCAGGTTTGGTTCTGGTTAACGCCGTTAGTTCAGATCGAGGGTAAAAAATACAATAAAGGCTAATTCAATGGTTGGGTGAGGGTGCACCGCTATCACCCTAGGCAGCCCACTATTTTGCTTCCATATATAAGCCAATAGATATATACCTAGCAGATGGCTCTAATGTGGTTGAAATTATCAAATCATTGACATTACCATTTCGATCGAACTGATATATTGTCTTTTGAGACATGCTTAAATTGTGTTTTAGAAGAAGAATGGTTAATAGTTGTTTATAGTATACCTTAATGAAGATAAGTTGTGAAACTTGATTATATCTGGTTATTGCAGTTGTTTGTTCTCTTCAAATAGTCTACATAGCTAATTCGTTCGCTAAGAGAATTCAATTTGTATTTTTTTGAGGTGTTTTCTTGTTAATATGTTCCTAAGTTTGCATGTTTGTAGGATTAGAACAACCATTCACCTTTATCCCTTCAACCAAACACAAAACTAGACCATCCTAATCCTAAAATACTATGTTGTTGTTCTTCCACCATTTTTGTATCACATCTTTGTTTAGTACATTAATCCTCACTCGGTTTTCTTTGCATTTTTCAGTTGGGTGTAATGACATCGTCAATAGGAGTGTTTACTTTTCCTACCCTTCCTTTATTGTTCTACGGTTTCAACGTGGTGCTGCTTATTTTGTTCCTTATGGTGTTCTCTTTCCCTTACAAGAAGGTAATCTGAGTTTGATACACATATCAGTAGATTGTCCACTGTCGCATAAGAACCAAGTGTTTTTCACCAAGTTCATGTTTATTTGAAGTAGGTGGTCCGTACTATTCTCATGGTTCTCATGGCATGGCGTTATCATGTTGTCTGAACAAATTATGTACTAACACTATAACACAAGAGGAACTCATAATTAGAGCTAATTGGTGCAACAAGTGGCATTCCACCAAACCAATGAAAATGTATGGGGAATACAGAGCTAGAGAATCAACATCATTTAAGAAAATTTCCATCCAAATTTCATTTCCTTTCTATTAGTCCGTGCTTTAATTTTCCCAATAGTTCAGTGTTGAGATGTTTCTTTTTTCTCCATGTAAGTTCTGAAGCTGTTAATTAGTCTAGGTCCTAATGATTGTCCTAATGATTGGCTAGCGCTACCTATGTTGGTTTGGTCCAGTCCGTGTAAACCAGTGAGCCTCATGTAAAAGAAAAGAAGTAGGCCGCCACCCTACCCCTCCGTCCGTCGCTCCCAGCACCGCCGCCACCACCCACCATGATGGCTTGTTTACATCGAGCTAGAGAAGGAAGGGGAGCGTGCTGTAGGCACCAGGTTGCGGAGACGAGGGCGGATGAAGCCGTGGTGGATTGACGGGGTGCGTAGCGAACCTTGAGGCGGCGGCGGTGTCGGAGCCCCAGATCGACGCAAAGGTGTGGTCGTGCGACACCACGCTGGTGACAGTGTTCCGGATCATTGCAGAGGCGGAGACTCAGCGTCACGGGCCACAACGACATTGGGAAAGGGAGGCTATGCCGTGTATCCTTCGCATGTTTGCTGACGAAGAGCTGCGATTATACATATCAACTGGGGATCTATGTATGTCGCTGGACGAGTCATCAACGGACTACCACCGCATTATGCACCTCTGCCCCTTATTGTTGTCTGCTGGGAGTAACATAGTATGGACACATTCCTTTGCGGTATTGATTTCTTGTTCAATGGTCTATGTTGACAGTCCAACAAGTATGTATTCTACTGGAGTCAGTGGCTAACATGTACTTTAAGGTCAAGTACTGAAGTTCTTAAACTTCACACACAACCTGTTAGTTTTCGATCATTGCTTAAAATCTATTATTACCCTATTTACATGCTTGCAAAGTTGTGGATAAATGGTGACATGATAAATGTGCCTTTTGGTCATCAAGTGCATCAGTAATTAGTGATTGCTTGATAGGTTCTTAAAAATATATTTTGTAAAATGTGTAGATATCATATATGAATCTGTAGGTGGGAAAATGGCTGCTATGCTCTTGAATGCACTTGCATAGTTGCATTCCATGGACGTCTCATTGTAATTCGTACAATCTCCCATGTAAATTCAAATAGCTTATGAAAATAAATTTTGTATTATATGCTACAGAGATAGAAATAAACAGTTACCCACTTGAGACTAAGTTGTTTTATGATTTGTGTGATTTTCATTTAGTAGAGTGAAGAAGCACCCCAATGAGCATATTCTAAGGATTCAATGCTAATTGTTAATTGTTAATCCCACCATTTAAAATTGGAGATGTGGAGTGCACCGAGGAAAATCATTGATCTACCATGGTATGTATCCTGTCTGAATTAATGTCAGTTATTCATGTTTCTCATATATCGTTTTAACCAATATGTCATTGATAATGGTTGAATAGATACCAAGCAGCAGCAAACAACCTTTAAAGTTCAGTATCAATATCATAATTAGTTGATAGTTAATTTTCCAGTCTTATCTATTTAATTGTATGCTTGAGATTCAATCTTCCGTTCTATTTTTATTGATATAATTTTCCCTTTATATGTGGTTCTTCCAATCTGGAGAATGATATTGTGTTTGCCATATGCTGTCCTTTTAGACTTCACTGCAAACTAATAGGGTGCTACCCCACTTCTGCAATCATGTAGTCCAATATTTGGTGCTGATAGTCACTATATTGCTAACTAGGTACCAACTTTATTTTGCACCGGTAAGAATACTCTTTAGGTGTAGATCTCATTCAACTTTTAGAGGTCATTCAAATTTTTATAGTTGCTAAGTGTGGTGGTGAAGGAATAAAGTTAAGTTCATTATGTTGCTACCATACTTGCTTTCTACTACTGCAGAGTGCTTTGGTGTAGCACCGCATGCTTAAATCTCTATATTGCATGCTTACTATTTTAGGATAGTTGTTTGTCTATTTCTTACACGTTTTGCTAATTGTCAATCCATTGTGGTTCTCATGAAGAATGTTCTCAAGGAAATACTATGCGGATTTTTTTTGTTATACAGCTTGGTGCCTGGTGGCAGTCCATCAAGGCAATTATCTCTACACACGGACTATCTCCTCTTATTTTTTGGTGAATGCCACTTGAATTTCTCATACTAATTGTTATTTACCGAATATTTTTTGGTACCTCAACAATTCCTTCAGTTGTTTTAAGTGATTACGTATAACTAAAGTTACATGTGTGTGTGCTCGTGGTGCGCGCTTGTGGAGAATGGTGATGAACCTTTTAAATGTTTTTGACTTGGTGTTCGTATGATGCCGACGCCTTGAGTTTGTTGCCTTTAAAGATATAAGAACATATGTATCTCTCTGTCCAATATTTTCCATTTACATCTAAATTTTTTGTGTGAAATGAATTTCAGTTTGTGACAGCAAAATTACATTTATAGATAATTAATTTTTTATTATCATTGACTATATTTTCTTTTCATTGAGATATTGAATTTCTTAAGACGATATGTAGTCCAACAAGAGTAAATAAATTAATAGACATAGCAAGTAAAATATAACTTCATGTATAAGAAAAATAGACAAAACGGGATGGCAAAACATGCAGGGTCCTTGTAGACACTACTTAATCCACACTAGGCTAGACCCAAGCCACGGTGCACCAAAAACTAAGAGCAACAAACAACCATGTTTTAAAAAAAAGAGCAACTAACAGCCCTGACATAAAATTTAGTCAGACTGCGCAGCGGAGCGCACGAGGCCCATCTAGTACTTTGTTGGGCTTGGTTGGATTTGGCCCGGTACCTAGCCGTAGCTGCAACTCGTCTCTCGTCTCCGTACCCTCCTCGATTCGGGCGCTCGATTCCTGGCTTTGGATCACGCCTATCTCACCTATTGCTGCTCAGACATGACGGCTTGCAAGCCGACCACTTCCATCGGAGCCGCCGCCACAGACAGCAGGTAAGAATCCAAACTAAATTTTGCTTCTCCTAGATTTGGTGAGTCGAGCCGTCGATCCAGAACCTTGGATTCCTACGCAGGTCGGCAGCGAAGAGCGATGGAGCGGAGGAGTGGAAGCCCTCGAGGAAGGAGAAGAAGGCCAAGGGCAAGTAAGAAGAATTCAATTGATTAATCGATTTCTGTGACCCATGACCTTAATTTTTGGTGTTCCACGCAGGTTGGCGGTGAAGAGCAATGGAGCCGAGAAGCCCAAGACCCTTGACCTTTCCGATGTTACACGTGGCTTGGCGGTGATGAGCATTGCAGAGGAATTGTTAGAGGACGAAGATGTTGCCCTGTTAGCTCTGTACTGCTACAGGTGAGATGAGATCCTCTTCGTTTTTCTGTTATTCAGGTTTTTTTTTTGCTTTTCTGGATGGCGCTTATTTATTTGACCATGATTTGGTTGGCTAGGGACGACTTCTGGATGACCAACTTCAAAGGCGTCTATGACAAGCCGTCCGTAGATGCTGTCAGTTCGATCCTTCAATGCCTCCTTACCTCTATCAGCAGCAATAATGATTTGATTCCACTGTTTCGTGGATGAATTGATATTTTTTTGGTTTCTCCCGGAACACTTTCAGATTCATAAGACAGCCACTGAAAACTGAAAATTACTTAACGATTCGGTAAGACAGCTTCTAATCTTCTGGAACTTTTCCCGTGCTGATCTGTTGTTGATACATTCATGGATGGATCTGTGTTGCAGGAAAAGGCCCCTTATGTAGCCCATGCACGTGTGAGCAGAACACTCATTGCTAAGGTTCACGAGAACCAGAAGGTTGATACAAAGACCTAGCGGTTTTACCTATTTTTAGATGACCTAAGCTAAGCGTCCTCTTCAGATATAACGCTCTTTCATCACATATATTATTTCCAATAACAATGGATAATCTCATCTACTTTACCGTCGATTGAATGAAACTGTTTGTGTTTGCACATTTAGTTTTCTTTCTTGTTGATCTAGCTTCTCCTTGAACTTTGACGGATTTCTTTCCCTTATAGACACGGATGTTGGCGAGTGTGATGGCGAATAAGATGATGAATCTGAAAATGTGAACACACAATATCTCTAACGTGTGTTTTAACAGGTGAATTGCATTTTTTCCTTCTGCTATCTGTATATCTTTTTGATTGGCTACTCAATTAGCAGATAATGCATGTTCTCTTGTTTTGTTTTACTCCCTTCGTTCCAGAATATAAGATGTTTTAGCCTTTTCCTGAAATGCATGTATCTAAATGCCTTTTAGTGTGTAGGTTCAGATCAAAATGAGTGAACCTACACACTAAAAGGCGTCTAGATACATGTGTTTGAGAAAAAGGCTAAAACATCTTAGATCTTCTGTATGGATTTGCTTATAATTTCTGAACTAGCTAGTTATTATAATTATCCATATGGCTATGAGTTAGATACAATACGCTTGCTTTCTACTCTGTGAGCCTCTCATATGCATGTTAATACAAAGTCAGGCTCACATGACTTGATTATCTTGAAAGTTCATTATTTGCCTCTGATGGTCATATTTTGCCAAAAACAGGAGAATTTGATTGGCAGCAATAGAAGTAGAACGTGTGCTGACACATTAACTTAGTTCTATTCTTTTTTTGAAACACATCATATATGGAGATACTACTGATTCTAGAACTTAGTTCTATTCTTGTTCATTCAATGTTTCTATTGTTGGTTTTGTCTAGTAATAAGGCTGAAATAATTCAGCTTTCGATCTGGTAACCTTTTTTATAATTTCCACGGTGCGTTAGATACCATAGCTCTTGCTTTCTAGTCTGAGCCTAATTCTCACTTGAATTGAGTATCAACCTGAAGCTTGGGATCATATGTATGCAAATACATGAGAACATGATTTTCAACACAAGATGTTGATCTTGTGCCAGCATAAATAAACTGGTCTTGTTCGTTCAGTGTTTCTATTGTTGGTTTTGTCCAGTAAATGCTGGAACGATTTAGCTTTGGGTAAAAATTTTGTTATAATTTTCACAGTTTTTAGATAAACTTGTACTGTTGAAGTCATAAAAATTGTAAGATATAACTTTGTCATCTTTTCTATGAATGGGCAGCAGAAGTTTTTATTATTATTATTTCCACATTGGTTTATGTTGGTGCAATACCGTTAAGCAGAGTCCACCTTATGTGAGCAGCATTCCATGGTTTATAGGTGTCATGCTATTGGAATTGGTTTTGTTTTGGCCTTGTAGTTGGCAAGGAAGGTGGAACTAAACTTAGTCCTGATTAATTTTGTTGTGTTTCTCTTCTGTAGAACAAAACTGTGCTCTTTTGCTATTGGTTAACATCTTTTGCTGATAATATCATCCTTCTCTAGCATTGTACATGCCCTTAGGGCGTCTCCAATGCTTAAGTTTTATTTGGACCATAAGCTGGGTCCCACCGTACATACTATAGCCAAACAAAATTCTCACAATGCTTAAGGACGAACTGGGTCTTAAGCTGGAGCCCACTAGCTATGTTTCTTTTTATTAATCCAGCTGGTTTGCTCTTCTCTTTGCACGGAAGGAAATGAAAGAACTGCCATGCCATGTAACAGTGGGAAGAGGAGGAAATATTGTTTTCTACTTCCTATGGCCGGGCCTTACCGCTACGGGCGACCTCAAGTTTGCTAACTTAAGATCAGGCCTCACAATGTGTAAAGTTGCCTAAGGTCGATCTTATAGGCCTTATGGCCGACCTTATTTCAACATTGGAGACGCCCTTACATCCTGTTGATAATGTCATCCTTTGAACACCATCACACATCACTGATACAACAGTTTTATTTGCTTTTGGTATTTATTTGTTATTAACTGCCATGCTATTAGACTGCATATGAGAAATGCAAACTCTTTAAAAATGGAACTGAGTGTTGTCGAGTTAGAAACTTTTACATGTTCTATTGTTCTAGCAGAATTATTTAACGCAACTTTGTGTGCTTGCAGAAATGTCTTCATAGATCGCGCAATAACTGCAACCAACTCCGCAACCTGATTCTGTCTGCGCCGACACTTGGAGGGTTCAGATGCAGTTTCAGTTTAAGCTGCCATATGGACAATACTAGTACTCTTAAATATGTTTGTGCTCCTGACTTTAGATGTTAAACTCTTGTTGCTTATGGTGATGTTTGCTTAGTAATGTTGAACGGCCATTGAAGTTATTTTTTGCTATTAGAAACCCTATGATGACATTGTGAGATTGCAACTGAATTTTTTGCCTGCGTGTGTGTGATAAAGTCGCACCTATTATCTGTAAGCTTAAGCCTGAGAACATGCAAGCATTATGAGGCCATTTGTAAAAAACGTGACACTTTCATATGGGCCCATTTTTGTACTCTTCACGTTGACGTATGGGACCGTGTGTGTCACGTCCCGAGACCCGGTCCGGTAGAATGACAACCACCACGCGTATATAGACCTAGAGGCCTATATACACGTAAGCCTAAAAATACAGGCAAAAACCAGTACAGTGGACATCGAGAAGCTCACTAACATTTTATTACAAGATTCTTTACATTTACAATAGATGTACAACTAGATTCTCTAAAATGCTTCCCGTCCACTGATCCAGCCTACTCCTCGGATGACGATATCTTCCGCAGCGCACTCTGATAAAAATATTGGGAGCAAGGGTGAGTACCAAAATGTACTCAGCAAACTAATCATACAACAGTCATATAAATTGTAAAATAGACTTTGCTTTACAAAAAAATAGGTGAAATAGTAATTAGACAATTTAAAAACGCATAGTGCCACAAACGAAAGTAAGCATTTCCAAACCCGGGAGTCACAGGGGTTAATATTAACGCTTGCGCTTGTACACTCTGCAGCGGAGTACTCTGATGCCGACAGCCTCAACTAGAACCACACATGCGCTAGAAGAACAGAGCTCTTTGACCCTCTAGAACCCGACACCTGAATTTACTTATATCGATGGCTCCTACGGATCCATCACTGACACATAGCTCCTACAGATTCATCACCGACACGTTCCGTTTCAGGGCCGTCTCCAGCGGAGAACTCAACCAGTCCCATACCTGGACTGTGACCGGTACAATACGGTTACCTTCGTAGCACCAAGTTTTATTTACAAAAATATATATATTAATTTGCATGATATCTCTGCTAAATGCCCGGCTCGTATCGGTGGCTCCGGCGGATCCATCACCGCATACCGACACCGGCTCATTAGCCACAAATCTCACATATATCAATCTCAAATAATTCATCATCAATATAAACAACAAAGTAAATTCTATAAGATATATGAGAGGAGTATGAAAAGCTTGCCTTAAACAAATAATCTTTCGTGATATAGAAACCCACATCAATGTATATTCCAAATCAATACTATCCTCAAATAAGAAAATGACCACTATCATATAGAGTCCAATAGTAGTGTAAGAAATCATGGATCGGCTTTCATCTAAAATTCTCCAGCGCCTCATCTAAATATATACATCTCCTCTGAAACATCATCTTCACCAAATCATGGATGCATGGTGCCTTCTCTTTCTCTCCGCGGTCTACTCTCAGCTCCGACTCTCACTCTTTTTCTAGCTCTCTACCTCACTATCTCGTTCTCATACTTCCTCTCAGTATTGTGAATGGAGGGGCTGCACGATCCTAACTATTTATAGGCGAGGGTAGTCGGTTAAGTTTGCTAAAATATCTGAGCCAGCTGCTTGCCGCTGACCCTTCAATACTAAGCAAAAGCTGGCCGACGTCTTAGACGTAAGCAAATGGTGCACCAGCTGCTGCCTGGCCACCATGCAGAAATCCACGTAGCAAACCTTGCTGAAGCCATTCAAATCTTGCCAACACACCCCAGCTACATTTAGTATCAAGACACGTTAGCATATAAATATCTTGGGTCTAGTCTTGTACCAATGCACTTGTACTACAACGTGCAACCTGATCGAATGCATGCGTGCATGGTTCAATACACATGCACATGCACCACCAAAGCAGCTCAACTTATATTCTTTCTCTCGTATCAGTCAAATGTACAATATATACTATCTAGCTTCTAATTTGCCCCATCGATGAATACATGAGGTCTAGTACTAGTTGAGATGCATAAACAAGTCAAACTTTATAACCACTTGATTAACTACAAATTTTGGTGCATGCAATGATTAACACCCAAATTTAAATGCTAGAGATTAGCAAAACCAAATTGTTTAGAAGAAAATAATTCTTTAGCTTAAACTAATTAATAGCTTAAAAATACGGGGTATTACAGTGTGGGGCTCCTTCGTGCATGTGGTGGAGGGGTGCATGTGCTACGTTACGCGTCGTTGTTTTCACTGCATCCTCTCTTATTCCCGTCGTGACGCCGCCAGCCCAATCCCCCTCTCTATTTTGTGGCAGAAGAGTCCACCACCGCCTCCGATCACGGTGGTTTTAAGATTAAATTGAGCAAAGATATGATAACTACTCAGCCTAAAAAACAACGGTAGTTCCGAACATGTGTGATCATCGTACTGACTGCATACCCACACCCCTTCTGCATAAATCGAACCGTTATCTTCTTACATATACATATGCCAGTAGGACACAACAATAAAAAATAAAAAATATAGAGGTGGTGTTTTGGCTCATGGGTGCATATGAACGTATTATTAAAAAATATAAACAAATTTTAAAATGTCAAAAATTAATAAAGAAAATCCTGCGTGTATATCTAGACATTTGTGGTTCTTACATAACTTTTTTTTGGAAAAAATACCATTTTATGTGACTTGTGTAAAAAGACAAAAAATTATTCAAAAATAATCATGTTGGAGCATTGAATTTGTGTTCTTTACACATGACATAAATAATAATTTTTTAAAGAAAGGTGTGTGCGAACATAGAATGTCCAAACATACATACATATATTTTTTTTCTAATTTTTTTTGACGTTTCGATTTTTTTAATGGAGTGGGGTGTTCCATCTCTACAAATAGAAAACACTGACTGCTTAAGGTGGTTGTGCGGTCTATACCCTAAACGGGAAATCTAATTCAAGGCTGACCTTGATCTGACTTATAGCAAGGTCACGCCTCCGCGTCGCCCGATTGTCATCGTACGACCGGTGTGTCAAGGCTGGGAGAGAGAGAGAGAGAGCGAGAGAGAGAGAGAGAGACCAGTCACCACTTCTTCCCCAAATCCACCCCTCCCATCTCGGCCACATCACTTCCGCCTCCTCTATCACCGATTCTTGTGATTGCGAGGGGCGAGGAGGTGGTGCTTTGCGGGATATGAATCGATGGAGGCGCAGGAGTGGTGGCAGGCTGCGGCGGGCCGAGACGATGGTCAGCGTGATGGTGTCTTCGTCTTTCTTCAGGCCGCGTCTCCCCCGTCAACCTCTGATGTCGATCCGCCGCTCCCAAGGGAGAAGCAGCCGGTGATGGCCCCGTTCGTGGTGGTGTGGGAGGAGGATAAGGAGCGTCTTGATCTTGTTGGGCATGCGGGTGCGTTGCCGTCGTCATGGACCTTGACTTTGTTGTGACGTGCTACAGTAACTCCTTCTCCGGCTACATCCTCACGCCGCCGACAACGTCGTCGCGTCCCTGCCTAGATCTGTGCGTCCCCCGGCTAGATCCTAGTGCAAGGTATGTCTTGTGGTAGCTTTGCCCATCTGCAAGTAGTAGCCCCTGCATAGGACGTATGGTTTTTGGATTCCATAAACTTGTGTTACATGTAGGCATCTTAGATGGAACCGATGATGTCTATGCAGATGAAAATGGTAGATTTTGTGGTGTTGTTGAACAGATTTTGTAGACACAGGTAGAGGTATCACATGAGCAAAACAAATCACAACGTAGCATCTAAGTAGATGGAACTTTTTCGTAGATGTTCTATGTGTTGGTTGGGAGTTTTTGAGGAAAATGTAGCCAAGGGGAGGGGGATCCAGTAGATCACAGTTCAGGACTCAATGTAACTGAATTTGTAGTACTGAATTTTTGAGGAGAATGTAGCGGGGGGAACTCATTGGATCAAAGTTCAGGACTCAATGTAACTGAATTTTTTAGGAGAATGTAGCAGAGGGATTCAATGGATCATAGTTCAGTTTAGATGTGAGCTTTTTTCTGGACCGAAGATGTTACATGTGGTTAATTCTCTAGGTGTAACCAGTTTAGATGTGAGCTTTTTCCTTCCTCGTATGTAACATGTGGTTAATTCTCCAGGCGTAATCAATAAGATGTGATCTTTTTATGGACCATACTTGTAACACATGCAATTTTTATATAGTAATAAATTAGATGGGAGCTTTCTTGGGCCTTAGATGGAACACATGGAATTTTTTATATAGTTGTAATATGTTCGATAGGAGCTTCTCCGTGGCCTTAGATGTAACACATGGTTAATTATCTGGGGCTTTTCTTCAAGTTCCATTTATATGTTCTTCACAATCCTTTCATATGTTCCTCTCTACCACTGAGTTCATCAGCCTTTTTTCTACATTGTGTTATATGGTACGGTGCACGAGACATGGAATAAGCTGCGATTTATGTCATTTCTAAGTATTTTTGCAATAAGTAGGTAAAAATGATAAGACAAACCAACAACAGGAAAATAAAATCAGGGAAGAAACATCACAAGTTGAGCCTGATGCGCAAGAAACTGACATTCATGTTGGAATCTGTAGGTTTTGGGGGGAAATTTGTGGATGGACATGGTCCCATGGACCTCCACACCCTCTTATATATAGCCCAACTTAGCCATACATATTCACTCATACACTGGAATGATCTAAACTCTAATAGGACACTACTACTATACTAACACTCCCTAGAATACTCTAGGCTCTACCAGAGTAGTACTACTACACTAACTCAGACTCCAACACTCACTTGAATATTTTAGACTCTCCTAGGACACCACTGCTATGCTAGCCCAGTGTCCAACACTACTGAAGGGAATATGTCCTGAGAGGCAATAATAAAGTAGTTGTTACCGTATTCCAAGTATATGATAGATGTTTATTTTGCATGCTATAATTGTATTGATTGGAAACATTAATACATCTGTGTTTAATAAACAAATAAAGGGTTCCTAGTTATGCCTCTCTTATAAACTAGTTTGCTGATTAACAAGATGATCAAAGTTTCCTGATCATGGACATTGAATGTTGTTAATAACGAGATCACAACATTTGTGAAATGATGTGATAAAATTCATCCAAAGTATAGCAATACGATCAAAGTCATTGTGTTTAAATTGTTATAACATCTTACGAAGTAATTCTAGTCCTTCGACCATGAGATCATGTCAATCACTAACACTAGAAGAGTAACTTGATAACATCAAACGTCACACCGTAGCAGGGTGACTATAAAGGTGGGTTCGGATACTCCGAAGGTGTTATGTAGAGGCTCATGGATCAAGAGTGGAATTTTTCAACCCTGATGACGGATAGATATACTCTAGGCCCTCTCGGTGATATCACATTAGTTAGCTTGCAAGCAAGTGATGTGATCACTAGAATGTTATATCACGGGAACGAGAAAAGAGTGCATGTCGGTAAAGAGATCAAACTAGGTATGTAGATACCGATGATCGAATCTCGAACATGTAATATATCGCGAGACAAAGGGATTGAGTTACATGCCTAAAAGGTTCTCATGATCACAGAAGTCATCGTTGAATGTGTGGGAGTCAGTATGGATCTCCTGGTCCCACTACTGATTATTGATCGGAGAAGGGTCTTGATCATGTCTGCATTATTCACGAACCGTAGGGTGACACACTTAAGGGACACCGACACCATTTGGAGAAAATATGTTTCAGAGAAAAGAATTGCAAAGCGCTGGAATTATTTCAATAGACACCGGAATTGTTTCGGGTGAAATTGCAGAAACTGGTTCTGTATGTGATATTGAAATGTTGGAGGGGGTTTTATGTGAATGTTTGCTAATTAAAGTAATTAACAAAATTCTGAATAAAATGAATAAAAGAGTTTTATTAAATGAGAATTGTATTAAATTTGGTGGAAATTTAATGCATTTTGAGTGGGATTTTGAGTGGAGAAAATGGAGGGCCAAATTTATGTGAGTGGAGCTTCCACCACATGAATGAGGAAGAGGTGGAGGCACCCACCATGGCCGCCGGCCATGGGAGGGGCTGCCCCTTCTCTCCCTCCTTCTCACTCACATATCCTCGTGAAAGATCTCTCTCCCCCTCTAGAATTATTCCCCCATGGTCTCGGATTAGCGAGATACATGTTCCCTGTGGCTTTTCGTCTGGAAGGAGTTGCTGCTTCCGCTGCATCGCTGGAGCGAGGAGGCAGAGGTTGTTCGGTGGACCGGATGTGTGTGCAAGCACGGATGCGCTGCTGATTTGCGGTGCTAGGAGTTCCTCTCGATCTTGAGCTCGACAAGCGATTGACTACATCATCCACGAGTCAAATCTCGTTACACTTTGTCGGTCTTCAAGGGTATGATCTATATGGATGTATATCCACCCGTTGCTTGTATCTAGTAGATAGATCTTGGCGCTTAGTAGTTCACATCATAGGATTTTTTTGTTTTCTATGCTGCGAACCCAACAACTCCCCCTCAAGATGGGCTTGGGTTAACCACCATGACCATCTTGCTATAAGTCCATGACACTACGACCACTACACACCTAGCTTACAAGCATACAAAGATACATGAGAGCATTTTACTCCAGCTCTTACTCCATTGGTCTTTCACCATCTGCGGTCAAGCACCCATTTGACACTGAACATTCAAGCGCACAAACTTTGCATCAAGCTAGCCACCTCCAATCCTTCTTGCATTGGTCCACTATTGCCTCTCCAACCATGCGCGTTATCACACCGGTGCGTACAACGGTGGCACCACATGCCTTCCCTCATCGGCTTGAGCATCATCATTTCCTCTTCATCATCTCTGGTTCCCGCAGAACCACGGCTGCCTCACCTCAACAACAACTCCTACAGAGTCACAACCGCCTCACCATCAACATCAGCATGTACAAACTTTGCATCAAGTTGGCTACATCCAATCCTTCTTGCGTTGGTCCACTGTTGCCTCTCCAACCATGTGCCTTCTCATAACGGTGCCTACACCAGTGGCACCAAACACCTTCCATCATCGGCTTGAGCATCGCCATTGCCTCTTCATCAACTCCGGTTCCTTGCCTCACCTCAACGGTCAGCTATCCATAGTTCCACTCTCCTGATCTCCACATGACTTCCACCTCTCCAACACTCTCACAACCTTGACCTCTACCTCCTCTCCATCAACACTCCGACCATCTTGTCTCAACCATGTTTGCCTCGGTCACCACGACCTCTACCTCTCTTTGAGATCTATTCCATTCTCTCCTCTTCTCCTAGCAGAAGCTCCTCCTCACAGTCGACACAAACCAGCTCTAGCAGTTATTCCCTCCTTGACTCATCTTTTCTCTGTTGCAACACCTTCCTCCTAAAACCGAACCTTGCACAACAACACCAAAGGAACCACCTGTAGGGAGCACTCCCCAGTACCTTCATTTGCTGCCGCATGCTTCCACCAGCTCCTACAGTTGATACCGCCTACATCGCCTCTGCATCTGCCCATCACCGACCAGATCAGAAGTCCTCCTTCACTTCTAGTTTCTCTTGGTCCTCAAATACAACCTCCCTAACTTACTATCCTCCTACCAGCACCTCAATTGCACCATTCTAGCTTCCTAAGCAACCCCCTATGCAAAGCAGCAAACAAGCCTCACAAAAAGCACCGTTTAACATGAGGTGGTTACTACCCGCGGAGACCAACGGGGTGCGGCCTCCCGCCGCTTAGGTGACTACAATGCGCCCGGTGTTGTCGACAACAAGAACCAGGGTGGCTGCTGCAGTGGTGGAATGGTGGTAGCTAGGGTTAGGAGAAAGAACTTGGCTTTGATACCATTTAGGTTTTGGGGGGGAATTTCTGGATGGGCATGGTCCCATGGACCTCCACACCCTCCTATATATAGCCCAACTTAGCCATACATATTTACTCATACACTGGAATGATCTAGACTCTAGTAGGACACTACTACTATACTAACACTCCCTAGAATACTCTAGGCTCTACCAGAGTAGTACTACTACACTAACTCAGACTCCAACACTCACTGGAATATTCCAGACTCTCTTAGGACACCACTGCTATGCTAGCCCAGTGTCCAACAAAATCTCACCTTTTACATTATTTTACAGAGATACTTAGATGTTAACCCTTCTGTCACAATGGAAGCTATTGTGTTTTTCCAATTTATTAGACATCAACATGGTGTGTCTTAAAGTATCTTCTCTTTTCATGCCAGGATGCTAGCAACGGAAAGTAACCCTGGATGTTTCTTTTCTCAAATTATATTACATTTTCCTGTTTTTACCCGTCAAGTGTACTCTGCCTAGGTGTTCTTCTCATTAAGGCCTGACAGTTACACCTTCTATATGTCATGGGAATACAACTGAATTTATTGTTTCTATAGCATGTGGATATTTGCATGCGGATGTTCCCTTTTTGTGTGTATGTTTTTGCTTCCTGTGACTATCTAATGCTTGGATGGAACTGAGAGTTCATCTTATTTAAACAATATGAATTGTTAGATGCGTGATATTTTCCATATTGCAGTTGTTCCATTTTTTCGCATGCACTCCCCTGCTATAATGTAACAGGAACTAACCATCTGTTACATTAGTTCCACCATGAGTGATATTAGTTACAGTTATTCAGGCCATGGATGTGTCACATGGAGATTTAGAAGATCAGGTCAATGGATGTAACGGGTAAGATTTAGAACTGAGAGAAAAACTTACAAGTGATCTCCCTTGATGGAGGATAAGTCTAAGATGTAACAGATGCTCTAGAATTAGTGGGGGACATGTTCAGATGTACGTTTTGTTCTTCTGTTTTATGTCTCCAGAGGAAGATGCACCTCCAAATATTTGTTTGTAGTGCGGGAGAAAAGAGGAGAAGGAAGGGGGTATGATTCTATGTTTTGTCATGGTTTGGGGGGGCAAGTAGGAACAGATGAGCTGGCCCCAGTTGTTCGCGTGCTAGTACTCCGCACGCCCCCAGCTAATCCATTTTCGGAAGGTTCTGTTGTCTAAAAATGAAAGACACACATGGTTGGAGCGACCTTGAGTTATTTTAAAACGAGGTCGACCTTGGCGTAGCAAATCCCTACCCTAAAACGCATCTCAACCGTTAGTTCACACATGCCGGTTGCCGACCAAGTGTAAGCGAAACCGCAGCCTTACAAGTGAATGGGCATTCACATTTGACTCCCTAAAAGAAACCTCATAAGAACAACAAACTTAAACTCTAGTCCTCAAAGTCATAGCATAGTGGCAGCGTGCTGATTGGTCCCACCTCTGAGTAGAAACCACATGAATATCAGATACATGGAGATTAAGAGAATTGACATGCTGCATGCAAGGGCCTTCCAAGCAGGCTTCATCCTTAAGCCATGGTTAACCATTTCTAACCTCAATAACCTAATGGTTAGCCTTTTTCTTATTTATATAAAATGGTTCAATAGGATTGAGTCTGACAAGAAAATGGTTAACCAAGTCCATGTTGAAATAATTAACAGTTTTAACATTAATTTAATCCAAGCATAAATCACGACAGTACAATTTTTGCAATTTCCAAATCCCTAAATAGGACGTCATCGAGCTTCCCGCGAATAAAAAGTAGTTATTCTCTCGGCAGTGGGCCTCGACCAAGGTGGCACTGGACACTAGTGGCACGAGGCTATCTCCCAAATAGGAAAGCGCACTCGTCGCCTCCCCGCAGGCAAATGCTAACATGTTAGCATGGACACCATTAGATATGCCTAGCATACCTAGGGAGGTGATCGAGCACCAGTTGGCAGTGTGTCTCACTGCGCGTCCCGTGAAGCATAAGGTGCATCGTATGGCACTAGAGAAGCAGAAATCTATCGTCCAGGAGATAGAGAAACTCAAGAAGGCCGATGTCATCCGCAAGGTTGACTACACCGATTGGCTCGCCAACACCGTGGTGGTTCCCAAGGTCACTGGTGGAGGGCGTCTCTGCGTCGACTTCACCGATCTCAACAAGGCTTGCCCCAAGGACCCGTACCCGCTGCCGTGCATCGACCAGATTGGTTCCCAAGGTCACTGGTGGTGGGCGTCTCTGCATCGACTTCACCGATCTCAACAAGGCTTGCCCCAAGGACTCGTATCTGCTGCCATGCATCGACTAGATCGTGAACTCCATGGCATGCCGCGATCTCCTTTGCTTCTTGGATGCCTTCTTAGGCTACCACCAAATCAAGATGGCAAAGGAGGATGAGGATAAGACAAAGTTCATCTCCCCTTGTGGTGTGTTCTGCTACAAGTGTTTGCCGGTTGCCCCGAAGAATATAGGGGAAACCTTCTAGAGGCTCATGCGCATTGCCCTCAGCGAGCAAATGGGCAAAAACATCGAGGTGTACATCGACGACATCGTTGTCAAGACTCGCGAGGAGCACACGCTTGTCGTGGACCTCGAGGAGACTTTCGCCAACCTGCGCAAGGTGAACATCAAGCTCAACCCCACCAAGTGCATCTTCGAGGTGCCTTCAGGTTCCTTGTCTTCCAGCGCAGCAAACCCTGACAAGGTTAGGGTCTTTGAAAATATGCGACCTCCAAGGCGGCTCAAAGACATGGAGCACTTGGCGGGATGCATAGCTGCTCTCGGCTGCTTCATCTCTAGGCTCAACGAGAAGGCTTTGCCCTTCTTCAATATCATGAAGCGATCAGGAACCTTCTAGTGGACTCTAGAAGCTGTTGTCGCCTTTGAGGAGCTCAAGAGGTATCTCACCAGTCCTCTAATCATCGTCAACCCACGGACCCGCGTGCGTCTACTACTGTACTTGGCAGCCACTCCACAAACGGCAAGCGCGGTCCTTGTCGCGGAGTGAGAGGCGCCAGCCATTTCCAAGAAGGATTCCACCTCGTCGAGCCCTGAGCCTCCTAACGAAGGAGCCACACTAGTTCTGCTCGCCAAGGTCATGAGCCTCGTCGAGGAGGAGAGCCTTGCCGAGCTACCTAAGAAGGAAAACCTCGGTGAGCTGTAAGCCAAGCCTCGCGAGGAGTAGGCTTCAACACCTAAGGAGCCAAGACTCGTGCAACACCCCATCTACTTCGTCAATATGGTGTTGAGCGACGCACGAGCGCTACACCATGCAGCAAAAGCTCCTCTACATGGTCCTCATCGCTTCCAAGAAGATGTGACACTACTTCCAAGGGCACCCATCAAGGTCGTCACAAAGTACCCTCTAGAGACAGTTCTGCGCAACCCGAATGCCACCAGCCGCGTGGCAGAATGGGCCATCGAGCTACATCCCTTTGAGCTGACATTCCACACCACAAGCACCATAAAGAGCATGACCTTGGCAGATTTTGCATCAAAGTGGACTGATCCCTTCGTGGAGGACATCCCCAAGGAAGAATTGTAGCTACAAGGGAAGGTGGCTCCTGGGTACTGATTCATGAGCTTCGACGGTGCATTCGCACGAGCAGGCACGGGGCCTGGTGCAGTTCTCACCTCACCAACTAGAGAAAAACTCTACTATGTTGTTGAAGGAGATACACCCTAGAGGCAAATAATAAATGGTTTTTATTATCATATCTCAGTTAGTTCGTAATAGTTTCATATTTTTCTATTCTTGTATCAAGCGGAAACATTGATATAGGTGTGGTATGAAATAGACCAAGTCCCTAGTAACTTCTATTTACACTAGTTTATTGGGCAACCAATCATCAAGGATTCCTGATCATGGAGCATTTATGCCAATTGACAAAGGAGTCATATATGATATGATGGACATTGCCCAAAGATAGGTATTGTGACATGATCAAGTCACAAGGTTCATCATTGCAATAGTTAGAAGCGTAATATCCTTCTCCTTAGACCATGAGATCATATTAATCACTATCTCTCGAGGCTGCTTTGACCACATCAACCGCCATGTCCGTAAATGGGTGGACATAAAGGTGTGTGTCAGGTATTCTAGAGGAATAGTTGAGGCCTATGTATCAAGATCAGGATTTGTTCACCCACGTGATGGGAAGATACAAACGACCGACTTGGTGAGACTACATCCATAATGTTGCAACATGTGACTAGGTCGCGAGGATGGAATATCACGGGAATAAGTGAAACAGAACTTGTTAGTAACAAGATTGAATAAGGTATGTGATACCGATGATCAGATCTTGGACAAGTTGTATCGAATAAACAAAGGGAATTGGACTCGACGTTTATAATTCATATGAAATTACATCATGGAATGCACAGGGGTCATTATGGGCATTCCGATCCCGCTAATGATCATTGATATGGGAGGAGTCTCGATCATGTCTGTGACGTTCCTGAGCCATTAGGATAACACACTTAAGGGTATGATGATGCTAGAGATCATTCTATAAGATGGAATCACAGTAGAGAGAAAAACTAGAATCGTTCCGAAGAGAATACGAATTTGTTCAGAGAAAGAAAGAAAGGAAAAGACCGAAAGGTGTTTTAGATAAATGGCAATTTATAAAATGCATTTATTATATATTAGTTATGAATTAATATATATTAAATAAATATTAAAATTAAAATTTATAGGGCAACTTCCTCAAAGGGCCAAAACCCCGGAGAGAATCGGCCTAGAGGAAGCCACCCTGGAAAAATGACAACAAAACAGCAGCCAAAGATGTTGTTGGGCCATGTTGCCCCAGCCCAAAAGGGCGAGTAACTGTTAGGCATTGTGCCGGGGTGGGGGGACAACTAGCACCACTCATGGTCCGCTGCCACTCGGCCTAGCATGGGTGCAAGGGTGCGTGTCTCACGGGGGCTGGCAAGCCGAAGCCACGAGTCGGCCTACCCCGGGCCAGGCCACTACGCTGGTTCGCATACGGGCCTGTCCGGGTCAAGCGCTGCCGCATGTAGGTGGCCGGCCCACCCGTGCCAGAGCTCTTGCTGGCATGTGACGCATGTTGGGCCTCCAGTAGCTATTGGGCTGGCGCTGGGAGGCCCATCTAACCAGACCCTCCTCCCTCTTATTTCCTTTGCTTTTAATTAGTCCCACATGGAAAACCTATGGTGGAGAGTACCCCTCCTCCACCTATATAATAGGGTGCCCATGGGTGGAATTAAAACACACCAATTGAATATTCTCCGAGGCACTTTCCTTAGGGGAAATCTTTCTCTCTTGTCGTTCTCTTGCAGTGGTGCCATCCTTGGAAGGATGGCACTTGAAAGAGACAACACACTTGTAGCACATCGTTGCATTGCAGGGATTCCAGCCAGGGGATCTGACGTGGGGTCACCACGTCAATGCCCATAGTTTATGGACTTAGGTTTGAGGAAGAGGGGTGTGATGGAGATCTCGTTCAGCTAACATGCAAGCAATGCATGGACATAGTGTTTACCCAGGTTCAGGCCCCTGGAGGGAAAACCCTACTCCTGCTTGTGTGCTCTTGATTGAAGATGAACGAAGGTTCACAAGGGTGCCTTGATGGCGATGATGCGCAAATGTAATCTGGTGGGTGTTTGTGCTAGGGTTTTGATTGGTCCTCCACATGGTTCCCTCCCAATCTTTATAAGAGGAGGTTGGGTCTTAGGATACCACCGAGTCAGTTAGAGCTTAGGGTTTATTTTAAACTTTCTATCTACTCTTTGTCGTATCCTCCAAGGAGTCACATCCCTTATGGGCCTGGGCCACTCGAGCCTTCATGGGATTCAATACTAGACAAAGCCTATCTTGTTGGGTCTCCGCTAGGCTGAACCGGGTAGGCCAATATTAGGCATCCATAGGGTATACCCATGTTAGTAGCCCCCCGAATGTCCATTCAAATCGTAGATTCGAGTGGAGACTATGAAATCTTCGATTACTTGAAGCGAGTGCTCTTCATTTGAAGGATTGTTAGGTCACATTGTTGAGGTCATAGGGATCGCTGATGTATGTGCCTAGCTCATCTGACTGATCGGGACCAGTTAATTGCTCTTGGGCAAAGATAACATCATCTACTCAAACTCGAGTCCCCGGACTCGAATTCGGAAATTGCTGGCGTAATTCGACTCATGCCATGGAGGCCTTACATAGTTGAATTCCAGTGATAATGATTATGTACCCAACACGTCCATTAGGATTTTTCATCATACTTGTTGGTATGGTACTTAACTGGTAGAAAGCAGCGGATGCGGGTGCCAGGCCAACAGACGGTATCTAGAGGCCTTATCTTTACATCGCAGATGTAGCATCCGAACATTTGCCACCACGAAGGTGATTTGGGTGGTCCAGGAGACGTCATCTCTAGACCGGATGTCATAGTCAGGTGGATTCGCCAGTGATTTTGATTGTGGATGTGTTGAACCCGTGCTGCGGACGCAATCGACGCAGGGGTTCGGGTGAATGAATATCCTCATGTTTCCTTAGTTTCATAGGGTGCGCGACCAGCGCTCCCTATGGGAGTAGCCCGCGAGTGCTTGTTTGAGTAGCATACTTGGATAGGGACTATTTTAGTCGTGTAGCCGTGTGGAGGTAGTCAGCTGCTGTACTTGTCGAATGTGTAGCCAGTGCTCCCTATGGGAGTAGCCCCTGAGTTCGCAGTCAAATCATTGATTCGAAAGAGGAGTCAAAGTGCGATATTTTATGAGACTGTACACTAGACCTGGCAGTACATCGGGTGCGCGATCAGCGCTCCTGTTAAGACTAGCCCCTAAGTGTTTGGCTGAGTCGCTGACTCGAACAAAAACCGAGTATGTACCAGCAGCTAAAGAAAGAGCTGTGATACATTGCAAATGTATCTATAATTTTTGATGTTCCATGCTTGGTTTTATCTACTTTCTTATGTTTTGTCCACACTTTGGAGTACTTTTCGTATGATTTCTTGGACTAACCTATTAACAAGAGCCACAGTGCTAGCTGCTTGTTTTCTGCTGTTTTTGGTTCCATGAAAGTCAGAAAATGAATATTCTCGGAATTGGACGAGCCAAAAGCCAAAGTCATTATTTTACCGGGGGACGCCTGGAGCCTGAATACGAGACGAAGAGGGGCTGGGGCCCGACCACACCATCTGGCCGCGCGGCTAGGCCTGGCCTGCGCCAGGGGTGGTCTAGCCGCCCTAGGCACCCCCTCGACCTCTCCTTCCGCCTATATATTGCCTCTGATACGGAAACCCTAAGTACCCGATCAAAATTTCACGAAAGAGTCTGTAGCCGCCGTCATCTCCATCCCTAGATCGGAAGGGATCCGAAGCTCTTCTCGGCACCCTGCCAGAGAGGGGAATTCACCCTAGAGGCCTTCTTCATCATCATGCAAGCCTCCGGTGTGATGCATGAGTAGTTCATCTCTGGACTACGGGTCCATGTAGTAGCTAGATGGCTAGTTCTCCTCCTTTCTGCTATCATGTTTAGATCTTGTGAGCTCCGTTCATGATCAAGATCATCTATTTGTAATTATGCATGTTGTGTTTGCGGGATCCGATGGATATTGAGATGCTATTTCAGATTGATTATTGATTCTATCATGTCTTTGTTATTTGTGATCTTGCATGCTTTCTGTTGTTAGTAGCTATCTTGGCCAAGTAGATGCTAGCAACTCCAAGAGTTAGTATTTATGCTCGATAGTGGGTTCATGCCTCTGGTAATCTGGGGAAGTGACAGAAATCTCTAAGGTACTAGATGTGATGTTGCTACTAGGGAGAAAACAACAATTCTTTGTTCATAGAACAATCGTATTATTTACTTTACACGCAATTCATAATGCAATTATCCGTTGATTGCAACTTAATACTGGAGGGGGTTCGAATGATAACCTGAAGGTGGATTATTAGTCATAGATGCAGTTGGATGGCGGTCTATGTATAATGTTGAAATACCCAATCGAATCTCAAAGGAGTCAAGATGATTAGTATATGCTTGTATGTTTTCTTGATGTTTGTCAATTGCCCTGCTGTAATTTGTTTACCCAGCATGTTATCTATCTTAAGGAGAGCCACCTCTAGTGAACTATGGACCCCGGTCCTTTCTTTTACAATCAATCTACAAACTGTTTACTGCTTTGTGTTTACTTTCTGTAATCTATTACTTCCTTCCATTCGATACGTTTAATCCTTCGTTTTCCGCAAAATCGGTGAGATTGACAACCTCATCGCAAGTTGGGGACAGAGTTCTGTGGTTGTGTTGTGCAGGTCTCCATGTTGCTGCTGGCACCGGTAGTGCGCCTTGCCAACGTTCAGCTAGCAACACCTTTGGGGTGTTTTCTTGCTCCTACTGGATTGATAACCTTGGTTTCGTACTGAGGGAAAACTTGCTGATGTGCTCATCATACCTTCCTCTTGGGGTTCCCCAACGAGCTTGATATATTTTGGGCCATCAAGCTATTTTTCAAGGACATCCTCACAAGGGGAGTCCCTCATAACCAATCTCTTTACTTTGTTATTTTTGTTTTGCTTAGTTTCTTTTTGCTTTGTTTGCTCGTTTCTTTATCAAAAACACAAAAAAATTAGTTTCACTAGTTTGCTTTCTTATTTAAAAACACAAAAAAATAAGTCTCTTTTAGTTGTTACCTCTTCCTCAGGTCACCATATTGATCACTAAATTCACCCTGAAAGACCTTTCAATAGGTAGTGGGTCTATAATTGGAAAAGATAATATTGAAGAATTCTTTAATCATGTTAGTAAGCATGAGGATATTTAGGATAGATCCCTTGCAGAACTTGCTCCAAACTATGAGATTACTGCAGCTTCTTTAGTTCACATGTTGGAAGCTAGGTTTGTTAACCTTAGTCCCTTGATGCAAGTAATGTTTCTTAAACTTAAAGAAACTGAGGACCCTAAAAAGAGGGATTTTATTCTAGAAACTTTGCTTAAGGAATTCTATGATGTTGCCAAGGAAGCTAAAAAAGTCTTTGAACGTTTCAATATGCTAGGCTCATGTGTAGACGTTATTGGTACACGAGAAAAGATGAACCAAACTGAACCTAATGGGGAGGAAATTAAGATACCAATACCCTTCAAACTTGTAGCAATGCATGACGCCATAGAAAAGAATCTTGATTGGATTGTTCCCGAAAACCTGTTTGATGAAAATAGTGAACCAAAAAGCATTGAGAGAGGAGCATCTAGAACTTATTTAGATGAGATACCTTGCCTTGTTGAAGATATTTCTGGTATTAATCTTAATGCTTCTTCATTTGAGAACACTTGATTCTTTTTCTTGCTTCTTATGCCTAACTTAAAGGCGTTAAAGAAAAGTACTTATTGGGAGATAACCAAAAAGTTTTAGATGAGTCTTGGAAGTTATTACTTCAGTAATAACCGCTCCTTATCCTTTTTATTTGTTTTTTGTGCCGAGAGTAACCTCTAATGAGAGAGAAGTAATGATTGGGAAAGTTGTTGTCCCGAAACAGATTTCTGTGCTTCACCGTAAAAATTCGTGTAAAATCTCTGTACGTACTTTTGAGGCATGAATTTTTGTGCGTCTGCCCTAGGTTGTTATCTAACTTTCGTTAGTTCAACACTTTTTGATTTGAGCAACAGAAGGTCTTCGAAAAAATTCGTCTTTACCAGCTGGTCTGTTTTGACAGATTTCTGCCATTTTCTGCATTTGCTTCTTGTTGGTTCCTTTTTTAGTTCTTTTGGAGAATTGTGCTTTTTGAGGGAAGTGCTATAGTAGCTTGTGTTTTAATGGAAGTTTTATTAGTGTTAAAACTGAACCTAAAAGACCTATTATCTTGAGTGCACTAATGTTGCTAATAAAGATTGTGTGAAGTTTTTGTATGAAGGAAAAATTTCAGGTGTATGAAAGGAATGAGTAATGAGATGAATGATAGACTAAAGCTCAAGTTTGGGGATGCCATGCGTATCACCCCAAGAAATATCCAAGAAGTACAAGTGTCAAAGCTTCATCAATAAGAATCCCAGGTTTCTTCCAAACGCTTCATTTTTATTGTTTCATGCACAGTTGTGTTGTTCTTGGAGCATCTTGTTTTTCGTTTTTCTTTTTTGGTTTTTCGTTTGCTTGGTTTTCTTAGTTTGCTGAATAAATTGGTTGGACCCCCTCTTTCATACATTGGTTTGCAAATAGTTTGGTTTGGTTTGGAAAAGAGTAGGAAAGTTCATGCTTATGTGGTAAAAAGAGCTTATTTTTGACTGTGGTCTATGCTTTGTCATGCCATGCTCGATATTGTTTTGGTTTTATGCTTACTATTCTTTGTTGTAGCATGTCTTGTTATAAACAATTGAGATTGCTTAATGTTCCTTGGATGAATCATGCGTTGTTTTAGCATATTGAAGCATAGTATAGTGGTATTCTCCTTTGATGCTTTATTTGGGTTGACTTGGCACATGCTCACACCATGTTATGACTATCTCAAGTCACCATAGCCTTGATGATACTTTAGTTTTTAACTTGTAGTATCACTTTATGCTTTGATCAATGATGTTTTGTCGCTCTGCATGATTATGGCCATTATTGCTGTCTTAGTTTGTCGCTCCCAGTCTTTTGCTAGCCTCCACAACCAAGTATGAGTTCCACTCATGCATCCAACTCCTTAAACCAAGTTATTCCAAAGAGTTCACCATACCTATCTATTAGCATATGCTATTCCAAGTATATTCATGCTTTTGTTTACCTTCCAAATTAAACTTGTTATGAGAAAACTAGTGATTAAAGCTCTCACGAATTTGATGGCACACTTTACTTTTCTTGCTCTTAATAAACTTGAACCATTGTGTCGTCTATGTTGTATATGCTTGCACTTATTTGTTGGGGATTAGCAGAACCATGCTGTCATGGGGAACGCTTTCAACATTGCACGAGTACTTTGTACCTAGTTGATATCATGCTCTTTTGTCTATGGATGTCATCGGTGTGAAATGAAAGGGGAGTTTGTAAGTCAATGAAGTTATGTATATGTGTTAGAGAAATGCCTAGGCCTCTGGTCTAATCCATGCTGACATGGTGGAAACCTACAGCGTAACCATAATGAGCTGTCTATGAAGCCTTCTTCTTATAAAAAAAGAGTCCGATATTGAGAAAAAAGAGAAAAAGAAAAAAAAAAGATTATGAAAAGAGGAAAGAGAGAAAAAAGCACCATATTCCCATGGTAAATAAGAAGATTGCTGAGATGCTCATTGTCTGCTTGCCTTGTCATTTTGATATGGGGATTCTTCCGTATCATCGGGCAAGGGGTACCCCGTTGGCGGTTCTCTATGATACACATGTACTTACGATGACAAGAACTTACCAGTTACTAAACTTGAGTAGCATGAGGAGCGGCCCTCGTATTCAAGGGACATGAGATTTCTAACTTATACTTCGTCAAGCATGTACACCATAGTTTGTTCACTTTAACCTTAATCACTTCAAGATGCTTATGATAGGGCAATAAGAGCTGAAAGCTATTAAGTACCATAATTTTTGGAAGCTCTTTATGAGACTTGAATCCCTACTTCCTTCTATAAAGGCCTTTCTTCCACTTATATATTGAGTCTCCATCTTCTATCTTTATGCACCTACTTTGAGAGCATAGTGGGCATTCTTAGTTCTATGTGCATTGTCCCAAGACTTGTTGATTGATGCATACTCGTATATTGCTTGTTTTAAACCATTTGTATCTAGTCACTCTTGTGAAATTTGAAGGTGTCCTATGCATTTATATTTGCTACTCTATGAGGGACAAGCTAAATACCATTATGCTATGTTTTCTTTATGTGAAACAAACAAACGTCTTGCAAAGCATTGTTATTCATGAATCTTTTGTTTGTTCCTTTTCATGTTGCAACATAGTTTCTTTGTCTTATTGCTAGAACTTTGTCTTTCATGTTATGATTGAAGTACTATGATCCCAGCTTTGAATGTTTTACAAATACTTTGATCTAGTTTATGATGGTGCATGTCACCTCAAAAATTATTCTTTCTTTTTATCACTTACCTACTCGAGAACGAGCAGGAGTTAAGCTTGGGGATGTTGATACATTACAAATGTATCTATAATTTTTGATGTTCCATGCTTGGTTTTATCTACTTTCTTATGTTTTGTCCACACTTTGGAGTACTTTTCATATGATTTCTTGGACTAACCTATTAACAAGAGCCATAGTGTTAGTTGCCTGTTTTCTGCTGTTTTTGTTTCCAGGAAAGTTAGAAAATGAATATTCTCGGAATTGGACGGGACAAAAGCCAAAGTCATTATTTTACCGGGGGACACCTGGAGCTAGAATACGAGACGGAGAGGGGCTGGGCCCGGCCACACCACCTGGCCACGCGGCTAGGCGTGGCCTGCGCCAGGGGGTGGTCTAGCCGCCCTAGGCACCCCCTCGGCCTCTCCTTCCGCCTATATATTGCCTCTGATACGGAAACCCCAAGTACCCGATCAAAATTCCACGAAAGAGTCTGTAGCCGCCGTCATCTCCATCCCTAGATCGGGAGGGATCTGAAGCTCATCCCGGCACCCTCCCGGAGAGGGGAATTCACCCTGGAGGCCTTCTTCATCATCATGCAAGCCTCCGGTGTGATGCGTGAGTAGTTCATCTCTGGACTACGGGTCCATGTAGTAGCTAGATGGCTGGTTCTCCTCCTTTGTGCTATCATGTTTAGATCTTGTGAGCTCTGTACATAATCAAGATCATCTATTTGTAATTATGCATGTTGTGTTTGCGGGGATCCGATGGATATTGAGATGCTATTTCAGATTGATTATTGATTCTATCATGTCTTTGTTATTTGTGATCTTGCATGCTTTCCGTTGTTAGTAGCTATCTTATCCAAGTAGATGCTAGCAAATCCAAGAGTTAATATTTATGCTCGATAGTGGGTTCATGCCTCTGGTAATCTGGGGAAGTGACAGAAATATCTAAGGTACTAGATGTGCTATTGCTACTAGGGAGAAAACAACAATCCTTTGTTCATAGAACAATCGTATTGTTTACTTTACACACAATTCGTAATGCAATTATCCGTTGCTTGCAACTTAATACTGGAGGGGGTTCGGATGATAACCTAAAGGTAGATTATTAGTCATAGATACAGTTGGATGGCGGTCTATGTATAATGTTGTAATGCTCAATCATATCTCAAAGGAGTCAAGATGATTAGTATATGGTTGTATGCTTTCACAATGTTTGTCAATTTGCCTGCTGTAATTTGTTTACCCAACATGTTATCTATCTTAAGGAGAGCCACCTCTAGTGAACTATGGACCCCGGTCCTTTCTTTTACAATCAATCTACAAACTGTTTACTGCTTTGTGTTTACTTTCTGCAAACTATTACTTCCTTCCATTTGATATGTTTAATCCTTTGTTTCAGCAAAACCGGTAAGATTGACAACCTCATCGCAAGTTGGAGACAGAGTTCTGTGGTTGTGTTATGAAGGTCTCCACGTTTCTGCTGGCACCGGTAGTACGCACTGCCAACGTTCAGCTAGCAACACCTTTGGGGTGTTTCCTTGCTCCTGCTGGATTGATAACCTTGGTTTCGTACTGAGGGAAAACTTGATGCTGTGCTCATCATACCTTCCTATTGGGGTTTCCCAACGAGCTCGATATATTTTGGGCCATCAAGCTATTATAAGTGCTTCATTGGCGAATATGACATCATTGATGATGAACATGTGAGCTCAATCGTGAGTGTGAATAGTGTGATGAGACCTGTCACTGTGGGTCCCAAAGGTTGACCGGGATTTGACTAGTCACTACGTAAATAAAGGTATTTAACCATGTATCCTTGATTTCCACGCGTAGTGGGGATCGTGCAACGACGGTTCATTTTGCGTGTCGCCACACATTCACGCCGATGCGTGCCATGCATCAGAGGATGAGATTTGAGCCGTTGGATTGCATCTCCTCTCTGCTTAAGTAACAGGTTGCGATAATAATTTTCTTGTTTCTTCATCATCTTCTTCCTCGCGTCACTGCCTTTGCTTCTCGGCATCCCACACCATTACTCTTGGTCTAGTTCCTTGTGTTGGACATACTCAGATCATTTCCAAGTGCGTTCCTGTGATCTCACCGAAGGAGGAAGATGGGGAAAGCAAGAAGGCTGATGGTGCTGGATCGAGCACCACTGCCCCCAATAAGATGGGTGCTAGGACTCGCATCAACAATGGCTTACGGCGGCGCTCCACGGTGAGGGATTATGAGTTGCGACCCCTCTGCCAAGTCGGCCTTATCCCGATGGATGAGGCTGATTGCAAGATTCCAGGGCTAGAGGTAGTCCCTGATCCTCCCGCCAGATTCCGGGTGATGTTTCTTGCTTTCCTTCTTCACAGACTTTCTCTTCCCCTCCATGAGTTTGTTCGTGGCTTGATTTTTTTCTACAGGATTAACCTTAGCATGTTTCATTAGCGTGTGCGAGTGTTGGCTCAGCATCGAGCCACAACTTCAGACTTTTCAAAAAGCTTTTTAGTTTGAAGAAGCAGTCAGGTTCTGGGTACGTAGTGTATGACATTGGTGGGTGTGGTATATCTTTTAGCCCCAATCTATAGTAATTTAGATGCAACTTTGTCAATTCTGTCCAAGGATGGAGGGACAAGTGGTTCAACATCTGAGATTAGAAAGTAGGAGAACATAAATTTGGCCTAGCTCCGTTTGATTTGAATGCAGAGATGAAGAGAAAAATATCCTAGAAGAACGTAATCATGCCAGGTGAATCAGATGAAGTCGAGGACTTGTACCAGCGGGTGCGAGATCTTCAACTTATCCGAGGCAAGGAGGTCACCGGTCTAGACCTCATTTGGACCTTCCTGCGATGTTGAGTGCATCCATTATAGGTCAGAGGCTACCCGATGTTCCTATGGGCCAGCCAGTCAAATCCAACACGTGTTTCTTCTGAAGACTTTTCGTCCATGGAGCTCAAAAATTGGATTAGGTCATTTACCAAACTCATTGCAGATGAGCCTCTCCCTGCGGAATCATTGACTAAGCCATTCCGCGCCACCAATCCTGTGCCAGCGGTAATGCTCTATCGTATATTTTATTTCCCTTGTGATAATTTTAATAGAGACCTAATGGTATTATCGCCTTTTGTTGCAGGATTGGAAAGTTGAAGGTTCGATGCCTCCCTAACCTAAGAGCTTGCTCGCTTCTAAGGCCAGGGACCTGGATGAGTCACACTCGACTTCCCTGCTACGGAGTCACAAGGAGCCCCCGAGTCCAGCGAGAATGGGGCTCGCAAGCGAGGGTGTAGTGAAGAATCAGATGCCTGCACACTGGAGATGCCAAAGGATCCTGCTCCTGGAGCAGGTGCTGCTGATCCATTTCCCACGGTACCCCTCTATACCATGCATCCTGAACCTCAATCGAAGAAACATAGGTAGGAGGAGATTCTTGACCTTGACGAATTTGATGGGTGAGCCTCTTCAAGCTTGTAATTGTGGAATATGTTGCTCATTTCCTTTCCTATATGAATGTTCTTTATGCTGCTTTATTGACAGGGGGTCAACACCATCCGAAAGTGTCAAGGATGCATAGGATGAGGGAGTCGTGGAATCCAAGGCCAAGGGCGCGGAGACAACAACGCCATCCGTAAAGACGGTGACAACCTTCGATGATAGCTCCTCGATCTCGTCCAAGTTGGGGCGCCATAGGGTTCTTGCTCGGATGACTAGACCAGAACCTTCAGAGTCTTCAGGTGATCATGTAAGTGTTTTGTTCACTTGAGGGAGCCCCTGAGTCCTTTTCTTGGTATGATCTGAAGCCTTACTCCAACTCTTCATGCGGGACATGGTGCGCATGGGCCAGCATCACGTGCGGCTGGATGCTGACTTCCGGCAACTCCAGGTTAAAACTCCTTATTATTTTGCATGATTCATCCCGCCATATCACCCAGGAGGAGGTAACCCTAAAATTCCAAATACAAAAATTTCTCTTTATTCTACCTCAAAACTCCAAACCACCTCCATTGGATCTTCAAATTTACTCAATCTTTCTTTTATTCTTCACACCCAATTGATCTAAGGTATGTTTCTCCTATGATCCCCAACTTATTGGCAACAAAACTCTGCTCAATCTTTCACCATTATCAATCTAGACTTAGGTCTTGTTCTTGATCTAATCTTGATATTGAGCATCCTTAGTATTGTTTTTAGAGGAGTTTCTTTTGTAACAAGTTTAGAGGATCGTTTATGCTATGTTTCTATTGGACTAAAAAATTAGAATTTATTTATTTATTTTGTTTTAGATGAATATGAGGAGCCGTACACGTGTGATGGCTGCGGAACAAGCCGCACCACCCATTGATATGTTGACCCCCTAAGTCACTTGGTATCGAGTTCACCGAGGAGTTTCAGTTGAACCGTATCAACCATCTCAAGGTCCGACAGATCAAGTCCACCAAGTGAGTATGTCCCTATACCCTGTACCAACTTGGCATTCGTGCTGATCTCGATTTACTCTGCAACAATGTTGGTTTGTATGACTTTGTCTTTCAGGATGTCGCCATGAACCGCCACTTGACGCTTAAGTTTCTCAGCACTTTGACCCATACGATGTGCTCTCACTATTGTTTCGAGGAGCAAATGCCTGGAGTTGATCGCATCAACTTCCTTCTTATGAACTGTGAGTACTCCTCAACACTCGACCAATGGGCTCACTGCTTTGGGTTTGCAAACAAAACCACCGACATACGCTCCGACACCTTTGTTTTAAATCCTGCACCTTTGGAGTACTATAATAGAATGAGGATTCGTGGAAACACACCCAAGGTGAACCAGATGATAAAGTCATTGTGAATAAATAAATCATCATAACAATCAAGAGTTTATGGTTGGATTATAAATGAAGAGATTTGAGTTACAAATTTAGAAAACATATGAAATTGTTTCATAAAGTTGAGTTTCTCAAAAAAACATAGGAGTATGGAATGTTTTGAGAATATAATCGAACCTAGTTTAACTTGGTGAGATAAAATATAAACATGTCATTATGATTTAAAAGATTATGCTATAGTGACATACCGCTTTTACACTGAAAAGAGCAACATCATGATCTATTGAAATGGCAAGGGATAAAACTCAGTTTGTCTTTTCTTAATTTTTGGTATGCAAGGCATATGTAAAATGTTTACAAAACCAAAGTCGGATATGCACGTATTTGTAGGTTATCCCAAAAGTAATCATCGGGAATGCCTCTACCATAACACTAAAGACAAAAGTGTTTGTTGCTAGAATGACAAGTTCTTTGAGAAGGAACTTTTCTTGAAAAGTTAAGTGGGAGGACAATAGAAACTTTAATGAGGTTATTCAAACCTAAGTGACATGAGAGTAGCACAACACCATAAAGTGTTCTGGAGGCTGCTGCAATGTTTATGGTTACCGTTTCTACAAATTTTGTATGTTTAGGAAATCTAAGTTCCTAGTGAACCATATAGATCAGTTAATAATCAAATAGTAAGATTTGAGGACACGGTGTCATTCTTGGATAATGATAATACCGATTACATGCAAAGAAGCAATGATGAGCCCTGACTTCATTAAACGGCTAGAGGCCATAAGAATTCGTGATAGTATCCATATACGAAAATCAAGTTATGAACTTGGTAGACCCCCAGGAAGGCATGAAGTTAACTTTTCAAAGCGTAAATGGATCTATAAACAAACAGATATAGATGTTTACATCTGTGAAATAGTTGACATGTCAGAAAGTAGTTTACGACAAACTTCAAAGAGTTAACTGCGACGAGAGTTGATCTTCCTTAGTGATATTTAGTATGTACGGATTATTGTAGCAACCAATACATATTGAGATATGATAGTTGAATAAAAACAACGTTCTTTTAAGAAGAATGGTTACCAAGGATGTGTACATGACACTATCCAAAGGGTTTTGTTAGTTCAAAGGGTGCTAAAATATATGCAAGTTTCAATGGTTGAAATAAGCATAGTGGAGTTGGAATCTTCACCATGATGAAACTTTAAAGAGTTTAAGTTCATCAGGAACAATGATAATACTTATGTTTATAAGAAACTAAGTGGGAGTGTTAAGACATATTTCCAATGCTTTAGGCTGAATGGAAATGGTGAATCTTTATTTTTACACAAATTAAGAATTTCATTGAAATTGGATTTTTGATGAAAGACTTAGGCAAAACCATAATTTTAGACATCTAAGTCTATATAGATAGATTTGAAATGCTAATATGGTTATGCTGAAGTACATATTTGAAATATTGAATTAGTTCAATATGGTGGCATATTTGATTGGGAGCTATGTGAGTCTCCTTGTCAATATATGACAAGAAAAGTTCTTGCCACATGGTAGCAAGATCAATTGTGTTGAAAATTGATAAGTGAAACCTTGTGAATGGTTGATTAATGATGAATGCCATGATATGTACATATCTAGATAAGTTCTATGCTCTAAGTGTTAGGCGCATACACCAAAGTGATTCATAAGATGATCATTGGACAATGGTGATGATATTCTTATGTACTTTGGAATAACCAAGAATATGCAATGTATGCAGAAGTGACAAAATAGATGCGAGTTTTTGTCACATATAAAAATGAAGTTTATCTCAATAGGCTATGTGTTAACAAAAAGGTGATACAATGAATGGAAGAAAGTTCCATAATGGAATTGGACTAGTTCCAAGGTTATAACACTTTGACGAGTACTATAACAACGTCTGAGTATATGACTATTCTAGCATTAGCATAAAGAGGGCTTTTGGGTCAAATAGTTTGATTGTCAAACTAGGTGTAGTTCCAAGTAAGTTATACTATGAAGATCTATTGTACAACAATAAGATCAATATAGTTCTGGCTTAAGGAGACGGACACATTCCATGGCTGCAGAACAAGCCACACCACCAGTTGATATATTGACCCCGAGTCACTTAGTATCGAGTTCACCGAGTAGTTTCAGTTGAACCGTTTCGACCGTCTCAAGCTCCAGAGATCAAGTCCACCAGGTGGGCGTGTCCCTATATCCTGTACCAACTTGGCATTCGTGCTGATCTCGATTTACTCTGCAACAATGTTGGTTTGTATGACTTTGTCTTTCAGGATGTCGCCATGTACCACCGCCCGACGCTTGAGTTTCTCAACACTTTGACACATACGGTGTGCTCTCACTATTGTTCCGAGGAGAAAATTCCTGGAGTTGATCGCATCAACTTACGTTTTATGAAATGTGAGTACTCCTTGACACTCGACCAATCGGCTCACTGCTTTGGGTATTCCAACAAAACCACCGACATACGCTCCACCACCTTTGTTTTAAATCCTGCATGTTGGGAGTACTTTAATAGAATGAGGATTCGTGGAAACACACCCAAGGGGAACCAAATTTATTATCCTTCTATTCGTTATTTGTTTTATGTTATTGCTAACACCTTGCAGGCAGGTGGTGAGTTCACTAGAGTCAATGAGGAGGATATGATGATCCTCGCTAAAGCTGCTATTATTAACTATAACTTAACGCCAAATTTGGGTGTCACTTCAAATCAACCTAGGTAACATCCAACCGTTGACAGGAAGTCACCGTCTTGGATTTTCTACTCTAAGAGCTTGTGGTATGATTTCTAGAACTAATGGTAGATACCTCCTTGATATACCTGGAGCGGATCACTTGATCCTAGCTCCATTGTCTAATGGTCTATTCTTTATCGAGGATGGACATTTGTGTTATGACACGCAGGTTGAGGCAGGTCTGCCCCAACAAGAAATACCCATGGGAGAGGAAGGAGAAGTTGAAGAAGCAGAACAAAAAGGACCCAAACAATATGTGTAACCACCAAACTACTACACCAACTATGAAGATATCTATGCTCTCGAAGAAAATATCCAAAATATGAACAACCTCTCCATTAACCTTCGAGAAGCTACTGCCAACCTCGCCACCAAGTTCCATGATTGGAGCAACCAATGGAATGTGGGATATCATCCACCACCACCACAATGAGCAACAAAAGGGTTTGCAAAAGCCTGAGATTGGGGATGTGTTCCCCCGACAATTTTATTTGTGTAATAATGAGGTTGTACTCCAGCTCCTTGAGAGCTTTGAAACACTTGTGTTGGTTTGTTCCAACACTTTGCTTTCATTTTTAGTTTTCTTTTGTTTTTCATTTTTTTTCTTAGTTCCTTGCTTGGTCGCAAGTTCTTTTTCTATCCTTTAATCCATATCCTCAAAATTACAAAAATATTTTTCTGTTTTTTTCCTTTTTTTCATGAACGTGGATTCACAGTTTGCCTCTTTGCTTTAATATTATTATGGGAATAATTGTACCTAAGTTTTGAAGGAACACATCCCTATAAGGAAGAGGATTATGAAGTCACTCATGAGAGGTATGTCCTATGTCTCCCACTTTTGAAGTTTGAGTTGTTTATTATTAGTTGGTTGATTTGCTAAGATTTTATGCTACTGGGAGTAATTCAAAATAGTTAGAGTAAAGTTTTTTATTGGTATGAATGATTAGTTGTGGAATGTTTTACTCTAGTTCATTTAGCTAACCGAGTCTTGCCTTGGAAATAATATTGCCAAACAAGTACAACAAGAAAAAGTCTGAAATTTATGATGGACGAATGATTGTCTTGAGAGTTACCCTTGAAGATACTTAACCCCATAGATGTTTTGATAGACTTGACAACACTCTTGAAAGGAGTTGTTTGATTAAAATGAAGTCTAGCGGTAATTCTGATGCATGCCAAAGCTAACATTGTGGATCAAACTGTGGTACTAGTTAAAAAAGTTCTATATTTCTCAATGTAATGGGCAAAAGTATTGGTACTCTCAAAGGTTGTGCAAGCACTTATAAAAGAAACACTCAATGATCCTTGAAGAAGGAATATATATAGCTCTGCTATTCAAGAACCGGTTCCTAAATAGTTATTCAGGAACCCCTGTTTCCTTTCACGCGAACAACTAGAACATCTTGTTAACCTCCACGCGGACAGAAGTTAACTTCAGTTTCTTTACAAGTTAACTTCCATTCTGTAGTAGTAATAATGAATGTTAACTTCCTCCTATGCAAGTTAACTTCCGAGAACTTCTTAACTTTCCCATGTGTGCAAGTTAACTCCCTCTTTCTATGCTAGTTAACTTCCTGACGGAGTAACTATTTCCTTTTTCATGTAAACACCGAGAAACCTTTTTTAAATTTCATGCGAACACGAGTTAACTTATTTTTTCTTTCCAAGTTAACTTCTAGTCTGTAGCAGTAATAATGAATGTTAACTTTCGCATGTGTAAGTTAACTTCCGCGAACTTCTTAACTGTCCCGTGTGTACAAGTTAACTCCCTCTTTCTATGCTAGTTAACTTCCTGACGGAGCACCGATTTTTTTGTTTTTCACGGACCGAATATTAATTTCCACATGTGCAAGTTAACTTCCACGACCCTTCTTAACTTCCCCGTCTATACAAGTTAACTCCCTCTATTCTATGCTAGTTAACTTCGTGATGAAGCACCAGTTTTTTTATATTTTTCGCGAACTGTGCAACCTAATTTTCTCGTGCAACTTAACTTCCGTGGCCTTCATTAACTTCCATGTGTGTGCAAGTTATCTTCCGCCTGATGCACTTCTTAAATTCCGTGACCCTTATTAACTTCCCCTTGTATGCAAGTTAACTTCCATAGAGGAGGTACTGGTGATGCGGATCGCCCAGAGGTATCTTTAGGTAGTGGAGGTGGTGTGGATATACGGCGAGGCGGTATGGGGGCGGGGCAGAGGAAGCCGGTAGTGTGCGGGGAGGAGGGCGCGGTGGCGCACAGGGGAGATGGCCAGCGGGGCAGGCGCAGGGGCGGAGGAGGCCGGCAGTGCGTAGGGAGGAGGGCGTGGCGGCGCGCAGGGGAGGAGGGCGCGTGGGGAGGAGGGCGCGGCGCGCGAGGAGGAGGGTGGCCGGCGGCGCACGGGGGGGGGGGGGGAGGGTGGCCGGCGGGCGCGGGGGCGGAGGAGGCCTCCAGCGTGGGGGGAGGAGGGCGCGGTGGCGAGGATGGCAAGATAGTTTCCAAAAGTAGGTGGTTCCTAGATAACTATCTAGGAACCTCTTAAGGGGGTGTTTCTGAATACATCCACATAACAAGTCTTTAGCATGGTCTCATTACTACTTTATGAATTTTCTTGAAAGATAATGATTGGATTAGAAGTGTTTTGATAGCCTTGATTTACTGATGTGGGTGTTAATAAGACACTTCATTGTTATGCTACTTAGGACATGAACTCTCTTACTCAATTATGCTATTAAAACATCCTAGTGTTCCTTGGCAAGCTGAGAGTTAACTACAAGAATTGGATTGATTGTTACACTTCTAGTTATTTATACTTATATTAAACTCTACTTTGATTGTATTTATTTGCCAAAGATTGTATAGTATTCCTATCATCTCTCTAACTTTGATCAGCCTTTCAAATGGATAAAGTTCTAGACGCATATGACTACCAACCATAAGTGAATTCTTATTCTCGTTGTTTCAAGTTTAAACATTGAATTCCTTATAGTTCTTTTTTTTCTTCTTGCTCGAGGGCGATCAAGGTTTGAGCTTTGGGAAGGTTGATGGCTCCAAAAATAGTCATTTTCTACCGCATTTATACATTGTTTTTAGTCAAGCAATTGACAAGAAACTCTGTAGCCTTTCCACTAATGACTAATAATTTCAAAGATATGCAAACCATTGCTTTGATTTGTGCTGTGCAGGAAATTACGATTATTATTGCGAAATCAGAAGTCATAATGAAGGTTTTGAGGAAGTCCACACAACCAAGTAATCCTGGAGCCATTGCCAGGCGTCTGCAGCCGTAACAACCACTGGTACGGGCAGGGTCCGCCTGTACCGTCTGCCCGTACCATGTGGTGGCAGCTCCGTCTCATCAAAACCTACAACTTTCATGAAGACACCTATATATTTTGAGGCCTCAGCCACTGCGCAGAAGGCTGCCATTCTTAGATTTTATTACAACACCACCAAAGGAGATCCACACCATAGTTCATCCCTTCCGTCTTCCATCCCCTCCATTAGCCATAGCTATTACTTTCTACTTGAGATCTCCTTGTTATTCAACGACCATTGTAAGAATATTTGATTTCAATCTAAGTATTTTGCACAATGTTTTCTATCCTTGATCTTATTGTTATTAGCGAGTAGTCCTCACGGGCAGTGGGTTGGGGAGAAACCTCGCAACAATTATGTGCATCTAATCTATGGGAGCATTGTGTATTGTTTGAAAGAGAGATTTGTATCTTTTGTTTCTTTTTCTCTCGTCTCGATCTTTGAACTTGAACGTACCCAAGACCACTGAGATTTATAAAGGCTTGAGGTGAGATACTTGGCTAGCGGCGATCTCATAGGAAACCAAGTGACAAAAAGGGTTGTATGGTCTTCGCTTAGAGACCCATTCGGGATTGCAGCAATATCACCACTTAAGGCTTTGATATGTATTTTACACTTAATAATCATTTGTAGCCCGGTGCTTCGTGGTGCACTCGGTTGGATCAATAGACTATTGTAATGCATGTTGCCTCTCAGGGGCTCTAATATATTAGGATGTGTTGCCCACAAGAGATTATCTCTATTAAAACATTACACATGACTATGCTTATTATTATCTTTTATCCCATATGATGTGCAGCTGCAGGTGGATCTTCAAACGTGGCCTATTTCCATCCATTTATTCAACCCACGATAAAGTAAATTAGATTGGTCTAGTAAAGGAAGGTAAAGAGAAGAAACAAATTCTTGTAGACGCATCCTTTTTATTTCTTTTTAGCGTTGTTTCCCAAGGTTCGATTAAACCTAGATCTTCTCGCGAATAAGACTATTATACTACATCCATGAATCCAGATTGAAGGTATCAGGGGGCTGGCCCGTCTCCTCCCACCTCCTCCCTTGATTAATCCCACCCTGGGACTTTGAGGGAGGTGGTGCATCCCTTCCACCTATATAAAGTGGGGCACCCCTCTCCCCAAATCCATCCCCATCAATTGGCCTTTGCCTACTTCTCTCTCACTCTCTCTCTCTCTCCCTCATGTGTGGTTTCCAAGTTTGGAACTGCATGTGGGGATATAGGTTTCTCCACCATGCGCATGTCGTTGTGCTACCAGACTCAGTCCAAATCAATCTTCTTCCGTTGCTTTGCTGGACCGGAGCCCATGAGACATATCAACATCGTATGTGTGTAAGGTCACGAGGCACCGCCACTTGTGGTGCTTTTTCTTGGATCTTGGATCTTGGATGTCGTTGCAACCATGAGGTCGGCTATGTCGTACAAGGACTAGGGTGACTTGCGAGTAGCTTCGTGACCTTGAGGTCGGGTGAGTATGACTATGTCATCCACGTTCCCCACGGAATGTTAACCGTGTTTGGTATTCAAAGGTATGAACACCGAATCCTCACTCGTTACCTTACATGTCCATAGATAGATCTTGACTAGGTGTGTTCACCGTAGGAAATTTTATTTTTTTGCCATGCAACCCCTTTAGTGGTATCAGAGCCGATCTATGCACAGATGTTTGGTACGAGTAGAAGACATGTTGATTGTGTGGGATTTGATTTTATAGTTGCTACCCTCCCACGTGTACTTCTTCATATCGTGGCAATGTCGGGTGAAGCGGCCCTAACCAACCATACATGAGACAGGTTCCACGACTGACATATGGCATGTACCATATAAGTGGCCAGCGGATGTCTATCACTCCAACATTAGTTGATATGGCATTTACAAAGGATGGCCCTAAAAAGGGGTTTAAAGCGGCAACTAGTCAATCCATGTTATGGTTGGAAGTTTGTAGGTAGAAACAGTTCTCTTACGAAAGCCCTAACAACCGCATAAACCATGAAAAGATAAAGTAGAGGCGTCTATCTTTATTTTGCAGGGGCTTATGATATGTATGGTCAAAAGGTAAGTGTTTATGAGATGAACTACTGAAGGCAAGGTGGCACCATGTACCTGGTGCAATGTTGGCACGCTCGATGGAGATCAAGGCGCGACGACCATATAATATTGCATAAACTGTTTACATTTGATGTTAAATGGTTGTGTGTCTTATTTTACTTGTATTAGACTACGAAGGTAGCATTATAAGATGATCCCTCAACCTAATTCCAATATGCGTGGTCTCCCTTTAGTGTGCACCACCAAGAAAGTTCTTTGTTATGAAACAGACCATGATGATCGGGTGCTAAACATCTCGAATTTCGCATACAGTGGACGTAAGCCATGTATGCACTACAAATACACTAAAGGTTAACATTGGTGAGCCTACCATGTACATACATGGCCTCAAAACACATATGACCTAAAGGTTAAGCATGAGTCGCATGGTGATGTGACCGATATGTTGATATCTACCCTGGAAGCTGTATCAAAGGCCATGCTGATTGTGGATGGATGATACGGTGTAAGGGAATCGTGTAATTACTAAATGAACATTGGGGATGTTCATTTAAGTGAGAGTTATGGTAATTTAATTTGACTAAATAGGAACTCATATTATAGATTAAACAATCTAAGCGAATTTGCATAGTTGTTGTAGTTGGCATTCATTATAGACTAACTTGGTTGTAATTGAGATAATAGAACTATATAATATTCTATTTACTTACTTTACAAACTAGTACCGTATTGTTTGAGTGTAAAATTAAAGATAAAATTCCTAAAGCATACTTAAGTAAACCTCACTTACTCCATGAAGGGTTAATGAGTGAATTAATCCAAAAGTAATTGATTCCAAAGTTATTGTACAAAAGGATCATGCTTGCGTCCATGATACTTGATATTAGAAAGAAAGCTATTTTATCAAGATTATCTAGGAGCTGAAAGATTCAGAAATCATCTTGTGTAAAAGATTTTTTGATATCGAAAACATTATTTGATTGCAACATGGCAAAGTATAATTTAGTTTGAAACAAATTCTCACATTTTATCAACCCAATAGGTTTGGGAAGTAAAATTATACAAAAGTTTGTTCTTATGAACTATAGTAGTTTCAATCATGAAAGTTGTCATGGTAGGATGAATAAAGGTATAGGTAAATTGTTTACTATACTATGTTGGGTTCACAACATAGAAAACAAAAAAATTCCTACGATGGGAACTACTAAGCACCAAGATCTATCTACTAGATATAAGCAACGGGTGGATATACATCCATAGAGATCATACCCTTGAAGACCGACAAAGTGTAACAAGATTTGACTCGTGGATGATGTAGTCGATCGCTTGCCAATCTCAAGATCGAGAGGAAGTCGTAGCACCACAAATCAGCAGCGCATCCATGCTCGCACACACGTCCGGTCCACCGAACAACCTATGCCTCCTCGCTCCAACGATGCAGCAGAAGCAACAACTCCTTCCAGACGAAAAGCCACCGGGAACATGTATCTCGCTAATCCGAGACCATGGTGGAATAATTCTAGAGGGGGAGAGAGATCCTTCACGAGGAGGTGTGCTTTGTGAGGAAGGAGAGGAAGGCCTTTTATAGGGGACGGGCATCTCCTCCCATGGCCGGCGGCCATGGAGGAGCCCTTCACCTCCTCTCATTCATGTGGGTGGAAGCTCCACTCACATAAACATGCATACACTGAGAATTCCACTCACATGCATTAAATTTCCACCAAATTTAATGCAACTCTCATTTAATAAAACTCTTTTATTTATTTTATTTAGAATTTTTTAATTACTTTAATTAACAAACATTCACATAAAACCTCGTGCAACATTTCAGTATCACATGTAGAACCAATTTCAGCAATTTCACCTGAAACAATTTCGGTGTCCATTGAAATAATTCCAGCGCTTTTTAATTCTTTTGTCTGGAACACATTTGCTCCAAATGGTGTTGGTATCCCTTAAGTGTGTCACCCTACGGTTCGTGAATAATGCAGACATGATCGAGACCATTCTACCATCAATAATCAGAAGCGGGACCTAGAGACCCAAACTGACTCCCACACATTCAACGATGACTTCAGTGATCGTGAGAACCTTTAACACTAGACACTAAATACCTTTGTCTCACGATATATTACATGTCCGAGATTCGATCATCGGTATCTCAATACCTAGTTTGATCTCATTACCTACATGCACTATTTTCTTGTTCTCTTGATATAACATTCTAGTGATCACATCACTTGCTTGCAAACTATCTCAATGTGATATCACCGAGAGGGACCTGAGTATATATATCCATCATTGGGATGGACAAATCCTAGTCTTGATACATGAGCCTCAACATAACACCTTCGGAGTATCTGAACCCACCTTTATAGTCACCCTGTTACGGTGTGACGTTTGGTGTTATCAAGTTACTCTTCTAGTGTTAGCAATTAACATGATCTCATGGTCTAAGGACTAAGATTACTTCATATGATGTTATAGCAATATAAACACAATGACTTTGATCGTAATGCTATACTTCGGATGAATGTTCATCACATCATTGCACCAATGTCATGACCTCATTATTAACAACATCCAATGTCCATGATCAGGAAAGCTTGATCATCTTGTTAATCAATGAGCTAGTTTATAAGAGAGGCATAACTAGGAACCCTTTATTTGTTTATTAAACACAAATGTATTAACGTTTACAATTAATACAATTATAGCATGAAAAATAAACATCTATCAAATACTTGGAATACGATAATAACAACTTTAGTATTGCCTCTCAGGGCATATTCCCTTCATACTAAAGGGTCACTAATAGTAGAATATGGAATAACATGAATCATGTGATGATTGTGATCCACTTCAAAGTGTAAGTTTGAGAGTATTGGTGTTTGACTAATATGCTTGAACCAAAGTACCATATGATTGGTGCCACTATTGACATTGGTTGATTCTTCTGAAGGTCAAGAAAACATTGAAAGAGAATCCATAAATATAATTGGCAGAGATTAATGAATTGGAAGTGTCAAGCTCAGGTATATGCAAGATATACATGTTATGAATGTATATTCTTTGCTTGTTAAACCTATGTAATTCTTCGGTATTAGATACTGAATTGGTTGGTATGAAATGTCATACAATAACTAAATAGGATAAATATGACGGTATGAGTAACTAGCAAAAGAATACGGTAATGATATTCATCGATAAAAAAATAATATGTTATTATGTCTATCATTTACATCAAGAACTAGGCCATTAAGGTTTATTCAGATAATTGTTATCTGGTTCCAATATTGTGACAACAAACCGTTGTTCAAATAATTGCTGCATTCCATAGATGATGGATGAACCATTGTAAATCTTGTTGGTGAAATAACATTCATAAAATTAAATGCTAAAGCGTCGCATGATGAAATGATTGAAATTTCACTTAAATATGACACCACCATTTAAGTTATATTAAAAGAAAGACATGAATAAACTCCATCTTGATGGAATTTTGGAGTCAGGTTGTCTTCGAACAAATTGACGCTTATTAGACTTTTCTGTAGATAACTAATTTTTTTTTCAAAGGCAAAAGACTTTTATGATCAAACGACTAACTTAGTGGAAATAATACCTATTGATGTATGAGGTCCATTATGTAAAACCGTGTGTGGTGGATTATTCTACTTCATATTCTTCAACTAAGGACTTGAATAGATATATGAGTATATCTGTTTAATGAGGATAGGTAAAAGACATTTGAAACATGTTCAAAGGTTTTAGTGTGAAGAAGAAATCATCTAGATTCATGGAAAGAACACCATAAGAGTTATGGCATGTTCGAGTTTCTAGAGACTTTGATAAAGTCATTGTGAATAAACAAATCATTGTAACAATCAAGAGTTTATGATTGGATCATAAATGAAGAGATCTGAGTTACAAATTTAGCAAACGTATGAAATTATTTCATAAACTTGAGTTTCTAAAACACCATAGGAGTATGGAATGTTTTTAGAATATAACTGAACCTAGTTTAACTTGGTGATATAAAATATCAAATTGTCATTATGATTTAAAAGATTATGCTATAGTGACATACCGCTTTTACACTGAAAAGAGAAACATCATGATCCGTTGAAATGGCAAGGGATAAAACCTAGTTTGTCTTTTCTTAAATTTTGGTATGCAAGGCATATGTAAAATGTTTACAAAAACAAAGTCAGATATGCACGTATTTGTATGTTATACCAAAAGTAATCATTGGGAATTCCTCCACCATAACACTAAAGACAAAAGTGTTTGTCGCTAGAACGACAAGTTCTTTGAGAAGGAACTTTTATTGAAAAGTTAAGTGGGAGGATAATAGAAACTTTAATGAGGTTATTCGAACCTAAGTGACATGATTAGAGTAGCGCAACACCAGGAATTGTTCTGGAGGCTTCTGCAATGTTTATGGTTTCCGTTTCTTGGATAATGATAATATCGATTACATCTAAAGAAGCAATGATGAGCCCTGACTTCATTAAATGGCTAGAGACCATAAGAATTCGTGATAGTATCCATATACGAAAATCAAGTTATGAAATGGGTAGACCCCCAGGAAGGCGTGAAGCTAGCTTTTCAAAGTGTAAATGGATCTATAAACAAACATATATAGATGTTTACATCTGTGAAATAGTCGACATGTCAGAGTGTAGTTTACAATAAACTTCAAAGAGTTGACTGCGCCGAGAGTTCATCTTCCGCAGTGATATTTAGTCTATAGGATTATTGTAGCAACGAATACATATTGAGATATGATAGTTGAATAAAAAACAACGTTCTTTTAAGAAGAATGGTTACCAAGGATGTGTACATGACACTATCCAAAGGGTTTTGTTACTTTAAAGGGTGCTAAAATATATGCCAGTTTCAATGGTTGAAATAAGCATAGTGGATTTGGAATCTTCACCATGATGAAACTTTAAAGAGTTTAAGTTCATCAGGAATGATGCTAATACTTGTGAACTAAGTGGGAGTGTTAAGACATATTTCCAATGGTTTAGGCTGAATGGAAATGGTGAATCTTTATTTTTACACGAATTAAGAATTTCATTCAAATTGGATTTTTGATGAAAGACTTAGGCAAAACCATAATTTTAGACATCTAAGTCTATATAGATAGATTTGAAATGCTAATATGGTTATGCTGAAGTACATATTTGAAATATTGAATTAGTTCAATATGGTGGCATATTTGATTGGGAGCTATGTGAGTCTCCTTGTCAATATATGACAAGAAAAGTTCTTGCCACATGGTAGCAAGATCAATTGTGTTGACAATTGATAAGTGAAACCTTGTGAATGGTTGATTAATCATGAATGCCATGATATGTACATATCTAGATAAGTTCTATGCTCTAAGTGTTAGGCGCATACACCAAAGTGATTCATAAGATGATCATTGGACAATGGTGATGATATTCTTGTGTACTTTGGAATAACCAAGAATATGCAATGTATGCAGAAGTGACAAAATAGATGCGAGTTTTTGTCACATATAAAAATGAAGTTTATCTCAATAGGCTATGTGTTAACAAAAAGGTGATGCAATGAATGGAAGAAAGTTCCATAATGGAATTGGACTAGTTCCAAAGTTATAACACTTTGACGAGTACTACAACAACGTCTGAGTATATGACTATTCTAGCAGTAGCATAAAGAGGGCTTTTGGGTCAAATAGTTTGATTGTCAAACTAGGTGTAGTTCCAAGTAAGTTATACTATGAAGACCTATTGTACAACAATAAGATCAATATAGTTCTGGCTTAAGGAATTGAGGTCTCGCCAGAAGACTAATTTAATGCCATCTCATTCGAAAATGAGTAATGCGTAATGATGCATAGACATGCAAATACATGTAGTGCTGAAAGAGCCAGTTCTGGAGATTGCGTTTACCACAAGAAATGCATGTGGTTAGCAATGGAATGCCACATGTGTTAAATGCGTGAAGCAATAACTAGATTACTAACACTAGTGCAAGTGGGAGACTGTAGGAGATATTCCCTAGAGGCCAAACATAAAGATGTTTTTATTGACATATCTCATTAGTTCGTAATAGTTTTGTATCATGCTATAACTGTATTAAGTGGAAACATTAATACATGTGTGATATATAAACTGAAAGGTCCAACTTTGGTCGACTAGAGGGGGGGTGAATAGGAGACTACCAATTTTTAGTCTTTTCTTACAAATTTAGGATTTGCACAAAATAAAGTTCTCTACAGATGCAACTAGACGAGGAACCTATATGGCAAACGATGCAACAAGTAAAAAATACGGTAATTGCAAGAAGTAAAGGAGAGGAACGGATAAATCGACAAGGGGACACGGAGATGTAATTCCCGTAGTTTACTTCCAAGGAAGCTACGTCTACATTGGAGAGGTGTCGGGGCCACAGAAGGTCACACGAGCACCACAAAGGCCTCACCTTCTTCTCCGGTGAGCACCACCACAAAGGCGGCCTCACAATCCATTGACCGGTGACCTTGAAGACGCCAATCTAAACCTTTACAACAAGGTTGAGGGGAGACTCCAAAACTCAATTGGAGGCTCTCAACGACACCACGAAGCTTCACAACAATTGTCCCAGCTCCGAGGGTGCCCTACACTATCTAGGGTTCCAAGAACCCAAGAGTAACAAGATCCACTAAGGATAGGTGGGGGAAATCACGATTCCTTTGGTGGAAGTGTAGATCTAGCTCTCCTCTCTCACTTCTCAAAAGATCAAGAGGTTTGAGTGGTTAGGAAGGGAGATCTAGGCATATGAAGCTCTTGTATTAATGGAGGATAGAGAAAACGAAGAGATAAGAAGAGATGAGGAAGAAGGGTGCCTTAAATAGGCCCCTTCAAAACAGACAGTTTTATGTCCCCACGACACCACCGGTACTACCGGTGGGGGACTTGTACTTCCATTGGGCGGGATCCAACGGTCCGAAGCCGCTCCCCGAAATGGTCAGAAATGCCAGCTTAGCAAGCCCAGCTTCCTGACCGGTACTACCGGACACAGTTCCGGTGCAAATTCCGGAAATTAGGTTACTTCTAGACAGAAGTGTACTGAATGCTAGGCGGAATTTGTAGCAGAACTAGCGCCAGAAATACTGGGTCGTGAGGTCTTGACTAGTACTACCGGGACCCAATGGTACTACCGCTGAAGGGGTGTGGGCTATCGGAGCTGGCCGGAAGTTCCAGCCAGGAACACCTGGAACTTCTGGCCGGTACTACTGGACCTAGTTCCGACACTATTTCGGTCAAATAGTTCATATGGACACAGAAGTGTACTGAACCTGAGTGGAAGTAGCCTCGGAACAAGCGCCGGAAATACCCCTAGCCTAGCCACCCAGAACCCGCTGAGCGGTACTACCAGTGTGTGGTCGGTACTTCCGGTCAGGGCAGAAAACCCTCAACCACCTCAGAAACTCACTCTCTTGCTGAACAATGGGATGGCTGTGGATGTGCACGTATGCTCTGTGCATGGAAGCGTGATTTCCCACAACCTTCCTATGTGGACCCCCTCTTGATAGTACGGTCTCCTAAAATCATAAAGAGAGAGAAAGTGCAAAAAAGGAGACAACGTCTTCACTATCCTTCAAGAGGTGAGTCCACACACCAGCTGTCCGTAGGAAAAACCTATAACAAAGGCACACGGTTAAACCACAACTGAAGTTGTCATCAACACCAAAATACAAAGAGAAATCAATATCCTTTCAGTCCCCCCTTTTTTGTGTTTTATGACAACCTCATAAGATTTGCAAAGATAGATAGTAACAAGAACAGATTTTTTGTAAAGCAAGGGTAGCTCGCCCTAGATGTGTGCAAGAGATGAAAGATGTAAGCAACAAGCACACATATGGGAGAGCTCTCCCTTACCATTACAACAACAACATAGGTGCAAGGGAATAGATGTAAGAGATGGTTATACCTTTGCACCAACAACCAAGTGCTGAGACAATATAAAAAAAGATGGGATAGCTTCACCCAATATAACCAACCACTAGATCATCACATAAATATCACAGTACATAGTCTCAACCACATAAAAGCACACATAACGGAGGTCCACAGACATACAAATAACGGAGGTCCACAAACATACATAGAGGAAGAAAAGTGTGCACGAGCATAAAAGGATCAAAGAAAGAACGAGCTCGTGACACAACCCATGCAAATCCCGTAGTCCTAGAGGGTAGGTTTTTCCCCCTTTGGCATCAAGATGCTAAAAAGGGACAAAGTAAGAAATCTACGTGCCCCACTGATGAGTGCATATTTGCATCATGTTTTACATTATTATTTTGCATTGTAGATGTAGAATCTTGGTATTTTACGGCGCTCGCAGGCACATTTTATGTCTGTTTTCACCAGGATCAGGATAGATGATGGATCCAATGGATACAATTCTTGGAGCAGTTGTACTGTGGACAAAAGGAGTCAAAAACAATGTAAATCTCTTATTTGGGAAATATTAATAATACTAGAAGAAAACCAGAAGCGAACAAGGGAGGCAGAAGGTTCAACGACCAACTATACGGATGGAGCACATTTTACGGCCGTATAGCTCCAGCCGTATAGTTGGTGCCGCCTCCGCCTCCTCAAATAGTTTCACCCCATGCAACTGGTTTGGGGAGACGACATACAGAACACCCAGAAATCATAGAATCCTCACCTCCGGAAGGCATCTCGTGGGGGAACTCATCCACCGGGTATCCATCTTCGCCCTACGTAGATCCGGGAGGCTAAGGCATCGATCTTCATCACCCACCGCTGCATCACCATCATCTCCATCCATCCCATCTACATCTTGTCTAGATCTTGTCATAATTCCCGTACTCGTTGTGGATTTATACAAGTACTATTCGTCTATGATTGTTTCAGTTACTATTGCCATGATGTTGATTGTCTCCATGTCAGAGTAACTCTAGTTCTTGGGAGATGGAGAAACCCTAGTATGAGATTGAAATAAGATAAAGTCTATTATTATATTCAGCATTGTGACCATGTGTTAGATTTTCTACATCTTGATGTTGAGAGAAGTCGGCCTCTCAATATTTGCCTCTCATGGGGACTTGATGGAGGGAACTACTAGTTGGTTGACGGAGGCGTGCTATCACTTACAGTGACTATAAAGTTGTTGACACCCCTTACATATCAACTTGGGAAACTGAGGAAACTCACGGAACACTATCCATGCCATGGGATACGTCCTACGGGATTACATCCCTTAATAGCACAGTAATTCGATTGATGTCGATTGCTGACTGTTGTGGTTATGAGGATGATGTGAGCAGCGGTTGCTGCCCATTTGTCCAAATACGGAGTTCCTCCCACATATACATAGTTGAGAATGTTCATGATGATAATATTTATCTTAGACCCTTATAATGCTAGTGGTGTATCTGCTACTCCCTGAGAACGCTTTTCCCTATTGCAGTTCCAATCTTTCTTACATACGCGATACTTATTTTCTGTATTCAGTTATTTTACTTTACTTTATTATTGCTCTTACACCTAAAACCCAAAAACACTTTTTTACACAATACTCGCATTTTATCTTGTCACTTAGAACTTTATCTAGCATTTCTATCATAATATTTATTTCAAGAGTTATTAGACTTCAGACTCCTGCTCCCTGTGGGATCGATATCTTTATTTCAAAACTAGCTACAAATGATCTGTGCACTTGCAATCATCACCCACCCACCAACATACAGAGGAGGAGGCTCGGGGACCCATGTGGTATTGTTCCAAGCGGGCAGAAAGGAATTGGTGACTTTAGGCTCATCATCACTGTCGGTCCACTTGCAATGTGTATTGACCCACTAATCCTTGGGAGCAATCACAGAGCTGGTCTCGGGAGATACCTCAATATCAAGCTTCCACATGATTGCCTTCTCCCTCTTAACAATGTGCCTCTGAGCAACATAAGCTTGATACTCACGGTCTTGAATAAAGCAAAAAGTCTTCTTCACTTTCTTCAATAGTTTCTTGGCCCAAGATGGCTGTCTCTCAAGACGGGGTGGAGGAGAAGCCTCAGCATGGTCCCCATCACTAGATCAAGCTTGGCCTGATGCCTCAGCCCTCAAAGCAACCTCTTCCTTCTCATCTTGAGACCTTGGTTGCTCATGCTTCATCACACGTAGAGACTTCTCTTCATGAACAGTACAACCATCTTCTGGAAAATGCTCGTGGGTGACCTCCAGCTACTTGTCATTGATAAGAGTCTGAATGTATGGAGCATAGGGGCACGACCTATTCTCAATCAGAGCAAGCCCAATATCTTGGAACAGATAGTCCATAACATCAAGGCGTTCCTCAGAATTTTTGTGGCAATAAGTCTGATACATAAGATCAATCTAGAAGGCATGGAGTTGGTCAAAATTACCTTCCTTGGGAGCAATGGTGTTCTGGTACACTCTGTGCATGATATCATAGGTGATAAGAAGATGAGACACATTGCCATTCACACCCTAGCCTTCAATGTATAAAGGCTCCAAAACTTCAGGAGTGGAAGCCTTGGACCTGTGAACACGCCACCCACTAGCACGCTTGCCCTGCTGAATGGGGTAACAAAGGAGATCAGCAAACTTATACCACTTGGCAGTGTGCATCTTGTCATGAATCATACACTTCAGAGTTATATCATGAGGATCAGTATCAATGTAGATCGTGGTGTGTAGAACTGAGCAATGGCCCTCCCATCAAAATTCTGTCGATACTCAATGATCTTGTTTAACCCAAACTTCCTGCATAGCTCAAGGGCTTCACAAAAATAAGCAGGCTTGCTCTCCATGAGAGCTACATTGATGTGTTGTTGAGGGGCAATAGTATGCTTCTTCTTGGCGGCATAAACTTTAGTGTGGATTTCCTCTTGATGCTTGGTATGGAAGTAGGGGTCATGGGACAACTGATCATGGGGAACAACATACGGATCCTTGCGAAACTACTCATAGGAAAGCTAAGGCCATGAAGAAATCTTCTTGTTGGTGTCGGGCCTAGAGGTGATCTTCTTTTGGGAGGCTAAAGCTAACCTCTTGCCTTTAGCCGCAGCAACACAGCGCTCAGCATCAGCTCTCTGACGGCCAGTATGGGCAACCGGACAAACAACCTCCAGATCATCCTCACCAATCTCCGGAGGACCACTTGAGAAAGCATGGGCCTGCTTAGAGCCACCACAGGAACCACCTTGACCTAAGAAGAAAGCATAGGGTAGGGAGGAAAGGGTGGGTAAGTGCACAAGGTCGAAAGAAAAACAAACAGAGAGAGATTGACAAAATACAGAATTGGAGTCCAAAATAGGTGCAGCGGTAGTTCCGCTGAGTTGCTAGAACTACCGGTGGTGCGAAGCCCACCGGAAGTATCGGTCATGCCCCACAAGTAGTACCGGTGAGAGCATGAACGGGGCAGTTCGTTGGATCTAAGGGCACGAATGCATGGAATCCAAACAATGTATTGAGTCAATCTACTCTAGCAACAGTTCCTAGGCCTACCAAGATCTCCCAAGATAGTTCTAGCCAAAGAAGAGCCCTAGACATGGCAAGCCCTAACTCAAGCACGGGAATGGCCAGATCTCCATGAATGGAGGGAGAGAGGGGAAAATACCAGGGTCCATGGAGGGATATTGAGGTGGGGAAGGTTCAACAGAGTAGATCTAGGAGGGGCAGTTAGAAACGATGGTGCAGGTGGCGCCACCGCGGGAGTCCTCCTCCTAGCTCGGTTCCTGTATGAAACGAGTCGAGGGAGAAAATGGGGAAGAAGACCCCATGGGATCCCTGACCCGTGACTAATAGGTCGAACAACCCGACCGATAGTACCGGCTAGGGGCCTGAACTATCGATGATGCGAGTAGTTCAGACCCGGGCGGTAGTACCATTCTGGGGAGAACTTCCGGAGAAGTTCAACTAGGATCAGTACTACCGGCTCTGGCCGGAACTACCGGTGATGCCAGGAGAGATTTTCTAGGTTTGGATTTTTGCAAGGAATGACCTTGTGCAAGATAGAGAAGGGTTTTTGGAGAGGATCATAGGCTTGGGATAAACAACACAAACTGAGAAGAACCAAATAAAGACCCAAAAATGAGCAAACACATCAAAAATGACAAAAAAACATGATATAACCAAGAAAGAACACTAAGAACAAACAAACACGAGGTCGGTGGCCGAGGCCACCATATATGAGTAAATTTGGCTTGACACCGCGAAGATATATCTTGGGTTCATTACCAAAACTCATCCTTGAAGATCATTTTGTCTCCTTGAGAGACCATAGAGAATGAGAACATTAATGTGTGCATGATACCTTCGATCCGGATTACGAATGTAGTATAGCTTATTTTTCCCTAGTAGACCTAGGTTATCAAATCCTTAGGAAGCAGATGCATAGTGAAGTTACTTTAATGGACCTTCGAGAGTTTTAGAATTCCTTTTGTATTTTCACCGGATCAAGAGTTTGTGTCTTTTTTTTGTTGGCGATGATGGAGAGAGAGGGCCTAGGGCGTTCCGTTTAACCTGTAGCTGTGCAAAACGTCTGATGGGAATAAAAGATAAAGATAAAGTATGCATGTAATTGTTAGAGCAAGATAAATTATATGTGGGTAGTGCATCCATAATTGCTATTGCCTCCGCAACCACTTATAGCAATAACCTACTAGTATCATCCATAGAAGAAAGCGAACTAATGATATGCATAGTGATGTCACTTTTAATCCCAAGTAAATCCCTCACATACAGCTGTACTACCCCTTCTGTCACTAGGGTTCCCAACCTGCAGATCAGTCATTACTCATACTCCCTATACCTGGCTCAACCCTTGGGGTCTTGGGTACCTGACAAGTCCTTAGATTGAGGCAAGAGAGGATACAATAATCATCATGTCATACAAACTAATACATGATCCCATCTATGATAAATAACATGCACAAACACTACATGGCTAGGCCGAAGCCCTTAGCCCAAGGAGAATTACTCACACATAGAGATGAGATCAACAATCACAAACATTGTAATGAAAATCATAAGATTGATAGCAATAGACTTATAATGTCACCAATCAAAAAAGAGATATACTATTACAAGTGGTGGAATATGGCTATGGAGATGGAGAAGGGTTTTGAGATCTGGAGGCGGCTGAGGATCTGGGGCAAAGACTTTTGGGCGAGGTAGGACTATTTTATCCTCGCCCGAGGCTTCTTTATATAGGGGTCCCTTCACGAAAGTTGTTATGTTTGACCTAGCGGTGGTGGCGCCAACTAGATGACTGGAACTATACGGCCGGAATTTTATTCCGGGCGTAGGTCATTAAAGCGTGTGCCTCCGCTTCACGGCTCCTGGTTTCTTCTGGTTGTTGGAAATCTCGTATCTTTGACTTTAATGTAGTGATTCCCATCTTCAAACAACATTATCTGCGCAGGAAAAAGTAGAAAGAAAGGATTGCTTACCCCTTTGAATATTAGGCATTAGTAGTAGGGTTTACAGAGATATTTCATAAAAAATATGAATAATATCCATTTTAAATGTGGACGTAAATGGCTATATTTCAGAGCCATCAACCTCCCCAAGCTTAAACTTGATCGTCCCCGAAAAAGAAAACCAAAATCAAAAAGGAACTCAGCATTTAAACTGAAATAACAAGATGATGATCTTTCTCATGATTGGTAGTCTCATATTTCCTCCACTTCATAAATCTAAAAAACTTCAACATAGATAGAGTAATGGCAAGTATATCATACGGGTTTTATGCATCCTTGTAGTGCAGCAAAATTATTTTAACATGGATGATTCAAATGAGTAAACTTTATTCCATGTCATGTAATCAACTCATAGGCTTGCCTTTGAATAATAAAGTATAATCATGTAAATTGAGAGTGTGAGAGTTTTCATGAAAAGCATATACACTAGAGTATCTCAATTCTCCCATATCAATAAATCAAGACTTTTCAAGCACTACTTTTCCATTCATTGTCCTTCAAGAATTTCAGTTCTTAAGTAACTAAGAGCATGCCACAAAAATATTAGTTTATTGGGATGTGATGGACACTCGTGGCATCACTAAGGTTTTTGTTCCTTGCATAATGATTACTCATAATAGCCAGAGGAGTGATTCCATCATGATTACAGCTACCCAAGAGTGCCAAGAATCTTACCCACTATAGCATTGCTGCTACATGTGTTTAATCAACTCATAGACGAAATCTAGGAGTTTCCTCCATGAAGATCGTTCGTAGGCCAGCGGAGTTGTTGGCATCCCATGAAGTTTGACATGCATAAAGCTATATCATTCTTATGATTAACAAGTCAAACTTTGGCATGCTCACAAAAACCGCTAAACATTAATTCAATCGAACAAATCCTTTTAAAGAGAGCTATCAAGTCAATCAACATTTTTAGTGGTGTTGAGTGTCTCTAGAAATAAGTCTTCAAGATTAAGCACTACAACACCCAAGCCTTCAATTTTGAGACTTTTTCTTATTACAACTGTTTAGCAATTTTTAGGCAAGACTTGGTTAACTATGAGAGCTGGAACAAAACGTAACCAACTAAATACCCATGCAAACGAAAATATTACTACAATTAAAGACTCACTCCACCAATATAACATCTCAACATTTACTACTAACTAGCATGGGTTTCTCAAACTTCAAAAGTGGGGAGTCATAAGGCATACCTCTCATGTTTGGTTCCACTTCTCTCTTCCTTTTTTGTTTGTTTCATGAAAACTCGAAGTCGATAACTCTCCTACAAACATATGAACCTCGAGGCGGAAAGAAAAGAAAGAGGGAAAATAAAGAAAAAGGAGAAATCTTTTTTGTTGTTTTTAAGAGAGAGAATTTAAAGAATAGAAAATTGGCGGCAAAACTCGGCTAAAAAATCTCGAAAGCAAATAGAAAGAACTGAAACTAAAGTGTTGGAGAAACCAACACGAGTGCTTATAAACTCAAATTAAAAAAACACAACCTCGAAATAAATAAAGCAAATGAATGCCAAATAAAGATACATGAGGAAACTTCCCCAAGCTTAGGATTTTGTAAGCCCTTAAAATCATTGTGGTGGCGGGAAAAAGTCGTTACTCCAGTTCGTAAATTGAGTAGAGAGGTTACTAGTTGTTTCTCGGAGGTTCAAAGAGAGGCTATGCATCCATAGTCCCTCCAAGTTCTTGGAAGTCTTGGTATGCAGCGAACCAGGTTGATGACTGCTCCTCTTGATAAGGAACTTCCTGCTCCTCCTCTTGGTCCTCATCCTCCTCCGAAATCTCCTCCACGGGTTGGTGTTGCTCAGCCTGCAAGTCATATAGAAAACATCATTCCTCGATAGAGAAAAGACCATTACGCATAGGAGCGGGGTAGAGACGCCCAGCTCTAGAAATATGCAGGTAATAAACACCACCTCTCCTAGTGAGCATTCCACAAGTCTTTAAGGTAGAGAAACCAACATGTCGCTCACCTAGGATGGGTTGCAACTCACCTAGGTTGATGCCTAGGGCAGTGGTAAGCACGGTGATGAAGCCTCCACCTGTGATTGGTCCTTGGCTTCGCGAGGATTGGTGCTCCAGGTAGCGCACAAGGATGGTGTCCAAGTTGAGTGACAAGCCGCAGTTGATGTAAGCTGCCTTTGCAAGGACTAAGATGTCCTCCTCATTGAGTCTTGTGAACTCATTACATGCCTGCAAGGTGTTAGCAATAACATAGAACAAATAGCAAATTGCAGGATGTTGAATATTCTTCCCCTTGCTTACTCAAGTAGTAAAACTAATTCCATTATAATATTGTTCGGGGAAGGGTCTAAGCCAGTATAGGATGCGCGTAAAGCATTAACATCATTTTTTGGAAAATTAAAACATGTGCACCATTCATCTAGTGTTAAAGTGTAGTTGTTGTTCATGAGTCAGAAAGAAATAGTGTCCTCGCCTTGCCAGAGTTTAACGGTGCTTTGCAACAAACTTAGGAATTCAATGGTTAAGCAGCGATAAGTAGGCACATCATTGTACACAAAGTTTTGCAGGCTAGCTCTTTTACAAAGTAAATTGAACTCATCAAAAATACCGAGTTGATTCTTGTTAATGGGGCAAGCTGTGGCATCCCGCAAAAACCACTACTAGAAAATCGCGTGTTTTTTGTGCATTGCATCATCATGACCGTATGCTCATGTCATCATGCCACATTGCATTTGAGCATCGTCATCATCATGCATGGTTTTTGTCTAAACTATTTTCGAAATGCCTAGTTTTGTTTTCTAAATATTCCCGTCTTGATTCAAATTAAAACGCGGGTCTCTGGAATATTTTGTTTCGTCTACAAACAGATTTCAAACGCCCCGTTTTAAACAAGTAAAATATTTAATTTATTTTTGGGAGGCAGCCCGCTAGGCCCGAAAGCCCGGCCGGCCACCTCCAAACCCTAGTCTAAAAATATCTAATCCTAATTCTACCCAATCCTACCCTACCCAGCCTCCCTCCACCTCACCCTGACCAATCCCCTCCCTCCACCTCACACCTCCACCTCACTCCAGCCAACCACCAGCCGCCACCTCCCCTCACACCCGCCACCTCACCGGTGGACACACACACACACCCCCACACCACACGCACGCACTCCCACGCGCGCTGCCCGTCGCCCAGACCGCACGCCTCACCAACTCCTGCCCACGCGGACGCCAACCGACCGAGTCGGGCCCCACCCTGCTGCCCTGGCCCACCTCGCCAGCCGGGGCGCGTCTCCCCCACCTACCGCCCCCGTCTCTCTCTTCCTCCCCAGATCCCGCTTCCCCCGCCTCCCGCTCCTCTCTGCGGTCACCGCCGTCGTCCCATCTCCTTGTGGCCCTGCCTCTCGCCCCTCTCTGCAGAGCGCGACGCCGACCGCTGCTCTGCCTCGGCCCCTGTAGCGCCGCCCTCTCCACCCCGTCGAGTCCGCTGGCCCGAGCTCGCCGCCGTACTATTGCGGGCCCCCGACCTGACCGCGACCGCCTCGCCTCCTTTGCAAGCTCCAGCGCCGCCAGCGCCTCTCCATCGACCGGGGGCTCCCTCTCCCGCGGTACCCGCTGCCACCGCAACCTCCATCTCCATCAACCGGGACCGGAGCTGGCCGCCGCTCCGCCACGTTCCACCTCAAGCACCATGGCCCCATCTCTGCACCGGACCCTGTCGCCCAACGCCCCTTCTAGCCGCCACCAGGACCGGCGTCCTCGCCAGCGAACTCGCCAATGTCGCCGCCGTCCTCTTCTCTGCCGTGAACCCGACGCTGTACGCGAGCACCGTTGTCCCGGGTCGACCACGCCCTGTTCCTCACCTCTGTTCCGGCCGCACGCTGCCAGTGCGGGCCGTCGGCCGCCCTTCTGCAGCCCGTGCACCCATCGCCCGATGCCGTCGGACGGCGACACGTCGCCTTGTTCTGGTCACGCACATGTGCGCCGTGATAGTTTTGTGTTTTTTTGTTTTGTTTTTGTTTGTCGGTGTAGTTATCTGTGGCTTGGCTTATGCTGCTGATGACCTGGGATCTGCGGATGGCCGCTCTACCGCAATCAGGCGACATTGACCAATGTACCTGTGTTTAGCGAGCCAAGTTTGGCAATCATGTTCCGCAGACGCCCCTTTGGGGTAGAAGACCCCTCAAGTTCTACGCTTCCGAGATCTTCTGGAGACCGATTCGAAACGCCTAGGTCTTCTTCACGGCGCGGATTCGAAGACCGATCCCGACAAGACCGAACCGAACCCTGGCGCGCCAAGTTCTTCGACCTGGAGGACCGATCCATCGGAACACCAAGATCTCCCGGCGCCGAGACCCGAGACCGACGCTGACAATCGAAACCACGGAACCGATAAGTATGCCTACACGGACACCGAGCGACAAGACCTCCTTCACGGAAAACCACAAGACCTCCTTCTCGGACCCGAAGACCACGGATGCGACAAGATCTACTCCGTTGTCCGAGAGCGTTCCCGCCGAGACCGATCCCCGTCGTACCCAGAGACCAGACCCCGAACCCCCGGAACCCAAGATCTTCCGAACCCAGATGTGTGAACCCTTTTCCCAAGCCCCTATTTTATAACAGCTATAAATAAAACTTGTTACATTAAATCATCCATCTCACATTCATATCATCGTGGTTTCGGGGTATTTAGGCGATCCACCTAAATTAAATAGGGAGTCTATATGCGGGCTATACTTGTATTATACCGCCTCCATTTAAACTTGTGTAGCGAACCGATACTATGTTTTGCCTTGTTAAGACAACATTTAAATTGTGGGGGTTCTAAATAACTTGAACAGCTTAATTAATTGTCGAGACCCCGGTTCCGCTTAATATTGCCTAATTGCACCGCATCTGTGCCATGCCATGCATCATATCATAAGCATGCCGGATCTTCTACCATAGTATTAAATATTGCATCCGGTGTTTCTTCTAGTGTTTGCTTCTTCGCGGATTAGGCCGATGAGTTGATGCGAGTATCGATAAGTTCTCTGGTTATGATCCGTCGGTAGTGTTCCCCAGGCGAGCATCTCTTTCCCTTCTACCTATTTTGCATTTATAGTCTTTATTTCCTCCTGTTGATCTATTGCTATCCGTGTCATGGTGCTTTAGTTTCGGTGCACCAGTTATATCTCGTGCAACCTCTATATTGCCATGGACACCTCCTAATACCTGTTGTTTGGTAGATGGCTGGCCTTGCGAGTCGTAGTTGCTTGCTCAGGTGCGATTTCGTGATGTCGAGTACCACAGTTGTTGGAATGCTGGCAGATGCTTAATGGTGGAGATGATCATGACTTTAAATACAACTATTAAAAATGCTAGATATAACTAATGTAGAGGCATCAGTGGGCAATAGATGTTATTTGGTTCTTCCACGCTCACTTGTGTCCCGTAGGCCCCGAGTACTTGATACATGTTCCTTGATTTTTTGCACTATCCACATCCGGGAGGCCGTGGACCCCCCTGAGCCAGAGCTTGATTCATTTCTATTTCTTGGGGCCACAAACTAGTTTGGGGTTTTATTTACTATCCTGTACTTATGCGATGTTACTGCTTTATTTACGATTGTGCGTGGAGCACCTGTACTGTTTAGGATCGTGGAGTGTTTTCGCGGTATTGACAAGCCCAGTCACACTTTCGGCTTCCCAGTCATTTACAGCCATTGACGCAAACCCTGGGTCCGTTCCGGAGCCGGCCAACTTTGTTGCGGGTAGCTTAGTAGGGTGGCCCCCTAAAATATTTTATGAATCCTGTGATCGCTTTGTCGTGAATGCCTCGTTGGGTTTTGAGTTGGTTTTTCTGAGGTTGATCGAGTGTGTGTTGCTATTTGTGCACCCCTGGAGGGTAAAACTTTCTGAAAGCCGTGTCTGCGGTTATGGACGACTTGGAGCACATTATCTCGATCATAGACAAGCATAACTAAAGTAGTGCTATAAATTGGACTTAATATGTGACTAGTAATCAGCCTCACTATAACGGAATGGATATTAAAAATGCCAACAACTGGTGGATCTGTGGTGATCTGTGTCATACTATACCTGCCTAGTAAGTATTGCAACTCCAATGGAATGTGTTAAAAGTGCCAACAACTGCTGGGTTTTGGGATTCTTCAGGACAATTATATCTGACTAGTAATGTTCCTACTACAACGGAATGGTAATTAAAACAACCCATTACTTATGCTATCAGGATGACTCATGCTATACCTCTGACTAGTAAATGCTGCAACTATAATGGAATGAGTAAAACTGCCAACTGATGGGTTCGTAGCATCGAAAACAAAAAAATTCTACCGCAAGAACGAACAAAACCCAGATCTAATCTAGATAAAAGCCAAGATCTAATATATTAGATCTGTGCAACGAGATAGATAGGAACTAACCCTCGTAGATCCGAAAGCGTTAACGAGATTAGATCTCGTGGTTGATGTAGTCGATCACTTGCCGATCTCAAGATCGTGTGGACGATCCTTCCGGCGCCGCGTTCCGGCAGCGCTACCGCAGTCGGTCACACGTGCGGAGTCGAAGCAGACCTTCCTCTCCTCGTTCCAGCGAGCAGCGGAGGTAGTAGATCTTCTCCACGGAATCCCAGCAGCACGACGGCGTGGTGGTGGTGGTGGAGTAGAGAATTCTGCAAGGCTTCGCCTATGCCTGTGCAGAAGAAAGGAGGAGGAGAGAGGCGGCGGAGATTGGGTGTTGTGTAGGAGGGCCTGGAGGGGGCGCCCCTACCCCTCTATTTAAAGGGGGGAGGCGCCATGGGAAGGGGAGTCCTTGTAGGACTCCCCTCCCTCCTATGGCCGGCGGATTGGGAGGTGGGGAGAGGATTCCTCCCCCCCCCACGAATCCTTGTCTTACCCCACAAGGACTCCTTGATCCTTTCTTGGTTTTCAAGAAAACTCCAAGAAATCTTCCAGAACCTTCCGGAACATTCCGAAACCTTCTAGAAACCTCATACAAATACTCCGGAACATTTCCTAACTCAGAAAATGATCCCCAATATATGAATCTTATTCTCCGGACAATTCCGGATCTCCTCGTGATGTCCCGGATCAAATCCGAGACTCCAAACAACATTTAGTCTCCAACGCACATTCCATATCTACTTAAAACAACTTCGAACCTTAAGTGTGTCACCCTACGGTTCGTGAATATGCAGACATGACAGAGACACATCTCCTATCAATAACCATCAGCGGGATCTGGAGATCCATAACGGCTCCCACATACTCAACGATGACTTCGTGATCGATAGAACCATTAACATACGAAACCAATTCCCTTTGTCACGCGATACTATACTTATCCGAGGTTTGATCGTCGGTATCTCCATACTTAGTTCTACCTCGTTACTGATAAGTACTCTTTACTCGTTCCGTGATATGTCATCCCTTGTGACCTAGTCACATGCTTGCAAGCTAACTAGATGACATTCCACCGAGAGGGCCCAGAGCATATCTATCCTTCATATGGATGGAAAAATCCCATTCTTGGTTCATGCGCTTCAACACATACTTTCAGAATACCCAATGACACCTTTATGACCACCCAGTTACGAAGCGGTGTTTGATGTCATCAAAGTATCCATCCGGTGATGGTGATTAACATAACCACATGGTCGAAGGATTAGGTTACTATGCATTTGAAAGCTTATAGCAATACGAACTTAATGACTTGATCTTTATGCTACGCCTACTATGGGTGTGTGTCCATTACATCATTCTCCTAATGATATAACCTTGTTATTAATCACATCCAATGTCCATAATCAGGAAACCATGATCATCAATTAATCAACAAGCTAGTTCAACAAGAGGCTTACTAGGGACTCTTTTATGTTTACAAAACACACATGTATGAGTGTTTCCTAATAATACAATTATAGCATGGGATGTAAACATTTATCATAAACATAAAGATATAATAATAACCACTTTATTATTGCCTCTTGGGCATATCTCCAACAGTCTCCCACTTGCACTAGAGTCAATAATCTAGTTAAAAACTTGTGCATTCAACACCTATGGCTTTCTGGTGTTGTATAGACACTATTGCTTGTGGTAAACATAATCTTCGGATCTGGCACTTCCAGGTCCGTGTGTATTTGCATGTCCTTGCGTCTCTACGCATTACTCATTCTCCAATGAGATGGCATTGTATAAATTTGGTCCTTTGGTGAGACCTTCAGTTCCTTCGGCTCAAAATATGTTGATATTATTGTCACACAATATATCTTCATTGTATTAGCCCGCTAGGAACCACACCTAGTTTGATAACAAACTACTTGACACAAATGCCCTCATTTACTGCTACAATAGTAGTTATATACTTAGCCTTTTGTTGTAGTATCTGTTATAATGTTTTAACTTTGGTACTCAACCAAATCCGTTATGGAACTTCCTTTCCATTACATTGTGCCACCCATAGTTTAAATTGAGATAAATTTAATTTGTATCTTGTGACAAAATTAGTATCAATGTAACGCTTTACAATGAACTACTTTTAACTATTTTTCACTTATACATGGTATATTCTCAGTTCTTCCAAAGCTCATAAGAATATCTTTACTATTGTCCAATGATCATCTTATGAATCATTATGGTATATGCTCATAACATTTAGAGCATAGGACATATCTAGATGTGTACATCTCAAAGAATGATTGATCAAAATATTCTTGTGATTTCACCAAGTGTCAAAACACTTGAATCTTGTGTCAACACACTCGAATCTTGATTCAGTCTTTTCCGTGCATCAAGAACCTTTCTTGTTGTTTCCATATTGAACTCATTCAACGTCTTATCTATGTACATTTGGCAAAACCATATTAGCGCCTCAATCTATCCATATAGACATTGATGCCTAATTCTTGGGTTATGCCTAAGTCTTTCATCAAAATGAAATTCTTAACCTGTGTCAATACAAGATACATCATTTCCAATCAACAATATGTCCTCTACATAATGTATTAGAAATATGTCTCAGCGCTCCCACTTAATTTCTTGCAAATGCAAGCATCTTCATCATCTCCGATGAATTTAAACTCTTTTAACAGTTTCATCATGGTAAAGGTTCCAACTCCGCTATGCTTACTTCAACCGTTGAAGTTTTGCATACTCTTTTAGCATCCTTTGAATTAACAAAACCCTTTGGATCGTGTCATTTACACGTCCTAGGTAACCATTCTATTAGAAGAACTTGTTTTGTTTGTTCAACTACCATATACCAAAATATATGTAGTGGTTGCTACATTAATCCGTCCAGACTAAATATCGCTATGAAAGATCAAATCTTATCATAGTCAATTCCTTGAACATTGTCGTAAACTCTTTCCGACATGTCGACTATTTCATAGATTTGAAACATCCATGTATATTTCTTTATAGATCCAAACTCGACCGATAGGCTTCACGCCTTTCCGGAGGGTCTTCAAAGTTCAGAAACTTGATTTCTCGTGTATGGATGCTATCATGGATTCCATGACTTCTAGTCATTTTATGGAGTCAGGGCCCATCATCGCTTCTTTGCATGTAGTCGGTTCATCATTTCAAAACAATAACGACTTGCTTATCAAATCTTACTATTTGATTCTTACCGACCCACATGGTTCTATAGGAACTCTAATCTCCGAGATCACACCTTTTGTAATCACGAGAGCCATGAGCATTGTGGCCGCCACCGGGGCACTTTCCGGCGCTGCGCTACTTAGCACATATAGCTAAGGTTTAACAACCTTATCAAAGTTCTATTGTCCTTCCACTTAACTTTTCACGAAAAATTCCTTCTCAAGAAAATTGACGTTCCAAGCGACAAACCCTTTTGTCCTCGGCGTTATGGAGAAATTCCCAACAAATTCTTTGGAATAACCTACAAAGACGTGCTTATCCGGCTTTGGTTGTAAACATTTTACTTATGCCTAGCATACCAAAAAATTTAAGAAAAGACAATTCGGGTTTTATCCCAAACCATGACTTATATGGTGTCATTTCAACGGATCACGATGGAGCTCTTTTCAGTGTAAAAGCGGTAGTCACTAAAGCTTTAATTTTTAAAAATATAATGGCAGTTTTATAAATGACACCTTTGATCTTACCATGTAAAACAAGGTTTCATTACATATCTCGAACACTCCATACTCCTATGGTGTTTTGGGAAATGCAAATCCATGGAACGATTCCTCAAATCTTAGGTGTTTTGCTAAACTTGTAACTCAAACATCTTTCTTTATGATCCAATCATAAACTCTTTTATTTTCTTGTTACAATGATTTTCCACTTCATCTTGAAAAACTTTGAACATTTTTCAAATATTTCATACTTCTTCCTTAATGAGTAAGTATATACATATACTCACTCAAATCTTCGGAGAAAGCATATGAAGCTGAAATCCATCGCCCACGACTACACATAATGGACTATATACATCAATATGTATAAATTCCAAACAGTTAGTTGTCCGTTCTTCTTTTGGCCTACGAACGGAGTTTTAATTATCTCCGGGAAAGTATCACAAGCGTCATTTGATCAAAATCAAAGATTCCAAAAATCCATCAACATGGAGTTTCTTCATGTATCCCTTTCAATATAATTTAAACGGCGATGTCACTTCGCAAGTGATCTTTCAATCATTTGTCTTGCGACATTTTAGCATTAGTTTTATGGTCGTTATTTCTCCAACCAGACTTGTATATCATCCATCTATTATGGAATACGGTAATTATTTGAACAACTTTTTGTTGTCATAATACCTGATCAAAAATAACAATTATTGAAACAAATCTTCAAGGCAAGCTTTGATGTTAACGAGTAACACAACAACCCTTTGTTTGTTTTCGATGAACATCATCACATATTCTCTTGCTAGTTACTTAGGCCATTGCAGTTCATGAATTGTGTTGTCTTGTATGACACTTCATACCAACCAATTCGGTATCCAATACCTAAGAACCACATTTTTTAACAAGCAAGGAATACAACCATAACATGTATATCTTCTATATGCCTAAGTTGGACATCTCCAACCTTTTATTTTCTGCCAAATATTTTGTAGATTCTCTTTCAGCAATTCCTTTTCTTTTAAAATAATCTATCAACATCAATAGTGGTGTCATCAACATGACACATGGTACAAAGTGTGTATAGTCAAATACCAATACCTTTGGACTTGCACTTTGAAGTGGATCACCATCATCAAATGTTTGGTGTTCTTTCAAAAATCCATTCTTTAGTAATCTTTTAGTGTAGTAAACATTTTACTTACATCTTCTGTTCATCCTTATCATGACAACTTTCATGATCAAGCTGCTATAGCTTATAAAGGTGAATTGCGAATATAATGTTTCTTTTTCAAAACCTTTGGAGGATTAGGATGACTAGTGTCTCCAACCTTCCCAAATTCTCATCAAATATGATGACGTATACTCTATCATGTTGTAACCAACACATTGTTTTAGATATCGCAATACCTTTCACATATGAAATTTCTGAAACATTGCTTTCAGCTCTTAGATAAACTTGATATTAAAAACAATTTTTTTTGAGTATCAAGAATCATAGAGGCAAACATGATACATTAGATACTAACACTGGAATTGTTACTCTTGATTTAATACTATTTATTAAACTTCATGGAGTAAATAGAGTTTGCTGAAAGTTTGCAATAGGACATATAAACTTTAAATTGACATTCAAAACAATACGATACCAGTTCATAAAGTAAATATCCAGAATTTCTATAGTTCCACTATCTCAACTATAACTAAGCGTAAGGTGGTGAACGGATGCCAATGACTACAACAAACTATGCAAATCCACTTTGATTGTGTTTATGATAAATTGAGTTCGACTAATCCAAATTACAAATAAACTCCCACTCAAAACAACATCCCTCGAGTTGTTTTAGTGATTACATGAACCAAATCCGCTACACCAAGTCCGATCATCACGTGAGATGATGTAGTTTTAAAGGCGAACAATCAACATGTTCATCATATCATCCATATGACTCATGCTTTACCTTTCGGTGTTCTGTGTTCCGAGACCATGTCTGTACATGCTAGGATCGTCAAGGTTAACCTTAGTTTCCACATGTGCAAATCTGGCTTGCACCCGTTGTATGCACACGTAGAGTCTATCGCACCCGATCATCACGAGATGCTTCGAAACGACGAGTCTTAGCAATGGTGCCAACTAAGGACAAACACTTTATTACTTGATATTTAGTGAGAGGGATCATCTTATAATGCTACAGTCGTGATCTAAGCAATACAAGATGCATAAAGGATTAACATCACAAGCAATTCATAATTAGTGTGATATGATATGGCCCTTTCTTCTTGCGCCTTTGATATCCATCTCCAAAGCACGGACATAATCTCCATCATCACCAGCATTGCGTCAAGGTCAGTGGCACCGCTGCATGGTTGTCCATCATCACTAGCAACTATTACAACTACTTGGAATAAAGCTATTACAAGATGAATAGACACGCAGGTCTTAACAGAATTAAAGATAACCATTAGGATCCTGCCGGTTGCCATATTACAACAAGGATCATTGCATACATCAAATATAATCACAATCACATAATGGCCATATCACATCACAAAACCCCTGCAAAAACGAGTTAGATGCCTCTAATATTCTTTGCATGTTTTACGTGGCTTGGGGCTTTCGAATAAGAACGGATCTTACCTACGAACATGATCCACAACGTTGATACAAGTGCTATCAAGTTGCAAAGTGTAAATTGGATCTATACTATGGTGGGAGAGACAAACACCCGCAAAGCCACTTGTGCAAAGCAAGTTACACGTCAAGCGTGGAGCAAGTCTCATGTGCGATGACATGTAAGGTTAGCCCGAGACGCTTCATCCCACCATGCCGCAAGATGCAAAGTACACAAAGCAAAAGAAGGCACGAGCACCAACGCCCACAACACCATTGTGTTCTACTCGTGCAACAGATCTACGCATAGATACGGCTCTGATACCACTGATGGGTTCGTAGCATCGAAAACAAAAAAATTCTACCGCAAGAACGAATAAAACCCAGATCTAATCTAGATAAAAGCCAAGATCTAATATATTAGATCTGTGCAACGAGATAGATAGGAACTAACCCTCGTAGATCTGAAAGCGTTAACGAGATTAGATCTCGTGGTTGATGTAGTCGATCACTTGCCGATCTCAAGATCGTGTGGACGATCCTTCCGGCGCCGCGTTCCGGCAGTGCTACCGCAGTCGGTCACACGTTCGGAGTCGAAGCAGACCTTCCTCTCCTCGTTCCAGCGAGCAGCGGAGGTAGTAGATCTTCTCCACGGAATCCCAGCAGCACGACGGCGTGGTGGTGGTGGTGGAGTAGAGAATTCTGCAAGGCTTCGCCTATGCCTGTGCAGAAGAAAGGAGGAGGAGAGAGGCGGCGGAGATTGGGTGTTGTGTAGGAGGGCCTGGAGGGGGCGCCCCTACCCCTCTATTTAAAGGGGGGAGGCGCCATGGGAAGGGGAGTCCTTGTAGGACTCCCCTCCCTCCTATGGCCGGCGGATTGGGAGGTGGGGAGAGGATTCCTCCCCCCCCACGAATCCTTGTCTTACCCCACAAGGACTCCTTGATCCTTTCTTGGTTTTCAAGCAAACTCCAAGAAATCTTCCAGAACCTTCCGGAACATTCCGAAACCTTCTAGAAACCTCATACAAATACTCCGGAACATTTCCTAACTCAGAAAATGATCCCCAATATATGAATCTTATTCTCCGGACAATTCCGGATCTCCTCGTGATGTCCCGGATCCAATCCGAGACTCCGAACAACATTCAGTCTCCAACGCACATTCCATATCTACTTAAAACAACTTCGAACCTTAAGTTTGTCACCCTACGGTTCGTGAATATGCAGACATGACAGAGACACATCTCATATCAATAACCATCAGCGGGATCTGGAGATCCATAACGGCTCCCACATACTCAACGATGACTTCGTGATCGATAGAACCATTAACATACGAAACCAATTCCCTTTGTCACGCGATACTATACTTATCCGAGGTTTGATCGTCGGTATCTCCATACTTAGTTCTACCTCGTTACTGATAAGTACTCTTTACTCGTTCCGTGATATGTCATCCCTTGTGACCTAGTCACATGCTTGCAAGCTAACTAGATGACATTCCACTAAGAGGGCCCAGAGCATATCTATCCGTCATATGGATGGACAAATCCCAATCTTGGTTCATGCGCTTCAACACATACTTTCAGAATACCCAATGACACCTTTATGACCACCCAGTTACGAAGCGGTGTTTGATGTCATCAAAGTATCCATCCGGTGATGGTGATTAACATAACCTCATGGTCAAAGGATTAGGTTACTATGCATTTGAAAGCTTATAGCAATACGAACTTAATGACTTGATCTTTATGCTACGCCTACTATGGGTGTGTGTCCATTACATCATTCTCCTAATGATATAACCTTGTTATTAATCACATCCAATGTCTATAATCAGGAAACCATGATCATCAATTAATCAACAAGCTAGTTCAACAAGAGGCTTACTAGGGACTCTTTTATGTTTACAAAACACACATGTATTAGTGTTTCCTAATAATACAATTATAGCATGGGATGTAAACATTTATCATAAACATAAAGATATAATAATAACCACTTTATTATTGCCTCTTGGGCATATCTCCAACACCAACTGTGTGAGTTCCTTGGCCTGACTTCCTCGTTTGGTCTCGAGGGGGAAATACCAGGATGGGTATGTTTGGTGTTAGCTTCAGGTAGGATCCGAATAGGTCTTTCTTACCCCTCTCTAATAGCCGCCAGTGATATCGAGTCTCTATAGGTTGTTTAGTGCCGCTGCGCTGCCGCTTCAGTCCACCATACCTATGTAGGCGAGAGCCGCCGAATTCTGGCCTCGCCGTGTACTGGCCTCAGTACTGACGCTCCTCTTTTTCCTTTGCCATTTGTCGGCACCCCTTTTGTTTTAGCAGGTTTGAGATCGACGTCGTTAGCAGAGTTACCCTTCCGGCTTGGCCTGGGCAGGGTTATGGACGCCATTGGTTATTCTTCAAGGCTCTTAGCCCCATTTGCATCTTGTCCATAGTCAGACGCTCTATCGTTTTCAAGGTGATTTGGATCTTTGTATTGTATATCTGTATTCTTTACTCGTGAGTCGCTGTGGTATATATATCTGTTATGTGGGTCCCATCGAGGACTGTTGTGTAATGGTATTACTTCATTTTCCACCCGCACGAAAGTGCCTAGTGGGCGTCCTTGAATCGTTTCTATGCGGATTTGGCGGAAAGGTCTAAAACTTGCATAGGGCTGATTCGAGGGTGTTACACAAGCCCACTTGGTGGCCTTCCGTTCGCGGTTTTTGATCTTGTTGAAGCGATCATGTTGGAGCTCATTCCTGAACCGTATCCCCATGCGTTCTTGAGCAACGGCCCGAGAAGCGCTAGCGGTGGCACGAGCACGAGTTTGGATCCTTGTGTTCATCATCTAAAACATTGAAGAAAGACAAAAATAAAACGGTTTGGTCCAACAAAGTAAGTATAAGATATTCCTCATCAGAGCACACTAAAGAATCCTCTCAAAATAATAATGCAGGCAAGAGAATCATGGCAGTTAGTTCATAGTAGGTCTCACCTAGATTCATAATGACAATAGATCGAAGATGAATTTGTAAAAAGTAATTGGAGGATCGGAGGAGAAACATAACGTATATCACTTGTGTGCGAGGACATCGAACGAAATTGAGTAGAGATGAAGATCTCTTGAGGTTTTGAGAGAGTTTGGAGGTAGAAGAGAGAGAAATGATTGAAGTTTTGGAGTTGGAGGTACCTTCTCGTGCAATTTTGTGGTCGGACGCAACTATACGGGCAGAACTATACAGCTGAAACAATGCGTTCCCGCCGTATAGTTGGCCTTCTATCAAAATTTTAGGGTTTCCACCTAGCGGCGTAGCTATACGGCCAGAACTATATGGCCAGAACAATATGTTCCCGTTGTATAGTTGGTCGTCAAACCGTCTATACTTGGGAAAATAAATTATACAAAGGCATCGATATCTATACGACTGAAACTATACGGCCGAAATTTTTATTCCCGCCGTATAGTTGGTCGTTAAAGCATCAGTACGTTGGAAAAGAATTTGTATGGAAGCACCGATATCTATACCACCGGAGATATACGGCCAAAAAAATTATTCTTGCCATATAGTTGGTCGTTAATAGTCAATACATATGGGATAAAAATTATCGATGGCAAAGATATCTATACGACCGGAACTATACGGCCGAAATTTTTATTCCCGATGTATAGTTGGTCGTTAAATTCTCTATATGCATTAAAAAAATATGTTTCTTCTAAAATTATTTCTTATCATGTACTTAGTGATATACCTTGTTTTTGAGAGAAAATTGACAGTAAATATTATCGACCAACAACAACATGAGTAAAGCAGGATTTTAGTACTACCGAACTTCTTCTCCTCAATTGGAGTTTTCTAGCACTCTTTATTAAACATAAAATTAAACTAAAACTTAAAACTTAACTGAAACCTTTATTTAACATGGGTTGCCTCCCATGGAGCGCTCTTTTATGGTCAATAGATTGACCTTAATGTTTCTCACTTAGGCCAGATGAGTGGAACACCCACTCCAAAATAGTTGGCTTTGAAAGTGATGGCCTCCTTTTCATCATGCTTGGTTTTCTTCTTCTTGGGGAAATGAATAACAAAAGGATCCAGCGAAGGCAATTGAAGCGTCACGTTCCCTTCATGTAGATTAATCAAAGCCTTAATAGTTCTTAAGAAAGGAAGACCTAGTATAATAGGAGCAGTAGCATCTTCAGACATCTCAACAAAAACAAAATCAATAAGAGCAGGACAACCTTTAATGTATACTAAAGTATTCTCCTTAATTCCTATAGCTTGTTTGTAGGTAGAATCTACTAGATGCAATTTTAACTCGGTCATATCAAAAGAGCCAAGATTTAACTAGATAAAAAGGCTCTTTGGAATTGTTGAGACACTTGCACCTAGATCACAAAGTGCAGTTATCTCATTTGTCCCAATTTTAATCTTAATAGTGGGCTCAAATATGTCATCAAGCTTCACAGGTAAATTTTCATCAATTTGTTTATATTCTTCCTCAAACTCACGTACCTTTATTGCTACCTGATTAACAAAGTGTTGGTACATAGCTTCCTCATCACCTTCACTTATTGGAATCTTAATGTTTATCCTTTTTACGAGATCTTCAATGGTATAACTTGGTGAAGGAGCATTACTATAATCAAGTTCTTCAGGCTCCTCCCTTTGGACTCTCATCATCTTGAGGTCTTCAACAGGATTGGGCTCAACTTTACCTGCAAATTTTGCTAGAATGAGAGTTTGACTCTCGGTTATCTTACCTAGTTGTGCCTCAACGATCCTCGTTCTTTCTTGGAGGGCCTGCAAATCATTTCTCAAACTTATAGCTTGGTTATATAATTTACCAAGCATAGCATCATGGTTCTCTGTTATTTTAACAAGAATATTGTTTTGTTCATTTTGTGTGTCTATAAAAGACTTAAGTGTTTGTTGGAGACTACCATTACTAGTTCCCATATTATTATTAGAATTACCTGCAGGACTAGAATAGTGTTTCTGAAAATTAGGATTATAATTCTTCTTCCATGTAGGGTTATAATTATTACGAGCTATGAAGTATATTTCTTCAATATTTGTTTCTGGGATAGCTCTTACCTGGGTTTCCTTAACTTTTATAGCTAGTGTGAGCTCATCCAACTTAGCATTGAGTTCTTCATTTTCTTGTGGTGAGACGGAGTTCACCTTCTTCGTGTTTGATCTATCCACATGACATTGGGCATGGTTGTCTTGCATAATGTCTAGCATCTTCTTTGCTTCGGTAATATGTTTACCCATAAATGTTCCTCCAACTGCAGTATCAAGCATAGACTTAGACACATGGTTAATAACATTATAAAATAAATGGAGGATTAACTAATCTTCCATCCCATGACTAGGACAGTTTCTCATGCATTCTTTCATCCTCTCCCATGCAAGCGCTAGTGGCTCACGCTCTTCCTGTCTAAAACCAGTAATATTAGATCTTAGTTGCATAGTCTTTGCAGGTAGGAAAAATTTAGTCATAAATAAATAAGTACATCCCACCCATGATGTAATAGTATTTTTAGGCAAAGCTAGCAACCATTATTTTGCTCTTCCTCTAAGAGAGAAAGGAAATAAATGCAATTTGACCGCATCAGGGTCAACGTATTTTATACGCATCATATCACATATTTCATTGAAAGTATTCAAGTGCATACCTGCGTCTTCAACAGCAGAGCCTCCAAATTGATTCTATTGAACGAAACTTAAATACTAGGGCTTAATTTCATAGTCATCAGCAGCAATTGCTGGCTGATTAATAGTAGTATGCAAATAATCATTGTTGGGAGTAGCAAACTCCCCAAGATTCTTTTCAGCCATAGTTCCTATGTTTTGGGGTTTTCTTCAACAGAGAATTATAATAGTAAATGCAAGAATTTAAAGTCTAACTATTTTTTTTGGTTTTTCAAATAAAGACTAAAAGCAAACTAAAAACTAAAAAAAAGAATTGAAACTAGCAAGGTTCCTACTAACCTCACTAGGGTAGCTATTGCTTCCCCGACAACAGCGCCAAGAAAAGGGTTGATACCTTCGATCCGGATTATGGATGTAGTATAGCTTCTTTTTCCCTAGTAGACCTAGGTTATCGAATCCTCGAGAAGCAGATGCGTAGTGAAGTTACTTTAACGGACCTTCGGGAGTTTTAGAATTCCTTTTGTGTTTTTACAGGACCAAGAGTTTGCATTTTTGTTGTTGTTGGCGATGATGGAGAGAGAGGGTCTAGGGCATTCGGTTTCACCTATATCTGTGCAAAACATCTTATGGGAATAAAAGATAAAGATAAAGTATGCATGTAATTGTTAGAGCAAGATAAATTATATGTGGGGAGTGCATCCATAATTGCTATTGCCTTCACAACCGCTTATAGGAATAACCTACTAGTCTCATCCATAGAATAAAGAGAACTAATGATATGCATAGTGATGTCACCGTTAATCCCAAGTAAATCCCTCACATATAGCCATACTACCCCTTCTGTCAGTGGGGTTCCCAACCTGCAGATCAGTCATTACTCATACTCCCTATACCTAGCTCAACCCTCGGGGTCTTTGGTACCTGACAAGTTCTTAGATTGAGGCAAGAGAGGATACAATAATCATCATGTCATACAAACTAATACATGATCCCATCTATAAATAACATGCACAAACACTACATGGCTAGGCCGAAGCCCTTAGCCTAAGGAGAATTACTCACACATAGAGATGAGATCAACAATCACAAACATTGTAATGAAAATCATAAGATTGATAGCAATAGTCTTACAATGTCGCCAATCAAAGAAGAGATCTACTATTACAAGTGGTGGAATATGGCTATGGAGATGGAAAAGGGTTTTGAGATCTGGAGGCGGCTGATGATCTGGGGCAGAGATTTTTGGGTGAGGCGGGACTGTTTTCTCGTTGCCCAAGGCTTCTTTATATAGGGATCCCTTCACAAAAGTTGTTCGGTTTGACCTAGCGGTGGCGGAGCCAACTATACGACCGGAACTATACGGCCAAAATTGTATTCCGGTCGTATAGTTGGTCGCTAAAGCGTCTGCCTCCTCTTCACGGCTCCTGGTTTCTTCTGGTTGTTGGAAATCTCGTATCTTTGAATTTAATGTAGTGATTCCCATCTTCAAACGACATTATCTACGCAAGAAAAAATAGAAAGAAAGGATTGCATACCCCTTTGAATATTATGCATTAGTGGTAGGGTTTAGAGAGATATTTCATCAAAAATATAAATAATATCCAGTTTAAATGTGGATGTAGATGGCTATATTTCAGAGCCATCAGTGCATAATAGGGAGAGTGTTGGTTCATATGAGGAACTACACTCCCCCTAAATCCACGCGTACATCCAAACAAGATATTCTTGGAGACGCGGGTAGGTGTGCAAGTCATTCAAACCACATTGCTCGAATGTATGATATTTAGCTCATGCCTTAACTCTCGGAACCTTGCTTCTATCAAGAAGCTTCGTGAATAGATCCGCTAGATTGGCCTTGGTAGGAACATACTCCAATGAAACGTCTCCTCTTGCAACATGATCCCGAATGAAATCATGGCGAATCTCAATGTGCTTGGTTCGATTGTATTACACCGGGTTGTGAGCAATAGAATGGTACTCTCACTATCAAAAACAAGGGGCACCTTGTTGAAAGAAAGTCCAAGATCCTTCAAGGTTTGCTTCATCCATAGCAATTGAGCACAACAACTTGTGGCAGAGATGTACTCGGCTTTGGCCTGGACATGGACAGGCAGTTTTGCTTCTTCGAGGACCAACACACTAAGGATCTTCCAAGAAATTGACAAGCACCGGAGGTTGACTTCCTTTCTAACTTGTCTCTCGCCCAATCCGAATCCGTGTATCCAATGAGATCAAAGCTAGCTCCCTTGACCGCCACCATGTGGCTTTCCTTTGGTGCGGCTTGGAATCTTGCATACATACCCATGCTCAACATAATATCCGGTCGAGATGCACAAAGATAAAGCAAAGAACCAATCATCAAGCGATAAAGTTTTTGTTCCACATCCTTACCCTTGGGATCGTGATCAAGATTAACCTTTGTGGGCATGGGAGTTTTGGCTCCATTTACTTGATCAAGGTTGAAATTCTTGAGCATTTATTGAATATATTTGGCTTGGTTGATGAAGGTTCCCTTCCTCAATTGCTTGACTTCAAAACTAAGAAAGAATTCCAACTCCCCCATCATAGACATCTCAAAGCGGTCGGTCATGAGCTTAGCAAAATCCGCATTAAAAGCTTTATTAGTAGACCCAAAAATAATGTCATCAACATAAATTTGGAAAATGAACAAGTTTACTCCAACTCTCTTAGTAAAAAGAGTAGGGTCGATTAGCCCAATTTCAAAACCATGATCTATCAAGAGCTCTCTAAGGCACTCATACCACGCGTGTGGGTCTTGTTTAAGGCCATAGAGAGCCTTATCAAGTTTGTAGAAATGGTCCAGGAAGAGGAGATCCTCAAGACCCGGAGGTTGCTTGACATAAACCAACTCCTTAAAGGGACCATTAAGGAAAGCACTCTTAACATCCATTTGTTGCAATTTAAAATTATGTTGAGTAACATAAGAAAGAAGCATGCGAATAGATTCAAGACGAGCAATGGGAGCATAAGTTTCACCATAGTCAATGCCCTCAACTTGGGAGTATCCTTGGGTAACCAACCTTGCTTTGTTGCAGACGACTATCCCATTGGCATTTCGCTTGTTCTTGAATATCCACTTGGTCCTGATGACATTTTGACAATCTCGTGGCCGCTTCACTAATGTCCACACCTTGTTCCTCTTGAAGTTGTGAAGTTCTTAATTCATAGCATCAAGCCAAAAAATCATCTTCAAGTGCTTCGAAGACCTTTTGGGGTTCAACATGAGAGATACAAGCATGGTGAGACCTAAAAGAGGTTAGTTGCCTCCTAGTAGTAGAACCCCTATTGAAATCTCCATAAACATTATCAAGGATATGGCCATCTTTGATGAGCTTGGCGAGATGATATGCTTTACGGCGGGCTTGGGTCTCAAGACGAGATTCCTGAGCAACCACTTGGTCATCACCACGGTTTGAGTCCCCGCCTTGACTATATGCACAAACTTGTTCATTGTATTCAACAATATCAACATTAGGAGAATCATCATCAATGGGTGGAGAGACGTTAGCTTGGCCTTGGTCACTGTTAGATTGACCTTGATCTTCTATAGCTTAACCTTGATCAACATTTCCTTGAGGGATTCCACTATCTTGGAGAGGTGGAGCTTGAAAATCTTGTTGTTTATGAGGGCTTGGAGAGTCATGGTCATGAGGATCTTGCGAAGACCTTGGAGAACCTTGAGAAGCAATAAGTTGTCCTTGATAGGCAAGATGGTCTTCTAAGAGTGAGGGCTCCACTTGAGTAGAGCTTGGTACTTCTCCTTCAGCCACAAGGGAATCCTCAATGGGGTGGAAGAGTCCCACACCCATTCTTCTAATGGCTTGGGGAGGAATTTGATCACTTGGATCATGAACACCATCTTGCCTCATGAGAGACTCATGATATTCATCAAACTCAACATTGCTAGATTCTTCAACTCTTCCTGTGGATTTATTGTAGACTCTATAGGCATGAGATTGATTTGAGTAGCCAACGAAGATTCCTTCTTGTGCCCTAGCCTCGAACTTTGACAAGCAGCCACCCTTCTTGAGAATGAAACATCTACAACCAAACACCCGGAAGTACTTGACATTGGGCTTGCATCCGGTGAGAAGTTCATATGGAGTCATGTTCTTCTTCTTGTGTAGGTAGAGGCGGTTGGTTGCATGGCAAGCGGTGGAAATGGCTTCAGCCCAAAAGTTGTAGGAAGACTTGAATTCCGCAAACATTGTACGGGCTGTATCCATCAAAGTACGATTCTTCCTTTCGGCAACGCCATTTTGTTGAGGGGTGTATGGAGTTGAATATTGATGCTTGATCCCCTCATCACTAAGAAACTTATCCAAAGTGTAGTTCTTAAACTCAGTCCCATTGTCACTCCTAATGGTGAGAATTGTAGCATTGAGTTTTGTTGTATTTGATTGGCAAAGTCAATGATGGTTTGTTGAGTCTCACTTTTGAACTTGAAGAAGTAGACCCATGTGTATCTTGAGAAGTCATCCACAATCACCAAACAATACTTCTTCCCACCAAGGCTATCATGAGAAGGAGGCCCAAAAAGATCCATGTGAAGAAGCTCCAGGCACCGCTCGGTGGTAATTTGATTGAGGATATTATGAGGCTTCTCATGCATCTTCCCTTCAATACAAGCCCTGCACACACGATCTTTGGAAAAGGAAATGTATTTTAGTCCAAGGATGTGGCTCTGGTGTAGAGACTTTGCAAAGACTTCATGTTTATAGGGCCAAGCAGCGATGCCACAACCAGCCCCCGTCAGCTTTTGCATAGAGACATATAGCATGTGTAGAGGCTTTCCAGAGAAATCGACCACATACAAGTCATGCTCTACGTATCCAATGAAATCCACCATAAGATCCTTGATCCACATGAGGACCACGGAATGCTCACTAAAGAAAGACGAAAGACCCATAATGGCTAAAGCACGAACGGAAAGTAGATTATACCCAAGGGTTTTGACAAGCATGACATTAACCAAGGAAACATCCTGGGTTGCTACCACCTTACCAAAACCAATACATGAGAGCTTGTTTTATCACCTTAGGAGACCATAGTATTCGCAAAATTAGGCCTAATCTCTGACATGATAGACTTGCTTCCGGTCATATGGCTTGTAGCTGCACTATCAAGCACCCATTTGGCTCCACCGGAAGCAAAGTCCTACAAGAAATTGAAACTTTGGTTTTAGGTACCCATTTTTAAATGGGTCCCCTTTTGTTAGTCACAAGGGTCTTTGGTACCCAAATAGTCTAATGATAATCATGAGAATAAGAAGTGCCAATGTATTTTGCATAAGCATGACCATCAAAAGATTTGCAAAGAATGTAGGAGGGATTGTCCTTCTCGGCAAAGCTATCACTTTGCACAAAGGTGGAACCATAAGTGGGTCCTTGGGAAAACTTCTTGCTCTTCTTATTTTCTTGTTCTTCTTCTTCTTGGGTTTAGGAGCATACCTAATACCCTTCTTGTCAAATCGCCCTCTTACAAGTTGTTCTTTCAACTCCTTGTTTTCTTCAACAAGTTTCACATGCTTGCAACAAGGATTAGTAGAACAAGACACATCTCTCATGAGCCTCAAATAGACTTGAGAATTTGCTTTCCAAGGCATGGTGTTCCTCTTTGAGTTTCTCAAAGCCCTTAAGACATTCATGAGTAACACCAAACTCAAACTTTTCATTTTTAAGGGCATTAATTCAAGCAAGAGCATGATCACATTCTTTAACAAGTTGAGACATCGAGGCATTATGGTCATCTACAAGATTAGCAACACTCTCCTCAAGAGTTATTCTCATATTATGTTCATCTTCAAGAGATTCTGAGAGAAAGGCAATTTCATTGGTGGCCACTCTTTCATTTTTACCTAGCATGTCAATTAGGTCTTCCTTCTCATCTAGAATTACCCTAGCATGGTCAAGTTGGTTTACAAGAGTTGCAAAGCACATTCTAGTATCATCATATAGATGCTCCATGGATTCACACATGCTTACCATCTCTTTCTTTACCTCTAGACCATCTAGATCATGCAAAGGAAGTTCATTTGAGGGAGACTTGGAAGCGGGTCTTACCTCGGTGGCCTTGGCTATGAGACATTTTTGGTTGCGGTTGATGATGTTCTCATTCGGAGAGTCGAAGAGAGGCACTCGTGGGGTACAAGAGGTAGAAATAGTGGCAACTCCCATGATCTTGATGTCTACGCACTTCTATTCTTGTAGACAGTTGTTGGGCCTCCAAGTGCAGAGGTTTGTAGAACAGCAGCAAGTTTTCCCTTAAGTGGATCACCCAAGGTTTATCGAACTCAGGGAGGAAGTGGTCAAAGGTATCCCCTCTCAACCAACCCTGCAATCAAGATACAAGAAGTCTCTTGTGTCCCCAACACACCCAATACACTTGTAAGGTGTATAGGTGCACTAGTTCGGCGAAGAGACAGTGAAATACAAGTGGTATAGATAATTATAAGTGGTAACGGTGATAAAAGATAACTTGATGGCGTGGAAGAGACTAAAATCAAACTGAAATAAAGATGGCAGCAAGCAAACATGTAACAGATCTAGTAGCAAATGGTGTTTCAGTGCTTAGAAACAAGGCCTAGGGATCATACTTTCACTAATGAACACTCTCATATAAATATATTATCTTTATGATACTACTCTTAACTACTCTCCGGTTGAACACTCTAATCGATGGTAGGGCTATAACAGCACACCATAAAGTAAGCCTTTCCCATCTAGAAAACCCCACACTGTCACCTTGAGTACTAGATGAGTCCAACAAACACCACAATTTCATAAAGACATCCAACTCCAAATATAACTCATAACAAGTATTTGTAATCTCTAGCCTAAGTGCCACCATCGTGAGCATGCTGTCACTTTCACACACATGGGGAGAGTAGAGATCTATTAAAGCACTTGAGTAGCAAGGTAGATCTACTTGATTACAAAGCTCATGATCACAATATGATCATGCATAGAGAGAGAGATGAACACATAGCTACCGGTAGAACCCTTAGCCTCGAGAGAGATCTACTCCCTCCTCATCATGGGAATCAACAATGGTGATGGAGATGGTGGTGGAGATCGATGGAGATGGATCTGGGGGCACTTCCCCGTCCTGGCAGGGTGCCGGAACAGAGACTTTCTGTCCCCCGAATCTCCCCTTCGGTGGTGGCGGCGCTGCGGAACTTTTCGTGGCTAGAGGCTTGACTATTTAGGGTTTATGCCTCGGGAGGCTTCTTATAGGCCAGAGGGCAAGGTCGTTGGGCGGCCAGGGGGCCCACACCAGGCCCTGGCGTGGCCTAGGGGGACCTGCGCCATGGGGTGGTGTGGCCACCTTGTGGCCCCTCTCCGACTCTCCTTCTGGCTCCGTGAGTCTTCCGGGAAAATATCAACTTTGGCTTTTGTCCGGTCCAATTCCGAGAATATTGATTTTCTGACTTTCCTGGAACCAAAAACTGCACAAAACAAGCAACTGGCACTGTGGCACTTGTTAATAGGTTAGTCCAAGAAATCATATGAAAAGTACTCCAAAGTTGGAACAAAACATAAGAAAGTAGATAAAACCAAGCATGGAACATCAAAAATTATAGATACATTTGCAATGTATCAACATCCCCAAGCTTAACTCCTGCTCGTCCTCGAGTAGGTAAGTGATAAAAAGAAAGAATAATTTTTGAGGTGACATGCACCATCATAAACTTGATAAAAGTATTTGCAAAAAATTCATAGCTGGGATCATAGTACTTCAATCATAACATGAAATATAAAGTTCTAACAATAAGACAAAGCAACTATGTCGCAACATGAAAAGGCCCAAACAAAAGATTCATGAATAACAATGCTTTGCAAGACATTTGTTTGTTTCACATAAAGAAAACATAGCATAATAGTATTCAGCTTGTCCCTCATAGCGTAGCAAATATAAATGCATAGGACACCTTCAAAGTTCATAAGAGTGACTAGATACACATAGTTTAAAACAAGCAATATCAAGTTATGCATCAATCAACTAGTCTTGGGACAATGCACATAGAACTAAGAATGGCCACTATGCTCTCAAAGTAGGTGCATAAAGGTAGAAGGTGGAGACTCAATATAATGGTGGAATAAAGGCCTTCATAGAAGGAAGTAGGGATTCAAGTCTCATAAAGAGCTTCCAAAAATTATGGTACTTATTAGCTGTCAGCTCTCATTGCCCCTATCATAAGCATCTTCAAGTGATTAAGGTTAAAGTGAACAAACTATGGTGTACATGCTTGACGAAGTATAAGTTAGAAATCTCATGTCCCTTGAATATGAGGGCCGCTCCTCATGCTACTAAAGTTTAGTCACCGGTAAGTTCTTGTCATTGTAAGTATATGTGTATCATAGAGAACCGCCAACGAGGTACCCCTTGCCCGATGATACGGAAGAATCCCCATATCAAAATAACAAGGCGAGCAGACAATAAGCATCTCAACAATGTTCTTATTTACCATGGATATATGGTGCTTTTTTCTCTCATTCCTCTTTTCACAATCTCTTTTTTTCCTTTTTCTCTTTTTATCAATATAGGACTCTTTTTTTATAAGAAGAATGCTTCATAGACAGCTCATTATGGTTATGCTGCAGGTTTCCACCATGTTAGCATGGATTAGACCAGCGGCCCAGGCTTTTCTCTAACACATATACATAACTCCATGGACTTAGAAGCTCCCCTTTCATTTCACACCGACGACATCGATATACAAAAGAGCATGATATCAACTAGGTACAAGTACCAAGTGCAATGTTGAAAGTGTTCCCCATGAAAGCATGGTTCTGCTAATTCCCAACAAATAAGTGCAAGCATATACAACATAGAAGACACAATGATTCAAGTTTCTTAAGGACAAGTAAAGTAAAATGTGCCATCAAGTTCGTGAGAGCTTTAATCACTAGTTTTCTCATAACAAGTTTAATTTGGAAGGTAAACAAAAGAATGAATATACTTGGAATAGCATAAGCTAGTAGGTAGGTATGGTGGACTCTTTGGAATAACTTGGTTTAGGGAGTTGGATGCATGAGTGGAAATCATACTTTGTTGTGGAGGCTAGCAAAATACTGGGAGTGAGAAACTAAGAGAGCAATAAAGTGATACTACAAGTTGAAAGCTAAAGGATCATAAAGGCTATGGTGACTTGGGATAGTCATAACATGGTGTGAGCATGCGCCAAGTCAACCCAAATAAAGCATCAAAGGAGAATACCACTATACTATGCTTTAATATGCTAAAACAACGCATGATTCATCCAAGGCACATTAAGCAATCTCAATTGTTTATGACAAGTCATGATACAGCAAAGTATACTAAGCATAAATCCAAAACAATATCAAGCATGGCATGACAAAGCATAGGCCACAGTCAAAAACGAGCTCTTTTTACCACATAAGCATGAGCTTTCCTACTCTTTTCCAAACCGAACCAAACTATTTGAAAACCAACGTATGAAAGAGGGGGTCCAACCAATTTATTCATCAAACTAAGCAAACCAAGCAAACGAAAAACCAAAGAGAAAATGAAAAAGAAGATGCTCCAAGAACAACACAATTGTGCTTGAAACAATAAAAATAAAGTGTTTGGAAGAAACCTGAGATTTTTATTGATGAAGAAGGGGATGCCTTGGGCATCCCCAAGATTTTACACTTGTACTTCTTGGATATTTCTTGGGGTGACACGCGTGGCATCCCCAAGCTTGAGCTGTAGTCCATTCTTCATCTCATTACTCATTCCTTCCATACACCTGAAATTTTTCCTTCATACAAAACTTCACACAATCTTTATTAGCAACATTAGTGCACTCAAGATAATAGGTCCTTGGGTTCAGTTCCAAGACAATTGAAACTTCCATTAAAACACAAGCTACTGTAGCACTTCATTTAAAAAGTTCAAATGATCAAAGAGAACTCAAAGAGGAACCAACAAGAAGCAAATGCAAATAATGGCAGAAATCTGTCAAAACAGACCAGCAGGTAAAGACGAATTTTTTCGAAGACCTTCTGTTGCTCAAATCAAAAAGTGTTGATCTAACGAAAGTTAGATAACAACCTGGGGCAGAAGCAGAAAAATTCACGCCTCAAAAGGACGTACATAGATTTTACACAAATTTTTACGGTGAAGCACATAAATCTGTTTCGGGACAGCAACTTTCCCAATCATTACTTCTCTCTCATTAGAGGTTACTCTTGGCACAAAAAGCAAATAAAAAGGATAAGGAGCGGTTATTACAGAAGTAATAACTTCCAAGACTCATCTAAAACTTTTGGGTTATCTCCCAATAAGTACTTTTCTTTAACGCCTTTAAGTTAGGCATGATAGTTTGAGAAGATGCTCACATAAAAAATATGAATTGAAGTAAAAGAGAGCATCAAGAAGCAAATTCAAAGCACATTTAAGTCTAACCCACTTCCTATGCATAGGAATCTTGTAAAGAAACAAGTCATGAAAGCACAAAGCAACAAGCATAGTAATGCAAAACAAGTGCAACTTCAAGACTTTCAACATAAAGAGGGGAAACTTAATATTATTGAGACACATAAAACCATGTTTCCCTCTCTCATAATAACTTTCAGTAGAATCATGAATAAAAGTAACAATATAACTATCACATAAATTATTCTTATCATGAGCCACATGCATAAATGAATTAATACTCTCCACATAAACATAGTCATTCTTATTAATCATAGTGGGAGAAAATTCAACAAAATAGCTACCATTATTATTCTCATCACCATAATCATCACATATAGGAGGCATATTGTAATCATAATTAGTTTCCTCCTCAATAGTAGGTGGACTGAAAATATCATATTCATCATTGTAATCATCATATATTGGAGGCATAGTATCATCAAAGTAATTTTTTTGCTCTAAAGATGGGGGACTAAAAAGATCATTTTCATCAAAACTAGCTTCCCCAAGCTTAGACTTTTCCATAGCATTAGCAATAATGGTGTCCAAAGAATTCATGCTAACAACATTGCTATTAGCATGCAAATAAAGTTCCATAGGTTTTTTAATTTTCTCTTCAAACACTTCATGTCCTAACTCAAGATAAATACTATAAAGCTCTCTAATTTTGTTGTTGTTTTCCATTAAGCCTAACTAGTGAAAACAATAAACAAAAAGACAAAATTGCAGAATCTAAAGGAAATAACTTCGAGCACTCACACCGGAGGATGTGATTACCTTTTATCTTACCTCCCCGGCAACGGCGCCAGAAAATAGGCGTTTTCCGTGGGAGGTTCTTCTTATTTAATCCTTCGGTGTGAATACCTTTTACCTTTCCTCCCTAGCAACGGTGCCAGAAAATAGCTTGCTGGCGCGTTGTTGACGTGGGAGCTTCTTCTTCTTCAGTCCCCGGCAACGGCGCCAGAAAATAGCTTGATGTCTACGCACTTCTATTCTTGTAGATAGTTGTTGGGCCTCCAAGTGCAGAGGTTTGTAGAACGGCAGCAAGTTTTCCCTTAAGTGGATCACCCAAGGTTTATCGAACTCAAGGAGGAAGTGGTCAAAGGTATCCCCTCTCAAGCAACCCTGCAATCAAGATACAAGAAGTCTCTTGTGTCCCCAAAACACCCAATACACTTGTAAGGTGTATAGGTGCACTAGTTCGGCGAAGAGATAGTGAAATACAAGTTAACGAGGGTTTAACTCATCAATGCCCATTGTTATGGACTTGGGTTTTGGAGAAGGAGGGAGCGCTGGAGACATATATCGGCTAGCAAACAAGCACACAGGAGACAAAGGATTTACCTAGGTTCAGGCCTCGTAGAGGTCCCTACTCCTGCTTGTCTGCTCGTAGAATTATCGAAGGAGTCGAAAGTTACAATGGTGCGCAGATGCAATCTGGTGAGGGTTGTGGAAACTAGGGTTGCGTGTGTCCTCCTCACCGCCCCCTCCTAGCCTTTATATAGATAGGCTAGGTCTCGGGTAGCAGGTCGAGTCGGTTGAAAGTTAGGGTTTTCCCCTTCAAACTTTCTATCTTTAGCTTCTTCTTGTTCTTCAAGCAATAGAGAGTCCGCAAGTCACTTGAATCCTTTCATCCGAGCCTTGGCGACACCATGGGCCTGTACATATTTGGACCGTATATACCAAGCTCGAGTACCTGTAGGGTATACCCATGTCAGTACCCCCTGAGTGTCCAGTGGAATCGCAGATTCGACTAGGGACTTTTGAAGTCTTCGAGTGCTTGATTGAGTACATTTCGACTGATTTTATTTGTGCCATAGGGATTGTTGATATACGTGCCTAATATAACCGAAGTGCCGGTATAAGTTAACCACCTTAGGGGTGAAACAACGCAATCTACTTGAACTTGAGTCCCCGGACTCGAATACGGAAGTGCCGGCATAATTCGACTCAGGCCGTGGAGGTTTTACAGGAGTCGAATTCCAGTTATACGGGTGTGAGCACTCGACGCGTCCGTCAAGGCATGTTCATCGTGCCTGTAGGCACGAATATACTTCTGGTAGTGAGCAGCTAGATACGTTGCCAGGCCTTATTTAGGTCTTACCTTCACGCTGTAAGCGCGGCATCCGAATTTTATCATCGCGGAGACGATTCGGGCGACCCAGGAGACGTAGTCTCTTTGTAGGGAAAAATTATGAGGCGGTGTCGCCATGAGCTGCGAGTGCGGACGTATCAACACACCGTTTTCTGTGCATATAATCATAGGGTGCGCGACCAGCGCTCCCTATGGGAGTAGCCCCCGAGTGCCTGGTTGAGTCGAAGACTCATGCAGGGACTAAATAACGTTTGCGACTGCCATCGTCTTTTTGGTTGCTTGTTTCAGTCAAAATTTTCCAGCGCTCCCTATGGGAGTAACCCATGTCCATAGTCGAATTGTATTTCGAATGGTTTTGGGTTTGCTTTTAATTGTCCTTGTTCCTGCAAAAAGAAAATAAAATTGTAGGGTGCCCGGCCAACGCTCCCTATGGGAGTAGCCCCCGAGTGCTTGGTGCAGTCGAAGACTCCAGCAAGGACTAAAGTAGTCGAATTTTTCCACTACGTAGCTTTGATGATGTCAGTGCTGACGCTTGTACGACCTCAGTTGCCCGCGTGAGTGAGTTTGATGGGACGTGACGAGCGGTGGGTCCCACTTCCTGACTTTGATTTGACTGGGCGTGCGTAATCTCTATTTTAACTGCGCCTCCTCGATTTCCGCGCGTAATGGGAGTAGTGGAGGGACAGTTCGCGCTTCCCCTTCTCCACGTCTCCAACACGATGTGTGCCACGTGTCCAGTAGGGTTTTTCTGAGCCGTTGGATTGCATCTTCTAGGGGTTAAGTAGCGATGCTACGGCGGTAATTTCCCATCTGCGCACTTTCTTCCTTGCTGCCATCGCCATTCCTGCTGCTCTTCTGCTTTTTCTTACGCTCGTTTCCTCCACAACGGTGGACCACCTCCGCTCGTTTCCGAGCTACTTTCTGCGCTCGCATCACCGCCGTTCAATGGGGAAGAAGAAAGGAGGCGATGTTGCTGATTCCGCGGCCACCGTCGCCGCGGCGAAGAAGAAGGGTGGCTCCACTGCTGCGGGCACCAGCACCGCCGCCGGCGGGAAGAAGAAGGTCGCGGGCACCCGCGTGACAAATGGTGCATGGCGCCCTTCCATCATCAAGGCGTCGGATCTCCGTCTTCTTCGCCAAGACGGAGTTATCTCCGCAGCAGTCGCCGATGCGCGCGTCCCCAGCGGTGAGACCATTCCTGCTCCTCCCACTGGTTTTCGAGTGATGTTTCTTGCATTCGTCATTCACGGTCTTTCCTTGCCTCTCCACCCCTTTCTTAGGGGTCTTCTTTGTTTCTACGGGCTCCAGCTCCATCAGCTGTCCCCAAATTCGATCCTCCACATCACCTGCTTCATCACTCTTTGCGAGTGCTGGCTCGGAATCGAGCCACACTTTGGTCTTTTCAAGCGCATATTTAAATTGAAGCGTCAGTCCGCGTCTGGCTCTTTAGTTTATGACGTAGGTGGTTGCGGAATCCACTTCGACCCATCCGCCACCTACTTCGACATCAAGCTCACCAAATCCGTCCAGGGATGGAGGGACAAATGGTTCTATGTCCGCGATCAGAAGTCCAAAGATGAGCACTTTGGACTCGCGCCCTTCGATCCCGCGACTCCCTGCAAGAAGATGCGTTCCTGGAAGAACGTCGTTATGCCTGGCGAACTCGCGGAGACAGACGTGCTATATCAACGCGTCTGCGACCTCGAGAGTCGCATAGGCGCAAAAGAGGGAGGCTGCGCCCTTATCTGAACATGGTTGCGTCGTCGCGTCTAGCCCCTGCAGGCTAGAGTCCACCCAATGTTTCAATGGGCTGGCACTGATGATGCCACTCGCGTGTCTGCCGATGGCATGTCCGCGAGTGAGGTGGACAAGAGGGTTCGACTGGTCATGAAGTACACCGCCAAGGATGTGCTTCCTAGTGAGCCAGTTGTTCCTCCCTTTGATGCTTCGAATCCTCCTCCTGAGGTATAGTTGTGCTACGCAGTAGCTTATTTTGTCGATTGCTTTTCTGTTGCTTACTTGATTTTTGTTGTCTGTATGCAGGATTGGGCGGTGTCGCCTTGTATGCCTCTTCTCCCTGAGGGGGTTATTCCTCATGAAGCTTTGGAAGAGGATGAGTCTGAGTCGACTGTCCCTTCTGATGTGGAGGAGGAAGCCCCCGAGTCTGAGAGTCCGGACACTCGCAAGCGTTCGCGTAGCGAGGATTCCGACGCGTCGTCTCCTTCGACTCCAGAAGGCATGGCTATTGGCGCGGAGTCGCCAATTCCCGCCGTTCCTGTGAGAGCGGTGGCACCATCTTCTCGCAAGAAGATGTGATTGCCTAATGAGTCTTCATCGGAGTCGGTGGAGGCCACGTTTGATTTTGACAAGTTTGACTGGTAAGTTTTCGAGTTCATTTGTTCTTCTTTGTTTTCTTTTTGTTGGCTTTGCCCTGGAGTTTGCCCTTTCTCAATGTGGATTTTGTCTTGTAGTCAAGGGGCGTCATCATCTTCTGGCGACGTTGAGTTTTTGAAGGAATCGGGAGTCACAACCTCAAGGGCCAAGGAAGAGGTCAAGCGCGTTCCTTCCCCTCCGGTGGCGGCCCACTCCGGGCACAATTCTTCGAGCTCTCCTCACGCAGGGGAGCATCGAATGGTTACCCGGATGACGGCACATCAAACATCTTCGGAGTCATTGGAGGACCATGTAAGTCTAGTTGTTTCCTCCTTTTGTAGTGCTTTAGTCGACGTTATCTATTGCCTCTGCTGATTCCTTTGGTTGTGCGACAGCTCCTTGTAAAGGAAGTCGCGCACTTGGCAGAGCAAGTGATGGCGATGGGCCGCCAGCATGCAATGCTGGAGACGCGTCACCGCGTGGTTGAAAGTCAGTGTTCTACACTTATTCTTCTTCGTCTTCTCTTTTTGGTGTAGTCGACTGATAATCAACTTTCGATTGCCGTGTAGCTGAACATAACGCCTTATTGCGTAACATCACCACCTTGGAGAAGACACTTGCCGCGGTTGTGAAGGGTCATGACGAGGCAATCGCAGCGCGTGACGAGGCACAGAAGCGTGAACAGGATCTGCATGCTTCCTTTGTGTCCAGGGAAAAGTTGTTCGAAGAACAACTGTTCTCAATTGCCAAGGCTCTCTCAGGTACCTTTGCTTGTGGATATTGTTGTCCTTTTCTGCATCTAGTGGTTTTGCTGGTGGCGCTGAAGTTTTGATCCATGTGTGGGCTCATGTACAGATGCTGGCGATTTGAGCTTTGACCCGCAGGCTCTTCCTCGCGATGACGCTCTGGCAGGTGCGGTGTCTGCAGTCGAGGACCGTAGCGCCGCCATCCAAGATACACTTTCCAAGGCCAAGGTCGCCCTCAGTCGCCTCCGGGAGGAGTTGATGCCAAAGGCGGAGCTGGTCGATAATATGGACGAGCTGGTGGAGTCACTCGCCGGGGGTGTGCCTTCCACCTACAAGAACTCCCTCCACGCGGATGGCGTGTCCATGTCACTGGCCATGGTGCAGGCCCACAGAGTCGAGATCGATCCCTCCGCGGTGTCGAAGGCGATGCCTGCTGGCGCAGACGGTCAGCAGGTAGTCTTCGCTCCTTTCGCGACTGCCTGTGGAAAATATGGGCATCACTTGATAAATACTGTTGCGAAGTACTCGGAGGAGCTCCAACGTGCCAAGAAGGCGGCGAAGGCTTCGGCCTCAGGGGCTGGCGGAAAGTCAGTGGCGTCTGATACTGCCACGGACTTGATGAATCCCTCGAAGCCATCAAAGTCGAAGAAGCCAGTTGCTCCGTAGTTAGCTTTTGTAATAGTTGATTAATCGTCCTTTTGTTTAAGAACATGCCTGCTGGCGAGTGTGTCTGTTGATACTTATGCCGGTCTTGAATGCATCTGACCCTTTTGTATTTGTGTTGATTTGGTCGTCTTATTTGCTTCTATCTTGACTTGTGGTAGGGTACATCAAGTGATCCCGTGGGGGGGAACCCAGGACTCGCCATCTCTTGATGATACAGTGGAACCACCACGCTCTAGGGTAGAGGAGCTATCCTTGCTTTCGCGACTTCGTGATCGCGTGAAGCAGCTGGAGCGTGAGTTGCCCGTGATCCGCGGTAGCGCAGACGTGTGGAAGTTGAAGGCGGAAAAAGCCGCCGCCCGCGAGCAATATCTGCTTGGCAAGGTGACGCAGCTGGGCGACCAGTTTAAGTGTTAGTTTGCTTATTCTCATCTTTTCCTTTATAGTTACTCATAGCGGTACGTTGTACTCATGCTATTGATGTTGCTTCATGTAGTTGTTAGCGCGCGCCATCCGCAGGAGGAGAAGGATAGAATTGTCATTCGCCTTCATGATCTCACCCAGGAGCAACTTCAAGAGAGTGGATACTTCTTGGTAGATCATGATCGTGCGACTGCGTTGGCGACCCTGCAGGATTGTGTTGGGTATATACTTTCCTCAAATCCAAATATTCCGGTTATCACCAAATCCGGATGAAGGAATCTGACAAAATCAAGACTTCATTCATAACCCCTTTCGGAACCTTCTATTATGTTACGATGCCCTTTGGGCTAAAGAACGTAGGAGCTACGTACCAGCGTACGATGTAGTGTTGCCTCCATGATCAACTCGGGCGCAATGTGCATGCATACGTGGATGATATCACGGTCATGTCCAAAAAGAAGGAAACACTGGTTTCCGACTTAGAGGAGACGTTCGCCAATTTACGAAAATACAACATCATGCTTAACCCGAAGAAATGCTTCTTTGGAATACCAGACGGAAAATTGTTAGGTTTTATTGTGTCTCAACGAGGCATAGAGGTGAACCGTGACAAGATCAAGGCTATTCTCAATATTTCTAGGCCAACTCGCCTTAAGGATGTACAAAGATTAACTGGTTGCATCGCCGCGGTCAGTCGATTTGTAAGCCGGCTTGGTGAAAGAGCCGCACCATTATACAAACTCCTGAAGAAAACCAAGGATTTTGTCTGGACTGACGAAGCCGAAGCTGCACTAGAAGACCTGAAGAAAGTACTCTCATCTGCTCCTATCCTTGCAGCACCGGAACCTTAGGAACCGATGTTGCTTTACATCGCTGCGACAAATAGGGTTGTCAGTATAGTTATGGTGGTGGAGAGACCAGAAGAAAATCAGGAGCACCTGGTGCAGCGTCCGACGTACTTTGTCAGCGAGGTCCTGACAGAATCAAAACAACGATATCTGCACTATCAAAAGTTGGCTTACGGTGTTTTTTTGGCATTCGTAAGTTACGACACTATTTTCAGGAGCACCCAATTACCGTGGTGAGCAAAGCTCCCATGAGAGATATAATCAATAACAACAATGCTACAGGACGCGTCGCCAAATGGGGCATAGAGCTTGCAGCTTTCGATATTGAGTACAAACCCCGGACAACAATCAAATCCCAGATCCTTGCCGACTTTGTCGCTGATTGGACAGAGACTAAGGAGAACACGGTCCTCCCGGAATCGGAATATTGGACCCTCTTTTTTGATGGATCCAAGGCTAGGGGGGCTCGGGGGCTGGCATGGTGCTCAAATCACCCCAAGGAGATAAACTTTTATATGTGCTGCAGATCCACTTCACAGCGACAAACAACATTGCCGAGTATGAAGCACTGCTGCATGGAATCCAGATTGCTAAGGATATTGGCATCCGACGTTTGATGTGTTATGGAGATTCGGATCTTGTTGCTCAGCAAGTGTCGGATATTTGTAATGCAAATAAGCACATGGCAGCATATAAAGCTGTCGTGGATGATCTATCTAAATCGTTCGAGGGGTTTGAAGTTCAACACATCCCTCGAGCAGAAAACGAGGAAGCAGATGCACTATCTCGAATAGGTTCTGCGCGGAAAGAAGTTCCGGATGGCGCATTTTTAGAGCACCTCAAAGTTCCCTCGATAAAGGGAGTAGATGAGGAGTATCCGACCAAATCCGACTCACCATTAATAGCAGTTCTGGCTGTAATTCCCAGCTGGACTCAACCCTACCTTGATTACTTGGTAGATGCAAATTACCCGAAGACGAGGTGCTGAGCCGGCAGATTATCCGACGAGCAAAAGCCTATACTATTGTTAAAGGTGAGCTCCATAAACGGAGTGTTTCTGGGGTTTTTCAGTGCTGTGTATCTCCGGAAGAAGGAGTGGAAATCTTAAGAGAAATCCACAAAGGCGAGTGTGGTCACCACGCTGCAGCCAAATCTTTAGTGGCAAAAGCTTTTCGACATGGTTTTTTCTGGCTTACAGCTCAGGCAGATGCCGAACGATTAGTCAAGACATGCAAAGGCCGCCAAAAGTACGCCAAGCAAGCTCATGTTCCGGCTAATCAACTACGAACAATACCTATAACATGGCCTTTTGCGGTCTGGGGGCTTGATATGGTAGGACCTTTTAAACGAGCTCCAAGTGGATTTACTCACCTCTTAGTGATGGTGGATAAATTCACAAAATGGATCGAGGCTAAACCTATCACTAGTTGTGATGGAGCAACAGCCAAAAAATTTGTCGAGAATGTTATAATCCGGTATAGTTATCCGCATAGCATTATCACGGACAATGGGAGTAATTTTTCCATGGGAGAGTTGGCTGAATTCTGCGACGAGCAAAATATCTGGCTTGACATTGCGTCAGTCGCACATCCACAGGCTAACGGACAAGTCGAAAGAGCAAATGGTTTAATTCTACAAGGCTTGAAACCAAGACTCGAAGCACCACTGAAACGTGCTGCGGGGGCTTGGGCAGAGGAACTACCCTCTGTAATTTGGAGTTTGCGAACAACTCCGAACATGTCAACAGGATATACACCTTTCTTCTTGGTCTATGGCGCAGAAGCAGTTCTTCCTAGTGATTTGATTCATACTTCTCCTAGAGTGGCCGCGTATATTGAAGAGGATGCTGAGATTTCTCGACAAAATGATCTCGACTTAGTCGAAGAAGTTCGCGTCATTGCTGAAATGAGATCTACAGCCTATCAGCAGAAGTTACACAAGTATCATAGCCAGAGAGTCCGAACTAGATCTTTCAATAAAGGTGATTTGGTTCTCCGGCTTGTGCAACAAAGAAAGCACAAACTTTCCCCAATATGGGAAGGGCCCTTTTTGTTTAGTCGAGTATTGCAAAATGGGTCGTACTACTTAACTGACATGAGGCCAGTCAAAGAAAGACCTGCTACTAAGAAGAGAAAGAGAGCTGGAGGCAGTACAAATCCGGATGAGTTAGACAGACCGTGGAATATTGCTCAGCTACGTCCCTTTTATTCTTAGTTTTATTTTTCTTTGTAATTATACATATGTACATGCTCTGTGAGAAATAAAAGTTTGGGTTACCTCAAAGTTTTCCTGAGAAGTTTTTACCATCTTATTTCCTAATGATCATGTCATAATCGAAAATCCCAGAATGCTTGAAAGTACTTTATGCTCATGTTTGTTCTGGTTTAGATTTCCGATTCTAAAACTGATACCTTCGGGTATAACTCTAAAAAATTCTAGTCTTTACTTGGGTTATTTGTCTGATTGCTGGATGCGGGTATCTTCCGAGTAGTGAATTGTTGGTACTGGAAGCCGACTTTGTTTTCGAGTTTAAACTGGTTTAGCAATTGAGCTCCGTTGCTCGGCAAAGTTTCCGGCTGAAGGTTTAGCCGGCTCACGAAAGGGACAAGGCGGAAAGCCAGATAAATGATAAGTGAAGGCGGAAAATGTCAAGTGCTTATGCAAACATTTCAGGCACGCAAATAATCTAAGACAAAAGTGCTGAATAGATAAAAAAACTTGGCACTAGCAAAATCATAGTACTTAGTATTTACAATCGCATCAGGTTTTTTCCCGGAATAATACACAGTTTTCTGGTCTATGATGCAGGAGGAGATGAAGGATATGCTGGCTCGCTGGCTACTCCGCCTTGATATCTTGCCGAGATGTCCGGATCCGAGATATTCTGTTCATCGTCGGAAACTTCTTCGGCATCTTCTGGAGGAGGCGGCGGAGTATCTACGCGGGTGAAGAAGGGCGTCTCATAGCTGGTCAGATCAGCTGCGTGACACCCATATCCGGCGCAGGAGTGCATGATAGCTTGAAGGTCTTGCTCCTGGTCGTCTTCGTCTACTTTGCAGTACCCTCTGGTCACTTGCCATATCTCCATGTTTCCATGGTGGCTCATGACCATGGTGAGAGCGTTCTGTGCAGCGGTCCGCGCGTAGGACATGTTCCCGTCCCGAACAAGCTACCGCATCTCCTTGGCCTTCTCCCGCACTTGGAAGTCCGACATGCTTGGCATGTCCGGAATCCTAAGAGATTCGCGAATGTCCTCAAGGGACTGGCGATAGTCATGAATGAGATCACCGACTTGAGTAAGCTGGTGAGTGCGGGGTTCGGACGAGGAGGAGTCCATCAAGTTCAGAGGACCTACACACAAAACAAGTCAATGAAAATCCGACATTGATGAAAGTCGAAGAAAGAATAAATCAGATAGATGGAACATACCAAGAATGATGTCGTCAATCTTGGCTTTCTCTTCCCGAAGACTCTGGAGTTCAGCCCGGAGCGCATCAGAGATATCCTTCTCTCTGCCAACCTCATTTTTGAGGTCCAAGATAACCTTATCTTGAGCAGCAATCTTAAGATCGCGCTCTTCAGTGGCCATGGAGGAGGACTCGAGAACTTGAGCTATGCTCCTTTCATGATCAGCCTTAAGCTTATCCAGCTCTTGGCGGAGTCCCTTGTTCTCCACCACTAAGGTTTTGAGGTTCTCGGCCTCTTCAATCATAGCGATGGATTGTTTCACCAATGCTGTAAGTCAAAAAGAACAACAGTTCAGAAAAATTCGATATTGGAAAAGTAAAAGACAAGGTTTGAATCTCAAAATGTTACCTTCGGCTTCATCCTTGGCTAGCTTGAGCTCAGCATTTTTAAGACGGAGAGCTTTGATTTCTCTCCGCTTATCACATACATTTTTTAACAATTCCTGGTTATAGGAATACAATTTCTGTAAGTCAGAATACCCAAAGCCAGAAAGCTACTTAAGACTCGGGCTAATATTTTTTGCTAAATATCAGCACGAGCCTTGGGGGCTACACTAGTTCATTCTTTGGCATCCTAATGAAAGCATAAACTCGGATTTCTATATCCTACTTCATGCTTGGGGCCTAGAGGATATGATATAACATAAGGTAAAAAACAAGAGTTGGAATTCTGACTTACATATTGCTCGCGGGTGAGTTTGTCTAAACCCGCGTTCACCTCAACTGCCACCTTCTCAGCGAGAGTAAGAGGAATTACTGGGGCTGTTGGAAGCTCTCCAGTCCTGATCTTCTCGTCGCGAAGGCGGACTTGGGCGAGAAGGTCAGAGAACTTGACGTCCTCTGCTTCTTGCGCTTCCTCTTCGGGGGATAGATGGCTTTTGTCCAGGACTTGCCTGGTCAGCCGCTGGATCTCCTCTGCGGACTTCCGGGATAAGCCAAATTTGGCAAGTCCAGGGTTGTTGAGGAGGTTGTCGGCGAAGACTTCAGCCGAGGGATCATTACCCGAAGAGGGTTCACCCTTATCTTGAGCTGACGCACCCACGGTGACGTCAGTGTGCGATCCAAGGATCACAGGCGCCGTTGGAAGAGCCGAATCTTCTGCAACAGCCGGAGAAGGAGTAATCACCGGTGTTGCAGAAGGTTGAGGGGCAGGAGTCGAAGGAGCCGTGACAGGGGAAGCTGTGGTAAGATTCATCTGTCGCAGGGGCTTTGCAGGAATCCCCTTCCCCTTACCCTTGATGAGAGGCTTTGCTCTGAGAATGTAATAAAGTCGGAAACATTACATCTCAGAAAGAAATTCGAGAAAGGTACAAAGGAGCAAATTGTGAATGAAAGTTATCTCTTCACAACGGGCACTTCCTTTGTGCCTACTGCCACTGTTGGAGCTTTGCGCTTCCTGAGCGCAACGTCCGGCAATGGGACCACTTCAGCTTCCTGAGAAAACTTAGGAGGATATCCTTCGAGTGGAGCAAGCTTCGACTCAGGGAGTTCGGCAAGCTGAAAACAAGAAAACATATCAGCATTGCAATGTATGACTTAAAATATTGAAACACGTAAAAAGTGAACTGATGGAAGCTTACCGCTACCACGGGGTTTTCCGCCGTGTGCATGTCCAGAGAGATCTCCAGAATTTTCCTCTCGATCCGCTCTTTAATCAGCCATTTGATCTGGCTTATATAGCCTTGGCTGGTGTAGGCCTTGGGGCTGATGCCGAGAGAATCTTTTTTGGAAGATGTGATGGAGTGCATCAGTCTGTCCCCGTGGTACTGAAGTGGCTGGATCCGACGTGCGACCCAGCACTGGACTAAGTCGGATCCCCTCAGACCCTTGTGCTTGATAAGATATTCGATCCGCCTCTTAGCGAGGATCAGATCGTCCGTAAGAGCCGGAGCAGCCTCATCGCAGGAAGGCTGGGCTGTGGTGGCTCCGTCGACGAAAGCCGGCAAAGCAGTAGCTTTGCCGGGAGCCGGAATATCCCTATGATAGAAAAAGGTGGCTGGCCATTGTTTGACCGAGTCACTGGCAACAATTTTGGGATAGGACCGGTCTCGTCTAACAGAAAAACTAATAGTACCAGTGATATAAGGAACACCGGCGGTTATAGAATTTCTCTGGACATGGAAGTAATACCGGAAAAGAAGCAAACTTGGCCTAATGCTGAGAAAGCCCTCGCAAAGCGCAGCAAACGCGCTCATCTCTAGAAGGGAGTTGGGAGGAAGATTATGGAGTTGAACTCATAATGGCCAATCACCTCAGAGAAGAACTCCGAGGGAGGAAAAGACAAACCTCGGTCTAGATGGGTGCCGAAGTGGACGCGCTCGCCCTCGCGCGGATTGGGGATGGTTTCGCTGGAACTGCTCCGCCAGTCGCCGGCAGCGAGAAGCCCCTCCTTCTCCATGTTCTTAAGCGCCGCCTCGTCGAGGGTGCAAGGGATCCAGATTCCCTGGAAACTTTCTTTTTCTGTAGCTGCTTCTGCCGACGATGCCGCCGCCACCGCCGCCGAAGAGGATGAAGCCATTTTCTCTCCGGCGGAAAGGGGTGACCCTAAAGTGGCGGCGCTAGGAGCTCTGTGGGGGAAAACGAAAGGGCTCTGGGTGCGCTGGAGATTTGGGAAGAAAGGAACGGCGAAAGGCAGGTGGAGAGGAGAAGAAAAAATCTAGACCCATTATATCTACCTACCTGCGCCAAGATTCGTGCAAACGCTACAGTGTAACTGCCACGCATCATGGAAAGAACTGGGAAGGGCCCGCGCGATGATTGCATCGCCTCGATCTCCACGCACGCATTGAAACAGCGCCTCGGTTCCGCGAACTGCGGACCCACCAACGGTCGTGCTGACGGAACGTCTGTCAGATGACGCAACTGGACCATGCTTGTGTCAGGTGGCGTTAGAGACCAAGTTTCCGGCTTAGTTCAAAAGCGAGCTGGAAAATCTGACTAACTAATTGAAAGGTCCGACTTACTTTTAAGACCCGGATCATATTTTTTGTTATAAAGTTTCAGGAACCCTTCAAGATTCTGCAAGCCAAAGATCAAACTAGACGATGATAAAATCCGACTTTGGATCTTGGAGGCCTCCGGGGGCTACTGTTGGGGATATACTTTCCGGGTACCCTCAACGTTCCTCACTGACCAGGGTGGCCCACTTCAGGTTAGAGCTTTGCTTCACGGGCGGCCCAGTTAGAGGGAGAAGACGGAGTCCCATCTGGCTACGGGAAGGCCCAGAAGACTTACCGACTTAGGCCCATAATGTTACCTTGTAGTTCAAGATGTACTCGGTAACCAACTCTTCGTCATAGCCGGATTGATCTCTCCTATAAACCCTAGGCCGGATATCTATATAAGCCGTCCTAGGGAGAGCCTTTAGGGCAAGATCAGATAACACTAGACACGACCAATAGTCTACAATCTCAACTCGCACAGGCGAACCCTTGTAACCCATATTCCGGCTTTGCCGTATTACTGGATTGATAGCAGGAGTAGGGTCCGTCCAAAGCCGGTGGATTCGAACCTGGGTAAACTTGTGCGCTCACCGTCTCGGAACACCGTACGCCTCACACCCCTCTCTTCCGCACGCCTCGAGGACCCCCTCATGGCGTACTTGTCATCAATCCGACGACAGATCGCGCATTGCGAGTGCTGCTCTTCTTGAAGAAGTCGCAGTCGTGCTTGAAGAACATTTATCGGGCGATGTTCCCGCTGGACGACACTCCATCAAGCCTGCTGGCTCTTCTTGCCAAATTTCAAGATCTGTCCGCGGTTCGTGAGTGCGTGAGGCAGCAGTTGGTGGCTGGTGCCAAGGCTGCCCTCCCAATGGTGCAATTGCACAGGCCTGACGTGGATACTGCCGTCATTGCCTCTGGGCCGCCAGCGCCACCAGCAGGATCTGCCTGGAATATGGTACCGCACTATCAGGCGGTGGACCATCCAGCAGAGGAGATCATGGACTTCTTCGAGGAACAAACCAATGTTCTGCTGTTGCAAGAGTAGCCAAATTTGTATCCTGCACATAAGTGTACTTGTGTTGTAAAGTTCGTATAGATGTTGTAGATAATTTATTGTCGAATGTGTATAAAGAGCTCTGTGAGCGTGAGGTGTGTTGCACTATGCGAGTCCTTTTCGTTAGCCTGGCCATCTTTTATCTCAATCCCTTGTCAACCTGTCAGGTGCGTTGCAGCTGGGTTGAGTTTGTGTTAAGGGGTTCGATTGATGTGCCAGCTACTCAGGATATCGCGTTTTTGGTTCGAAGAATAGATGTATGTAGGGTGGTGCAACCCCCGAGTATAAAAATTGACAAAGTGAAGGAGAACACGGAGTTTTGGGGCACTTAGCTTTTATTTATTCGAAGAATTGTGCGAGGTACAATGTGCGGCTAAGTAGCCTTGGCTGAGTAGCCTTATTTGCGATGTAAAAGTAAAAAACGACTAGGTGTAGAAGCGTCGCAGTTGTGCGACGTTGCAAGGGTTGGAGTATGCGACTCCTGTCTCTAAATCTTGAAGGCGATAGGCGCCACCTGGGATTACTTCTATAATCACGTACGGTCCTTCCCAGGGGGACTCGAGCTTGAGGTGCCCCTGCTACTTCAGTCGCAGGACCAGGTCACCTTCGACGAAGGATCTGGGGCGAACCCTTGTACTGTGGTAGTTGCACAGGTTCTGCTGGTAGATCGTGGATCTTTCTGCGGCGATTTCTCTTGCTTCGTCGAGGAGGTCGACGGAGTCTTTGAGTGCAAGGGATGACTCTTGTTCGCTGTAAGCGACCACACGCGATGCCTTGTACCGTACTTCGGCAGGTAGTACTGCTTCTGCTCCGTGCACCATAAAGAATGGCGTGTAGCCTGTGGCGCTGTTTGGAGTTGTACGTAGGCTCCAGAGTAATGATTGCAGCTCATCTGGCCAGCAACCCACGGCTTGTTCGAGTGGTCGGAGGAGTGGCTTCTTGACGCCGCTGCAGACGAGCCCGTTTGCTTTTTCCACCTGACCGTTGGTCTGTCGATGCGCTACTGAGGCGAAGCTGATGTTGATCCCCAGGTTCTCGCAGAATTCTTGGAACTCCTTGGATGTGAAGTTCGTCCCGTTGTCGGTGATGATGTTGTGCGGCACGCCGAAGCAGTAGACGATGGACTCGAAGAACTTGACTGCGTTGTGCCTTGATTGGTTGGTCACCGGCATGGCCTCGATCCACTTGGTGAATTTGTCGACTACAACCAAGAGGTAGACGTAACCTCCACGCGAGGACCTTGGAAGCTTGCCAACCATGTCGATCCCCCACTGTGCCAAGGGCCAGGCCAATGGAATAGGTCGTAGCTCTGCGCCTGGTGCGTGTGGCTTGTCCGCGAATCGCTGGCAAGCATTGCATTTTTGGACTATGCCCTTGGCGTCGCGCATGGCCGTTGGCCAGTAAAATCCAGCTCATAGAGCTTTGGCAACAAGGGCGCGACTACCGGCATGGTGCCCGCAGGTTCCTTCATGGATGTCGAGGAGAACTGGTCTTCCATCGGCCATGGAGACGCATCATTGTAGCACAACTGTGATGCTGCGTTTATACAGTTCGCCGTTGATAATGGCGAATGCCTTGGAGCGCCGCGCGATGTGCCGTGCATCTGTTGGGTCGTCCGGTAGTCTCTTGCTGAGGAGGTACGTAATGTACGGCTGCATCCAAGATTGCTCGATCATCATGACGTTCATTGGTCCCTCGAGTCCTGTGTCTAGCTCCAAGTCATCGAGTGCCATTGGCTCATTGGGTGGCGTAGCCCCCGAGTCCGTTGCTGCGCTTGTTTTCTTCTCTACGGCCTTTGGCTTGATGGAGCGTTCGCATATGCGCTCGAGAAATACCCCAGGTGGCATGGGGGCGCAGGTAGAGCCTATGTTGGCAAGTGCGTCCGCCTCCTCGTTACTTTCGCGACCTACGTGTCGCAACTCGCAACCATCGAAGTCTCCTTTGAGTGTGTCATAGAGGTCGCGGTACGCGATCATGTTGTCGTTCAGTGCGTCGCACTCGTGCATTGTTTGGTTGACGACCAACTTGGAGTCGCCATATATGATGAGCCTCTTAGGGCCGCAAGCTTTTGCCATCCTCATCCCGTGCAACAGGGCCTCGTATTCAGCCTCGTTGTTTCAGGCTGTGAACTGCATTCACAGGATATACTTCAGCTTGTCCCCTTGAGGTGATGTTAGTATGACACCTGCGCCTGCTCCGTCTTTCCGCTTGGACCCATCGAAGTGCATTGTCCAGAGGTAGGACATATCTGGCTTGTCCGGGAGCTGGTTCTCCATCCAGTGCACGAGAAAGTCAGGGAGCACTTGCGACTTGATTGCGTCGCGTTTTTCGTATGTGATGTCTCGTGGAGACAACTCTATTCCCCAAAGCGCGACTCGCCCCGTGGCGTCGGGGTTATTGAGGATATGTCCCAACGGGGCGTCGTTGACTACCACGATTGGGTGTTCCTGGAAGTAGTGGCGCAGTAGCCGGGCGGTCATAAAGACGCTGTACACCAGCTTTTGGTAGTGCGGGTACCGCTGTTTTGTTGGCGTGAGGACCTTGCTGAGGTAATATACCGGGCGTTGTACGCCGTGGACCTTGTTTTCCTTAGCTCGCTCAACGACGAGCACTGTGCTGACCACCTGGTTGGTGGTGGAGATGTACAACAACAGTGGTTCCCTTTCTCGTGGAGTCACCAGTACTGGAGAAGTGGATAGCAGGCGCTTGAGATCTTTGAATGCTTCTTGCGCTTCATTGGTCCACTCGAATTTTTCAGCTTTGCGGAGGAGCTGGTAGAAGGGCAGTGCCTTTTCACCCATCCGACTGATAAATCGATCGAGGGCCGCGATTCGCCCGGCCAGTTGCTGGACGCCTCTTATGTTCCTCGGCTTTTCCATGGCCAGTATGGTTTTTATCTTCTTCGGGTTCGCCTCGATTCCCCTCGCGGAGATGAGATATCCGAGTAGCTGCCCAGATGGTATGCCGAAGGCGCATTTGTCCGGATTGATCTTGATCCGGTAGCGATCAAGGTTGGCGAAGGTTTCGCGCAAATAGTCGATTAGAGAGGCTTCCTCCTTGGTCTTGATTACTATGTCGTTGACATAGACTTGGATGTTGCGACCTAGTTGTTCCTTGAGGCAGGCCTGCATGCACCGCTGGTAGGTGGCTCCCGCGTTTTTTAGCCCGAAGGGCATTGTGTTGTAGCAGAACACACCAAAGGGCATTGTAAACGCTGTTTTCTCTTGATCTTCCTCCTTCATTCGAATTTGATTATAGCCTGAGTAGGTGTCGAGAAAGCAGAGGCGCTCGCATCCCGCGGTGGAGTCGATGATCTGGTCGATCCGTGGCAGCGGGAAGTGATCCTTTGGGCAGTGCTTGTTTAGAGAAGTGAAGTCCACGCACATCCGCAGGATATCCGTATCCTTTTTTGGTACCAACACCGTATTGGCGAGCCAAGTGCTTTCCTTGATCTTGCGTATGAACTTGGCCTCAAGGAGTCTGTTGATCTCCATTCCGACTGCCTGCGCTCGTGGCTCAGACAGTCGCCTGATTGTTTGCTTGACTGGCCTTGCGTCGGTGTTGACGTTGAGTGCGTGCTCGGCGAATTCCCTGGGAACTCCTGGCATTTCCGCAGGACACCAGGCAAAGATTTCCTAGTGCTCACGCAGGAATTCGACGAGCGCGAGTTCATATGCGGGACTCAAGTTGTTGGCGATGAGGGCCATCTTGGCCGGATCCGATGGGTGGACCTGCACTTTCTTTGTGTGCACCGATGAGTTGAAAGAGAGATCAGGTGAGCTTGGCCTACTCAGGGGAGGCAGACTGTTGTATGTCGTCTCTTTCAATCTTGCGAGTTCCTCCTGCATGCCGAAGGACTGGGAGATTATGTTGAATTCCCTATCGCAACTGTCAGATCGCTCAAAGCTCCCGTTGATTGTTATGACGTTGTTGGGACCTGGCATTTTCATCTGCAGGTAGGCATAGTGGGGTACTGCCATGAACCTAGCGAACGTGACGCGCCCGAGGATGCAGTGGTATTGTGAGGGCCAGTCGACGACCTCAAAGTCGATGCGTTCGCGCCGGAAGTTCTTCGGCATACCGAAGATGACGTTGAGGTTGATTTTGCCTAGTGGGTATACGCCTTTCCCTGGGACGATGCCGTGGAACGTTGTGTCCGATGCCTCCAGGCAGGTTAGAGGGATCCTCATCGCTCGCAAGGTACTCGCGAATATGAGGTTGATGCCACTTCCGCCATCCATGAAGACGCGACTCATGTCGAAACCTCCAATTTGCGCCTCGAGTACAAGGGGGCAATGACCTGGGCGAGGTATCTGAGGCAGGTGGTCGCGTTTGTCGAAGGTGATGCACGACTCGCTGCCACTGAGGTACTCAGTGGTGGATGGTGGCGAGTGCGTGGCCAAGTTGACTTGGCGAGTGATGGCCTTCTGCACCCTGTTGGAGGGGCGCCCCTTTTGGATCATCATGGTACCCATGGCCCGTGGGTACGGTTCGCCCCCGTGGTGCTGGTCCGGTGCAGCTCCGTTCGGGGGTGGCACAGGTGGTGGTGGTGCGCCATGTGCCACGGTGCCTAGAGCGGCTCCGTAGCCTCCTTCGACTGTATTGCGGTTCATCCGCACCAATCCCTCATGTAGCTTGAGGAACTCGCGGCAGTCCTTGAGGAGGTGGCTGGACTTTCTCTTGCCATCATGCTTGTCGATGTAGAAGTGTACCGTGCATGGCCCGGACAATTTGTCCTCGATGGAGCTCGCGGGTGCTTCATCGTGAGTGCGGCGTTGCCATACCTGTGTGGTTTTCCCGAAGTCGCGGTATCCGCTACTGCGGTTATCGTCGCGTCTATCGGCGTAGCCGGCCGCGACCATGTTGACATCGTCGTGGTCATCGTAGATGCGCATGCGGCGCTTGCCTCAGCGGTCGCGTCTGTGTTCGAGTTCTGCCTCCTCGTCGGAGTGAGCGTGATTTTTTACTGAATCTTCTCCGTCGGCCCATCGATTCGCGATCTCCATCAGGTGGTCGATGGTCTGGTGCTTTGAGCGGCCCAGCTCCTCCCTGAGCTCTATGCGGCGGACACCACCGTTGAATGCATCAATCGTGCGGTCTTCTGAGATGTTTTCCGCGGAATTCTTGATGATGGACCACCTTTGGATGTAGGAGCGCAGCGATTCGCCAGATCTTTGCTGGCAGCATCTCAGCTCTTCGATTGATGCGGGTCTTTTGTACGTGCCCTTAAAGTTGCACACGAAGCTGTAAACCAGCTCATCCCAACTGCGAATGGATCCACGTGGGAGGTCATTGAGCCATGCCCGGGCGGCGACCTACAGCTGTAGGTGCAAGCATTGCATGGCAGTACTTCGACTGCCTCCGTGGAGCATGACAGAGGAGATGTGGTCCTCCAGCCAGATCTTGGGGTCCTGCAAACCATCAAATTTCGGGTTCTCCAATGGGAGTTTAAACCCTTTAGGCATTCGCTTCTGCCTAATGGATCTGCTGAAGCATCGGGCGCCGCAGGGCTCCCCATCTTCTTCTTCCGTGTCATTCGACTGAGAGCGTCGTGCCCTTGATTTGTCGATCTTGCGCTGCGTGAGGTCGTCGCGTGCATCGTAGTCGCGGTCGTGTCGCCGTGAGCGGCGGCGTCGAGACAGGTCGTGACTGCCATCGCTGGATGAGGGCGAGGAGTGGCGCTTTGCTAGCGCTTTGCCCTTTTTTGGGTCTGGTACTGGCTCCTTGTCGAGGGTGGCCTCGATTAACCCCAAACTCACGATCATAGATCGGTGCATGGCAGTTCGGGGATCTCCAGCTGGCGGCTGGTTATTGAGGAGGTACATGGTGGCTGCCGTCACCGCAGCGTGCGGCGTCCTGGGAAACACATTGCCTCTCGTGTCGACTGTCATAGAGCCGAAGTCGAGGACTTTCGCAGCCTCTATGTGCTCTTGTTCGGTGAGGTGAGCCATCCGCGACTGCCTCTTCTTGACGAGGTATTCGTTGCTTCTTGAGGAGGATCCTCCGTAGGAGGAGAGCCCAGCACGACGAAGGCTCGATTCGTCCGTTGCCTTTTTACGCGCCTCAAGTTGCGCGATTGTTTGCAGTTGGCGCTTGAATTCTTCCTTCAGGAGCCAGTGATAGCCCATCAGCAGTTCCTGCGGGACCCAAAGGGTAGAGGTGTGCCCCATAGGGCTTCGCGATAGCGATCCCACTCTTGCTCGTTGAGCTTGATTACGACGCGTTCACCGGTTTACTCATTGATTATGCTAGGAGGTTCGACTTCTCCTCCATTGTTGACAGGAGCGCGATTTCCGCCATTACCGCCATTGCCACCGTTGCCGGCGTTGGGTGGATCGGTGCCGTTACCGGTGTTACCACCGTTGTCGCGATTGGCGGAGGTGTCGCCTGCGTTGATGACGGCGCACATAAAGTGATTGGGGAAGCTGTTGCTTCCACAACTTTCAGATCCGGAACCGTAGGTTCCATCTTCAGTGGCCAGATCGCTCAGATTGGAATCGCAACTGTTGTCGCTGATCGTATTCTCGACTGCCACCGGGGCGTTGAGCTCACTGAGGGTGCCGATCGATGGAGGGAACCATGATGCCGGGGCAATCGCCGGTGCCGTCGGCTGATCAGGCATGCGAAGCGTGCCCATCTGACCAACTTGGAAGCGGAAGCTCCCAATCGCCAGGCTGATTCCGTCGCCCATAGACTCGAAGGCCGGGTGGGTGGCCGGCGTATGGACGGTGAAGTCGAAGGCGCCGAAGAGCTGGCGAATGTCCGCTGTTGCGGAGTTGTAGATCGCAGTTGATGGGGCCGAAGAAGCCGCAACATCAGCACTCCCAATTCCCACAGACGGCGCCAATTGACGAGGGTTTAACTCATCAATGCCCATTGTTATGGACTTGGGTTTTGGAGAAGGAGGGAGCGCTGGAGACATCTATCGGCTAGCAAATAAGCACACAGGGGACAAAGGATTTACCCAGGTTCATGCCTTGTAGAGGTCCCTACTCCTGCTTGTCTGCTCGTAGAATTATCGAAGGAGTCGAAAGTTACAATGGTGCGCAGATGCAATCTGGCGAGGGTTGTGGAAACTAGGGTTGTGTGTGTCCTCCTCGCCGCCCCCTCCTAGCCTTTATATAGATAGGCTAGGTATCGGGTAGCAGGTCGAGTCGGTTACAAGTTAGGGTTTTCCTCTTCAAACTTTCTATCTTTAGCTTCTTCTTGTTCTTCAAGCAATAGAGAGTCCGCAAGTCACTCGAGTCCTTTCATCCCGGCCTTGGCGACACTGTGGGCCTGTACATATTTGGACCGTATATACCAAGCTCGAGTACCTATAGGGTATACCCATGTCACAAGTGGTATAGATAATTATAAGTGGTAACGGTGATAAAGATAACTTGATGGCGTGGAAGAGACTAAAAGCAAACTGAAATAAAGATGGCAGCAAGCAAACATGTAACAGATCTAGTAGCAAACGGTGTTTCAGTGCTTAGAAACAAGGCCTAGGGGTCATACTTTCACTAGTGACCACTCTCATATAAATATATTATCTTTATGATACTACTCTTAACTACTCTCCGGTTGAATACTCTAATCGATGGTAGGGATATAACAGCACACCTCAAAGTAAGCCTTTCCCATCTAGAAAATCCCACACTGTCACCTTGAGTACTAGATGATTCCAACAAACACCACAATTTCATAAAGACATCCAACTCCAAATATAACTCATAACAAGTATTTGTAATCTCTTGCCTAAGTGCCACCATGGTGAGCACGCGGTCACTTTCATACACATGGGGAGAGCAGAGATCTATTAAAGCACTTGAGTAGCAAGGTAGATCTACTTGATTACAAAGCTCATGATCACAATATGATCATGCATAGAGAGAGAGATGAACACATAGCTACCGGTAGAAACCTTAGCCTCGAGAGAGATCTACTCCCTCCTCATCATGGGAATCAACAATGGTGATGGAGATGGTAGTGGAGATCGATGGAGATGGATCCGAGGGCACTTCCCCGTCCCGGCAGGGTGCCGGAAGAGATACTTTCTGTCCCCCGAATCTCCCCTTCGGTGGCGGTGGCGCTGCGGAACTTTTCGTGGCTAGAGGCTTGACTATTTAGGGTTTATGCCTCGGGAGGCTTCTTATAGGCCAGAGGGCAAGGTCGGTGGACGGCCAGGGGGCCCACACCATGCCCTGGCATGGCCTGGGGGACCCGCGCCATGGGGTGGTGTGGCCACCTTGTGTCCCCTCTCCAACTCTCCTTCTGGCTCTGTGAGTCTTCCGGGAAAATATCAACTTTGGCTTTTGTCCGGTCCAATTCCGAGAATATTGATTTTCTGACTTTCCTCGAACCAAAAACAGCAGAAAACATGCAACTGGCACTATGGCACTTGTTAATAGGTTAGTCCAAGAAATCATATGAAAAGTACTCCAAAGTTGGAACAAAACATAAGAAAGTAGATAAAACCAAGCATGGAACATCAAAAATTATAGATACATTTGCAATGTATCTGATCTCTCCACCTTGACCTTCACTATCATCATCATCATCATCATCTGCACCCGAGAAGTACTCTTCATGGACCACCATCACCCTCTCCTTGTTTGGAGCATTCTTGTTTTTGAAGTTCTTGTTCATGGGGTGAGGAGGTCTTGGCTTGCTCTTGTGGATAAGACGACCACCATTTTCCTCTCTATTCTCGAAGGGACATTGGGCAATGAAGTGATTCTTGTCGTTGCAATTGTAGCAAGCTCTTTTCTTAGGAGCCTTCATGGTTGAGTTCAATCTAGAGTTGTCCCTTGACCTTGACTTCATGTCCGGATTGTTCCAAAAGGCTCGTGATGCGAGAACCAAGTGCTCATTGAAAGCATACTTGATGTCCTCTTGAGATCACTCACTAGTATCTTCATCTTCATCAATTTCCAACACTATGGCCTTGAAGGCTAGGTTAACCTTTTGAGATCCATAGGCATGAGCACGAACTGAATCCGCATTCTTCTTGGCAATTGTCATGGCAATAACCTCACTCAACACGTCTTGAGATGACATGGTGTGGTAGTTGCTTCTCCCCTTGATGGAGTTGAGTTTTTGCTCCTCAAAGGGAAGAAGGGCTTGAACGAACTTCCTCTTCATGAACTTGTCATCAACATATGTAGCTCCAAGGTCCCTCGTAGTGCAACAAAGAACTTTGAGACGGTAATACATGTCTTCGGGAGTCTCATCATCTTGCATAGAGAATCCATTAGACTCATTGTTGACTTCATAAAACTTGGAGCTTTGAATGCTAGCATTCCTGTCATATAACTCGGTGAGATGATCCCAAGCTTCTTTGGCGGTGGAGAATTAGCGGATGTGAGCGAAGTACTTGGGAGTCCATGCCTTTGGATCATGCCCAAAGCGGTGGCATTGAGCTGCTTCTACACAACCTCGGCCCGGGTTAACTTCTTTTCATCATATGGCAAGAATCCTTCTTCCACAATCCTCATCAATTCAATAGAAGAACTGGAAATGTGAGATTGCATTAGATATTGCCAATTGGTGAAATTTGAAGCATCTAGCATGGGAGGTGCTCCTTGAGGTATGATATGCGGCATGGGAATCGGTGCGTCCGGAGTGTACTTCGGTGGTGGTGGCACCACCGAGTAGTCATTTCCCTCCTCTCCCTCTTTGGAGGAGTCACCTAATCCCTCGGTGCTCTCGCTTGGGGTTTGGTGGTTTAAACCACAAAGCCTAAGCCCAAGTGTTTTGGGGCAACCACGGGATTCACCCTGAAGGCGACCATGTGCACGGTTGTGGGAGGGGACTTGGCGGCTTAGGATGCATCAGGCTACCATGGGATTCGGCTTGAGGGACTTCAAAAGGGTCATCATTTCCTCAAACTTGGTCATCATGGATGTCTCCAATCGATTGAGGTCATCCATGGAGGCAGTGTTCTTGGTGGTTCCAACCCCACTACCCTCTTCGTTGGCCAACGTCTCTTAGGCGGTAAAGCCCGAAGTAAGAGCCTTGGCTCTGATACCAATTGAAAAGTCCAACTTTGGTCGACTAGAGGGGGTGAATAGGAGACTACCAATGTTTAGTCTTTTCTTACAAATTTAGGCTTTGCACAAAATAAAGTTCTCTAGAGATGCAACTAGATGAGCAACCTATATGGCAAATGATGCAAAAAAGCAAACAAGACGGTAATTGCAAGAAGTAAAGGAGAGGAATGGATAAACCGTCAAGGGGACATGGAGATGTAATTCTAGTAGTTCACTTCCAAGGAAGCTACGTCTATGTTGGAGAGATTTCGGCGCCACACAAGGTCACCCGAGCACCATAAAGGCCTCACCTTATTATTCGGTGAGCACCACCACAAAGGCGGCCTCACAATCCACTAACCGGTGACCTTGAAGGCGCCAATCGAAACCTTTACAAAAAGGTTGCGAGGAGACTACAAAACTCAATTGGAGGCCCTCAACAACACCACGAAGCCTCAAAACAATTGCCCCAGCTCCGAGGATGCCCTACACTGTCTAGGGTTCCAACAACCCAAGAATAACAAGATCCACTAAGGATGGGTGGGGAAAATCACGATTCCTTTGGTGGAAGTGTAGATCTAGCTCTCCTCTCCCACTTCTCAAAAGATCAAGAAGTTTGAGTGGTTAGGCAGGGAGATCTAGGCAGATGAAGCTCTTGTATTAATGGAGGAGAGAGAAAATGAAGAGATAAGAAGAGAGGAGGAAGAAGGGTGCCTTAAATAGGCCCCTTCAAAACATACAGTTTTCTGTCCCCGCGACACGACCAGTACTACCGGTGGGGGACCGATACTTCCACTGGGCAGGCTCCAGCTGTCCGGAGCTGCTCCCCAGAACGGTCAGCCATCTTAGCAAGCCCAGCTTCCTGACCGGTACTACCGGACGCAGTTCCGATGCAAATTCCGGCAATTAGGTCACTTCTAGAACTAAATGCCAGGCGGAATTTGCAGCGGAACTAGTGCTAGAAATACTAGTTCGCGAGGTCTTGACCAGTACTACAGGGGCCCAATGGTACTATTGCTGAAGGGATGTGGGCTAATAGAGCTGGCTGGAAGTTCCAGCCAGGAACACCTGGAACTTCTGGCTGGTACTACCGGACCTAGTTCTGACACAATTTCCATCAAATACTTCATATGGACACAGAAGTGTACTGAACCTGAGTGAAAGTAGCCTTGGAACAAGGGCCAGAAACACCCCTAGCCCAGCCACCCAGAACTCGTTGAGCGGTACTACCGGTGCGTGCCCGGTACTTTCGGTCAGGGCAGAAAACCCTCAACCACCTCAGAAACTCACTCTCTTGCTGAACAATGGGATGGCTGTGGATGTGCAAGTATGGTTTGTGCATGAAAGCATGATTTCCTACAACCTTCCCAGGCGGACCCCCTCTTGATAGTACAATTTCCTAAAAGCATAAAGAGAGAGAGAAAGTGCAAAGAAGGAGACACCGTCTTCACTATCGTTCAAGAGGTGACTCCACACACCAAGCTGTATCTAGGAAAAAACTGTAACTAAGGCACATGGTTAAATCACAACTGAAGTTCTCATCAATACCAAAATACAAAGAGAAATAAATATCCATTCATAAACAAACCAGGTCCCTAGTATCCTTTAGACTAGTTCGTTGGGAAGATGATCATCGAGGTTTCCTGATCATGGACTTTACACGGCAACTGACAAAGAGGTCACTTAATTATATGAATGAAGTGATGGACAACTCACAACCCTTGTATTGCAATGTGATCCAGTCACATAGTTCAACGTTGTGATATCTAGCAAAGTGTAGTGATTCAATCCTTCGAACATGAGATCATATTATTCACTATCTCTCGAGGCTGCTTTGATCACATCAATCGTCATGTCCATAACTGGGTGACCATAAAGGTATGCTTTAGGTATTCTAGAGGAACTTTTGAGGCCTACATATCAAGATTAGGATTTGCCCATCCGAGTGACGGATAAATACCCTGGGGCCACTCGGTGAGATTACATCTAATAAGTTTGCAAACATGTGACTAGGTCACATGGATGTAATATCACGGGAACAAGTAAATGTGTTTGATGGTAATGAGATCGAACGAGGTATGTAGATACCTAAGATTAGATCTTGGACAAACTAGGTATCGTAGAGCAAAGGGAATAAACTCGACGTTCAAGGTTCAAGTGATCAAGTTATTCATGGAATGCATAGGGGCCATCATGGGTTTCCAGATACCGCTGTTGGTCATTGATCAGAGAGGTGTCTTGATCATGTCTATCTATTCCCGAGCCATAGGGTGTCACACTTAAGGGTATAGATGCTTAGGGATTGATCAAAGATCATATGAGAAAAGAGGGAGAACTCCGGAATTGTTCTAGGAGATACAGAAAGTGTTTTAGGGATACTCAATGATGATCAGAGGGGTCCAAACAGTGTTTCGGATTGATAAGTATTAAATATTAATTAAATGAATTAATATTAAAAATACTATTTATAATGGATTCTTGGGGCACCCGAGCTAATTGGGCCTCACCGAGGAGGCCCAAAAGGGAGGTCACACCCTAGGGAAGGCCAGGGGAGGTCGAAGGCCCTAATGGGTCCTCCCATGGTCCCACCACATGGTTCCCATGTAGGAGGGCTGGCCGTCGCCACCTCCCACCTCCTCCCCCTGATTAGTCCCACCCCAGGAATTTGAGGGAGGTGGTACCTCCCCTCCACCTATATAAAGAGGGACCCCTCTGCCCAAATCCATCCCATGAGTTGGCCCTTGCCTATTCTCTATCTCTCTCTCCCTTATGTGTGGTTCCCAAAGTTCGGAACTGCATATGGGGATAGGGATTTCTCCACAATACACATGTCGTCGTGCTGCTGGACTCGGTCTGGATCAATCTTCTTCCGTTGCTTTGCTAGAACGGAGCCCGGGATACGTCTCTATAACGTATGCGTGTAAGGCCACGAGGCACCGCCACTTGTGGTGCTTTTGCTTGGAGCTTGGAGCTTGGACAATGTCGGCATGACCATGAGGTCGGCTACGTCGTACAAGAGCAAGGGGTGACTTGCGAGGATCTTCGTGACCTTGAGGTCGGGTGAGTATGACTACATCATCCATGTTCCCTTCGGAATGTTAACTGTGTTCGATCTTCAAAGGTATGAACACCGAATCTCCTCTCATAACCTTACATATGCATAGATAGATCTTGTCTAGGTGTGTTCACCATATGAATTTTTCTGCCATGAAACCCCTTCAATATGATGATGATCGGAGGGGTCCGAAAGGTGTTTTGAAATGATAGGTATTAAATAATATGTATTTAATATTAATTAAATGAATTAATATTAAAAATATATTTAAAATGGAGTTATGGGGCATCCCACCTAATTGGGTCTCACCGGAGGAGGCCCAAGAGGGGAGCCTGCCGACCCTAGTGGGCCCTTCCCACCATGTGGGGCCCATGTGGGAGGGCCTGGTCACTGCCTCCTCCCTTGATTAGTCCCACCCCGGGACTTTGAGGGAGGTGGTGCCTCCCTTCCACCTTTATAAAGAGGGCACCCCTCTCCCCAAATCCATCCCCATCAATTGGACTTTGCCTATTTCTCTCTCCCTCTATCTCTCCCTCATGTATGGTTCCCAAGTTTGGAAATGCATATGGGAATAGTGGTTTCTCCACCATACGCACGCCGTCATGTTGCCAGACTCAGTCCGGATCAATCTTCATCTGCTACTTTGCTCGACCGGAGCTCGGGAGACGTCTCTACACCGTATGTGTGTAAGGCCACGAAGCACTGGCACTTGTGGTGCTTTTTCTTGGAGCTTGGAGCCTGGACGTCGTTATGACCATGAGGTCAGCTACGTCGTACAAGGACTAGGGGTGACCTGCGAGGAGCTTCACGACCTGGAGGTTGGGTGAGTACTACTATGTCATCCACATTGCCCGCGGAATGTTAACCGCATTAGGTATTCAAAGGTATGAACACCGAATCCCTGCTCATTACCTTACATCTGCATAGATAGATCCTAGCTAGGTGTGTTCACCATAGGATTTTTTATTTTCTGCCACAAAATCCCTTCACGCGCAAGCTCTCAATGGTAGGAAACCCACTCCCGCGAGGCCCACCTCCCCAAGAGAGCGGGACTCCGCCGCGATGCTCCCACACGTCCTCCCAGTGGTCCATCAAACGGTCTAAAAGAATCTGGGCGACGTGGATAATAGAATCGGCCAAAACTTTCATTCGCTATTATTGACTCTGATAAGCTTATTCACATTTATAGCGAGTTCTTCATCCTTCTCCTTATTAATAGATTTTACCTTTTCCGAGAAGGATCTTTCCACATGCCATTGGGCATGGTTATTCTGCAAATCATCAAGAACATTAGTGGGAACATCAACTCATTTTCCCATGAATGTGCCTCCAACTGTAGTGTCAAGCATAGACTTAGATTAAGAGTAGTATAAAATAAATGGAGGATTAGCCATTCCTCCATCACATGGTTGAGACAATTTCTTACAGACTCCATCATCCGTTCCCATGCAAGCACTAATGCCTCGCGATCTTCTTGTCTAAATCCTATAATGTTAGATCAGAGTTGCATAGTCTTAGCGAGAGGAAAATAATTAGTCATAAATAAAGTAGTACATTCCTCCCATGAAGTGATAGTTCCTTTAGACAATGCTAACAACCAATCTTTTGTCTTTCCTCTTAGTGAGAAAGGAAAAAATGTAGCCTGGCCACATTGGGTCAACATCTTTTATGCGCATCATATCGCATATCTTAGTAAAGGTATTTAAGTGCACACTTGTTTCATCAATAGTTGAGCCTATAAATTGGTTCTTTTGAACCAAACTCAAATAGTTAGGCTTAATTTCATAATTTTTCGTTGTACCAGTAGGCTAAGTAATGGGTGCATGCAAATAGTCATTATTAGGAGTAGCATACTCGCCAAACTTATTTTTGCCATAGATCTAATCTTTTTCGTATTTTTGAATAAGACAACTAACAAGACTAATAAATAAAAAAGTAAATATTTTGGGCGGTTTCAATAATTAACAGAGAGTAAACTAAGAATAACAAATAAACTAAAAACAAAACTATCTACTAACCTCACCAGGGTAGCGAGAATTGCTTCCCTGACAATGTCACTAGAAAAAGGGTCTATACATTCGATCTAGATTATGGATGTAGTATGGCTTGTTCTTTCCCTAAAATACCAAGGTTTACCGAACCTTGGGAATAATTTGATTGGTGTAAGATTATATCGAACAAGACCATAAGAACTTATAGTATATTTGTTTATCTTACCTTTCATGTTTATTTGTTTGGTTGTATCGATGAATGGAGATAGTCCAGGGCTAAGTATTTACATGTAGTTGTGCATACATATGGAATAGAGAAAATGATAATAATATTGTTCATGAGTTGTAATTTATACAGGATACAATTTGTGGGAGATACTTCTGTAACTACTATAATATTTTCTAGCCACCTCTACTATAGACTTTTGTTCAACCACTACACCACCATGATACATTGCAAATGTATCTATAATTATTTATGTTCCATGCTTGGTTTTATCCACTTTCTTGTGTTTTGTCCACACTTTGGAGTACTTTTCATATGATTTCTTGGACTAACCTATTAACAAGAGCCACAGTGCTAGCTGCCTGTTTTCTGCTGTTTTTGGTTCCAGGAAAGTCAGAAAATGAATATTCTCGGAATTGGACAGGACAAAAGCCAAAGTGCCTATTTTTCCGGAAGTCATCAGATGCCAGAATACGAGACGGAGAAGGGCTGGGGGCCGGCCACACCACCTGGCCGTGCGGCCAGGCCTGGCTCGTGCCAGGGGGTGGTCTGGCCGACCCCAGCACCCCCTCAGCCTCTCCTTCCACCTATATATTGCCCTCCGGACGAAAACCCTAAGTACCCAATCAAAAATCCATGAAAGAGTCTATAACCGCCGTCATCTCCATCCCTAGATCAGGAGGGATCTGAAGCTCTTCCCGGCACCCTACCAGAGAGGGGAATTCACCCTGGAGGCCTTCTTCATCACCATGCAAGCCTCCGGTGTGATGCGTGAGTAGTTCATCCTTGGACTATGGGTCCATGTAGTAGCCAGATGGCTGGTTCTCCACCTTTGTGCTTTCATGTCTAGATCTTGTGAGCTTCGTTCATGATCAAGTGATACATTGCAAATGTATCTATAATTTTGATGTTCCATGCTTGGTTTTATCCACTTTCTTGTGTTTTGTTCCAACTTTGGAGTACTTTTCATATGATTTCTTGGACTAACCTATTAACAAGAGCCACAGTGCTAGCTGCCTGTTTTCTGCTGTTTTTGGTTCCAGGAAAGTCAGAAAATGAATATTCTCGGAATTGGACTGGACAAAATCCAAAGTGCCTATTTTCCGGAAGTGATCAACTGCCAGAATACGAGACAGAGAAGGGCCAGGGAGCCACCACACCAACTGGCCGCGAGGCCAGGCCTGGCCCGCGCCAGGGGGTGGTGTGGCCGCTCCCGGCACCCCCTCGGCCTCTCCTTCCGCCTATATATTGCCCTCGGGACGAAAACCCTAAGTACCCGATCAAAAATCCACGAAAGGGTTTGTAGCCGCCGTCATCTCCATCCCTTGATCGGGAGGGATCTGAAGCTCTTCCCAGCACCCTGCCGGAGAGGGGAATTCACCCTGGTGGCCTTCTTCATCACCATGCAAGCCTCCGGTGTGATGCGTGAGTAGTTCATCCTTGGACTATGGATCCATGTAGTAGCTAGATGGCTGGTTCTCCTCCTTTGTGCTTTCATGTCTAGATCTTGTGAGCTCCGTTCATGATCAAGATCATCTATTTGTAATTCATACATGTTGTGTTTGTGGGGATCCGATGGATATTGAGATGCTATTTCAGATTGATTATTGATTCTATCATGTCTTTGTTATTTGAGATCTTGCATGCTTTCTGTTGTTAGTAGCAATCTTGGCCAAGTAGATGCTAGCAACTCCAAGAGTTAATATTTATGCTCGATAGTGGGTTCATGCCTCTTGTAATCTGGGGAAGTGACAGAAATCTCTAAGGTACTAGATGTGTTGTTGCTACTAGGGAGAAAACAACAATCCTTTGTTCATAGAACAATCATATTGTTTACTTTTCACGCAGTTCGTAAAGCAATAATCTGTTGCTTGCAACTTAATACTGGAGGGGGTTCGGATGATAACCTAAAGGTGGATTATTAGTCATAGATGCAGTTGGATGGCCGTCTATGTATTATGTTGTAATGCCCAATCAAGTCTCAAATGAGTCAAGATGATTAGTATATGCATGTATTGCTTTCTCGGTGTTTGTCAATTGCCCCGCTGTAATTTGTTCACCTAGCATGTTATCTATCTTAAGGAGAGCCACCTCTAGTGAACTATGGATCCCGGTCTTTTTCTCTACATACAATCTACAACTGTTTACTTCTTTGTGTTTACTTTCTGCAAACTTTTACTTCTTTCCATTCGATACGTTTAATCCTTTGTTTTCCACAAAACACGGTGAGATTGACAACCTCATCGCAAGTTGGGGACAAAGTTTTGTGGTTGTGTTGTGCAGGTCTCCATGTTGCTACTAGCACCGGTAGTGCGCCCTGCCAAAGCTCAGCTAGTAACACCTTTGAGGTGTTTCCTTGCTCCTACTGGTTCGATTAAACCTTGGTTTCATAACTGAGGGAAACTTGTTGTTGTGCTCATCATACCTTCCTCTTGGGGTTCCCAACGAGCTCTACATCAACACCACCATCAAGCATTTTTCTGGGCGCCGTGCATTGAGCCATCATCAAGATCATCTATTTGTAATTCTGCATGTTGTGTTTGCGGGGATCCGATGGATATTGAGATGCTATTTCAGATTGATTATTGATTCTATCATGTCTTTATTATTTGTGATCTTGCATGCTTTCCGTTGTTAGTAGCTATCTTGGCCAAGTAGATGCTAGCAACTCTAAGAGTTAGTATTTATACTCTATAGTGGGTTCATGCCTCTTGTAATCTGGGGAAGTGACAGAAATCTCTAAGGTACTAGATGTGCTGTTGCTACTAGCGAGCAAATAACAATCCTTTGTTCATAGAACAATCGTATTGTTTACTTTACATGCAGTTCGTAAAGCAATAATCTGTTGCTTGCAACTTAATACTAGAGGGGGTTCGGATGATAACCCGAAGGTGGATTATTAGTCATAGATGCAGTTGGATGGCAGTCTATGTATAATGTTGTAATGCCCAATCAAATCTCAAAGGAGTCAAGATGATTAGTATATGCATGTATTACTTTCTCGATGTTTGTCAATTGCCACGCTGTAATTTGTTCACCCAGCATGTTATCTATCTAAGGAGAGCCACCTCTAGTGAACTATGGATCCTGATTCTTGTCTTTTACATACAATCTACAAACTGTTACTGCTTTGTGTTTACTTTCTGCAAACTATTACTTCCTTCCATTCGATACGTTTAATCCTTTGTTTTCCGCAAAACATGGTGAGATTGACAACCTCATCGCAAGTTGGGGATAAAGTTATGTGGTTTTGTTGTGCAGGTCTCCACGTTGCTACTAGCACTGGTAGTGCGCCCTGCCAAGGCTCAGCTAGCAATACCTTTGGGGTGTTTCCTTGCTCCTACTGGTTCGATTAAACCTTGGTTTCATAACTGAGGGAAACTTGTTGTTGTGCTCATCATATCTTCCTCTTGGGGTTCCCAACGAGCTCTACATCAACATCGCACCAGCATTTTGTTGGCGCCGACACTGAGCCATCAAGCATTTTTTCTGGCGCCGTTGCCGAGGAGTCAAGGACATCTTCACAAGGGGAGTCCCTCATAACCAATCTCTTTACTTTGTTATTTTTGTTTTGCTTAGTTTCCTTTTGCTTTGTTTGCTTGTTTCTTTATCAAAAACACACAAAAAATAGTTTTACTAGTTTGCTTTCTTATTTGAAAACCCAAAAAAAATGAATACTCTTGAAAACACTAAGTTGTGTGACTTCACTAGCACCAACAACAATGATTTTATGAGCACACCTATTGCTCCACCTAAAACATGCTTTGCTCAATCTTGTTATGAGAGAAGAATTTTCTGGTATTGGTAATGAAGATGCTGCTGCCCATCTAAATAACTTTGTTGAACTTTGTGAGATGCAAAAGCATAGGGATGTAGATGGTGATATTATTAAGCTGAAATTGTTTCCTTTCTCTTTGAGAGGAAAATATAAAGAATGGTTGAATTCCTTAACTAGGAATAGTATTGATTCTTGGACTAAATGCAAAGATCCTTTCATTGGAAAATACTATCCTCCTGCTAAGATTATATCTATAAGAAGTGAAATAATGAAGTTTAAACATTTTGATAATGAACATGTTGCTCAAGCTTGGGAAAGAATGAAATCTTTGGTAAAGAATTGTCCCACTCATGGACTGACTGCTTGGATGATCATCCAAACTTTTTATGCAGGATTGAACTATTATTCAAGGAACCTATTGGATTCTGCTGCTGGAGGTACCTTTATGACCATTACTCTGGGTGCTGCAACAAAACTTCTGGACAATATGATGGTTAATTATTCTGAATGGCATACTGAGAGAGCTCCACAAGGTAGGAAGGTAAATTCTGTTGAGGAAACCTCCTCCTTGAGTGATAAGATTGATATTATTATGTCTATGCTTGCTAATGGGAAAGCCCATATTGATCCAAATAATGTTCATTTAGCCTCTTTGGTTGCTCAAGAAGAGCAAGTTGATGTGAACTTCATAAGAAATAACAACTTTGGCAACAATGCTTATGGTAATAACAATTATAGGCCCTACCCTCCTAATAATACTTATGGCTATAATGGTAAACCTGGATTACCTAGTGAAGGAAGAATTTTATAAGTTGAAAGAGCCACTAAAAACTTCATGCAAATGCAATATGAACAAAATAAACTATTTACTAAAACTATGGAGGAACAATCTACCATCTTGAAGAGCATTAGCCATCAACTTGAGAGTCTAAATAGGGAAATTCCTAGTTTACAATTGAAACTCTCTAATGCTGAAAGAAATATATCATCTTTGTTGGAAGCTCAATCTTCATTGATTAATAAAATGGCTGCTAAACCTGAAACTAATGATAATCCCTTTGTAGCTACTAATGCCATACAATTAAGAATTGATGAAAATGTTAGACTATTAGCTGAATTACATGCTAAGTGGGAAAGACAAGATGAAATTGCTAGAAACATTAGTGTTTCTACTATTACCACCACTAGTGTTGAGGCTAGTAATAGTTCTACTACTTTAGATGATAAATTTGATTTTGATCTTGATGGTTGCAATATCTCTGAAGTTATTAAGTTCCTACAAAAGCTTGCTAAAAGTCCTAATGCTAGTACTATGCACATGGCCTTTACAAAACACATTACTGATGCTCTCATAAAGATTAAAAAAGAAAATATGAAACATAAAGCTTCCATTCCTATAAAACAAGAAGATGGTTGGGAACCCATCATTAATATGAAAGTGAATGACTTTGATTTCAAAGCTTTATGTGATCTTGGTAGTAGTGTTTCTATTATGCCTAGAAGGATTTATGATATGCTTGATTTGCCTCCACTTGAAGATTGTTATTTGAATGTTCCACTTGATGATAATGATAAAAAGAAACTCATGGCGAGTATTAATGATGTTATTATTATGGTTAACAATGCCTATGTCCCCGTTGATTTCTATGTTTTGGATGTTGAATGCAATGCTTCTTGTCCTATTACTTTGGGAAGACCTTTTCTTAGAATTGTTGGTGTCATTATTGATATGAAAGAAGGAACCATTAAATATCAACTCTCACTCAAGAAAGGTATAGAACACTTCCCTAAGAAGAGAGAGAAGATTTATTTTGCTTCTCCTATGAAAATAAAATTTGGTCTTAATGCTTCTTCATTTGAGAACACTTGATTCTTTTTCTTGCTTCTTATGCCTAACTTAAAGGCGTTAAAAAAAGTACTTATTGGGAGATAACCCAAAAGTTTTAGATGAGTTTCGGAAATTATTACCTCTGTAATAACCTCTCCTTATCCTTTTTATGCCAAGAGTAACCTCTAATGAGAGAGAAGTAATGATTGGGAAAGTTGTTGTCCCGAAACAGATTTTTGTGCTTCACCGTAAATATTCGTGTAGAATATCTGAACGTTTTTTTGATGCGTGAATTTTTGTGCTTCTGCCCCAGGTTGTTATCTAACTTTCGTTAGTTCAACACTTTTTGATTTGAGCAACAGAAGGTCTTCGAAAAAATTCGTCTTTACCTGCTGGTCTGTTTTGACAGATTTCTGCCATTTTCTGCATCTACTTCTTGTTGGTTCCTTTTTGAGTTATTTTGGGGAATTGTGCTTTTTTAGGGAAGTGCTATAGTAGCTTGTGTTTTAATGGAAGTTTTATTGGTTTTAGAGCTGAACCTAAAGACTTATTTATCTTGGGTGCTCTAATGTTGCTAATAAAGATTGTGTGAAGGAAAAATTTCAGGTGTATGGAAGGAATGAGTAATGAGATGAAGAATGGACTAAAGCTCAAGCTTGGGGATGCCACGCGTGTCACCCCAAGAAATATCCAAGAAGTACAAGCGTAAAATATTGGGGATGCCCAAGGCATCCCCTTCTTCATCAATAAAAATCCAGGTTTCTTCCAAACACTTCATTTTTATTATTTCATGCATAGTTGTGTTGTTCTTGGAGCGTCTTCTTTTTCGTTTTCGTTTTGGTTTTTCATTTGCTTTTGTTTGCTTAGTTTTCTGAATAAATTTGTTGGATCCCCTCTTTCATACATTGGTTTGCAAATAGTTTGGTTCGGTTTGGAAAAGAGTAGGAAAGTTCATACTTATGTGGTAAAAAGAGCTCGTTTTTGAATGTGGTCTATGCTTTGTCATGCCATGCTTGATATTGATTTGGATTTATGCTTAGTTATATTTGTTGTATCATGAATTGTTATAAACAATTGATATTGCTTAATGTGCCTTGGATGAATCATGCGTTGTTTTAGCATATTAAAGCATAGTATAGTGGTATTCTCCTTTGATGTTTTATTTGGGTTGACTTGGCGCATGCTCACACCATGTTATGACTATCCCAAGTCACCATAGCCTTGATGATCCTTTAGTTTTCAACTTGTAGTATCACTTTATGCTTTGATCAATGATGTTTTTTCGCTCTGCATGATTATGGCCATTATTGCTCTCTTAGTTTGTCGCTCCCAGTCTTTTGCTAGCCTCCACAACCAAGTATGAGTTCTACTCATGCATCCAACTCCCTAAACCAAGTTATTCCAAAGAGTCCACCATACCTACCTACTAGCTTATGCTATTCCAAGTATATTCATGCTTTTGTTTACCTTCCAAATTAAACTTGTTATGAGAAAACTAGTGATTAAAGCTCTCACGAACTTAATGACACACTTTACTTTTCTTGCCCTTAATAAACTTAAACCATTGTGTCGTCTATGTTGTATATGCTTGCACTTATTTGTTGGGAATTAGCAGAACCATGCTTTCATGGGGAACGCTTTCAACATTGCACTTGGTACTTTGTACCTAGTTGATATCATGCTCTTTTGTATATGGATGTCGTCGGTGTGAAATGAAAGGGGAGCTTGTAAGTCCATGGAGTTATGTATATCTGTTAGAGAAATGCCTGGGCCGCTGGTCGAATCCATGCTGACATGGTGGAAACCTATAGCGTAACCATAATGAGCTGTCTATGAAGCATTCTTCTTATAAAAAAAAGAGTCCTATATTGAGAAAAAAGAGAAAAACAAAAAAAAGATTATGAAAAGAGGAAAGAGAGAAAAAAGCACCATATTCCCATGGTAAATAAGAAGATTTCTGAGATGCTCGTTTTATGCTTGTCTTGTCATTTTGATATGGGGATTCTTCTGTATCATCAGGCAAGGGGTACCCCGTTGGCGGTTCTCTATGATACACATGTACTTACAATGACAAGAACTTACCGGTGACTAAACTTGAGTAGCATGAGGAGCGGCCCTCATATTCAAGGGACATGAGATTTCCAACATATACTTCATCAAGCATATACTCCATAGTTTGTTCACTTTAACCTTAATCACTTCAAGATGCTTATGATAGGGGCAATGAGAGCTGAAAGCTAATAAGTACCATAACTCTTGGAAGCTCTTTATGAGACTTGAATCCCTAGTTCCTTCTATGAAGGCCTTTCTTCCACCATTATATTGAGTCTCCACCTTCTACCTTTATGCACCTACTTTGAGAGCATAGTGGCCATTCTTAGTTCTATGTGCATTGTCCCAAGACTAGTTGATTGATGCATAACTTGATATTGCTTGTTTTAAACTATTTGTATGTAGTCACTCTTATGAACTTTGAAGGTGTCCTATGCATTTATATTTGCTACTCTATTGAGGGACAAGCTGAATACTATTATGCTATGTTTTCTTTATGTGAAACAAACAAACGTCTTGCAAAGCATTGTTATTCATGAATCTTTTGTTTGTGGCTTTTCATGTTGCATCATTGTTTTTTTGTCTTATTGCTAGAACTTTGTCTTTCATGTTATGATTGAAGTACTATGATCCCAGCTTTGAATGTTTTACAAATACTTTGATCAAGTCTTTGATGGTGCATGTCACCTCAAAAATTATTCTTTTTTTATCACTTACCCACTCGAGGACGATCATGAGTTAAGCTTGGGGATGTTGATACATTGCAAATTTATCTATACTTTTTGATGTTCCATGCTTGGTTTTATCCACTTTCTTGTGTTTTGTCCACACTTTGGAGTACCTTTCATATGATTTCTTGGACTAACCTATTAACAAGAGCCACAGTGCCAGCTGCCTGTTTTCTGTTGTTTTTGGTTCCAGGAAAGTCAGAAAATGAATATTCTCGGAATTGGACGGGACAAAATCCAAAGTGCCTATTTTCCGGAAGTGATCAAGTGCCAGAATACGAGACAGAGAAGGGCCAGGGAGCCACCACACCAACTGGCCGCGAGGCCAGGCCTGGCCCGCGCCAGGGGGTGGTGTGGCCGCTCCCGGCACCCCCTCGGCCTCTCCTTCCGCCTATATATTGCCCTCGGGACGAAAACCCTAAGTACCCGATCAAAAATCCACGAAAGGGTTTGTAGCCGCCGTCATCTCCATCCCTTGATCGGGAGGGATCTGAAGCTCTTCCCAGCACCCTGCCGGAGAGGGGAATTCACCCTGGTGGCCTTCTTCATCACCATGCAAGCCTCCGGTGTGATGCGTGAGTAGTTCATCCTTGGACTATGGATCCATGTAGTAGCTAGATGGCTGGTTCTCCTCCTTTGTGCTTTCATGTCTAGATCTTGTGAGCTCCGTTCATGATCAAGATCATCTATTTGTAATTCATACATGTTGTGTTTGTGGGGATCCGATGGATATTGAGATGCTATTTCAGATTGATTATTGATTCTATCATGTCTTTGTTATTTGAGATCTTGCATGCTTTCTGTTGTTAGTAGCAATCTTGGCCAAGTAGATGCTAGCAACTCCAAGAGTTAATATTTATGCTCGATAGTGGGTTCATGCCTCTTGTAATCTGGGGAAGTGACAGAAATCTCTAAGGTACTAGATGTGTTGTTGCTACTAGGGAGAAAACAACAATCCTTTGTTCATAGAACAATCATATTGTTTACTTTTCACGCAGTTCGTAAAGCAATAATTTGTTGCTTGCAACTTAATACTGGAGGGGGTTCGGATGATAACCTGAAGGTGGATTATTAGTCATAGATGCAGTTGGATGGCGGTCTATGTATAATGTTGTAATGCCCAATCAAAACTCAAAGGATTCAAGATGATTAGTATATGCATGTATTGCTTTCTCGATGTTTGTCAATTGCCCCGCTGTAATTTGTTCACCCAGCATGTTATCTATCTAAGGAGAGCCACCTCTAGTGAACTATGGATCCCGGTCCTTGTCTTTTACATACAATCTACAAACTGTTACTGCTTTGTGTTTACTTTCTGCAAACTATTATTTCCTTCCATTCGATACGTTTAATCCTTTGTTTTCCGCAAAACACGGTGAGATTGACAACCTCATCGCAAGTTGGGGACAAAGTTCTGTGGTTGTGTTGTGCAGGTCTCCACGTTGCTACTAGCACCGGTAGTACGCCGTGCCAAGGCTCAGCTAGCAACACCTTTGGGGTGTTTCCTTGCTCCTACTGGTTCGATTAAACCTTGGTTTCATAACTGAGCGAAACTTGATGTTGTGCTTATCATACCTTTCTCTTGGGGTTCCCAACGAGCTCTACATCAACATCGCACCAGCATTTTCCTGGCGCCGACACTGAGCCATCACACCACCACACGAGGTTGCACAATTATTAAGTAAAATAGGCCAAAGATTTATGATATATGATGTTACCGTTACTCCCGAATGGATATCTAAACAACCAGTATACTCCCCTTGATCTCAATGGGTTTCACGCGTAGAAGTTGATTACCATTCATATCACCTCAATACCTATACCAATCCTCGGGGTCTTGGGTACCTGACAAGTCTTTGGATCGAGATAAGAGACAAGAATACAAAGGATAAATTCAATATCAAAATCACCACACAGTGCTCCATGTTGGAGGATGCAAATAATGCTACAAGGCTATGCCTTTGCTCGCAGCCCGTGTGGACTACTCACTCATGATTAGATCATAAATCATAAACATTATATAGAAATTATTAAGATAATTACCAAATAGTATTACAGTGTTGCCAGTCGCAATGAGATCAAGATTATAAGTAGATGACTATGACTACGATGGGGAAATAAAGATGGAGAGGAGGGATGACTATGGTGATGGCTATGGTGGTGGATCTATGGTGGATCTCCTCTCCTCATATGTGAATGACTTTAGATGTGATGTGTTGTGGTGTTGCGTTAGGGTTTTTGGCGGTTCGGATCTGGATGATATATAGATGTCATCACAAAAGTTGCTCGGTTTGACCAGGAGAAGATGGTGTCACTTGGTATGGGTGGGCTGTACGGATGGGGCATATCTATACTTATGCTTGTTAAAACCTTTGGACGACTCCTTCGTGGCCTCTTTGGAAACATTAGAAACTCGTAATTCTTATTTAATTAGCCTAGATTTCACCATAAATGTATCCCATTCTGTAAGTAGAAAAATCAAAGAGAGGATTTTCACATCTATGCAATAATTAGTCATTAGTGACAATGCAAGAGAGATATTTCATCACTTAATTGAATAATATGATGTTTAAACATTGAGAAAATGGTTGTATTTCACAGCCATCAAGCGACCAATATGGGAAATTGCGGAATAATGTTGGCTTAGATCCTCGAACCTAGGATGCGCACGGTCGGCGGCTCAGGTGGCAGGGCCTACTTGTCAGAAGAATGGCCAGGACAATAGCTACAAATAATGTAACCTACATGTAACAAAACGAGTCAACCAGACAGTAAGTTAGACATAGAAAACGGTGGCCGACATCAAATAGAACTAGGGGCACAGACGTAATGAGACATCATCGGCCGGTGCCATTTCTGCAATTGGCTAGTGCGTAGTGTCAGCGTCCCAATTTCCGAGTGAATGGGAACACAATCATAATAAACTCAAAAATAATAAAAATTGATCTTGTACACAACTTTGCATTGGGATTCTACAGCTAAATATATAAGATGGAACTATGAGCTAATAAATGATATCATGCATTATAGGAACTAGACTCTTCTTTGCGGCCCTCGGAACGCGGCGATAAGAGAGAATGTTGATTACTACAGGAGCTAAGTAAGTCCCCTACAACAAAGTTGGAAGACGTGCTGCAGTGTTATAAGCAAAGTCGTTAGAACAGCTAAATAGCGCGCAAATATGTTGCCGACCTAGTCGTCATGTTCAAAAGTTCAAAACAGTAGATGAGAGGTTGTGGCCTTTATCGAGCCGATCCCTCGGTAAACGACGCAAGCCATTAAGTCTATAAGGTATTCTACGTTTTTATCAACCGGCAAGGTGAGACAAAACAACCTGTTTTGTGTATCCATTTTTACGACACAATCAGTTCTAAAGCCCGGGATGAAATGGGGCTACGACGCTACATGAAACATTCGACATATGATGTAATAAACATATTATATATTCTCTCAGTGCTCTACGTTTCCCGTACACCATCACGCAGTCGTTAGATAATGATGCAAAAATTAGTGGGAGTAAAAAATAATAACGGCAAAGTAGGCTGATACAGTATGTGATAGGAAACAACAGAGACATGTTTGTCTACTATTAACTCGAACATCTTAGCCGTCTCAAAATATAAGGAAAGTTTCATCCAAAACGATAAGTCCAAGAGTATCTGTATGACTATAGACATAAGACATAAACAACACGGACCGTATGACTATAGACATAAAACATAAACAAAACGATAAGTCCAATAGTATCTGTATGACTATAGAATCCGAAAAGCAGCGAACGACGTTAAAGATAATAGTTGTACACAAAATATGCGATAAACTCGTGCGCAAAAGAGTAAGTGACCGAACGGAGGTCACAACGGGACTATGCGAAGATCGTACGCAAGATAAGCAGAGAGAAAACATAAAAAAAGACAAACACATGAAGACAATATATTTGTTATCATATACGGATGAGAACACAAAGACGTGTTAGACAATAAACTTGCATTTATTCTCCATAGGGAACCGAAAAGTTACAATAACTCGTGCACAAAAGAGTAAGTGATGGAACGGCGGTCACACCAATACCATGCGAAGATCATATGCAAGATAAGCAAATAGGAAACATAAAAGAAAAAGACAAACACAGAAATACAATACATTCGTTATCATATCTGGATGAGAACACAAAGACATGTTAGACGATAAACTTGTATTTACTATCGATACCGAACCGAAAAGTTACTACAGTAGATCTAAACAAAGAGAGAAAACACACAAACACTTGTTAGAAGAAAAAACTACATTTCCTTCAGACAGCAAATAGAAAATTATAGTTGCGCATCAAAACAAATAAACAAAAGATGCCTACATCTACAAAGAAAAATCTACATCTAAAGTCTACCTAGAGAAGGCTATAAGATACATCTGACGCCAAGAAGCGTTGTGTACCAAAGCCCCCGGCGTCGTCATTGTTGTGACGACAAAGCCTCGCGTAGAACATTCTAGGACATCATAAACGATTCTTCATCGCTCTCTTTGCAGCGGCAAATATGCGATGAAGAGAGTGAGGAAAATTCGGCCATGCCGCTCGGGGCATCGTCTTGTATCTACAAGAGGGCGTTGTTTTCTGCTGTCGTGAAGAAGTGGCGTACCAATGACACCATGACAAAGAAAATCGGCGAACGGACATGACATCGGCGTGAACCCAAAGAATCGCGTCTAGCCTAACGCCAAAGACGTCGCAGGATCATGAGCAACCAAGGTTTAGTGTCTTGCCTATCGCTACGGGCTACTACAAAGGAACTAACTTATGCTTCCACCGCCCGTCGTACTACAGAGCATCAAACCACCACCCTGAATACGCCAGATATGGCAAAACCGTCATTTAGGGTGGCCAATGGTGTCTCTTCTAGCACAACGTCCAGAGTAGGTAAGCCGAACCAGCTAATGCGATGCGAGAAACCACAAAGACAAAGGGCTATTTTATAGGCTAAGTGGTGGTTCTGGCACCAAGGATAGACGCAATTAGGAACCACGATATTGCCTCGTCGCGAAAACACGTGTCCTTGTAGAGTCTATGCTACCAACCGGCCACGAGAAATCACCGACGCCTAGGGTCTATGTTGCCAGCTAGTCCCTCTGCCGCGAGCATACACACAAACACTCATTAGAAGGAAAAAACTACATTTCCTATGGATAGTGAACAGAAAATTATAGTTGCAGATTGAAACAAAGAAACAAAATATGCCTACATCTACAAAGAAAAAACTACATCTAAAGTCTACCTACAGAAGGCTATAAGATACATCTGACGCCAAGAAGCATTGTGTACCAAATCCTCCTACGTCGTCACCACTGTGATGACAAAGCCTCGCGTAGAAAAGCCTAGGACGTTATAAACGATTCGTCATTGCTCTCGTTGTAGTGGCAAATACGCGATGAAGAGAGTAAGGAAAATTTGGCCATGTCGCCCGGGGCTGGTCTTCTATCTTCGAGAGGGCGTCGTCTTCTGTCGACGCGAAGAAGTGGCATACCAACGACACTGCGATAAAGAATCGGTGAGCGGACATGACACCGGTGTGAACCCATAGAATCGTGTCAAACCTAACGCTAGAGATGTCGCAGGATCATGCGCAACCGAGGTTCAGTGTTTTTCCTATCACTATGGTCTACGTACAAAGGAACGAACCTACCTGCTTCCACTGCCCATCGTACTACAAAGTACCATGCCATCCCCCTGAACGCGTCGGATACGGCAAAGCCATCGTTCGAGGTGGCAAATGGTGTCTCTTTTAGAACAACGTGCAGAGAAGGTAAGCTGAACCAGCTAATACGATGCGAGAAACCACAAAGACGAAGGAGTCTTTTATAGTCTAAGTGATGGTTCTGGCACCGAGGATACACACAACTGGGACCCACGATACCGTCTCACCGCGAAAACATGCGTCCATGTAGAGTCTACGCTACCAGCGGTGCTATCAGCCACGAGAAATCGCCGACGCCTAGGATCTACTCTGCCATCTAGTCCCTCTACTGCGAGTATACACACAAACACTTGTTAGAAGGAAAAAAACTATATTTCCTCTAGAAAGGGAACATAAAATTATAGTTGCAGATCGAAAAAAAGAAACAAAAGAATGCCTACATCAACAAATAAAAACTACATCTAAAGTCTACCTACATAATGCTATAAGATACACCTAACAACAAGAAGCGTCGGGTACTAAATCCCCCGATGTCGTCATTGTTGTGACGACAAAGCCTCGCATCGAAAATCCTAGGATCTCATAAATGATTCTTCATTGCTCTCTTTTGTAGCAACAAATACGCGACAAATAAAGTGAGGAAAATTTGTTCATGCCGCTCGGGGCATCGTCTTCTATCTTCGAGAGGGTGTCGTCTTTTGCCATCACGAAGAAGTGACATACCAACAACGACATGACAAAGAATTTGCGAGCGGACATGACACCGATGTGAACCCGTAGAAGAGCGTCAAGCCTAACGCTAGAGACCTCACAAGATCATGTGCAGGCAAGATTCGGTGTGGTTGCTATCACTACAGGGTACGTACAAAAGAATGAACCTACGCTTCCGCCACATGACATACTAAGAGCACCAAGCCAAAAACCCGAACGCGTCGGATACGGCAAAATCGTCGTTCAGGATGATCAGTGGTGTCTCTTCTAGCAAAATGTGTAGAGAAGGTAAGCCAAACCATCTAACGCGATGCGAGAAACCAAGTAGACAAAGGGTTCTTTTATAGGATAAGCGATGGTTCTGGCGCCGAGGATACACAAAACTGGGACCCACGATACTGCCTCGCCGCAAAAACATGCGCCCGTGTAAAGTATATGATACTAGTAGTTTTATCGGCCACGATAAACCACTGACGCTTAAGGTCTATGTTGCCAGCTAATCCCTCTTTCATGAGCATACACGTCCGCCCATGCTTTCCGATGCCATCTCCGCTGCCAGCTCATCTCTCTACCATGATAACCCACGTACAGCTAAAGTGTAGGATGCCGCGTTGGCCCTGGTGGGGCACGACAGTCATGAGGAACCGCATCCGAATAGAGTCTATGGCGCCAGATATGCTCTCAACAGGTCCCACGTCTGTGAGAATCCTCGGCCAGCATGGGCTTACGACACCGGGCGGGACCCATGGCCACAAGAGACCTCTGCTGTCATGGGCTCATGGAGCCACATCATCTCAGTGCGGGCCAGAACGCATCTCACAGAGTTGGGCCCTTCACGCGTACGGTGACGGCGGGCCTAGTGTGCGTGCATGGTGTACCATACGACGAGTAAGGGTCCTGCAAGTTCCACCTGGTCCGTGACTCAGTTCGCGATTTAGGGTTGAAAATGGACGCCAAAGATCACCAGGCGCAGGATTGGAGTAAAATTTATTGTTCGAGGGACGGTTTTCAGCCGCTGATCATCGACATCCCATAGCCGAAAAGAATCGGGGCAATGTGGATAGTAGTTTCGGCCGAAACAATCTAGTG